>OY821767.1:24949730-25657531 GCA_963682095.1 Potentilla sterilis
TCAAGTGTTTCTTTTAGCATGTTCAGCAATCTCTTTAAAACTATTTTCCTTGTTATTAATTAATAAGTTAATTATTACTATGTCCCTATTATATGACCAGGTCGGATCTATTGAGGGGAGGGTTGGTGTGCATCATCTGGAGGAGAACCAATCAGCTAAAAACTTCACCTTCAAATGCCACAGGGAAGGAAATGAGATATACTCTGTCAACTCTCTGAATTTTCATCCCGTAAGATTTCGATTGCTGTTCCTTCTATTGCCATGTATTTTTGTTTTATTTTCTATAAATTGTATGTAAATATGGTCATTTTTTAAATGTTTTTCAGAAGTTAATTGAACACCGTTCTGATCATATTGTGTGTCCTTTTCAGGTGCACCACACATTTGCCACCGCCGGCTCTGATGGTTCTTTCAATTTTTGGGACAAGGACAGCAAACAAAGACTTAAGGTTAATCTTTATTTTTATATTTTCATGCATCTTATGAAGACTATAAAAGCGCAGTCTCTGGAATTATTACTCTCTCTCTCTCTCTCTCATCATTGAAGTTGCTGCTTACCTGACATTTTACTTGGTTTTCTTCAAATCTGGATAAATTATACTTAGCAACCCTGTCCATCATGTACATCCAGCTTTTGTAGTTAATAAATATAGGTGTCTAAGGGAGGTTTTTCTGGTTTTCAGGCAATGTCAAGGTGCAGTCAGCCTATAACTTGCAGTACATTCAATCAAGATGGTTCCATATATGCATATGCGGTAATTCTCTTTCACGAATCATAAACAAAGACGAAAACTGGAGATATTCCATAATTTATGCATTACATTGAAACTCTTAAACTTAAGATGGTTCCGTATATGTAGGTATGCTACGATTGGAGCAAGGGTGCAGAAAATCATAATCCTGCTACAGCAAAGAACCACATATTCCTTCATTTGCCACAGGTAATCTAATGAGTTGCTTCAAATAGTTCTCTTCATGAAGGCCTGAAACCCCAAACTTTTAATACTACATGTTATAATGGTTGCAGGAATCTGAGGTAAAAGCCAAGCCGCGAGTTTCAACTGGAAGAAAGTGAAGGCCTGTCATGACTATGTTGCTGCGAGGTCTCATCGTATAGATTTTGCTGCTTTTAGTTTTCAATGCGTGATCAAGGCTGATCGAGATGGTCCCTCTGAGTAACCCTTTGGGTTGTGGGGTCTCTTCTGTGGAGGAAGTTAGACCCCGTAGTGTTTGTGAACTTTTAAGCTAATATAATTTGTCGATCTATGCTTATTGTTCAGTTTGGAAGTATTGATTCACTTCTTTCTGTTAGTGTTCTGAGTTATCTCAATAATTTATAAGTACTTGTAGTGTCAATAATTTATGAAATGGACCTTGAGGATGGCATATCGAAGCTGATAATACACGAATATTCAATTAGTAGAGGTGTTCGTCATCAGAGCAAGTTACCGCATCCCGATCGCATTTTGATAATAAGGCTCGTGTTGTTTAAGCTTACTATCCATGCAGCAAGCAACTTAAGAAAACTAGCAGGGTTCGAAGGAAACTTTGTTCTCTACCACAAGACTGCTCAAACTGGCTGGACCTGGGCTCAGGATGTAACTTCGCAATATCTAATTCGTACACCAAACATACACAGACCCTAAAAACACCTAAGGCATATATTGGAACCAAATACATGTACCGTGCATGATTAACATCACCGTGCGACACAAACTAGGGCAGCTCAGATCAAGTTCAGTACTTGACTGGCCACAGTAAATTATGGAAAACATTAACATGTCCTACATTCAACAATAAGAAAGATTTGTTCAATAGAAGTTACAGTCCACCAACTAAAGTCAAGTCTGAACAAAGATACAATGGATCCATTTACCCATAAATAACTCAGTGTTCGGAAATTCCTAACACTAAACTTGGCCTCAGACCCTAAACATAAAGCAGAGTTCAAAACCATAAACCATACCACTATCTAGCAGTGACCAATACCCATTAGAAACTGTGAAGACATGGATTGACAGGTGCTACTGCTTAGGGGGTTCTTGCCTGTGCTGCAAGTTTTGCCTCTACTTGTTCTTGAGATAAAGGTAGGTAATAGATCCGAGGGGTTGCTTTAGTTTTCCGAAAGAGATCATCCAAAGTGACAATCGGAGGATCAACTTTCTCCAACAGAGGAGGTGGGGGAGGCAGAGGAAGCCGCTCTCTTGCCGGGGGAAGGCTAGACAAGGGTGGTGGAGGGGGAAGAGAAGGGGGAGGTGGGAGCTGCTGCTGCAGTTGCTGCCTAGATAGACGAGGTGAAGGCTGATGCTGCGAAGGAGCAGGAGCCACAGGAGTCACCGGAGTAGCAGGAGTTTGAGGACTCTGAACCCGGGCTTGTACTTCCAGAGGATCAACAAAGTCCGCCACTAAGAGGCGCCCTCCGTTGGTAGGCCACCGAAAGTTATACACAGCATTCCGTGTCTCCACGGCTTCTTCCACAGATGAATACTGCATCAACACAAAAGTACCCAAGAAATGGATGAGTTTATATGAAATCAAAAATAGAGATTGCCACCTGTATAGCCAGTATGAGTATTAAAATAATCACAATGGATGACATCATTTGTTAACAATAAAAACAAAAGTAAGAGAACTTACAGTAACAAAGCAATGGGTCTTGATGTGGTCCATCCAGAAATCAGTAACCTTTCCAGTTTTCCCAAGAAATTCTTGCACAGCTTTCAGGGTGAAAGGCCGCAAAAAATGATCAATCTTTAAGGAATTAGTTGGTGGTTTCTGCGATGGAGGAACTGCAACAAAAAGATGTAAGGACTTCCAGTAGAGAAAAATTTCAAATTCAAGAGAAAGATAAAAGACTCACCAACACGTTCCTTAGGGACATCCTCACTCATTGTTGAGTTTGATCTTGAAAAGTTGCGCTTCAGATTGGGGGTTTGAGAAGCATCTTTTGGTGTGGTAGTAGGTGTTAGAATAGAGCTTTGTGGCTCTGGAACTTTTAAGCTTTCAGAGTTCCACCTGCGCCTCTTGACAGAAGGTTCATTGGTTCCAACTATTGCTTTATCTATATAAAGAATAAAAGAAAATTCATCAGTAATGAAAACAAGAGGAGCTTATAATTTAACACGAAAGGAAAAGGACTATTAAAAAAAATGCCTCTGAAATGATGTAGAAAGTATAATATGCCTGGCTAGTAGACTGACTAGTACCCTGTCCAAATTGTTCTATGGCTCTAAAAATACAGTACCAATGAACTCATTCCTCAATAAAATAATAACAAATAATGCAATTTTTCAGAAGACACTATCCAAGACATTTGAAAAGCCCTACAGGTTTCAAAATATGTACACTCCAATATCCTACTAACCAAAAGAAAACAAAAACTAAATTAGCTTTCACAAAATACACAAATTCATGGCATTAACAAGTTCTATAGTAATCTTATTTGAATTAAATATTTATGTGTTGCATGCAGATGTCTGATAACAAATATATGGACTTACAGAAAAGATGTAACAAATGGGATGAAAAGCTGTTTTCAACTCACCATTAAGCTTTCTTTTCTCAGCAGGAAGAGCTGGATGATTCTTGTCATCAACACTTGTATCCATTTTATCTGAGGAAATATCATCTCCTACAACATCAACATGACTTTCCTCCATTGCATTAAGAACTTCAGTTTTCTCAACCCTATCTCCCACATAATCAGAATTATACTTCGAATCAATTTGTTTGCTGTCCAGCAAATCCTCTTCCATAGAATCATCTCCAGAACTCCTCTCTAAATTTAATTTTTCAGAGTACCCCACATCCGCACTATCATTTTTCTTGCTAATGTCTGCATTAGTATTATAGTTGTCATCTCTCTCTCTAAGAGATTCCTTGCTCTCAGATGGCTCTTCAACATCCATTGGATGAGAATCACCATTGACTGGGACAACAGCGCTGGATGATGGTTCCACCATCTCCGGCTTAACATCTAATTCTAATTTGACATGATCAGCAATTATATTATCCTTTAGTTCAGTCTTTTCATTAATTGACACACTATCAGTAGAAATATAATCATATTTTACTTCAGACCCTAAAACAGTGCTGACCTCAGATACCTGGTAGTTTGGGGCAGAAGAGTCAAGCGTGGCATCCTTAGGTGCAGCATCTAAACTCTTACTTTCCAGCTGAGGCTCCGAATCAACATTCTCCAACTGGGGCTTTGAATCCAGACACTCTAGCATGGGCTCTGGATCCTCATTTTCCAGCTGGGGTTTTGGATCCTCATTTTTCTTCTTTGCTTCAGTGTTCTGTGAACCTTGCCCACCTAAATCTAAATCTGCCACCACATTCTCAGTGACCGTAACAGTAGTTTCAACAATAGTTTCAACAGTTGTGGATTGCACAATCATCTCCTCTCCAACAATAGCAGCATCACGTTTCTCCACAAGAACATAATCCTCTTCAATATCGCCTTGATTCAATGCTGATGCACTGCCATCAATAGCAAAGTTTTCAGCCTTTTCCTGGTCGTCAATGAAACCTGTAGTTGTTTTAGCATCCACCACATGTGGCTCCTCATAGACACCAAAACCATTATCCACCTTCTCAGCATCACCGTCTACAATCTTCTCGGCAGTTTCCCGTTGAATCTTCTCAGCTCTCTCCCTCTCGAGCCTCTCAGCATTTTCCCTCTCCATCCTCTCGGCATTTTCCCTCTCAAGCCTCTCTGCATTTTCCCTCTCAAGCCTCTCTGCATTTTCCCTTTCAAGCCTCTCAGCATGTTCCCTTTCAAGCCTCACAGCATTCTCTCGTTCAACTCGAATTGCCTCATCCAAACGTTTTATCAAATCATCCTTCAAACCCTTGGTTGTCAATTTGCGCCTCCTCAACTCTTCTTTCAACTCAGTAACCTTCCACTGATCAATTGTTCGATTGTCAAGCTTGGGATACGGTGAAGACATCTTTTTCCACTGAAACTCGCCTTAGACCCTGATCAAAAAAATATAAAAAAATAAAAATACAAAAAAATCAGTTATGCCATCAAAATACACACACAACAAATAAAATTATAAATACACAAAACAAAATTCGAAACTAATCCCTTTTACTATAGAAAATTGACACATTCACCAAGCATTATTCAACAGAGCCCAAAAGAAAACATAACCAAAACCCTAATCCACACAATGCATTACAAATTCACATTACAAATTCAAATTCCCAATTGAATAAGGATTAGAACTTACAATAATGTCGGGCTTTCGCAGCGTCGTCTCCAATAAACCAACAGAAAAAAGGGGTGGATGTGTTCAAAATTGAAAACCCTAGTTTGACAAGACAAAACCCACCATTAGAGAAATCATCACCAGCATCAACACAAACCCAGATTAAATATGATCACAAAATCCCTATAGAGCTCCCAAAACCCAGCACTCGGTGAATTTAATCGTTTCCCTGAAAACAAAAAACGCACAAAAGAAAAAAAAAAAAAAAAGACAGAAGATTATGATAAACAATGAGAGATAGGCAAAGCGGAACGAAAGAAAATCAATTTCTAGGGTTTGAAATTGTTTATCTCCTCTCTGAAATTTGGGGATTTTGTTTTCTAGGGTTTCGGTTGTTTTTTTATTTTGAGATTTTATTTCTAGAGTTTGTGAAAGGATGAGAGAAGCAGCTAGAGAGAGGTTTCATCTTAAAATACGACTCTAATTTTTCTCCGTGTTTCCCATTATGCCCTCGTTCTACGTGGCGGTTTTCTCAACTCTTATTGGTTCCTGGATGAGGTCGGGTCGGGTCGGGTCAGTATCAGGCCCATTAGGAATATCGATTCCTATCTGGGTTCAAATAAGGTGGAAGAGAAAGAAGGGAAGCTATAAAATCATAAAACCCCTAATTTCAGATTCTGTTTTCTGTTTTTGGTTCTTCGTCGGAAGCCGTAATCGTAGAGGGAAGCGACGTCGTTTAGCCACCGCAGGTGAGTTTTTATTTATTTTCGGGGAATTATTTGACAATTTTGAATGAATTGTTTAATCGTTTCTATAATTTCTGTGATATTAATTTTGATTGTGTATTAATTTGGTGAAATTCGTGTTTGAAAGTTAAGACCCAGAAAAATTTAGTTGAATTTGAAACGACCCACATGAATAAGTTGGAAAATTGGGTTGGATTGGATAAAGTTCAAAACCCTAGTTGTTGGGTTGGTTTCTCCTGCTTTTTTGCCATTTATTCAGTTTAAGTTTTGAAGGGGATATAAATTGAACTGTATTGATTTACAAAGTCTTTGTTTTTGTGGATTTGAGATACCCACCACGTAATAATATTAGGATGCTACATTGGTTTACTAATGCAACCCCGGGGCTTTGGTGATACTTCCATTGATAGTCTTTGGATCATCTCCAGACAATGGTCCTAGATGAATTAGAATTCAATGTAATGGCAGAAGGGAATAGCCTAGTCGGAGGATAGGTGATGATGTTAAGAGTGACTTGCAATACATATGTCTGAGAATGGGGTAGGAGGGAATATATTAGTTCTTGAGCTACTAACTATCCTACTGATGCTATATTATGTTTTGATTGTTTACGATGTGAGATATTAGGATAATTTTCCACGAGTCCATTTGTCTAGGTTCAAGTCCAGTGTACATCTTATTCTTTTCAGTTAATTCATTACTTTTCTTTGGTGCTTTCTGTTGTTGGTGGCTTTGTTCCTTTTTGTCTTGTGCATTGAGATGTAGTTCTAGTTTCATAAATTTTGTAAGGGTTATGCATCTCTATTTATTAGAAGTAAAAAAAAAACAGTTGAAGTAGTTATGTAACACATTTCAATTTAAATGAACTAATAATCAGAAATAGAAGCTCCATCAAAGCAGATGGGGTGCAGAAGAGAAAGATTGAGTATATTGTTGCTGCCTCACACCACATTCAAGTGATTTAGCATGACATATATAGTTTCAGCTATTAGAACACCAGTTATTGTAAAGAGTTTACTTCAATTTTTGTAAAATTTCTTCAAGTAGCAACAGTTTCAGCTCAAAAGTTTGATGTGGAAGTTGTTTCATAAATTTCCATATTTGAAAAGGTTACTTTACTCTAACTAAATGCTTTTGTCGATTGAATATTGGATGCAGGGCCTCCTACTCCTATCAATTGGACTTGCTGCGCAAGACAAAATGAGTAAGTATGGGTTGAACCTAAGGCCACAGCAGAAAAAGCAGCCCACTAGGCCTCCTCTTCCCAAACCTGCCGGTTTTGGTGATGACGATGACAATGATGTTGAGAGAGAAATTTCTCGACATGCTACCAAGAACAAGTCACTCAGGGATATTGAGGAGCAGCAGAGGAAAGCGATGGAGCAGGACCCATCAGTATTTGACTATGATGGAGTGTATGATGATATGAAACAGAAAGCCATACAACCTCGTGCACAAGAACAACAAGAGAGAAAGCCGAGATATATTCAGCATTTAATGAGAAAAGCAGAAGAACGGAATCGAGAACAAGAGATAGTATTCGAAAGAAAGCTTGCAAAAGAGCGAAGTCAAGAAGATCACATGTATGCAGATAAGGATAAATTTGTCACAAAGGCTTACAAAAAGAAACTTGCAGAACAGGCGAAATGGATGGAGGAAGAAAGGCTTCGTGAACTTCGGGAGGAGAAAGATGATGTTACTAAGAAGACAGATCTGAGTGAATTTTATTTCAACCTTCAAAAAAATGTTGCGTTTGGTGCAGAAGACGCCAAGTTAAGCAAAGAAAAGCAGGCTGAATTAATAAAGCAAGAGAACCCAGTTGAAGTAATTGAGTCAGAGAAACAGGTCGGATTAATGAAGCCAGTAAAACTTGAACAGGGAGAAGTTGCTGGATCACCTAAGGTGCGGGAGGGGGATGAAGGTAAAGATACAACTATGTCTGAAATTGTTGAGCCCTCGGAGGAGAAGCCAGCCTTAAACACATCAGCTGAGGAAAAATTGTCACCAGCTGTAAACCCATCAGCTGAGGAAAAATTGTCAGCTGAACAGCCGCCAGCAGATCAACCAAAGGTTAATCATCATAAAAGAGGTGAAGATGTGGTGGCTGCGGCAAAGGAGCGCTTTTTAGCTCGAAAGAGAGCAAAAGAACAACAGAAGTACTATGAAAACTAATATAGTTGTCCCCTGTTGTTTAATCAATTTGGTTTCATTATTCTCCTAGCATACACTAGTGCTTGTGATATTCAGTCTTCTGTTGCTTGTGTTTTCCAGTTTCACCATTTTACTGGAGCATGTTGGATAGTGAAATTCTTGATGTGTTCAATCAGTTACTATATTATAATCAAAGCATGCACTCGCACCTTGCACTCACAGGTGTTACATCCTTTTCGTTCTTTTTCGTTTTTCCTGTTCTTATGGTTGCCCCCTCGTTGCACACAATTATTTGTAGAATTTGAATGAGCGAATGTTTTGTATACGGTAGAACTTCGATAATTTAATAAACAAACACCTCCTTATAGACATATTCAAATTGCTTTTTGATTCTCAGTTTCTCACCTTCCTATGCTCCCGAGACGTACGCAGCGTTCCATTTGCGGCAAAAGGCCGGCCACCATAGCAATGATGGTTTTAGAAGAAGCACGTCAGTCCCACGTAGAGTTTCCACATTGGAATCCTGTTATTCAACGCTTCCTCCCGGAGTCTCCATTCTTCGCCTCCGGCAACCTCAAACGAGAATTGCTAGCCAAACACCCCGCAATCGAATTAGACAATCACCAAAACCATCCAGCAGACCTCGTTCTGGATGACGATGACTCTGTAGCGAAGATGGAGCGGTACACTGCATATATCTTGCCGTATGTGCTCTAGAGTATACCCTACGTCACGGTTGCTGAGCATACACTTGGCATAAGCCCACGGCGGTGGTTACTTTCAGGCCAAGGTGGCACGAGGCTATGCCATGTATGAGTGCTTTGTTGAAGGATGTGGTCTGAAGCTGAGGAGCTGTGAGAGTCGAGAGCAGCATTTGGTGGAGTGTCATAGTTTCTTTACTAGTTCATTACTTTTTCGATAGGGCTAAACAGGCTCCGAATAAGGAAGTGGAGAATGAGATATTGATGAATGAACTTGTTTCGGCTGTGGCGAAGTTGTGTACTTGTTCTTGTTCGGAGTCCAGCAGGATGAGGAAGAAGGATATGCAAGAGAAGTCAGGAGTGTGTGAGTCTGATCAAAGAGTCAGCAAGTGTATAAAGCGACATTAAGACTTGTTTTGCTGCAAGTGAGAGCAGATTAGGAATTATATGTACATGAATTCAGTGCATTGTTCTGTATGTAGTTGCTTGATACAATTAAATTAAGTTGAATCTCAGATACCGGTTTTCTTATGAGCGGAGTTGGAGGGTTCGACGACAAGATCAAGCCAATTATAACCTAAAGCTTAAGGTATTGTGCATTAGACCAACAATGTAAATCAAACTAGTAAAAATATATAATGTTTTGCAAGACTGATTCCATTCATACGCAGCTCAGGCAAACATAATACGTATAACCAGAATTGGCATACTATCCAGAGTCTCGTGCATAAAACTCAACTGAGCTAACAATCTCATTGTTCCATCATGAATCATTCAACTGAGCTAAGATTTCATTTCATTCCCAAACTGCAATCTTCGCAGTTCGCACCATGGAGAAAGCTTTTTTTTTCTTTTGTGTGTGTGTGTGTGAATGAATTCATTTGCATGCAGAATAATGGTACACCTGATCAATTCAAAGCAACCACTGCGATTATCAGCTGAGGAGTTTAAATTAGCTAAACATTCTGGTGCTTCCTAAACATGCATATGCTGAAACATCATGACAAACGCATAATATGCTGCAGTACATGACTAGTGACTACATTGCTGAGGTGACACAACAACGTAAGCTTGCAAAGCACACCTGTGATTGAACTGAGATTAACTCTGCGGGGGATGCACAGAGCATGTGATGTTTAGCGCCTCCAAAATTGTCATCAGTCATATGACGAGCTCACTTCTCCTCCTAGTTTTTTCCGCAAATTGTTTTTCACCAAATTCTTGCGATTTAAAAATGTAGTTGAAATGAAGTGCCATCTTTAACATGTTTCCATTTTCGATATCAATCACTGCAACGTCATGGTTTGGATGCAAATCCTGTGATCTCGTCTCAATATAACTGAGCAAGGATACAAACGAAAATTGCTAAACAAACAGGAGCAGAACAAATTGTACTAATGTGCAGTGCAGAATAATTCACCATCCTGAAGTCATTTACAGATTAGTGGCATTACTTGACAAGAAATCATCAGCATATATGAGTTCATAGTTATGGCCACACAGCACACATAAGTAAAGAAATTCAATTATCTCACCATCCAATTCTCCGTTTCAGGATGTCAATCTTCTCCTCTGGTACAAAAGCAATTGAGAACTCCACAACATCTCCTGTATCTGAATTATCCTTACAATTGCTGATGGGTAATGTGGATAAAACTGAATTTGGATAGTATACCTTGTCATTATTGAGTTTTGAGAAGACTGTCGTTAAGATATTCATCTCCTCAACAATTAACTGTCAGTCACCAGGAACATTAGATATTAGAAATTGGATCATAGTAAACCCAGTACAATATCATAATTCTGTAAGAGCATTAACAAGACAGCGATCAACAAGACAGCGATCACCAACATGAAATGGATGCATCACAAAAACAAACACGATAGCGTCAAATATATTCTTGCAAGTATTTCCAAAGATAAAAGCTGCTAACACAAGCTGCGAAGAGAGGAAGACTAGTACTTTCATGGTTGCTATTTCCACCAAAAGAAGCCACACTACAATGCTAATCACAATCAGGATGCTAGTCACAAGTTTATCCAATTGCTTTACAGCTTTTTTGGTGTCAGTTAAACTGTGAATTAATCCTTTGCGAGAATTGTAGACCTTCACCTGAATAATCAGAAGGTAAAATATGTAACACCATTTTTTTGTAAAAACGTCAAAATAGTAACCACCAAAGACTCATTTCTGCTACCAACTGAACTGGTACACGATCAAGGCAAGTCGCCTTTACTTCTTTGTAATGATAAACCTCATGAGGAGGCCCTGAGAGTGTTTGAATAACATACTGATGGAAGATGGATTCTTGAGTTCTATTAAAGAAGAGCAATGCTAGGTGAACTACATTTTGGCATCCCATGTGTCAACTTATGTGACACAACCACGTCATTTAATAAAACACTCTAATTGGGTGGTGACACGTCATGTACATGTCACATAGGCTGACACATAAAGTGGGCTCTAGGTGGGATGCCGAAATGTCGTTCATCTAGTATTATTCATTAAAGAAGGTGTGCAAATAAAACCCAAGTGCTAAGATCTTTAAGTGACAGAGTTTTTAGCAACCACAAGAATGCTGCAATCAGAACCGAAACCAGACTCCGCTTAACAAAATGGGAAATCTTCTTGGGGGAATTCTCTGATCGTTCAATCCCATGATCAAACAACAACAGCCATGTGAGAAGAAGCATACCCAACCACATGAAAACCTGAACACTCTGCTTCATTCCATGAACAAAATACAACATCTTCTTCCTAAGCCATAAGTGGCTCTTACTTGCATAAACTATGAATTGCACAACCAAGTTTGCAACCAACATACCACTGAATATCACCATAACCAGTACACACCATTTCCAAAACTCCACACCCCAAACTGTTAGCTGTTCTAGTTTATGACAGTAAAACTCGCCACTAAAACACCTAGAATGCATAGGAAAACAATCCACACGAGCACTGGAGTCCTCCGAGAACTGGTGGCGAAGGCAGAGACAAATATAGACTGGAGTCCCCCGCCAACCTTTACAAAAGCAAGCTGGATATATAATGTATGGTATTCACCGCAACGAACCCCCACCACCACCACTATAAAGATTGACGTCTCAAATGCTTAATATTTTTTTGTTCTTTCCTACTTGCAAACACCAACAGAGAGTCAAAGACAGAGCAAAGTGAAAACTATATATATTGGTCAAGTCTTACATGGACAATCAGGAAGGAATAATAGACCATTAAAACATAAACCAATTTAATTTACTAACTAAATGAAAAAAAAAAAACCAGATGTAGCATATAACCAGGATAAAAGTACAGATTCAATAAAAGCATAAGTTGAACTGTGATAAAACAGAGCACTAGGAAACATGGTAAGAAAGAACATAGTGAATTCAGCTACATATTTCAGCAATAAAAGTACACGAAAGGAAAAGAAAACTGAGAAACGTAGTCGAACAACAGTAGTTCATATTTCAGAAGTGGGATTCTCTTACAAAACAAAGACGGAAAAGATGAACGAACAATGGCTCAATGAATCAATAGCAACTGGAAAGCACTGGATCTTAGAGCTGTAAAATAAATATCAAATTTCTAAGAGACAAGGTGTCAGACAAGAAATCAAAACTAGTGCATTTAAAATCTTCAGAAGCTTCAAAGCATGCAAGATTAGTTATAACCACATGATGACTATGTTGAGAACATGAAAAATTTGAGAGAATCGTAGTGCATTTAAAATCGCAGCTAGCCTCAAATCAGAATAATACATAAACTACTACAAAAAGAAGCAGCTACGTACGTGGAAGTTATTTTTGAATACTGAGCAGTGAAATAAATTATCAAGCACACATGAGTCAGAACTCAGAACTACACTATCATACAATTACATATTGAATCAAATGGCACGCCAAGATATGTCGACACATGCATTAAAGGGTTACAAAGCACGACAACGGTTCAACACCACAACTGCTGCCGCAGCATCCTTTAAAAACTTGATCTTGATTCTTTTAAGTATGGCTACAGCTTCTTGCATATTTATCCTATGTTCTGGTGACTCTGCTGAACAAGTAACAGCTAATCCCATAATAGATGATAGGCACTCTCTCTTGCTCACAAAGTCATGATCCCCCTCGTTTCCAAGTAAAGTAGCATCCACAACTTCAACTATCGAATTGGAAACTAGGGAATCTGCAACCCATTGATTTAGTCTCAATTCCCCAACGAAGATCTCATCGGTCGGCTTCCTTCTTGTGAATATTTCCAGCAGCACAATACCAAAACTATACACATCCCCTCTTCTAGTCACTATTCCTTCCATTCCATACTCTGCATATATAACACTGAACTTTCAAGACACACACTTTACTAATTAAGATATCATACAGAATAGAAAGATAAAGTACTGACAGAGTAACAAATACCTGGAGCCATATACCCAATTGTGGCTAAGGTCATGGTTTGAGTCATAGAATCTCCTCCGCCCAAGAGTTTGGCAATACCAAAATCAGCAACATGTGCAACCATATCATCATCTAGTAAGATGTTTCTTGGCTTCAAATCACAATGAACAATAGGTACTTCATAACCATGATGAAGGTACTCCAATGCCGAAGCGACATCTATCATTATATCCAACCTCTGCACTATGTTTAAAGAAAAGTTCTGAGAATGCAACCACTTCTCAAGGCTTCCATTAGGCATATAGCACAAAACAAGACTTTTAAAATCAATTTGGCTGCAACAACTGATGACTTTGACGAGATTTCGGTGACGAACATTACTTAGCATTTCACATTCAACCTCAAAACTTGTAAATGCCTCTTCCAACAGTAAGTTAAAAACCTTTACTGCAACTTCAATCCCATCTGGAAGCGTTCCTTTATATACTGAGCCAAAACCCCCAGTACCAAGTAAATTAATTTCATTGAATTCATTTGTCGCACTTAGGAGCTCCAGGTATGAAACTCTTCTCCATAATACTTGAGGCGTCAAGATATTGTCTACAGCAGCTTTCTCATTCATTTTTCTACGTACCAGCAACAACCAAAGTATGATCGTCGCTAGAAGTATCGCTGACAAGATCCCTGGAATAACAAATTTCAAGATAGACATACTAGTTTTTCTTTTGCATGGTGGAACTTGAAATTGGGATGCACCACAGAGTCCAGGGTTTGAAACAACTGATATAGCAGACAAGTTTTTGAAAGGACCGCTAGTTGGAATCTCTCCTTGGAGTTTGTTGAAAGACAAATTCAGGTACTTGAGATATATGAGTGTTTCTAGAGACTTTGGAATCACTCCAGAGATATTATTCTGAGATAAGTCCAATCGTTCTAAGCTTAAACAAGTTGCAATGGAACTAGGAAGAGGGCCTTCTATATTATTATGTGCTAGGCAAAGATAGACCAAATTGGATAAACTCCCAATGCTACTTGGTATACTACCAGATAATTTGTTGGATGATAAATCTATGTATGTAGCAGCTTTCAAATTGTCAACATCACCTGATAGAGGTCCGATAAGATAATTGTATGATAAGTCTATTTCCAAGATATCTATAACTTCCCACAAGGCAAAAGGAACTGTAGAACTCAACAAATTGGACTTTAAGTTTAGATATCTCAAAGATGTTAGGTTACCCAAGCAAGGAGGTAGAGAACCGGAGAGTTGATTCCCACCCAAAGACAAATCAACTAAGTTTTTTAGTTGGCAGAGTTCATTTGGAATGTGTGCTTGCAATGTATTATTATACATATACAAACCTTGAAGATTATGTAGTCTTCCCATTGAGCTTGGAATTGGCCCCCTCAATTGATTCTGACCAAGAGTCAAAAGTATCAAGCTACTAAAGTTGCCTACATCACTAGGGATGTTACCTCTCAAACTGCAATTTCTTAAAAAAACATATTCAAGTGATGTAGGGAAATTACTAAAGGAAGTCGAAAGGTTCGCATTTAATGGATTGCTTCCTAAGTCTAAACTCGTCAGATTTCTTAAATTTACCAGACATGACCAGATATTAGCTTCTGGGGTAGAGATATCAATGGTCAAATTATTGCCAGACAATCTAAGCCAATCAAGGTTTGTCAAGAGGCATAGAGTGCTTGGAATAAAGCCAGAAAAAGAGTTATCGCCAAGGTCTAGCATCGAGAGCTCAGAAGCATTGGAGATGGAGTTGGGGATTACTCCTGTGAGGTGATTTCCTTGTAACTGAAAGAATTCAAGGTTTGGAAGGCCTATGTTTTCTGGGAGGCTACCTGAAAGCTTATTAAAGCCGAGATCTAACACAGTTAATGCGGACATATTGAAGATTGACGAAGGAATATGGCCATTAAAATTATTACTATCAAGCGACAGTAACTCTAACTTTGGAAGATGCCCAATCTCATGTGGTATAGTGCCTGCAACAATTATAACAACACTTTGGCATTAATAAATTAATAGATGGCCAATCCTATAATCATGTGTAAAATTATATCAAATTTTAAAATGATCAATAAAATATATTCATTAATAGTTCAGTAATTAGATAGAGATATATGCAAATTATCAATACCTGTCAAGTTGTTGGTAGCAAGGTAAATACTCTTAATTTGAGTCAAGTTCGCTATATCTCTGGGTATTCTTCCATTGAGTCTGTTTTCCCCTAATTTTAATGTAAGAAGTTGTTTGCATTGCCATAACTTGGATGGAAGTCTACCATTAAACTGATTGGAACCCAAATTCAAACTTTCAATATTGGGAAGATGTTCACAAATGTTGTCTGGAATTCTACCTTTCAACTTGTTTTTGAAGAAAGTTAGAATAACCAAAGATGACATGTTGAAGACTGTCATAGGAACATGCCCTTTTAAGGCATTTTATTGCACAAACAGTTTTTGCAACTGACTTAAGGTTCCCATCTCATTTGGAATGTCTGAAGAGCAAACACAAAATTCAGATAATACAATATCATAGATTTATTTCATACAATTTTAAGTTTAGACATGTATGCAGGGTAACTAATTATTCATTCAAATCAAAACTGATGGAAGTCATACCTTTAAAATTATTACCATCAAGATAGATATTATGTAACACTGTTAGGTTCCCAATTTCTCTAGGAATTTTACCTGAATACATATGAAAGTATGAATTGTCACAATCGATATCGTTAGCTTAACAAGCTAAGGTGTCGAGCTTATAGAATAGCGAAAAACTTATAATCATTACAACTACGTGTCACGTAGATCGAGCTAAGATCAACAATGTTTAGTTCGTACCTGAGAGTTGGTTGTATCTCAGATCAAGTATTTGCAGAGCAGATAGGTTGAACATGGTAGCTGGTATGGACCCTGAAAATTGATTACCATACATCGAGAATCCTTGAAGCTTGGACATGTAACCAAACCACGACGGAATGAGCCCTGTAAACTCGTTGTACCCCAAGTCAATAGCCTTCAACCGGCACAGGCGAGCCAATTGTTGAGGCAAGGTACCATGAAAACTGTTATTTCTGAAGTCTAGATAACCCAGAAATGATAAGTTGCCCAGTTCAGGAGGAATGTCACCAACGAGATCAAAGTAAGAGAGGTTCAACTCTGCGACTCGATGATGGCGCGCACCACAAGTGACGCCAACCCAGTTGCAGACAGGGATAGTGGTTGACCAGTTGGTGAAGATCATGTTTTGAGGGTCACTGGTGATCCGAGCTTTGAGAGCAAGAAGAGCAGACCGGTCTTTGGTGACGTTATGGTTGGTTTGTGCTGCCGTAGTGAAGCAGCTATCCGCCTCACAGTAGATTAAGTATACCAGGAAGAACCAAGTAACTCTCTCCATTGTTTGAATCATGGACACGCGAAGTGTGTGAATTTGTTCACCAAGACTGGCTGGAGATAATTGCAAGAGGAACTGGCTGGAGATAGTTCAATATATACACACACGCTACTAGTATTACAGTGAGGTTATCTGTCTGCGCTTATGTTTCGATCAAAGACTTGACTAGTACACAGACAATGTCAATCTTAGAATAAATGTGTGGATCAAAATATCAATGGATGGAATGTGTGGGTCAAGCGAAAATTGAAATCGTGAATTTAAGCGAAGGTTCATAATAGCTATGAGTGGTGGAATACGTGAAAGACAAGCTCAAAGGCTTGAACATCAAATGGAGTAAAGACTCGAGAGTTCTCTCCTTTGTCGATCAATCGCAGAGAAGAATCTCCTTCAAGTCTTACAATTGCTAGAGTGTAAAATACGATTGATGAGGAAATGTGGGGATCGAATTGTGAATGGCATCATCAACCCTATAGATGGTTCATAAGAAAATGCGTGAAAGAAGCTGAAAATATACGAGTACAAAATTGGAAATTTGGGGAAGGTAGTAGTTTCTCAAGAACTGTGATTTGACATGGCACTGGGGTCTTTATTGCTTGAATCGAAGTTTAAATTATGGAAAAAATTACCATTGGTACCCAAACTTACCTCGCTATACAAGAAAGGTACCCGAACTTGAAAAACGATCATCATGGTACCCAAAGTTTTAAATCCTATTATAGAGGTACCTAGCGTGTTTTGACCGGCTGGCTTCCCGGTTTTTGATGACGTGTCAGTTCGCATTTTGATTCCGAGGGGCAAAATGGACACAAAACAATCAAAACTGTAGGGGACCAAAATAGTATTAATAGCTTTTCACAATTCCGCACATAAATAAACTTGTTGCTCTAGTCCCTTGCTTTTTATACAGAACTCAAACTCAAAAGTGTTCCTCAAGCTCAATATCAGAGAGATCAGAAACCTAGAAAAACCAAAGACAAGAAGAAGAAGAAGAAGAAGAAGAGAGAGAGAGATGGAGTCTATCTTCGGTTTGGTCGGACACGACTTCGCAGAACGGTCCGTAAAACTCTCGAGTCTTACAGTATTGGACCTGTTAATCTCGGGGTTATAATGGACTACAGGCGCTTGTGGAGGACTCGGAATAAAACTCTCCGGCGCAGGAAGAGCCTTGACTTCATTCACATCCTGTTTCACCTCCTCATCAACAACATAAACCCTCTCCTCCTCCCTCTCAGGACTACTCTTGGGCCCATCTTTCTTCTCCTTCAGGTAACCCTCAAGTGTCCCCAACAGCTGATCAGTTATCCTCAACACCTCAGGGTACTCAGACGTCCTCGCAATCCCCAAATCCTTACACCAACCGTAAAACAACCACAATGCATCAATCATCTTGGCCGCATTTACATAAACATCAAACGCCTTAACACAGTCCCCATACTCCATCTCCCCAAACCGATCAAGCAACACCCCCAACGCCTCGCATATATCAACATACAGCTTGAAACTCTCCTTCACAACTCCATAAAGCGAAACAATCACCAACCTACTGCAGGCAGACCTTCAGGAATAGCAGCCACAGCCAATGCCACTGCAATCTCAAAGTAATAAGTGCACTTCTCAAATGAAAACTTGAAGTTCCTAGGCATCCCATCAACATTTTCCCAAGTGAGGAAGTACTTGACATTGATGAGCCACACCAATACACAAATCACTCCGATTATCATCGTGAGCATCTCCCCAAACTCATTAAGCTTCTTCTTCAACGGAGTGTCTTCCTCACTCTGCGACGCCACATGAATTTGCATATGTACCTTCCCAATCTCAATAGCCATCCCGGTCTGCGCAACCAAGCAAATGCAGTTCCCATTCACAATAGTCGTCCCGGCAAACACCATAGACCACTTCCCCTGAATATCAGCATCCTCTGCAACCGGCTTGTTAGTCTTATTCACAGCCTCACTCTCCCCAGTCAGCGAGCCCTGCTCGACCCTCAAAGTCGAGCTAATCAACTCCACAACACGCATATCGGCAGGAACCTTATCCCCAACCTTCAGCTCCACAATATCCCCTGGAACAAGCTCCTTCGCCGGCAAACTCGGAATCTTACTCCCATTCCGAATCACCGATGCCTGCTCCGACTGAATCTCCTTCAGCGCCTCCAACGCCTTCTCGGCATTGCTCTCCTGCCAAACTCCAACAATAGCGTTCACAATCAAAATCAAGAAGATCACCAACGGCTCCACAAACGCTGTGATCTCCTTCTTGCCGCCTTCGTCGCCGTCCAGCTAGGGGTCATCATTAAGCCCACGGATCAAGTGGGCCGATGGAGGCCCGCAAGCCCGATGGACTTCAAGCCCGGCCCGGCCCGTCTAAAAGCCCGCTTAAGCCCGGGCCCGGTGGGTAGAGGGCCGGGCTTAGTTTAGGGGTTAGAAATTCGGCCCGGCCCGTAGGCCCGGCCCGTTAAGAGCCCGTCAAGCCCGCTCCATCAAAAGCCCGTAAAAGCCCGGCCCGTAAAGCCCGTTAAAATCCATACCTCAATAATTAAAGAATAAGTTACTCCCATATAGAGTTATTTTATATTTTTGACACATTAATATATTAATTAAATCTTTATTTTCACACACTTTAATGGATATTCACACTTCACTAGCACAATATGGATCATCTTTTTTATTAAACTCATTTATTTTATCATTTAAGTTCGTTAAAAATAATTATTATATTAATATTTTTAAGAATTTTAAATTATAGTCTAAAAATCACGAAGTAAACATATCATCGATCGAGGCTTTAACTTTGTCGGATTTAAGTGATTTTTTTACCGTCACCGTATTTCATCATAACGATCAAATTCTATTTCATAAAATTTTTCAAAATTTGACTTCTTTTATATAGTTGTTTCGAAAAGTTGTACACTTGAGTATAATCTACTAATCAAGTTATACCGCATTAGTAAGCATGTTGTCATTATAATGGCTAAATTCACAAAATGAAAATTTTGACCGTCTAATGTGATCGTTATAGTTAAATATGAGTAGAGGAGAAAAATCAACTCGTTTCGTGAACGTTCGATGCTCGATCGAAACGGTCAACCATATTTTCATAAAACTTATCACACGAAAACGCTATTAGGTACCTTTAGATGACTTTGTTTCGTCGACTCTTCCAAACATTAAACTCTTAAATAAATGAGACGTAATCAGCCATGTAAAAATTTGGGAACGTTTACCTCTCGATACTATGGCTCCCCATAGAGAGATATAAGTTTAAATAAGGTTGACCGCACCGATCGGGGTTCTAACTTTGTCGGATTTAAGTGATTTTTTTACCATCACCGTATTTCATCATAACGATCAAATTCTATTTCATAAAATTTTTCAAAATTTGACTTCTTTTATATAGTTGTTTTGAAAAGTTGTACACTTGAGTATAATCTACTAATCAAGTTATACCACATTAGTAAGCATGTTGTCATTATAATGGCTAAATTCACAAAATGAAAATTTTGACCGTCTGATGTGATCGTTATAGTTAAATATGAGTAGAGGAGAAAAATCAACTCGTTTCGTGAACGTTCGATGCTCGATCGAAACGGTCAACCATATTTTCATAAAACTTATCACACGAAAACGCTATTAGGTACCTTTAGATGATTTTGTTTCGTCGACTCTTCCAAACATTAAACTCTTAAATAAATGAGACGTAATCAGCCATGTAAAAATTTGGGAACGTTTACCTCCCGATACTATGGCTCCCCATGGAGAGATATAAATTTAAATAAGGTTGACCGCACTGATCGGAGTTCTAATTTTGTCGGATTTAAGTGATTTTTTTACCATCACTGTATTTCATCATATTTGTTATGATTGTATTTATTATGATTGTATTTGTTATGATTGAATTTGTTATGATTGTATTTTAATATGACAACTATATATATATATAGGCGTGGGGATGAGCCTCCTGGTTATGAACCGGGTTCCAAACCCTTTTTTGAAAAATAATATCGGATATTTATTTATTTTAATTAAAGCCCGGCCCGGCCTCAAACCGCCGTGGGCCATTCGGCCCGGCCCGCAAAAGCCCGTTAAGCCCGTCGTATATTGAAGGGCTTGGATCCTAGAAATTTTTAAAAAACCCGGCCCGGCCCGGCCCGCTATTTTTAAATTACATTGTAAAGCCCGGCCCGGCCCGCTCCAAGCCCGTTATGAATGGGCCGGGCTGGGCCCGGCCCGGCCCGTTGACGACCCCTACGTCCAGCCACGCCAGCACAAACGAGATCACCTCCGCCGCGAGCAGAATCCTCACCAGAGTATCATTGAACTGCTCCAGCACCAGTTTCCAAATCGACTGCCCCTCGTGCTTCTCCAGCTCGTTCCACCCGTACTCCTCCCGCCGCTTCGCCACCTCATCCGTCGTCAATCCTAACTTCCTGTTCACGCCTCCCGTACAGCTTGAAACTCTGCATGTTCAGAACCCTCACACCTCCACGCGCCATGCGCACGATCTCCTCCGCGAAAAGCGCGTGGCCGTCGACCACAACCCAGTCGCGCGTCTTGCTCAGCCTCCTCGCCACCGTCGCCACCGCGGCAGTCGCGTAGCCAAGGGACTGTGACGTCAGGCTGACGATCTCGAGGATGTACTTCTCGTCGGCGGGGTCTTCGTCGTTGGTGGTGGCCTTGACGACGAGAACTTCCAGGTCCGGCGCGATGGTGCCGGCGACCTTCGCGAGGCTAATGCTGGTCTGGTCCTTCACGGCGCCGATAGCCTTGCGAATCGTGCTGGGCGCCATTGCTATATATAAATTGGACTCTGTGTTTTTTTCTGTGAAGGATGATCGGGTGAGTTGGATGGATGTGATGTGATGGAAGGCGGAGATGAAGTCCGTACGATCGGAGAGCGGCGGTGATCGGGAGGACGGACAGGTTCAGAGGACTGAAGATAATACGGTCCGTAAAACAGTATTGGACCTGTTAATCTCGGGGTTATAATGGACATTTGCCCCTCGGAATCAAAATGCGAACTGCCACGTCATCAAAAACCGGAAAGCCAGCCGGTCAAAACACGCTAGGTACCTCTATAATAGGATTTAAAACTTTGGGTACCATAATGATCGTTTTTCAAGTTCGGGTACCTTTCTTGTATAGCGATGTAAGTTTGGGTACCAATGGTGAATTTTTTCCTTAAATTATTACTATCAAGATAAACAACTCAATTCATTAGTGAGAAGAATTTGATTCATTACAGGCTAGGAGTCTGACTATAATTTTATGGTCGACTAGATAAAACAATGGGTGGATTGCATAATTTAATTTTAATCCATATTCACACCTCTAAGCATGTTAACAAGAGACAGTAGTTTAATGGCAACAAAACAGCCCATACCCCTCAGGTTTTAAACATCGCAATGCACTGGTATAGGCGTTTTTCTCTGTTAGAAGCTATGTTGCATGGACACGGACACGGACACGGACACGGCGACTCGACACGGCGCGACACGGCGACACGGCAAATCCCAAAAATCGATTATTCGACACGGCTTAGACACGGCAAATAAATAATAATTTATATATTTTTAATACATAAAATAAATTAATAATATTACTATAAGTTGTAAATTCAATCCATAATGACTTTATGTTGCCATGTGTCAGTTGTTGATTGGTCAATTATTAATTTAAAAAAACGGAACCCTAAAGCCCCTCTCTCTCTCTCTCTTGACAAAAACCTAAAACTGAGGCTCGACAAAAACCTAAAACTGAGGCAGCCGCCTCACCCAGCAGCCTCAGCCCTCGCCCAGCCCTCGCCGTCGCCTCGCCCAGCCCTCATCGTTGCCTCTCCTCTGCCTCGCTGTAGCCTCGCCTCGCCCTCGCCAGCGCCTCGCCTCGCCCTCACCTCTCGTCGCCTCGCCCTCGCCCTCGTCCTCACCTCGCCCTTGCCGTCGCCGTTGCCCAGCCCAGCCCTTGCCGTCTAAAAAGTCAATATCGGCCGATACGCCAGATGGCGTGTCCGACACCGTATTTGTACGTGTCGTGTCTTGTCGCCGTGTCCGGCCGTGTCGGACACTCCGATTCGGCAGGTTTTGCCGTGTCCATGCAACATAAGTTAGAAGTATCATTGCAAGTAGTACTCTCACTATCTAACCAAAACTGTTTGCACTGTGCTTGTGTATTCTTTTTTATGTACATGGAAGATTTGTATATACAGACTCCAAAAGGAAAGCCATCCATATAACGTATGCATTCTTTCCCAGACACACTAATAAGCCTCAGCTAAGGTGGCGATATGAACCACTAAATGAGGTCCAAGGGAAGCATTTACCACTGGCAAATCCCAGGTGCCTCCATACGGCTTTGAGCAAGTACTTCCTCATACCTAGTAGCATACACAAAACCCCATAACTGCATTTACACAACCATAAATGCACGGTCATATTTATGAGTCTGATGTTAGATCATAAACATATGTGATGCACATATTATAATCTGCATAGTGATAGAGATACAAATATATTACTCTGAACATGAGCAACTTTAGATAGAATGCATACATATGGAGTCCATCGTCTTCTTACAAGGATTTGGTAAGACAAAGTCTTCTACTCTCTCCAACACTGGTTGTTCTATCTCTCAATGGGGTGAGATTGCTTATGAACTTGTATGTCTTGGGAGAACAGAGACCTTGACTTATATAGGTGCTTAGTGATAGAATCTACCCATCAAAGAGAATCTATTACTTACCCTATACACGTCCTGAGTGGTTAAGTCACTTGATTCCATATCTTTTAAGACATATATGATATCTTTAGTTAGGCTCATAATCTATAATATTAATCACAATATTATAGCTACCGATTCACTGCATATATATTGACCTTTGCTTTATTTGCAAGATATCACATATAATCATTATGTAATCTTTATCATTAGATGATATGTCAAATAAGGTTCTTACATCTGAGAGTGCCCTAAAAGGTGTTCGTATGTGGGTGCGTCTGTGGGTGCACTGGGGTTTTTATTGCTTGAGACGAAGTTGAAATTCTTACTATCAAGTTAGACAAGTTGATCCATTAGTGGAAAGAACTTGATTAATTACAAGCTAGGAATCTGACTAGATTTTATAGTCGACCAGATGAAACAAGATTGATGGGGGGATTGTTGTGATATCGGCCAATTAGTGTGTCAAAGAACTCAAACAAGCTCATCAAACTAAGAGAAACAACCACAAAGCAAACAATACAAGAACACAGATTTAAGGTGATTCAACAAAACTTTTGCCTACGTGCATCGGGCAGGATAAACACTCTTCCACTATATTATAATGGGTACACCAGAAAGTATGAGAAAACAATGACTCTCTCTTCTCTTCCTATCTCTCTCCTCTCTGCCCTCTCTCACTCTCTAAACCTGAGAATGGAACACACTTGCTCTTCGTCTCTACAATCTCTGTGATGCCTAAACCTATAGCAGAACATCCCCTTATATAGCTATAAGGATACTAGATTTTTTAACTAACTAGGATTCCTATTCCTACTAGTGGTAGGCATAAAGCCTCTTCCTTCTCTGTAATCAACTAGGATTACCAGTAAACCATCATCAACAAAGATATCGTTTCCTTATTGGAACACCATACTCTAAGACAAACATCTTAGGAAGAACTCATGGGCTGGAAACCCCACAATCTCCCCCTCCAGACCATGAGGGAGGTACACCGGCGCAACTCCATTCCTGGGAGTCCGCCCAAGCTGACTTGATATAGAATTACGTGGTTGAAACTCGCAGCTCCCCATGATCAGGCTCCCCCTGATCGAACACCTCATCATCATGTCCTCATTGGTGGAACGACTTTTGACCATCTTCTTCCTGGTCAGAAAACCCATTGAAAAAGGAAACTTGGGACCACTTTTCTAGAACGTCTTTCTTCCTTATATGGTCTTCACCAAGACGCCATATGTCCGAAGAAGTATCAGCCATTGCACTCAACTCATCTTTGTACACCAAGATATGTGTCATGTACAAGGAACGACAAAAATCTCCACTAGCAACATCCAATGATCGATTCATAAGCTTCCACTTTCCATCACCAATAAACTGGTGGAATCTTTGTTTGTCAAGAGCACTTGCAGATAGTATGTTCACACGCAAATCAGAAACGTACCTCACATCCTTCAATGTCATGTGGTAACCCAAATTAGTCTCGATGCAAATGTCTCCCATTCCCGAAATCTTGGAGTAGCTTGTATTGCCCATCTTTAACATCCCAAACTTGTCCGCTTTGTATGTAGAAAGGAGCTCCAAGTTGGAACTAACATGACAACTTGCACCCGTATCCACGAACCAATCGTGACCCTTGTCACCCACATATGTCTTGTAAAGTAAGAAGCTCCTCCGTGACAATAGCAGTATAGCCATTATCTTCATCATCTTAGTACTTGCCTTTCCTTTTGTCTTGTTTCCACTTCCAACAAATCCGCTTCAAGTGGCCCTTCTTGCCACAATAGTGACAATTGCCATTGAATCTTTGACCTGAATTCTTGTATCTACCCTGTACAACAAGGGCTCCATGTCCATCGTCTATGCTCCCAGCTTTCCTTCTTGTTTCTTCGTTAAGCATGTTATCCTTAACGTTATCCATAGACAATACACCATTAGACGCATAATTACTCAAGGTCACCATGAAAGTCTCCCAACTATCCGGCAAAGTTCCTAGCAACAACAATGCTAGCATTTCATTGTCAATCTTCATACCCATTGTCGCCAACTGATTGGTCACATTCTGGAAATTGCTCAAGTGCTCAGCAACACTGACACCTTCATTGAACTTCATGTTCACCATCCCTTTAATAAGGAATGCTTTCTTGGCAGCTATCTTCTTCTCAAAGAGGGACTCCAATTTCTTCCATAGTTCTTCCGCATCAGTTTCTTTCGACACATGGTGAAAAACGGAATCATCCCTTATTGTCTTATTGTGCCAATGGCTTTCCGCTGCAACTTTCGCCACCTGACAGCATCCATATTGGTTGGCTTGGCAGCCACACCCTCTATGGGATCATGCATATCCCTACAATAAAGGATATCCTCTATTCTTAGCTTCCATGTCACCCAATTCGTGTGGGTGAGTCTGATCATTGTGCCTTTTGCTTCATCTATTCTGACAACACCAAACCTGCCGAACCAAACCTTAAATATCCCAAACAAGAGCACTAGAGTAATATCCTGAGTTTTAAAGTTGGTCAAATTATATTTTTTTTGTGAGAAATATAAAGTAGAGATCGTTACGATTTCATCACATTTTTCAGTGAATTATTTGAGTTCCCGAGATATTTTTAGCGATTTTTCAAAGTTTAGTAGAAATTCTATCATGTGATGACGTGGCGGGCTTGGATTGGCTGTACTTTGATATGTGGCATCTGGTTAGGATCAGCTGATGATGATGCCATATTTTTGGCTTGTCATCAGCCACTTGTCAAATGAAGAAAGAAGATTTTGTGCTTGTGTGACATGTGGTGGAAGTTTGTAGGTGGAAATGTTAGATTTTGACATTTGTCACATTTTTATTAGTTGTAATGTCTTATATATAGGCTGACCAACAACTCTCTCTCTCCCCATTTCTTCCGATTCACTCTCTCTCCTCATTTTCTCTCTCTAGAATTCGCGACGAAACTTTTGCGGATAATAACTTTTGATCCGTAACTCCAATTCTGAATCTGCGAGTGATTATAGATTCGTATCGACGCAATCTTTCTGTCCTTAGTGGTTGGAATTAGATCTAATAGTGATTTTTAGGTTGCTCGATTTACGATCAAGGTGTCGATTCGGTTCGTTGAGGTGAGTGGTTTATGTAATGTGTTTCAAATATTCTTATATGCTTTTAAAATAGTCGAAAAGCATGTTTTGATCTATTTATTAAATGTTGGCATTGTTTGTTATGAATGTTGGTGATATTTAAATTCTTGATTGGTTTTTACGTATCTACAATGTTGGAAAGCATGTGTTTTTGTTTTGAATTATATTACCTGATCATGCATTTCATGATGGGAAAAAGGTGAGGTTGGAAGTTGAAAGGAACTTGAGTGTCTGGGAAATGAGACTATTATTGAAAATAAACCTTTCGTGTAGTTGAGTTAACTCATGGGGACATCCAGTAGGTATGATCAGCCCACATCTGCACGAGTTTGGGGAAAGTATGCCCTTTCGATGTCAGAAATCGATATAATGATCTATTTCGGGATTGGGGACCATGAGTATAACAAGAAAATTAACGAAAGAAGCAAAATATATATTTGAGGGCAGTGGAAAATGTGAGGATGAACATTCCATGCATGCATTGTTATTATGTTATATGATTTGGTTCGCTTGTGTTATGTTTATACATATTTTGTAGCGTGCGTAAAATGACATGACTTTACTGGCATATTACATAGGGCACTCACTTAGCGGGTTGTTTGGCTCACCCACCTATTTACTTTTTGTTTTGCAGAGAAGTGTTTAGTGTTTGTCGAGTCGAAGTGTCGAACGAGCCTAGGGTGGAGAGCCTAGAAAGAAGTTGTTTTATTTTTTATTTACATTTCACTTTGTAACCATTCACTCATACCTCGGGAACGGCGCCGGGTGCCCTAAAGCCCACCGACGCCGGGATTAGGGTATGGCAAAATGGTATCAAAGCAAACCACGGATTAAAACTAGGGTTGGGTTCGGTACATTACCAATTTATTTTTGTCTCTACCATCTATCAACCAATTAGATGGTAGATGGTAGTGAGAAAATTTGTACAATTACCGACCACCGAAGCCCATATACCAACTCTTCGGTATACCAATACTTTCAGTTGGTTCGGTTGGTAATGGGCCTCTACCAATATATGATATCGGCCTAATTAAGTCTAAGGCTCAGCCCAAGATATAATTGTATTTATCTCTTTCTAAAAGCTGGAAGTTCATCATACAAGATACAACAATGAGTACTAGTACAAAAATGTCAATACACAACACAAATCACACAACTCTTTAGAAGTTTACTGTTGTATAAGTGACTGAACGTTTACCTCCCCAGACTATGGCTTCCCATAGAGAGAGATAAGTTTAAATAAGGTTGACCGTATCGATCGGGGCTCTAACTTTGTCGGATTTAAGTGATTTTTTTACCATCACCGTATTTCATCATAACGATCAAATGCTATTTCATAGCGTTTTTCAAAATTTGACTTTTTTTATATAATTGTTTCGAAAAGTTGTACACTTGAGTATAATCTATTAATTAAGTTATACTGTATTAGTAAATATGTTGTCATTATAATGACTAAATTCACAAAATGAAAATTTTGACCGTCTGATGTGATCGTTATAGTTAAATATGAGTAGAGTATAAAAACCAACTCGTTTCCTGACCGTTCGATGCTTGATCGAAACGGTCAATCATATTTTCATAAAACTTATCACACGAAAACGCTATTACGTACCTTTAGATGACTTTTTTTGGTCGACTCTTCCAAACATTAAACTCTCATATAGATGAGACGTAATTATCCATATAATAATTTGGGAACTTTTACCTCCCGATACTATGGCTCTCCATAGAGAGAGATAAGTTTAAATAAGGTTGACCACATCGATCGAGGCTATAATTTTGTCGGATTTAAGTCATTTTTTTACCATCACCGTATTTCATCATAAAGATTAAATACTATTTCACAGCGTTTTTCAAAATTTGACTTCTTCTATATAGTTGTTTTGAAAAGTTGTACACTTAAATATAATCTACTAATCAAGTTATACCGCATTAGTAAACATGCTGTCATTATAATGGCTAAATTCACAAAATGAAAATTTTGACCGTTTGATATGATCGTTATAGTTAAATATGAGTAGAGTATAAAAATCAACTCGTTTCGTGAACATTCGATGCTCGATTGAATCGGTCAACCATATTTTCATGTAAAAATTTAGAAATAGATGAGACGTAATTATCCATGTAAAAATTTAGAAATTTTTACCTCCCGATACTATGGCTCCTCATAGAGAGAGATAAGTTTAAATAAGGTTAACCGTATCGATCGGGGCTCTAACTTTGTCGGTTTAAGTGATTTTTTTACCATCACCGTATTTCATCATAACGATCAAATGCTATTTCATAGCGTTTTTCAAAATTTGACTTCTTTTATATAGTTGTTTCGAAAAGTTATACACTTGAGTATAATTTACTAATCAAGTTATACTGCATTAGTAAACATGTTGTCATTATAATGGCTAAATTCACAAAATGAAAATTTTGACTGTATGATGTGATCGTTATAGTTAAATATCAGTTGAGTATAAAAGTCAACTCGTTTCGTGAACGTTCGATGCTCAATCGAAACGGTCAACTATATTTTCATAAAACTTATCACACGAAAATGTTATTACGTACCTTTGATGACCTTATTTCGTCGACTCTTCCAAACATTAAACTCTCAGATAGATGAAGCGTAATCAACCATGTAAAAATTTAGGACTTAGGAGTTAGGGTTGAGATGTTTCGAGGGCTGAGATTGTGTTTGGATATATCAACGGCCAAGATCAAATAATAAATTAAAAATAAATAATTAAATATTAAATACTCGGTTGGTACGGTAATACCAACTTAGGGAAGTTGGTTCGGTATTACCGTACCAAAGTTTCGGTTACCAACATATTTGGTAACCAACTTACTTGGTTCGGTTGGTAATAGTTGGTACGGTTTTGTTTGGCTCATTTTTGCCAGCCCTAATTAAAACCCCATGATCTGTGGTAGATTAGGATTCTCTGTCATAGCGTAGAGACATAAATATTTTTATGTTTTTGTAGGTGGTGTGAATTTCAGGGACGAAATTCTTTAAGGAGGGTAGATTGTAATATCCTGATTTTTTAACTTGGTCAAATTTTTTTGTGTGTGAGAAATATGAAGTAGAGATTGTCACGAGTTCGTCACATTTTTCAGTGAATTATTTGAGTTCCCGAGCTATTTTTAGCGGTTTTTCAAAGTTTAGTCGAAATTTTATCATGTAATGACGTGGCGAGCTTGGATTGGTTGTTCTCTGACACGTGGCATCTGGTTAGGATCAGCTGATGATGATGTCATATTTTTGGCTTGTCATCTGCGACTTGTCAAATGAAGAGAGAAGACTTTGTGCTTGTGTGACATGTGGTGGAAGCTTGTAGGTGGAAATGTTTGATTTTAACATTTGTCATATTTTCATTGATTGTCATGTTTTATATATAGGCTGACCAACAACTCTCTCTCTCTCTCTCTCTCTCTCTCTCTCTCTCTCCGATTCTGAATCCGCGAGTGGTTACGAATTTGTATCGACGCAATCTTTTTATTCTTAGTGGTTGGAATTAGATCCAACGGTGATTTCTAGATGGCTCGTTCTAGGTTGCTCGATTTACGATCTGGGTATCGATTCGGTTCGTTGTGGTGAGTAGTTTATGTAATGTACCTTTCATTTGTAATTTTTGGAGAGCAAATTCATCCAACACATCATCGGCATTGCAGCCGATATCTGCAGATTCTTATTGACTGTCTGATATTCTTATATGCTTTTAAAATAGTCGAAAATCATGTTTTTGATCTATTTATGAAATGTTTGCATTGTTTGGCATTGTTTGTTATGAATGTTGGTGATATTTAAATTCTTGATTGATTGTTACGTATCTACAATGTTGGAAAATATGTGTTTTTGTTTTGAATTATATTACATGATCACACATTTCATGATGAGAAAATGGTGAGATTGGAAGTTAAAGGGAACTTGACTGTCTAGGAAATGAGACTATTATTGAAAATAAACCTTTCGTGTAGTTGAGTAAACTCATGGGGACATCCAGTAGCTATGATTAGCCCATATGTGCACGAGTTTGGGGAAAGTATGCCCCTTCGACGTCAGAAGTCGATAAAATGATCTATTTTGGGTTTCGGGATTGAGGACCATGGGTATAACAAGAAAATTAAAGAAAGATGCAAAATATATATTTGAGGGCAATGGAAAGTGTGAGGATTAACATTCCATGCATGCATTGTTATAATGTTATATGCTTTGGCTCGCTTGTGTTAGGTTTATACATATTTTGTAGCGTGCATAAAATGACATGACTTTACTGGTATATTACATAAGGCACTCACTAAGCGCGTTGTTTGGCTCACCCACCCATTTATTTGTTGTTTTACAGAGAAGGGTTTAGTGTTTGTCAAGTCGAAGTGTCGAACGAGACTAGGGTGAAGAGCCTAGAAAGAAGTTGTTTTATTTTTTATTTACATTATGCTTTGTAACATTTCACTCACACCTCGGAAACGGCGCCGGGTGCCCTAAACCCCACCGACGCCGGGACCGGGGCGTGACAACTAGGCTCTGATACCACTTGTTGTGATATCGACCAATTAGTGTGTCAAAGAACCCTAACAAGCACATCAAACCAAGAGAAACAACCACAGAGCAAACAACACAAGAACACATATTTAAGGTGGTTCAACAAAACTTTTGTCTTCGTCCAACGGGCAGGAAAAACACTCTTCCACTATATTATAATGGTTACACCAGAAGGTATAAGAAAACAATGACTCTCTATTCTCTTCCTATCTTTCTCCTCTCTGCCCTCTCTCACTCTCTAACTCTGAGAATGGAACACACTTGCTCTTTATCTCTTCAATCTCTGTGATGCTTAAACCTAGAGCAGAACCCTTCCTTATATAGCTATAAGGATACTAGATTTCTTCACTAACTTAGATTCATATTCCTATTAGTGGTAGGCATAAAGCCTCCTCTTTCTCTGTAATCAACTAGGATTACAGGTAAACCATCATCAATAAGGATATCGTTTCCTTATTGGAACACCATACTCTAAGACAAACATCTTAGGAAAAACTCGTGGGTTGGAAACCCCACATGGATTTCATAATTTAATTTTAAGGAAAATGACCATTTGATAATGTTGAGAGTTTTTACAGATTAAGATGTTATTTATCTCTAATTACCTTAGATAATCATCGGAATTCTAGAAACAATTTGGATAACAACAAACCACTAGCGTAGGACATATGTGATAGCTAGTAAGTGTGTACTTTTGCTTGCCTATATATAGCTCCCTAAACTTCACAATCACCCACATCTTTCATACATTCTCAATTTCTCAGTATTAGCTTTTCGATCACTTTGTTTGCATTAAGAAAAAATGAGGAAAGGAGTTGCTGCAGTGCTACTTTTCCTTGCTTGTGCAACCCTGTGCTTGGCTGCTTCTAATGCCACTGCTGCAGAGGCTCCTAAGGCCATCTCCACATGCTATGACGCTCAAATGCATTGGTGCTTTCCACAGTGCAAGGGGGGCTTGCCTGAAGGAGATTTATGCATCTCATTGGAATTGTAAACTCAGCATTGGAGAAGATTGCTGCAAGCCCATTAGGGAAGCTTATGATGATTGTGCCGAGACCATTTTCGGTCACTTCAAAAACCCTACTTATGTTCTTTTGTTGAAGCAGCGCTGCTCAAAGAAAGAATGATCGATAGCACTATCGAAAATTTGAAAGATATTATTGGATTGTTAGTCCTAGAATAGTTTGGGTTCTTTAGTTTTTGGTATCAGTGAAATAAACTAATAATCTTCTGTTTTTCTTCATTAGTGAAAATAGATGTGAAAATATGACAAAAAAGTGAGTAAAAAAAAAGGAACTTAAATCAATGAACAAACCGAATATGTCCGACCTGGACATGATATGAGTATAAAATGCGATGTTCTTAATGTGTTTTACCCTCGTTTATACTTTGCTTTAACCCTTATTATTGAATAATCGAGTCATTAGATATAGTCGTGAGTATTTGGTAGGAGTTTAGTGAAATTGTGCTAAATATAGGAAAAAGGGCAGAAATTTGTCAAAAGCCGGTTTTGAAGTCTCTAAATGTTTCGTTTGATTTTGTAAAGCTTTCATGATGCTTTTGCTGAATTTTTCTTCTCTTATATACAGTAGACATATTGAGGATTGAGTAATGGAGGAGGTTATAACAATTGGAGTAAAAGAAGCTGCCAGGAATTTCAAGGCAAAATCGAATGCAAATCCAACAAGTTCCTGTAATTTTCTGGGCACATCATCCAGCTTCCAGAATTTCTCCAAGACGATTCACAAGGAACTAGAAGGCAAGTCATATATGCACAGAAAGCTCTATGAATCTAGTTTGTACATAATTTGGAATGACATCAAACGCTACTCTGAGGAGAAACTTATGCCAGCCAAAACGCAGGAAGATCCAGTCTACTGAAACAGAGGAACCTACTGCCCATTTTGAGAAATTTATGTGTTGCTACACCAAAGCCCAATCCAAATGCATCAAATGAGAGTTGCTGAGCTTAATGAAGAATAAGAGAGTCAGCCAAGTCAAAGGAAAGTGCAAAATATGAAAAGAAGAAGTTTCCTAGCCCGGACAGGAAGATGAAAGAATGTTGTCGGTTCAAGAAGAAAGCTTTCGTGGTTCAACTAGGGAAGCTTGCAGCTGCATTTGTGTACTATGTATTCTACCAAATATTTTTCTATAGGAATATATAGAATAGCAAGCAGAAATTCACTCCACCACCGCTTTTAATATCTTCCACCCGATTCATGTTCTAAAGACTCGGAATGAGCAAGCACCTTTCGCGCATTAAAGACACCATTGCGAGTGGCTAGCATTCGTGATCCAAACTCCTCTATCTCTAAGGCTTGGTATTTTGTAGTTTTACAATTCTTTGCCTATGAAGGTTGTATATTTTTATTGTATTTATATGTATGTCTATGTATGTATGATTTGAATGTTTGGTTTTTGCATGTTAGTTTTGTGTTGAGTCTTATTCTTGTATTCATGAAGTTCAAGTTTCACATTCAATCACCCTAAGTAGCATGCAAACGTAATATGTAGTACGTCTTAGGTTAGGTTATAGGGAAGCATATTTTGATTTCATTATTTTCTCATACTTGGTTTATTTTTTAAATTCGTAGGCAACCAAGATTAGTGAAACCTTATAGGAGTTAGTTAGGTTGGAACTGAATCGAGTCTAGAATGTTTTCAAACTTGCTACCTTGTTTCTTTTCTTTTGTTTATTACATGTTGTGTGAACTTTTGTGTGAGTGCTTTGTGTGAAAGATGTTGATCACTTGTAAATATTAGATTATGATTTATTTTAATGTTTTGCATTTAATTTCATAGGCTTTTAAAATCATCTTCAAAACTCCCATATTTTCGTAAATATGTATATATGTATATATTTGTGACATGATGTATATATGTATAAATTTTATAAATCAAGACAATGTATTATCAAGCTGTCACTTGTCACTAAAAATTTACTTTTTTGTCCTTATTAATATTCACACTTGCATTCAGTCTTAATTGCTACTACTGCATAATTAAAAGCTGTTACTGCCTACTTAAAGGCTGGTACTGTTGATAGATAAATTAGCTGCTACTGTTGATAGAGAACATACATGCTATTGTCGACGTGAAGTTAGATGTCGCTGCCGACCTTAAAAATTACTGCCACTGTCAATCCTGAATCAAGTTGCTACTGTCAACCCTTAGACAAGCTACTACTGTGAACTCTGCTATGCTGCTACTGTGACTCGTGATGGTTGAAATTCAAAATTTTAAAGTTTCTCAAAATATATGCAACACTATACTCAAATGAAAGTCTATAAGATAAAGAACAATTTTGTGGTTTAAATGTTCTCCAAATTGTCAACGGTTTGGTAGGAAAACTTGAAATTGCCGGAAACAAATCAAAAAGGAGGAAGAGAGAAATTTGTCAGTTAGTGTAGTGGCAACATGGTAATTTTAGCAAAATCAGTGGCATTTTAGGCATTCAGCTTCAATTATTCAAACAGTTTTAGGTCCACTTAATTTTGAATCGGACCGATGTCTTTTTTTGTCTAAAAATTATTAAAAATGAGCTATTTGTGTTTATAAATTTAGTTGGGCATTTTCACGGTATAGATTTGAAAATATGACTGCAAAATGAGCCAAAAAATGAACTCCACACGTTAAGTCATGCGGAGAAATCTGCCTTGTGTTTTTTCAAGATTAGAAATGTCGAGGAAAGTCTGTCAAAATCTGCAATTGCAGTTGCAGGCTGGCTTGCATTGTAGGCTAGGATAAGAGACTGGGTTACTCTCTTTGAAACCTTTAACTTCAACGTTTCCAATCAGCCTGAGAAGATAATGTACGCCAATCCTAGTATTGGAAACTAAAACATTTCTGCTGAATGGACTTTATACAGAAATGACGGGGGAGCTTTTTAATTTTACAAGGATTGATAATACGAACCAGAAAGCCTAAAATGCTGTTGAGCAGGAATGAAGCTTACATCGAGCTGGTTGAGTATGAAGAGATACTACTATGGCTTGGCTAGTCACTCATTTTCAAATTTCGACCCCTCTTTTCTTCATTCACTGGAATTTGTAGTTGATTGAATATTAGACCATTTGCTCGTCAGTTTAGGGGTTGCGACTTTAAATACACTTTTGAAAGGGAGCAAAGGACATTGTCTGTATCTGATAGTGGCCTTCCTTGTCCAACCAGACTTAATTTCCATGGTGCAACAAACCTGCGGTTTGATAGACTATTCGTTTGTGTAGTCTAGATATATATAAATCACCAGTCATTATGTAGTAGTGTACTACTACATGTCAAAAGAATGACCAGTTCCTAGTTCTTATGAAACCAAATAATTCTTCCACTAATTAAGTAGGCACAAGATGAACAAAAAATTTGTATTACAAATATGCTTCTAAAGCACAAATAAAAGCTTCTCATGGCATGATACAAAGAACACCAAAACCCATCTGACACCAACACAAGCCTGAATCCCATGCGAATGGCATCAACCGGAAGACGTAACAAAATCTTGATCCTTTGATCTACTCACTTTGTTCATCACTGTCCCCTAAGTCTAAATGATTCATATTCTTTTCAAGTGGAGGAAGCCCATCGTCAGAATCATAAGAACCCTCGTCATCACTGCGAGCTGACGTCCCTCCTCCTAGAGCAGCAGATAACATACATATTTTAAGAGTAGAATAACTTAGCAAAGATGGCTTTCAACAAGATTTATTTTCTTGAGTTGATGACAATTTATAAGACCAGAAATTATGCAAAGAAAATATCCAAATTCAGTAAATTATTCATAAGGTCGTTTAAACCAAATTTGCACCAGGAATAGCAGACAAGATTTGATTTATTGAACATACGAATGAACACATAATATCTTGATGATATGTGGAATTCCAATAAAATATTTGTAGACCAGATCACCTCCTCTGGGAAAATGGAGAGGACAGTCAATTAATAATGCACTGATCACATTAGTGTGTGTTGTGAATCTAGCTCCCATGAGAAAAAGGCAGGACATTTCTGGATGTTTTAAATCTAACACCATCCGAATCTTGAGATGGATGAACTGATGCGCATCGAGACAATAACATGAAAGACTAAAAATAGAAATTCCAGCTAAAGACTATAGGAAAGGATTGGAAAAGCCAAAGCCAGAAAGCAACAATGGATTTTATTTTATTTTATTTATTTGTTTTTAAATTAACAATGGAACATGATGGGTCTAAAAAGTCCAATACAATCTAACTGGATGTAAATGAGGTTCTACAGCACAAGACAAGTAATTGATGGGTGGCAAGAATGACATACAATAACAAAGTAAGTTTAACAAATAGTGATTAGTAATATCATTTCCAACTTCAACTACATTAATATGTGACAAGTGTGTTATACTGTAGGAAAAAAGAAAAACTGAAAAGTATTCTCTATAAAAAGAGAGACTGATACCTTCTACTTCAGTAGGGATCTTTGGAACTTGTCTTTCCTGTGCAAGCCAAGCATTTTGGAATAAAATAATTTCAGCACTGTTTTCACATTTTGAGTATGCCTTCAAAAGTTCCCTGCGTTGGTTGAAACAGTGAAAGATTGTGATGAATGCTGATAGAGAAATTTTATGAGAGTTAGGTTCTAGGCATCCTTATAGATTCTGATTGATTGAGTTTTTATTGATATAATTTTTTCTGGTATCCTTTAGACTGGAATTATGCTTCCTGTTGAACTTACTATTGTTAAACTTACTTACTGCTATATATTGTTTACGGTTACTCGTTAGCTTCTTTGTCCAATGTTTCTTTTCAAATGAAAATAAAAAAATAAAAAAATCAACACTTTAATAAATGAAGAAAAGCATACCTGTTGAGGGATAAGAAAGAATGACCCCATTTGAACTTTCCAAGCAACAAATTTGCAGTTTCCTCTTCCCCACTGTAAAATTGTAGTAAAGTAGCTTATAATTAAGAAACAGATAGCATATAGAACATTGGCCCAATAGTAATAGTTACACAACAACACAAAAAAACAAATGTAAAAAGTTGATGAATAAAATATGTACTTTAACAGAGAAGAGCTCTGTAGCCTAAGCATAAATGTAGTTCCTACTTGGGATCTTACACAATTGGGTTTAGTCAAAGTGGGCAGTACCACAGCTGTGCATACCAGCCAAGAGTCTTTCTACTTTCAGTATAATCTCAAAATCCAGACACTTTCATATTTCATTAGCCTTTCTAGCTTTTATTGTTACAGTCATTTGAAACAGTGATTAAGATTTATTACTACTACTGTTGAGTGAGGACTGCAGGGGCAATAACTTGTGTCTGGGTAGCCATTTGCATCAAAGGTCAGTCAACCTTTGATTTGACCTGTTTAACTAACTTGATCATAATCACTTTTGTTTGAATCCATAATGCCATATCCACTATGACCTAAAACCTTAAAAATATGTTCATCATGCTTCCTCAAAAAAGACTAGGCTTATCCATATTAATTTAGAAATCACTCGTCTTGATACTAAAACAACCATAAGAGCAATATTTTTACTACAATAACATGTAATAGCAACAAACTGTAAGATCCAAGGAATTAGCAATAAATTAAAGTATAAGTTTGTATGCAAGGGAAAATAGTTTCAGTACCATATGAATAACGCTGCGGATAAGGCCTCCACGCAGGATAGTTCACATGGTCGACCATAATTTACTGGATTTGCTGCTACAAGCCAAGGCACTGCAATATTAACTAATGTGTAAGTTCAGCTGGCTAGAAGATTCAATTGAACATGGCAACATAAACTCCATGTCTGTACAAATTCAAGTACTAGAAGTGCAGCTTTATTACACAAATCTATTGATACCACTAATTAAAAATAATAATAACAAATAACATCACTAGTATATGCATAATTAGTATATGCATAAAGTGATCAACGGGGTTACTCGAAATACTCTTTAGAATTGTCATACTTATGGAAGTTTACAGTCAACAAATAAAATTACTCAAATCCCTGTATATATTATATCTATATTTTGTAGGAATTATGGAACAGTTTATTTACCTATCATACATTCATACCTATAAATGTTTATGAGAAAAAAAAAATTAAAAGCTTATTGGTAGTTTGTGTGAACTGACAACACACAAATCTTACAGCTGTTTATGCAAATCACAAGTTCAGAAAGATATCCAAGAGTGAAGATTTAAAGATCATACAGAGGCGAGGAGCAGTGCAACGCAGCTTCACAAAGGGTACATCACTCAACCGTGCCCAAGAGCAATCCACAACAGCTAAACCTTTTTGCTGGATTAAGCTATAATCTTCTCTTGAGACACAAGCCGTCCCCACTGGACTGAAATATAGATATACAACCAGTCAGAAATGAATGGAATATTCAGTATGCGACTGGAACAGATGAACCATGAAGCAATAAATGTCATATGAACTTATACACTGTTTACTGAAAGGAAATTTGTTGGTACTGAAAATATGTATTTGAGACATAATAGCAGCCTCTCTTGACTTATTCCCAACTTATATATTACAATCATCCTTTTTCATAATTGTTTACATACACCTTGGGGATTAACGATGAAGAAATTGATGTTATTTTTAAAACTACAGGAAAACAAGGGTCATAGAAGTATACATTTAATCTATGAATACGATTCAGTCAGTTTTCCTGTTCTATATTCCGGGGCAACAAGATCTTTAAACAATGACAGATTTTCATATGAAAATACCACAAATCTACATGACATCATTGAAGGTATATCAATTAACAACATAGATAGAGTTCGGTAAATGACATTTGATTCAAGTACCTCAAAACAATGCCTCCAAAACCATGGTTGACACGCAACTCCTGCATGTAGATTTGATAATGTTAAGACTACAGAAATTTCATAATCCAGAATGTCCAGTTGTCACTCGAAGCTAAAGGCATTAGTACTATTACTCAATGTTGTTTCTCACAACATATTTCTACCAACTAAAGGATATGTAAAGCTTGTGTCATAGATAGAACCAAAGGTATCAGTCAGTTGCAAAACTTCTTTGAGAGAGCAGTAGATAAATCTGGTTACTGATATGCTTAAGGTGCTAATCTACCATATGATAAACAATTTATGGCATGCATTACAAGCACTATTTTCCTAAGCTCATCAAACAGGTTGCCTGAGACGGAAGCTGGACAAAGTCTTCTTTAGCTTCTACGATAGACATTACTATCATGTATATTTCTGCCTTGGTTCTTTTTCCTTATCTCTTATGAACCCTTAAACTTTTAAGTACTTCCCCTCGACTGTAGGTATTAATTCCCTATCCAACAAAGACTATTCTGATTTCATACCACTAGTGGCATTTCCATACAGTATAAGATCCTAGTTGGCAGCCTCGAATCAAACTTGTAATAATAATTAACTCTCACAGAGATGGAATTAAAGACAACGACAGAAAAGAAAACCATCCAACTAGTGTGAAAAATAACAAAACCAGATACTTGCTTTCAAAAATCCAAATCTCGAGAGCTTGCGTCCTGTGCACCTTTTCGCATCGCATTGACCGAAATCCTGAATCATCAAAATAGCACCAAATTAATCTCAGGTTTCACAGTGTTTCAAAAAATAAGCGAAAATCCACAACTTGTTCAACATATCAACACAGCTTCAGAATCACAAGTAACTCCCTAGCACAAATTTAATCAAATGCTTCATCTTTCAGTCCCAATCACACAAACTCCGCATTTCACACAAAAAACAGGAACCAGCTTTCAGTAAACAAACGATACAACAAGTGCATACCCACATGGCCAGCTGCATTTTGGGGCGTATCGGCTCCTCATCAGTAGCTACAAAGCCAACAATTAATAAAAATAAAAATAAAAACATATCAAAATCATTCTCAAATTTTAATACACGAAAAAAAAAGAGGAAAAAATGAATAAAGGTGATGAGTTTGGCACCTTGTTCAGATGGTAGGGAGTCTTGATCACTGTGGTAAAAAAAAAAAAAAAACAAGATGAGAAAGTAAGTGAGAGAGAGAGAGGAATTCAATAAATAAAACAAGGGAAAGTGCGGGCTCACTGTGGAAGTTGGTTACGGTTTCGACTAGATTCGCCGCGGTGATTATGATGGGGCTTCTGGTTCTTGAACCGCTTGCTCGGCGCCATTGATTTTCTTTATCAACAACAAACCAACTCACAACTTCTGAGAGGTGACGATGGCCGGGATGTGGGTTTTAGCTCCGAAGGGTTTTAATCGCCGGGCATTTAGGACCCAAATTGTCCATTTTGTCCTTTTCCTTTTCTGTTATTGTTATTCATATTTTTTTTTTTTTTACTTAATGGCGCAAAACCCTGAATAAGTAAGGGCCAATTATAAAAAAAGACTATTAAAAACTCAAAATTAGAAAAAAAGACCTTAACTTTAAAGGCCTTATAAAAAAAACACTATTAAACCTCTATCATCAAAATATCAATAAATTATAAATGTACCACTGATTCCCTACTTTAATACCACATCTCTTCACCCGGCCATTTAACACCACCTCTATCTCTCTATATAATAAAAAACCCAATCTCTCTCTCCCCTCTCTCTCACTATCTCAGCCATGAACCGCCGTGCACTAACCATCCACCGGTCCTCACCCGCCGCCACCGTCACCTCCACCACCATCACCGCCGTCAGGAGGCCCCAGCCGATCCCCTGGACCCACGAAGAAACCGTCCACCTCATCCAGGCCTACCAGGACAAATGCTACGAGCTCCGGCGAGGCCAGCTCAAGGCCTCCCAATGGGAGGAGGTCACCGTCGTCGTCACCATCACCACTCGCTGCGGCTACGAATACACCGAGCCAAGATCGCCACCCAGTGCCACCACAAGATGGAGAAGCTCCGCCAGTACCACCACAAGATGGAGAAGCTCCGCCAGTACCACCGGTCCGTCAAGCACCACATGTGCCTCAACTTCGGGTCGGATTTTTTTTTAATTATAAAATTTTATAATGCAGGGAGATCACGATCTGGCATTATTGTGATTCTGGGTCTGAGCCAAATGTTGTGACCCTTGTGTCTCTTCTTTCGGGTTGTGCCTCTTCTGGAGCACTAAATCATGGCAGAGAAACTCACTGTTATGCAGTTAAATGGATGCTGGAATTGGAAGGAAATGACCCTGGAAATGATATGATGGTAATTAATGGTTTGATTGACATGTATACCAAATGCATGAGTGCCAAAGTTGCTCGAACGATTTTTGATTCTCTAGCACCAGACACAAAAAGTGTGGTGACTTGGACAGTGATGATTGGTGGGTATGCCCAACACGGTGAAGCAAATGAGGCACTTGAACTTATCTACCAGATGGTTAGACATGATATCTCCTTAAAACCAAATGGTTTTACTATATGTTGTTCCCTGATGGCCTGTGCTCGTCTGGGCGCATTGAGGTCTGGTAAACAAATATATGCTTATGTAATACGCAGTTGGTGTGATTTTATGAAGCTGTATGTGGCCATAGGCTCTGTTGGGCCTAATACATTTTATGCAGTTGAAAACATAATTGAAGCTGTGGAGTTCAAGTATCAAAACCAATGGCAGAATTCACAAATCCCAGAATTTCAAGTCTTCTTTAATGATCTTACCTTAAATGACTTTAACATGCTCTTCAAATCCTTCCCCGAGAACAGACGATACTCTATGCAGCAGGCGTGCCTGGTTCTTTCTATAGTCAAGTATTTCCTAGTGCTTCCATCCACTTAGTTCACTCTTTCTATAGTCAAGGAAACCACATTGGCGATTGTGACAGTAAGATTCTACTAGAATCCGTTAACCACCACATTATTATCATGTTTTGTAGTGTTCTTCCTCCACATGCGCGGAGTTTTTCGTTTGTCTTGATGATTCTATTTCGAAACTTTTCTGCAGCAACTTTCAATTTGCAGAAGGAAGGAAAACCAACCTATGCTCACTGAAGCTGGAGTTGTTGCCAAATTACAAGAGTTGGAAATAAAAGAAGAAGCTTATGTTTGATCTGTCAACCATATTCTAGGCACATTGAACTTGAAGGGTTGTATACTTAAGCGCGCAATAAATATAGTTGGTGATTTTTCACTTTTGAATACCCTAATGTGTGCATTTTGTGATGGAGTTTTTAAGTTGAATTTATCTGGTTCTTAATACATTGATTGTTGCAAAATTGATAGTTACTAAGGTAGTTACACATAATAGTTTACTCAAATGATAGTTACTAAGATATGTACTAAGGTAGTTACACAGATAGTTATAAAATTGATAGTTATTAAGATAGTTACTAACATAGTTACAAAGAATAGTTTGATAGTTACTAAAATAGTTACTAACATAGTTACACAGATAGTTACAAAGAATAATTTACTCAGATGATAGTTACTAAGATAGTTACTAAATTAGTTACACAGATAATTATAAAATTGATAGTTATTAAGATAGTTACTAAGGTAGTTACAAAGAATAGTTTACTCAGATGATAGTTACTAAAATAGTTACACAGATAGTTACAAAATCGATAGTTACTAATATAGTTACAAAGAATAGTTTACACAGATGATAGTTACTAAGATAGTTACTAAGAACTACTAAGTAACTATGCAAGTAATTATGGAACTATCCAAGTAACTATCTCCAAAACTATGGATCTATCCAAGTAACTATTTCAGTAACTGTTTAAAAACTTTAAATAACTATTTCAGTGACAGTATTTGGATAGTTTGATTGAAATAACTCAATTCACTACAATACATGCTATTGTTTTCTATATTATTCGTGCCAAGGGAAAGTATTTAACAAGACTTTGGTTCATTTAAATGGGTTTATCGAAACATTTCTTCCACGATTGAATGGCTTGAAGAAACCTCATGTTGTCCGATGAGCCTAATGTGGCTGTCTCAGTGAAGTATGCTGTGTTTGAGTTGGCCTCATTTTTCTTACATGTTATGTGTCAGTGTGCTTGTTTCCAACCCTCCAGCATGTTCTAGGGATCAAGTTTTCTAGTTATACTACGTTTACGATGATTCCATGACTGACATTTCCCAATTCTGTGAACCAGCCAATATATTTGACATGAAGAATGTTGGAGTTGCAACACCAACCTTACAAGAATGGTCAGAATTGGGTGCCTCATCCTCAATCTGTTAATCACTACCAATCCTTGATTTTCCCAATAATATGGTACTGTATAGCTGTAGACCAATGAAAGACTTCCTTTAGTTTGATTATATACTATGAATGACTTTTGAGCAAAACCAGTCTACAACTTGGATCAACAGTGGCTTTGATGTAAGGAAAAACAGCAGAAGGAAATAAATAAGTCTGCTGGATATGCAAGCAATGTATCGACATACTATTTTCTAGTTTGCAGAACTGCTTGTACAGATTCATTTTCTCATCATGTTGCTGATGCCCAGCATATGATAACTTTGAGGTTTCGCAGCTCCATCGCTATATTCATTCTTTCTAGAGAAAAGAAATCAGGCATCATACGTAGAATCTCTCCTCACATATCATATATACTTACTACAGTACAGAATAATAAATCTTAGTCACTTGAGTAGTTTCCTCGTACTAACGTCAAAACATGTAATCAAGACTAATAGTGAAATTATATTTAGGCATATGATGAGTTGGATGCGTACTATATCTAGTTATCTTATATCTAGGTTATACATTTAGCATCTTTGGATTTTGTTGGAAATTGTAAGTCATGTTTGGTTGGATAGTTATTCAGATAGTTGCTTTAATAGTTACTCAGATAGTTATTTCGATAGTTACTTGTTACTTGATAGTTACTATGTTAGTAACTATCATCTGAGTAAACTATTATTTGTAACTATATTAGTAACTATCAATTTTGTAACTATCTGTGTAACTACCTTAGTAACTGTCTTAGTAACTATCATCTGAGTAAACTATCTTAGTAACTATCATCCTAGTACATACTCTGTGTAACTACCTTAGTAACTATCTTAGTAACTATCAATTTTGTAACTATTTGTGTAACTACCTTAGTAACTAGTTTAGTTACTATCATTTTGTAACTACCGTAATAACTATCTTAGTAACTATCATCTTAGTAAACTATTCTTTGTAACTATGTTAGTAACTATCTTAGTACTATCAACTTTGTAACTATCTGTATAACTACCTTAGTAACTATCAATTTTGTAACTATATGTGTAACTAACTTAGTAACTATCTTAGTAACTATCATTTGAGTAAACTATTCTGTGTAACTATTTTAGTAACTATATGTGTAACTACCTTAGTAACTAGTTACTATCGGAGTAACTATTCTAGTAACTATCTTACTAACTATCCAAATAACTATCATCTTAATTAGTAACTATCTTACTAACGATCTCATTAACTATATTACTAACTATCATTTAAGTAATTATTTTACTAACTATTTAAGTAACTATCTCAGTAACTATCTCAATAACTATCGGAGTAATTATCAAAGTAACTATCATCTTAGTAACTGTCTTAGTAACCATCTAAGTAACTATCACCTTACTAACTATCTTATATAATTACTAATTATCTAAGTAACTATCATCTTAGTAACTATCTAAGTAACTATCGTCTTAGTAACTATCTAAATAATTATTAAACTAATTATCTAAGTGACTATAATCTTGTTAACTATCTAAGTAACAATCACCTTAGTAAATATTTTAGTACCTATCTTACTAATTATCTAAGTAATTATTATCTTAATTAGTAACTATCTTACTAACTATCTAAGTAATTAACTATCAAACTAACTATAAATCTTAGAAACTATCGTACTAACTATGTTACTAACTATCTAAGTAACTATCATTTTAGTAACTATCTGACTAACTATGTTAGTAACTACGAAAGTAACAGTTCTCGTCTGTTCAAAAGCTGAAAACTATCCAAGTAACTATCACAGTAACTATGAAAAATAAAAAAAATGCAGGACAAAATGTAGCGTGCCGCTGCACCGCACCACGGCAGCGTAAATATCAAAGTAAAATTTTCTGTAACTATCTTACTAACTATCTATATAGTTACTAACTATCTAAGTAACTATAATTTTAGTAACTATTTAAGTAATTATCATCTTAGTAACTATCTGACTAAACTATCATCTTACTAACTATCCAATTAACTATTGTAGTAAGTATTTAAAGTAACTATCAGAGTAACTATCCAAGTAAATACCTAAGTAACTATCATTAAAGTAACAATCTTACTAACTATGTTACTAACTATATAAGTAATTATTATTTTAGTAACTATCTTACAAACTATCTAAATAACCATCATTTTAGTAACTATCTAACTAACTATGCAAATAACTATCGGAGTAACTATCCAAATAACTAGTAACTATCCAAGTAACTATTTGAGTAACTATCCAAGTAACTATCGGAGTAACTGTCCAAGTAACAGTTATTGTTTCTTCAAAATTGAGACATATATAAGTAACTATCCAAGTAAAAAGTAACTATCGGAGTAACTATCCAAGTATAATTTATTGTTTCTTCAAAACTGAGACCTATATAAGTAACTATCAAAGTAACTATCCAAGTAACTATATGAGTAACAGTTCTCGTTTCTCTAAAACTGAGAACTATCAAAGTACGTAACTATCAAAGTACGTAACTATCCAAGTAACTATCCTAATAACAGTTTTTGTTTCTCTAAAACTAAGACATATATAAGTAACTATCTGAGTACTTGGATAAGTGATGATACTGGTTCTCCCAAAATGGTAACTATCACAAGTAAGTATCATGGTAAAAATGCATGACAACATGCAGAGTGCCACTGCACCGCACCATGGCAGTGTTCCGCTGCCGAAATCAACATGAAGAAAGTAAATGTAACCATTATCCTAAATTTCAATGTAACTTAACAAGTAGTTGATTAAATAACAGTAAAACCAACGAACAATCAATGTAACTTTCGATGTATTTGTACAACTTGTAACTGCTACTAAAATGATGATGCCCTGCGTAAGTTTAGTAGCTTGCCCATGGAACATAAACTTTGCAATGTTCCCTTGTTTGTCTTTTGGTACTGTAAAACCCTGCCATAAGCAAGAACACAAAGACCAGTATAAGTGACTTTATAATCAAGCTACACATCATGAAGTAAACTATAACTACAAATACGGGCCAATAGCACTTAAGATTCAAGTACCAGAAACATATTAAACCCGACTTTTTACTTGGTTATATATAATATCGTAACTACCTGATAACCCCCAGCTTGTTCTGTGGGGGCAAAAGGATGAAGGTCTGAGAAATTAGGCCATGTAATTGGCATCATCTCAGTTGTTGCATTCAATTTCATCGTACAAGATCCCAATGGAATCATACTGTGGCATAATGAGAGATCCTTTGACTGCAGCTTGTACATGTATCGTAGCAACTCATGCTCAGTATGATACCAAATAGAGAGCAATTGAAAATCAGGGAAGTTTACAAATAGTAGATTCTGAGAATTCAGATAGCTGGTAAGGGACATACAAGTTGAAGATTGGGTGAGTAAGATATGGGGTCTCCCTTGTTAGTCCAGAAGGGATAGCGGTCTGAACTTCTGGTGCAAGAGATGCGGCAGTAAAAGGGACCTGATAGTACAAAGGAAGTTATTAGAAAAATGGATGCAGTTTATAACCACTGCAAAGACCTTCTGTCTATAAAAGTCTGAAAATACTCACAGGCTTTCCCAAAGCAAAAACTTTGAATAGTTGATCGACATCCTCCAAGGTAGTTGTTTCATCAAATGAAACAGTGATCTGAAAGGTAGTTTTGTTATTCAGCAATCTCATCGAGTATTAAACCCCTGAGACCTCTCAGTTGCATATTTGATGAAAAAAAATACAAACAAACTTACAGTTTTGGAATCCAATACTCTCAAGTTAATTCCATTCTTCACAGCAGTGTCAGCAATTGCGTGTGCATCACCAACCGTTAGCTTTATCGTGTTCCTAATAGTAAGCAAACAACCTGATTAGAAAAAATACAAGCTGGAGAGTTTGAATCAAAATATTGTCAATCTGAGATAGAAGTGACAAAGACAAATCTCACATTCTCTACATCTGGAGAAGAATCTATACACTCAATGAGTTTCTGAATACTTTCATTTTTCAAAGCATCGCGAAGTTCACTGGAAGAAGCTGCAATAGAAAAACAATAGGGTATGATTTAGAAACACAATCTCTCCTGGATCCAAAACTGAAATTCTCTAATTAACAGCCTATCTACACTTTCTACACGCAGAAAAACTAAATCCTACAACCAAAGTCATATTAGGAGAAATTCCACCATCAACCATGTGGACGTGGGAGAGTGTGCTCCAAATGACTCATGAGAACAACTTTGATGCAGAATAAGCAACGAAAGTTTAAAGTCATGGTCATGACATTCATAAAAATTGTTGACTATGCTATACTAGACTACTAAATAGATTGATCAAATGAAAGACCAGCAGTTTAGCATTTCTGGAAACATAAATGACTGCACATTAACAGCTATAGAAGAAACTTCAAGACAAAAGGATAAACTCAGGACAGTTACACGGAATGTGAAGGAAAAATGGAAAGAAACAAGAAACTTTGCAGTAGAGTGAGATCTTATCAGTGAGATCCACAAATTCACCATTAAAAACCTTCAATTCAACCAAAGCCAAATACACATTCACTCGAATTAACGCTTACGATAACGCACGGAACACATCAGCGATTAGGTTGTCGATCTCATCCACAATCACCTGCTTCCTCGGCACCACCTCCTCCACCGTCACGTCATCAAACCTCTCCTCCTGCTCCGCGGCGACGGGGCTGATGTCCAAGACCAAATCTTCTCGACGCTTCGGGACTTGATCTCCGGCGTCGAGTTGGACATTGACATGCGGCGGCTTGATGTCGAAATTAAATCCTTAGCTGCGGCGAATCGCGGTGGTGTCGTCATCGTCGTCGACGTGTCGAAGGGGACGTGACCGAGGAGGAACCCTAGGAAGAAGAACAGCAGGCACCTGTCAGCGAGCGCCGCGGAATCGCCGGACGGCGACCGCGAATGCTATGAACGCCGACACCGGCGGCGGCGATGAGTACTGGGAGGCGGAGAAGGACTTCTGCGACGACGGTGATTGGACTGTCGAACACTTGGGGAAGAGAGAGAGAGAGAGTTTAGAGAGTGATAATGAGAAAATATTTCAGATTAGGTTTTCTATATGAAATAAATAAGAAAAGGGTATTATGGTCATAAATAAAATTAAAAACAGTCCTTTTATTATAATTTAGTAAAATTGAAAAGAGTTTTTTCTCATAAAAATATTAAAAACATGTCCTTTTTTTATGAAGTGAAAAACAGGGGGCTTTTTGTCTAATTTACAAAGCTAGATGGTCCCTTTCTCTAAAATGTGCAATAAGTAAAATATGAGGATTTTGTAAAAATAAAAAAATTAAAACAAGAAAAAGTTATCAAGAAAGGGATGCATAGTTTGATTTTGATAGGAGTCTAAGTAAATTTATGAAAATTCTGGTGACTTGTTGCCGGAAATACATTAATTCTGGTGACTTATTGCCAGAAATAAACTTTCGGCAGAGGCGGGCACTGGAGATGGGGTACCATGACCCTTTGGAGGCTGTTGAGTAGCATTGCAGGAGGTGACTTGCGGATGGAGGGAAGGGTGGGAAGCAGAGGTGCATATTAGGAATTAATGTCAAATTATGAAATGAAAAATCCATGTACCAAACTGGGAGATCTGAATAACTAATTCTCTATCAACACAAGTAACACATTCTTCACAACACAAATTTTTTGCCACTTATAAGTCAATTTATCCAACAATTGATCAGAATAGTCTTCTCTTTTACATTTTTCTCTAGTACCATAAACTTTGCCTAGTGTAGAAGGCTTAACAAGCTACTGATTCAACTCTATGTAGAAGTTCTACATCAATTTCCTGATAAGCAAAAACATGTTCTGGTCAACCTTAAACTTTTCACAGCTGGTGGGATCTGCTCTCAGCCTCATCTGTAGCCCACCAAAAGAAACATATACCTCCCTGTAACCAGAAGACAGGAATGTTTATTAGATAACCACAAAGCCATTAGTCTCTATCTAGGAGAATTTATTTCTATTGGTGCACTGTGCACAATATGAATATATCAGAGATAAAATGTATCTGGATTCTGGATCTACAGTACAATGTCTAGGAACAAAATTAACACATCAGAGTCGCTAAAATAAATCCCTAAAAAAGTGTGAATGAATCCCTCTATACTTCAATGAACTGAATAGACAGGACAGTAAAGGCCGGGGTGCGAGTCCATTTTCAGTGTCATGAGTTCAATACAAAAGTGGAAAGTTACAGGAAAATATAATTTGAGCAGTATGAAACATACACTAAGGGTGGCGACATTGAGCCTCCATCCGAAGATTCGGATCTCGTGTGATCCATTTTATACAGCAATCCATGCATGATATATTCAAACTTGTCTGCAAGGGACTTCTGCTCAACCTGCCAAAAGGTAATATATTCAGTCAATAGCTAAACGTGTTTCAGTTATTGAAGGTAAACAAAAACCCAACATCGTGGCGACAGAAAATATGATATAGAACAGCCTTAGTCTTATTTCTCATCATCATACAATTATTCCAATGTTGGGGTATCAGTCATTCAAGGAAGAGCGCTAATTAAAACATGAATGTGTGCCTGAGATGTTATCCCCTTTTTAGTACAGCAGGTAGTTTTTTCTCATCGTTGCAGTACTATAATTTAACAGAGATAGTCTATGCAATGCAACAGTAATACATATGAAAGTCCAATCAATATCCAGGGACCGTGAGCTTTGCAGCAGCCCATCTTTAACTTCACTGGCACTTTATTTCTCTTTACCTACCTTAAATCACCGACTTCTCAAATACATGTGAAATACAATATGACAGCAGAAAACCATTTGAAAACTAAGCACTGACTAGTCAAAGATCCTTCCAGTCTTTTCTGTAACAGGTTACCCAACTTACATACTTCAGGTGTTATCTCTAAACATTTTTTCCACTATAAGTGCATTACTGGTTTATCAATTGGTGAAGTTTATTATCTGATCACCCAATGAAAATCTTATCCTCAACCTCTATCAGATTGTCCAACCAACAAGCCCTCAAGGATCCAATAAAATAATATAACACACTTTGAAGTTATTTTCTCATTGAAAATTCAAGTATACAATCGACATACTAATAGTCAAACTTAGGATCATACTGCGATAACTCTTTTCCAAAAGAAAGACAAGATAGTAAACATCAACATTTAGTGAAATACCTCGGCCTCTTTCGTAATAGGTGCTCCACTGTAGTTAAGTGTAGGAGACAGCACCATCAAGAACTTCTCCTTCTCATGCATAGGGTAAATCTCCGTATTTACATCCAGGTGCAGCAAAGCGCCACGCTTCTCACTCCGTGCCACAATCCGGGAAACTACACAAACACATAAACCAACATGTAAACAAACTAGCCACAGAGTCCTCGAGTTTACTCAATTTGCAAAACCATATCCATAACAATAAAAACTTTCTTCGCTTCATAGTTCAAGATTAAAACAAATAGCTTGGGAATTGAGATAGACAAAGATTAGGTACAAACCTTTGTCAAACTTTTTACCATCTGGGTCCAGCTTTTCGATTACAAAAGTATCATCAAAGTAGAAAGTCAGCATTTTTACTACTCCTACACACAAATAAGCACAGAAAATTACATTCAATTCATCCAAACACAGCCCAACAGAACAAACCTAAAACCCTAATTAAAACCCCGAAAAACAAACCCATGAATTTGAATTTGAATTTGAATACGCTAATTGACCAGAGATGAATCAAAAACCAGAAGAAAGATTCAGAGAGACAAGAGCTTACTGGGTTTTACTATCTGGGAGGCGGTATCTTCTTTTTGAAATTGACCTAGGGATTTATAAGCAGTCCCAGCCCCGACCTAAACGCACCGTTTCACTAGCTTTTTATTATTTTTATCTCCTTCCAAAACGCTGCGTTTTACGAACCAGAGAGGCAGAGCTAGAGGCTTTTTATTTATTTAGTTTTCTCTAAAACGGTGCGTTTTGGAGCCAGAGAGAGCCCCTTTTATCATTGCTTCGTCTTCAAACGTCTAAAACCTCACCGTCGTTTGGTCACTGAATCCTAGAGACTCTCTCTCCGGCGAAGCCATGCTACGAAGGTAACTCAAACTCGTCACTCGTCCTCAAATTCCAATCGCGCAATCTCCGATCACACTCACCGACGCTTCTTTTTCTTCTTCTTTCTTCTCAGGTCGCTTCTCGAAATTTCGTCGCGCCGTGCCGCCGCCGTTCGTAGAATCCAAAGTCCGGTATGTAAATTTTATCATCTGCAGATTTCTCTTTGCTTTATTCGATTATAGTCTACATTTGAAATTTGATTCAATTAGTTTAAGACTTTGAATTTTGGTTGTTCAAAATTCGCAGCACATTCCTAGGTCTTTGAGAAAGGAGTTCTCCGCCACGGTTCAGAATAATCCGGCGTCGGCTCAGGCAGGACCGCCGCCGGAGAAGTCCGGCAGTTCGAAGGGTGTTTTGTTAGGAGGTATTGCTCTTTGCACAGCTGCTGGTTTAGCTTACTATTTGGACCCCGGCCGAAAGAGGAAGGTTCCGGAGCCGCCGGAAGTTGAGGCGAATGTGAATGTGAGTGAGAATGTACACGTGGAGGAGTCTCTGCCGCGTGTGGATGAAGAGAGTAGTACACTGAGCTTTGCTCCTGAGGTTTCGGAGGAGAAGAGTGAGGTGCATTCGGCGGAGGATGTTGGGAAATTCGAAGGTTTGGGTGGGAGTGGAGGCGAGAGCGAGGCAAAGGTGGAAGATCAAGGTGTGGTCAGTGATGTTGCCGGAGCTGAGAAGGATTTGGGGGAGCTTTCGCAGAATGCGAGTGTTGGAGTGGTGTCGGAAGGGAATGTAGATGATAAAAGTGGGGAGGAGAAGACTGTTGAGGTGACCAAGGAGGAGGTGGAAGCTGCACCGGTGGTTTCTGTGAGTGATCAGCAAGAGAATTTGATTGAAGCATTGACACCTCAGAAGGAAATTGCAGAAGACAAGGCACAGGTAGTCCTCATTTGGGTTCCTTTTAGTTTCAACTTATAATGTCCTTGTATAAAACTTGTTGGATCAATGCATAATGGAGATATTGAGACAAGCTTATTTTGAATTGTGTTTATAAGAAGTTGCTTGCTTTTAATGGAATTTTGTTACAGGATGAAATAGCTTCCGTTGAAGAACCACCGAGTTCTTTGCTCAGTGCATATAATCTGAAGGATGGGGCTGATGGAGGCAGTGAGACTATTAGTACACAGGGAATTAATGAATACAATTCCCTTCCTAGAGAAAAAGAGGTAGGTATGAGCGTTTCATTGGTTGTCTCTACTTTTTTCAATGCTGAATAAGGATGACCAGTGGTACTTACTGAACTTTGGTTCGCTCTATTTCAGGCTTTTATTAATGCTATTGAAGGGTTGGATGATGCCCACATATCCAAAGATGGAAAGTTACTTCTTGACTTCTTGGAAGCAATTCATGCTGCTGAAAATAGGCAAGCTGAGTTAGATAATCGTGTTTATTCTGAAGAAAAGAGAGCATTAAAGGTTTGATATGTGTTTTACAAGAATTCCTTATTCACTTAGATTATCTTATTGAGCATGATAGGTTTCAGTTAGTACGTCTTTACAAGAATTGGGATTCACTTGCTTCAAACTGATTCTATTGATAATTGTACAGAGCTCTGTGTGGTTCTTAAATGTTATTTTATTGCTCCCTTTAGGAGAAGTATGAAAAGAAACTGAAAGATGCTGGCATTAGGGAAATGATGCTTGCGGAAGAGGCAGCAATGCTAGAAAAGGTTAAACCCCCAATCTCGATAGTTTTCTCTATTTCATTTTCTATAGAGTATCTTCATGTGGCTGGTGTAGCTTTGACTGAATAGAAAATTAGTATGGTGTGTATCCATTTGTTTGTTATAGACAGTTTTTTCTGAGAGAGAGAGGTTTTTAAGTCCTACTGAATGAGTTTCGTTTATATCAATGAAGTGGTTTAACATCGTGATTGCAAAACAACACAGAGAAATCAAGAACAATTAGAGTGCTACAAGCACAAGGGAATCATTGCTACTCACAATTGGGCTAGTGTCCCATTTTTATCTTGCCATTGATACGTGCTTCCTTTTGAAATGTTTTCAGCTCTTTGAGTAATGTCTTCCATACATTCTAAAGAATTTATTCTGAAGACTAGTAATGTTAAACATGAAAAGAAGTAGAAATAGATGATCTGCGTATGAACTCGTTCTGGCATCTACCTATTTAATGTCACATAATATTCTGATTTTGTTGTTTTTTTTTTTCAGGAATTAAAGAGAGAAAGAGCAAAAGCAGTTGCTGCGCTCAAGTCGCTTCAAGAAAAACTTGAAGAGAAATATAAGACAGAACTTGAGCAGAAGGTGCATAATTCTTTAATATTTGATTTTGTCACATTTCTTTTTCCCATATATTTATCTCTCTATGTGTCAGAACATGGTGACTGGGTAGATTGAAGTTAACAACTCAAGTAATTTCAGGAAAACGAAGCAGAAATGAAGGTAAAAATGGTTGAGGAATTGGCCAAAGCTGAACTGGCTGCCAAAATTGCAAATGAGAAGGCATCCCAGGTTGAGAAAATGACAGAAGCAAATCTTCATGTGAGTCACCTAAGAAGAGATAAACAGTGCTTATGATTGAACATACCAATTTGGTCTTGGTTTATGTTTCACTTATCTTGAATATTGTGATCTCTTTTGTGGTTTTAATGAGACATTAATGAAAATTATGGTTAGTTGCTCCTGTTAACTGCTTCACAAAGTATAGAAGAGTAAAATGAATTTACTCAATACTAAGGTATGCTGTTAAAGAGGAAATGCATTAACAACTTGAAACGAACTTTATTTGTGCTGAAAGAGCACAAAGTAGTTACTAACGAAGACTTGCAACTTCGCCTGTACCTGATCCATTTGGAGGATTTAGGATTATAGGCTTCAGTTTTATGCAGTTTGGACTTTGGAAATAATCTCTGAATAGTACTGCTTAAAAGATCTATTTGTTTGGTGTATACATTCAGCTGTAGAAGTGATTGGCAAAGTTATGTAATTTAAAAGCTGATGGTGTATAGTTTCTTCTTGTGTAGATAAATGCTTTGTGTGTTGCATTCTATGCAAGATCTGAAGAAGCTCGTCAGACTCACACTGCTCACAAGCTTGCTTTGGTGGGTGATTTCTTTGTATTATTATTCTTACATCTATTCCCTTTCAACCTTCTCAATAATTTCTTATCATTTATATGTTTTGTGTGTCTTGCAGGGTGCACTTGCACTGGAAGATGCACTTTCAAAAGGGTTACCAATCCAGAAAGAATTAGAGGCTTTGAACACTTATCTTGACGGCATCGAGAAAGATTCAGTTTTGGATTTAGTCCTTTCATCACTTCCCGAGGAGACACGAAGGAGTGGCACAGATACCATTTTGCAATTGAATCAGAAGGCTAGTTATCTTTTTATTTCTCAGTTAGATGTGTGCTGGTTTTAACTCTCAATTAACCGTATACCTTATCAGCTGTCTATGAGCTTTTGTTTGCATTACTAAACTTGCCTCATTGTAGGCTAACTAGCTAAGACATGGGTGATATCAATTTTATCTAGTTGAGGGGAGGAATAAATACTTCCTAGAGATTTTGATTGCACACATGATTAGTAATTCATGGATGTAAATAGTTAATGGTAGCCTCATATGTTCCCCATAAGTTATATCAAGTTTAAAGCAGCAGGCTAAATATTCATAACATTATTTTATGGTACTACTACTGCACGTGAAATGTCTGATTAGCTTTGTCTTATTTAGATGTTGCTCATTTATATGTTTATTGGCAACACTTAAAAGGCGATCTCATTTCAAAAGCATTTCTTTCTTTGTTATTTACATCAATAGTTTTTCAAAGAAGTAATAATTCAAAATATTTTCAACTCCGTGCCTAATAATGGTTTTAATATCTGAAATACTTGAAGCTAAATTGATTCCATATGCTTCATTTACGAGTTTCAGTATTCTTACATATTCTCAATTCAAATCTGTTTCATCATTGTTGTCCTCTGTGATTGAGATACTATTATGGCATGAACCTAGTAGAGTGCTCCTGTTACCAGCAGTTCTAGCTAGTGTGTCTAATATCGTTGCTGTACTTACTAAAATACATTCAATCTTCTTGCAGTTTGATGCCTTAAAAGGGCCAGTACGACACTTCAGTCTAATCCCTCCTGGTGGTGGTGGCATTTTGACTCACTCTTTAGCAAAGATAGCATCTTGGTTAAAGGTATGTAGACATGAGGTCTGATTTCTCTTTCTGATCGCTTTTGAACTCTACTTGTTGGAGTGTTCATTATACTTGGCTTTGGATTTTGTTTAGGTGAAGGAAGTAGATAAATCTGGGGATGGGATCGAGTCTATCATCAATAAAGTGGAGTGCTACCTTGCTGAAGGAAAAATAGTTGAAGCAGCAGAGGCACTAGAAGAAGGTGTCAAGGGCACCCAAGCAGCAGAAATTGTTGGTGATTGGGTGAAGCGTGTTAGGAATAGGGCTATCACTGAGCAAGCTCTAACACTTCTCGAATCATATGCCACATGCATTAGCGTCACATAGAGTCCGAAATTTTTGATACATATACTGAGTCTACTATTCGGGCAATGCTTTGCATCTATCAGGGACACTCTTTGAGTTTGTACTTTTTTGGACATAGCATTGTTGCGTCCAGTGATTTGGTCGTCATCAAAGCAAACAGATAATCTAGGTCAATACTGTAACAAGGGGAAATGTATCCCTTTCGGTCAAAACTGCTGAGAGCAATTGCCATTCCTTCTAATACCCTACTAGCTGACCACTGCAACTTTTTCTGTCTTTTCCAACCTTTCGGAGAAATCAATTGCCATCATAATTTGCATCATCTCTTTTCCTCTATAGCTTCGTAGATAAGAAGATAAGAAGAGGGAGAATTTATATTGGTAGCATCCTTGGCATCCCCAGAAGAGCTATATGGCTTTCACAATTAAAGACGGAATGAGGATTCAGCATTAGCCAAGGGTAACGAAACTGTGAATGTGTGATCACTGGATAAAACATGGAACATGTTTTTATTGGTGCATGTATGCTTCTTGACAAACGAAACCTTAGCTAGAAATGTCAGCCATTGACAAAAAGTATGGGTTCAATTTACTGTCTATCTCCAATGGTATTAGACTATTAGATTACTAGGAGTCGTCCTTGTAGATTATGAACACACAACCCCAACCATTACGTCCGGTCGACTCGTTCCATTTACATTCTTTGCCGGTTTGGAGCCATAATCCGGTTGGTATGCCGACGTCTTTCGACCAACAGCATCGGGCACATTGTTAGAATTTGATCGATCATTTTTCTAGTGTCATGGTGTACTGGAGAGTTCATAGCTCTCTTATATTGTTATGAGTAGGCCGGACAGCTAATGAGTACAGTACCTCTGCTAGCTAATGATCGAGTCTGCCCAATATATGTTCCTTAAACTTACCTGAAACATCACACATGATCTAAACATCCACATCTGACAATTTGAAATATGCCTGTAATGGAACTTGCATGTACATTTTATGACAGCGAAGATGATGTGGTTTTATACTATAGAATATCAATTTCCTGTATGAGTTATCAATCTTAATCATAATTGGTGAGAAATCAACTCATTTATGAAATAATGACATTAAACATCGAAGTAACATGGCCCTCAAGCCCCACCCCAACACAAACATCCCAACAGAATAAGATATGACCAATCTTGATCAAATGATTGTTTCTAGTTCTTATAATTACCTAGTTACTCTTAATAACTTGTAGCAACAGGCCGGAGAGTTATAAGAGTTAGTGTTTAAGAGTATTTATCTTTATTATTTATATCTTTCGACCTCCTTTGCAGCTGAAAATGGTCTAGAATGTATAGTACATTAGTATATCACTAATATTACAGTTGTTATATTGTAAGGTCCAAACATTTTCCAGCCAATGAATATGTGAACCCTAATGTTCAAAGCACCATGATTGCAGCGTTTCTTTTAATCTTCACACCAATTTGGCAGCTGCTGGTGTTAAGTCTCAATCATTTTTTTTTTCCAAGTCCTACAGCATATGACAACTGACGAGAGGAATAATTTAATTATGATCACACTGTATATTAACTTTCATAGTTTCAATCATTGGTCTGGGAAACAACTTAGCTTTCACTTTCTTATTCTGGTACAAAACTAGCTTTCACTTTAGATTTACACAAAGGTGCTTCTGCTTGGCATAATGACTATACATGTAATCACTAAGTATACTAAGATCCCCACTATTACACACTCTCAAAACAAACAAAAAAAGATCCCTAGCTATTATTACCATACTGTTGGTGAAATAGAAAAATTAAGCACTCCAGGTAATACAGTAACTAGTGCCTTGCTGCATAAGTAAGGGATCATGATATCATAATGGTTTCTTTTTCTTTCTTTTTTTCTTTTTTGGGTAAGGGAGGGGATCAAACTTTTTTGTCTAGCTTAATTTTAACTCAATTATCCACATTTCCTAACTACTTCAGCTAACTCTAAACGCTTCAAAAATCATGATTTTTCAGTTAGCAGCAATAGGGATTAGTGAGTGTTATTTAGAGACATGTAGATTATTAGTTAATTAATACTTTTATCCTTATTAGGTGTATCTTACTTGCTCATGCAGTCATGCCACTAATTATCTTTCATTGATAAAGGAGGAAGTTGCATATATATAATTCCAGCCAACTAAGAAAGAGAAAGAGTATCAGCAAGTGATTGAGAGAGATAGCATGAATCTCTAGATCTTGTATTTTGCTTGGCTAATTGGCTTGGCCTTAAGCTAGATTGACTAGTGCTTTCAATTCTTTATGAAATACTAAAATAGTTTATGAAAGCAGGAATATTCACATGTGTGAATTATAAGCAAGCATGTTCATGCCATATAGGCATCACAATACTCAAACTAGAGAGCTTTGAACTCAAAAAGCAACTAAATTTTTAAAAAATAAAGAAACCCTTCAAAATTATATCAAATGTGAGATTTTTTTAAATTTTACTATAATAAAGTAAAAAAAAAAAAAAACTCATGAGAAACTTTCCATATTATCCTTTAAAAATACAAGATAATCAGTACATATCTAATTTCTAAATACTGTTCAGTTACGAGTTGAAGAATGAGTCAAAATATACTTATATTCATGGATGTACTATATGTAAATACCATTTTCAGAACTTAGTTACACCATTTGCATGTCTTGTGACATCTACAAACAATTTAATCCGCACCAGGTGTTTTATTGAAAAATACTATTATAAAGATTTGCCGAATTTAATAAATGTCTACACTATACTCTCACTCGAAAATAATTAAGGACATAATTAATTTTATAAAAATATAAAAATTGGAGCCAAGCCGGAAATAAAGCCATAGCCGAGCCATGAAAGCCTTATAAGTACAAAAATTGTCGGTGGTCCAATCAGACTGTGACGGTGCGGCTGTCACCCTCCATCTTCGTCTCCCCCACTCTCCTCTATTAGTCTTAGCTTGAGAGAAAGGAGAGAGTATCTATGGAAGCGTAAAACTCGTCCAAATAAAACCAAAAGAGAAGCAAAAAGATACAAAATATACTTAAAAAGAAAAAAAAAACAAGAGCCAAAAAAAAAGAAAAGAAATTATATCATCACCTCTGTCAGACAGTGGTGCTTCTTCGTTGCAGCTGTTGGTTGCTGTTACAGTGTGGGCTCTCTCTCTTTGATGCTCACTTTTGGTTTACGAAACCATTTTTGGATGCACCAAACAGCTTCCGCATCTCTCACTCTCTCAAGGTCAGCTGACCCTTGTTGTTTCTCTATCTCTGTTTCATTTGCATTGGTGAATTTTGGGTACCCAGTTCGATTTGATTTGGTTTTGTGAGTTGTGAGGTCAATGTTTCTGTTGGGTTTTATTTTTTGGGTAAAAATTTGAGTACCCAGATGAGAAAGGTTCGGACTTTGATTCGATCTTGGTGTGAATTGAGGGAATTGTGGTTGATCTGTATACCCAATTGGAATGAGAGTGAGGAACTAACAGGTGTTGCGTGAATTGGGTTGATATGAAGTGGATTGGATTTTGTGTTGAGTAGCTTTGTTTAGTCAATGCTTGAGTTTTTAGTAATTATATGATTGGTTCGGTGAGTTGTGTCTGATCCAATTGTGTTTTGCAGGGGGCTGTGAGGTAGATCTGGAGAAGGGCAAGGGTTTTGTGGTCGATTTTTTGGTGAATATTGAAGATTAGCAAAGCTGGCGGCCACGGCGGGTTGGAGGTTTGCTGCCAGCAATGGCAGCTCCCTTGCCACTAGTGATCTGGTACCCTCATTTGTCTTTTTGTTACAATTCGGATGCCGGTCTCGTTTTCTTACTCATTACTTGTGATTTATAGTTTGTATATCTATTTGAAAATGAGTAGAACAAAAATAGTGAAAGAGTGTTAGGTGGGGTGCACTAGATCCAGTTTACCTTGGTTTTCTATCACTTTCCAATCTACATGGCTCTTGTAGTGGGATTAGTGTACATTGATAGTGTTGATGCAAATCTAAGTATCTTTTGAAGTCAGTGTACCACTGAGGCATTGATGGAGATTTGGAAATTTTAATCGTGGAATTGACTTGGTAAAAACGTTAGTAGAATGATTTATTATAGTTTTGCTGATTTCATTCATCTTATGGCTGCAGGAAAGAAATGGTGATGCAAAGGTTCAAGATTCAGAGCCTCCAACACCACACACACTCATGAAAATGGGATCAAGGTCAGTCCAAATTGACTACTTGGCTTGTTGGTTGGTCAGATTGCTTGTGTCTTTTCTTGTATTGGTTTACCACTTCACCGTGGTTAAGGGTCTTGTTGACTTGTAGTAGTGCTTGCAAATTTTGCTGTTGAGCTAATATTTTGTTTTTGTGGAATTGGTTTACCACTTTTTCACCTTTCGATTACTTTGTTTTGGACCAAACACTGCTTTCAACTCAATACAAGTCATTTTTCTTCTCTTTATTTCAATTACTAAGGCCATTGAGCCATTCCATACTCTCGTGTCATTAATTGTTAGCTGTTGCTCCTCCTTCCAAGAAAAAGAGTACAATAGTTGGAAGAAATTTATTGAGCTTATGCGTTGTCAAGCTTCATTAGAAACTTCTATTAAGTTTCACTAAAATCTAGTCGAAGTCAGTTTTAGATGTTGAGAATACGATAATTCTGACTCTAACTATATTATGTTCCCCAATTGCTTACAGAGAGCGTAGTAACATGGAGGATCCAGATGGGACATTGGCAAGTGTTGCCCAATGCATTGAGCAGCTGCGTCAAAGTTCCTCATCTGTACCAGAGAAGGAGTATAACTTGAAACAGTTACTGGAGCTTATTGGAACTCGTGAAAACGCTTTCAGTGCTGTTGGATCTCACTCTCAAGCAGTTCCTGTACTTGTTTCTCTTCTCCGATCAGGATCCGTTGGAGTTAAGATACAAGCTGCTACTGTTTTAGGCTCTCTGTGTAAGGAGAATGAACTAAGGGTGAAAGTCTTGCTTGGGGGATGCATTCCACCATTGCTCGGTCTACTCAGGTCCACTTCAGCAGAGGGCCAAATTGCAGCAGCAAAGACCATATATGCTGTTTCTCAAGGTGGTGCAAGGGATCATGTTGGTTCAAAGATTTTTTCAACTGAAGGAGTTGTGCCAGTGCTTTGGGAGCTACTAAGGAAAGGGATCAAGACTGGTAGCTTGGTTGATAGCTTGTTGACGGGAGCATTAAAGAATCTATCCACCAGCACAGAGGGTTTCTGGGCTGCAACATTACAAGCTGGAGGGGTGGATATACTCGTGAAGCTGCTTACAACTGGACAGCCAAACACTCAAGCTAACGTGTGCTTTCTTCTCGGATGTATGATGATGGAAGACGCATCTGTTTGCTCTAAGGTGCTGGCTGCAGAGGCTACAAAGCAACTTCTCAAGCTTTTAGGTTCTGGCAATGAAGCTTCTGTTAGAGCAGAAGCTGCAGGTGCTCTTAAATCTCTTTCTGCCCAGTGCAAAGAAGCAAGGCGGGAGATAGCTAACTTCAATGGTATTCCTGTGTTGATAAATGCTACAATAGCCCCTTCAAAAGAATTCATGCAGGGTGAGTGTGCCCAGGCACTGCAGGAAAATGCTATGTGTGCTTTAGCAAATATTTCTGGTGGTTTGTCATATGTAATTTCCAGTCTTGGTCAAAGCCTTGAATCATGCACTTCACCTGCCCAAATTGCTGATACATTAGGAGCTTTGGCTTCTGCTCTTATGATATACGATAGCAAAGCAGAATCTACTAGAGCATCGGATCCTGTTGTTATTGAGCAGACTTTGGTTTCACAGTTCAAGCCTAGCTTACCATTTCTTGTGCAGGAGCGAACCATAGAGGCCCTTGCAAGTTTGTATGGGAATACTGTACTCTCAGTTAAACTCAATAATTCTGAAGCAAAACGATTGCTTGTTGGTTTGATCACAATGGCAACAAATGAAGTTCAGGATGAGCTTATGAGAGCTCTTCTAGCTCTTTGTAATAGTGAAGGAAGTCTTTGGCGTGCCCTTCAAGGGCGCGAAGGGGTTCAGCTGTTGATATCACTTCTTGGGCTTTCATCAGAACAGCAGCAAGAATGTGCAGTTGCACTGCTTTGCCTTCTTTCTAATGAGAATGATGAAAGTAAGTGGGCTATTACTGCTGCTGGTGGCATACCCCCTCTTGTTCAAATTCTAGAGACGGGATCTGCAAAAGCCAAAGAAGATTCAGCATCAATCCTTCGGAATCTATGCAATCACAGTGAAGATATACGTGCATGTGTTGAAAGTGCTGATGCAGTTCCTGCACTATTGTGGCTCCTGAAGAATGGAAGCCCAAATGGAAAAGAAATTGCAGCAAAGACTTTAAACCATTTAATCCATAAATCTGACACAGCAACCATCAGCCAACTCACTGCATTATTGACCAGTGAACTACCTGAATCTAAAGTATATGTTTTAGATGCTTTAAAGAGTATGCTGTCTGTGGTCCCTCTCAGTGATATATCACGTGAAGGTAGTGCTGCTAATGATGCAATTGAGACAATGATAAAAATATTGAGCTCACATAAAGAAGAGACTCAAGCCAAGTCTGCATCAGCTTTAGCCGGAATTTTTGAAGCTAGGAAGGACTTGCGGGAAAGTAGTGTTGCTGTTAAAACTCTTTGCTCTGCTATCAAGTTGCTTAATGTCGAATCTGGTAATATCCTTGCAGAGGCTTCACGTTGCCTGGCAGCAATATTTCTTTCCATTAAAGAGAACCGGGATGTGGCTGCTGTTGGTAGAGTTGTATTATCTCCGTTGGTTGCGCTTGCTAACTCTTCGGTTCTGGAAGTGGCAGAGCTAGCAACATGTGCTTTGGCTAATCTTATTTTGGACAGTGAAGTTTCAGAAACAGCAGTGGCTGAAGACATTATTATCCCAGCTACTAGAGTTTTGCTTGACGGTACAGTATCTGGGAAGACCCATGCAGCAGCAGCCATTGCTCGCCTGCTCCACTCTCGCCAAATCGACCAAGCCCTAACTGATTGTGTGAATCGTGCTGGAACGGTTCTTGCATTAGTCTCTTTTCTAGAATCTGCTAATCATGGGTCTGTTGCCATATCAGAGGCACTCGAGGCACTTGCTATTCTGTCCAGATCAGAACGAGCAAGTGGAGAGAAAAAACCTGCCTGGGCAGTTTTATCTGAATTCCCGAAAAGCATAACCCCTATAGTTTTATCCATTGCTGATGCAACACCCTTGTTGCAGGATAAAGCTATTGAAATATTAGCAAGACTTTGCAGAGATCAACCTGTTGTACTGGGAGACACTGTTACTACTGCCTCTAGATGTATACCATCAATTGCCAAAAGGGTGATCAATTCATCAAACTCAAAGGTCAAAATTGGAGGTGCTGCACTCCTTATCTGTGCTGCGAAAGTTAGTCATCAGAGAGTTGTAGAAGATCTTAGTGAATCGAACTTGTGTACCCATCTCATTCAGTCTCTCGTTGCAATGCTTAATTTTTCGGGATATATAGGGGGTGGTGAGAAGGACTCTATCAGTATTGATATACATATGAAAGAAGAATTGAAGGATGATGGATCTTCTTCAAGCACAGGAGTTATTGATAGTGTGAATTTAGCTGTATGGCTACTGTCTGCTCTTGCTTGTCACGATGATAAATGCAAAATTGCCATTATGGAGGCTGGTGCTGTGGAAGTCCTCACTGAAAGGATCTCATATTGTTTTTCCAATTACTCTCAGGTAATCAAATGTCTTGTTTTGTCCTTTTTTTTTTTTCTTTTTCTTTCACTCTGTAAGGAAAAAGGAAATAATCTACATTGGGCGTTTTTGTGGAATAGTCATGATAAGAAAATATTGTTCTCTATTAATGTGCTTGTCCATTATAAATTGAGAGATGGCTAAAATTATACTCCAAATACCTTACATTGGTTTACTCCTTTGTTGTGATTTATGCAGATTGATTTTAAAGAAGATAACAGCATATGGATTTGCACAATGCTGCTAGCAATCTTGTTTCAAGACAGAGATATCATACGAGCACATGCAACCATGAAATCTATACCTGTACTTGCAAATTGGTTGAAGTCAGAGGAATTAGTGGACAGATATTTTGCTGCACAAGCAATGGCCAGCCTAGTCTGTAATGGAAGCAGGGGAACTCTTTTATCTGTTGCTAATTCTGGAGCAGCCAGTGGACTTATCTCGCTACTTGGATGTGCCGATGCTGATATTAGTGACCTCTTGGAGTTGTCAGAAGAATTTGGTTTAGTGCGTTACCCTGAGCAAGTTGCTCTTGAGAGGCTGTTCAGGGTTGAAGATATAAGGGTTGGTGCTACTTCTAGGAAAGCAGTACCTGCACTTGTTGATCTTCTCAAACCAATTCCAGACCGTCCTGGAGCTCCATTTTTGGCACTTGGGCTTCTTACTCAGCTTGCAAAGGATTGCTCATCAAATAAAATAGTTATGGTAGAATCAGGAGCTCTGGAAGCGCTGACCAAGTATCTTTCACTTGGCCCACAAGATGCAACAGAAGAAGCTGCTACAGATCTATTGGGTCTACTATTTGGTAGTGCTGAAATAAGGAAACATGAATCTGCATTTGGTGCAGTCAGTCAGCTCGTGGCAGTTTTACGGTTAGGTGGAAGAGCTTCAAGGTACAGTGCTGCTAAAGCATTGGAAAGCTTATTCTCTGCTGACCATATAAGGAATGCAGAAAGTGCTCGACAATCTGTCCAACCCTTAGTGGAGATTCTTAATACTGGTTCTGAGAAGGAGCAGCATGCTGCAATTGCTGCATTGGTTAGGCTGCTTAGTGAAAATCCATCAAGGGCCTTAGCAGTTGCAGACGTTGAAATGAATGCAGTAGATGTTCTTTGCAGGATCCTTTCATCAAATTGTTCAATGGAGCTGAAAGGGGATGCAGCTGAGTTGTGTTGTGTTCTCTTTGGAAATACAAGAATCAGGTCAACAATGGCTGCAGCTCGATGTGTTGAGCCTCTGGTGTCTCTTCTTGTTACCGAGTTCAGCCCTGCACAGCATTCAGTTGTCCGTGCCTTGGATAAACTTGTTGACGATGAGCAACTGGGAGAACTCGTTGCTGCTCATGGTGCAGTTATTCCTCTTGTTGGTCTTCTCTATGGTAAGAATTACTTGCTTCATGAAGCTATTTCCAGGGCTCTGGTGAAATTAGGGAAAGACAGGCCTGCTTGTAAATCAGAGATGGTGAAAGCTGGTGTTATTGAGAGCATACTTGACATCCTCCACGAAGCACCCGATTTTCTCTGTGCTGCTTTTGCAGAATTGCTCCGAATATTGACCAACAATGCTAGCATTGCTAAGGGTCCTTCTGCTTCAAAAGTGGTTGAGCCACTTTTCCAGCTTCTAACAAGACCAGAATTTGGACCTGATGGGCAGCACAGTTCATTACAGGTTCTTGTCAATATTTTGGAGCATCCACAGTGTCGTTCTGATTATAGGTTGACATCCCACCAGGCTATTGAACCACTTATTCCCCTACTTGATTCTCCGGCTCCTGCGGTACAGCAATTGGCAGCTGAGCTTCTATCACATTTACTCTCTGAAGAACATCTTCAAAAGGATACAGTGATACAGCAAGTAATTGGTCCTCTCATACGGGTTCTTGGCTCTGGTATACATATATTGCAGCAGAGAGCTGTGAAGGCGCTTGTCAGTATTGCACTAACATGGCCAAATGAAATTGCAAAAGAGGGTGGTGTCACTGAACTGTCCAAGGTGATATTGTTATCAGACCCATCTCTTCCAAATACCCTGTGGGAATCAGCTGCTTCTGTTTTATCAAGCATTCTGCAATTCAGTTCTGAGTTTTATTTAGAAGTACCGGTAGCGGTGTTAGTAAGGTTGCTTCGCTCTGGATCAGAAGGAACAGTAGTTGGTGCATTGAATGCTCTTCTGGTACTGGAAAGCGATGATGCAACCAGCGCGGAAGCAATGGCGGAAAGTGGTGCGATAGAGGCTCTTTTGGACCTTCTCAGATCTCATCAGTGTGAAGAAACAGCTGCAAGGCTGTTGGAAGTCTTGTTGAATAATGTAAAGATCAGAGAAACTAAGGCTACCAAGTCAGCCATATTACCATTGTCTCAGTACCTCTTGGATCCACAAACCCAAGCTCAGCAAGCGAGGTTATTAGCAACTCTAGCCCTTGGTGATTTGTTCCAGAATGATGGGCTTGCCCGAAGTACTGATGCTGTCTCAGCTTGTCGTGCTCTGGTAAATGTGCTTGAAGACCAACCTACTGAAGAAATGAAAGTTGTGGCTATATGTGCTTTGCAAAACCTTGTGATGTACAGTCGGTCCAATAAAAGAGCGGTTGCTGAGGCTGGTGGTGTTCAAGTTGTGTTGGATCTGATTGGTTCTAGTGATCCAGATACATCCATTCAGGCTGCAATGTTTATTAAACTTCTCTTTTCAAATCACACCATTCAAGAGTATGCTTCTAGTGAGACTGTAAGGGCAATAACTGGTGAGTTAATATTTCAGAATTTGCTTAATTTTGTTGATAAAAATACTTTTTTGCATATGGTTAATGTAGGCCTCAATATGTCGCCATGCAGCATGAACCCTTAGGTTGAACATCAATCCAAGTATATTGATTAATATGTTTGTTATAAATTGTATATAGTTCCCTTCAAGAAGTTTGATTTTACAGAATTGGAGGTGTGGGATTTCTTATCACCCAGCACTTGAATGCTTTTACTTTATTAAAAATCTTACATATTGTTTTCTTCTTGTAGCTGCTATTGAAAAGGATTTATGGGCGACTGGAACTGTAAACGAGGAGTATCTGAAGGCTCTGAATTCTCTTTTTAGCAATTTCCCACGTTTGAGAGCCACAGAGCCTGCAACTTTAAGCATTCCTCATCTAGTGACATCCCTCAAGACAGGGTCTGAGGCAACTCAAGAAGCTGCATTGGATGCACTCTTTCTTCTAAGACAAGCTTGGTCAGCATGCCCAGCTGAAGTTTCAAGGGCTCAGTCTATTGCTGCTGCTGATGCGATCCCTTTGCTGCAATACTTAATTCAGTCAGGGCCACCTCGATTTCAGGAGAAAACAGAATTTTTATTACAATGTTTGCCGGGGACATTGGTGGTCATAATCAAGCGTGGAAATAATATGAAGCAGTCGGTGGGAAACCCCAGTGTATTTTGTAAACTTACACTTGGCAACACTCCACCTAGGCAAACCAAGGTAAAATGCCTTACTATTTGTCAATTTCTTTTCTTTTTCTAAGATATATGAATCTTATTTTCTGAATTATTTATTTATTTGTCTATATATGCAATTAGAAATCTTGATGGTGAGACCATGAATGCAAAACTGCTGCTAGTATCTACGATATGATGCAAGAAATGAAATCCGTATTTGTTTAGGTGTCTGCAAAAGAATAGCGATTAAGTTTGCTTCAGATAATTTAACCCATTAGAATATCAATTTTAGGATTTAATCGAATAAGATTGGTTGATGGTAGTGCCATTTTAACTTATTGTCATGAACTTCTGAATTCTACAGGTTGTTTCAACTGGCCCTAATCCTGAATGGGATGAGAGCTTTTCATGGTCTTTTGAGAGTCCCCCTAAAGGCCAGAAGCTCCACATATCTTGCAAGAACAAGAGCAAGATGGGAAAGGTTAGTAAACATATAAATTACCAACATTGAGAATTTGAGACGCTTCCCTTTATCAAAGAGGCGATATTTCTCTTCTTTCGTCATTGTTTTTACATTTCGGCCCAGTAACCGAGTTTTCATTTCATATGTGTGGCAGAGTTCATTTGGAAAGGTAACTATCCAGATCGATCGAGTAGTAATGCTGGGAGCAGTTGCGGGGGAGTACACTCTATTGCCGGAAAGCAAAAGTGGACCCTCGCGGAACTTAGAAATAGAATTCCAGTGGTCTAACAAAGTAACAAGTAACGACCAATGTTGAGTTTTAATCATTCTTCTGCAAATTGAATCAATAGGGCGAAGTCTTGTTCGAAACGGGAATTCATTTTTTCTCCGTTCATTCTGGAGTAATTTATATGTCAATGTACATAGCAAAGATTTTGATTTTTTGTTTGTTTGTTTTGTCAGCAGAACATTGTGTAGTCATTTGTGAATGTATTCTTTTGTAATCACTACAATTGTTTTTTGCGTGCTTGTCAATGTTGAAGAGGAAATAATAAAGTTGCTTATGGCTTGTAAAATTTGTTCATAACGTCATACTTTGTTGTATAGTATTATAGTGATGATAATAATTCATTTTATGTCTCTCTAGTTGCTTATAGTTTTGATCCATTTGGGCTTAAGACTTTAAATGTCGTGCTAAAGTGACTAAAGTCGATAGGTTTTGTACTATCGCCATAGATTGTTATACTGTAGTTTGAGAACTTGTTCTATAACTAAAGAAAATTATGATTAGTCACTGGTGGATATATTTTAAATGGTTGAAAACAAAATTCAACTTTATTATCCGATTTACATTCGAGAGTGGTCGAGTATGATTTTCTTAGTCAGTAATCGAGTAATGAAAATCCAATGTCACACTAGTTCGAAAAATTAGCTTCTCGAAAAACATGTTGCATTCATTTGCATAATGTTTCGAATAATTTAAGATGTGTAACGTTACATCCCAATGGAGATTGACTACGGTTTTCTTTGAAAAGGAAATGACACCTTTAAAATTTAAATAGCCAAAACAGCTGTCCCAAAAGGCTCCCCAGCTGTCAGACCCAACGTTCATGAAGAAGCAACACTAAAACTACGTCGTTTTGTTTTGTCTGAACCGCCTGGATTAATTAACCCTAATTAAAATTAGTTAACAGTCATAATTACATGCATAGTTTAATAACTAACTTTACCTTTTCGGTTTCCCATAGGCCGCGTATTTAGTTAGTATTTACCGGATTTACCCCTCTCTCTCTCTCTCTTAATCCTCGTCGTCGTCTTCTTCTTCTTCTTCTTCTTCCCTCTCCCAACTTTACCTTCCTCCTCCGATTCAAATCACTCTCTCTCACTCTCTTTCTCTCTCTCTCCTCCTCTTTCTCTCTCTAGATCTTACTCTCACTCTCCGAGTCGCCATGGCGGCTCCTCGATCTCTGCTCCTCCTCCTCCTCCTCCTTGCCGCCGTCCTCCTCCACAATGCGGCGGCGACTACTCTCTCCTCTCGCCTCGTCCACCGCTTCTCCGACGAGGCCAAGGCTCTCATGGCCTCCCGGAGCTCCGGCGACGCTAGGTGTTGGCCGCAGCGGAACTCCATGGAGTACTACCACCTCCTCGTCAACTCCGACTTCCAGCGCCAGAAGATGAAGCTCGGCGGCAGCAGCGGTCACCGGTCTCAGCTCCTCTTCCCCTCCGAAGGCAGCAGCACGGTGTCGTTTGGTAATGATTTCGGCTGGTGCGTGCGTCACTCTTGTCACCTCATTTTTTTGCTTCGAAATTTTAGTTTTGTGTGATGATGAAATGAAATTCGTGTGATCATTTTTATTTTCAGGTTGCAGTACACGTGGATCGATATCGGCACGCCGAAGGCTTCGTTTCTGGTGGCGTTGGATACCGGGAGTGATCTGCTTTGGGTTCCTTGTGATTGTTTACAATGCGCTCCACTATCAGCCACCCACTATAGTACTCTGGTAGGTCACCTCTCGTATTTTAATATGATTCAATTGGCTTTAGTGTTCACTATTCGAGACTTTTAGATTAGCTAATGTGAATTCAAGTTTGTTTCGAACGAAAAAAGCTTGTACTTTATAAGGAATTTAGGGCCCTCATAACAAACAAAATGGGAATCCTATGTGTATAAGGTCCACGAATGTGCTCTGTGGAGCTTCTTCGTGTATGCTAAGAGTTGGTAACAAGTTTAGCACTTATTTCAAGTAATTGATTGGCAGGTGCTCCTTTGTATTTGGGGGCATCTATTATGCAGGATAGAGATTTGAGCGAGTATAGTCCGGCTGTGTCAAGCACCAGCAAGTATTTATCTTGCAGCCATGAGCTGTGTACAGCTGGTCCAAACTGCAAAGGCCCCAAGCAGCCATGCCCTTACAGTGTTGAATACTTGTCGGAAAATACATCGAGTTCAGGATTGCTTATGGAGGATATATTGCATCTTGTAGCCGGGGGTACAGATGCAGGAAACAAATCTATTCGGGCACCTGTGATCGTAGGGTGTGTTTCTTTGTCAGTTATTGCTTCTTCTTTTTCTTTTTTTTCATGTAACCAATTGTCTAATATGATTATGGCAAAAGATTGAGGAATACGCTTATGGCATCAATGTTTGATCTATGAAGATGTGGTAAGAAGCAAAGTGGTGGGTACCTGAATGGCATTGCTCCTGATGGTGTTATGGGTTTAGGACTTGGAGAGACTTCAGTTCCTAGTTTCCTTGCTAAAGCAGGATTGATCAAAAACTCCTTCTCGATATGTGTTGATGACGATGGTTCTGGGGGGAGAATATTTTTTGGTGACCAGGGACCAAATACTCAACAGTCTACATCCTTCTTGCCCTCAAATGGAAACTAGTATGTACTATCTCTTGACTTCTAATTTATTTACGTCTGTGTTAGTTAATATTACACATGTCAAGCAAAGAATCCTGTGAAACCTCCACTGTTTAATCAGTTGTTGTAGTGGAACCTAAATTCTTGGGGGGGAAGCATGTCGTATATGAAGTTATTGCTTAAGCATTTTAAATTTTATTTGTTTATAACACTCAGCTGGTCCCTAATTTTCCTGTATTGAAACTTATATTGTGCAATCATTTGTTGTAGTGAAACCTACATTGTTGGCGTGGAAGCATGTTGCATTGGAAATTCTTGTCTTAAGCCGACAAGCTTCAGGGCAGTGGTTGATAGTGGGACATCATTTTCATTTCTACCAGAAGAAGTGTATGATAAAATTACAGTGGAGGTACATTTTCCCATAGAAATTCAACATCTAGATTTTTTATGTGCATCCCTGAGACCATTGCCATTCTTTTATAGTTTGATAAGCGAGTGAATGCGACAATCACGAGTTTTGAAGGATATCCTTGGAAGTACTGCTATAATACCAGGTGAGTTTCATGAAATCAATAGCTCCAAAAGATCCCATGCTCACCCGAATTTTGTGTTTCTGTCTTGTGCAATTGCTGAGGAGCTCGTCTTTTTTTTTTTTTTTTTTTTTTTTTAAAGTTCTCAAGATTTGCTGAAAGTGCCTTCCATGAGGCTTATGTTCCCAGCAAACAACAGCTTTGTGGTCCATGACCCCATTTTTCGGATATATGGTTATCAGGTAGGTGAATTCACTTACAAAATTATGCAGATATGAATTCACATAAGTTGCTTTGTTTATGTCATCATAAGAATAGCTCACTTAGTTAATCAGGCTAAATACAAAATCAAGTAAAGAAAAAAGGGTTCTGCAAGTTCACTCTCATGATGAAATATAAATTATATCTTAACCAGATTGGTAATTCATGGAAATCTATTGATTTAAAAGAGTGTTTTGATAGTATTGACAGTTAGGCAGATCATTTGTGTCATGATTGTAGTATGAGAATTCAATTTATTTTAATGAGGAGACCATGTAATATCTTCACCAGTATATTCTTAAGAAATGAAACAACTAAGGTGATCATATCATATCTCTCTGTCATACAAAACTTGAGCCACATGAATAGATACTTAACTATAGCACTCCATTGGTGGGGCAGTTAATGAAGTTTTTTGTGTTTGATGAGTAACTTCTCAGCTGGGTTTGAAGTTGTATTTCGACTCTGACATACCTAGTGTGTGCTTTGGGATGAGCTTTAAGATGTGGATTTCGAGTCTGACGAACCTAGTGCTTGCGTTGGGCTTTAAAGATGGAACTAAAATTTTTCTGATTTTTTTACGAAGATATTGGACCATAATTGTATGCATCTGTCGATTTTGAAGCAAAATGAACGTATTTACTTAAAATTTGTTATTCTTAACCAGAATGGATCCAAGCCTTTAGATTTTTTAAGTTGCTCTTTCCTTTTCTTCCCATAGATGGATGTTATGTGTTTATTATTATCAGTAGTGCTGCTTTTCAGTGTACTTTCCTCAATCTGCATCTCTGATGATTTCATTTAGAAGATAGAACAGATACTTTACTGTAAAATGTGACTACTGCAGATGAAATCTCACAATTTAGGCTTCCTGGTGTAGGGAGTTGTCGGATTTTGTTTCGCCATACAGCCAGCAGATGGTGATATTGGAACGATTGGACGTAAGCATGAACAATCTCTTAGAATTTAGTTGTTGAATTGTTTTACTTTTAATGCACCCGCTTTTTTTTTTCAAGTCAGATTTTCATCATTTAAGAATTTTCTTGTGCAGAGAACTTCATGACGGGATACCAGACAGTATTTGATAGGGATAATATGAAGCTAGGATGGTCTCGTTCAAAATGTAAGTTCTGTGGCCTTCTTTCGTTATTCTGGATGCATCCCTCTAGCTTTTCTTGTTGGTTAATCTTTGTGTATGTTATTGGCTGTACTTGTGTTATAAATGTAGGAGGGCAATAAAAATTAGGGAAGAGTAATAGAAACAGGAAAGAGGTAAAAGATGCATCCCTCTAGCTTTTCTTGTTGGTTAATCTTTGTGTATGTTATTGGCTGTACTTGTGTTATAAATGTAGGAGGGCAATAAAAATTAGGGAAGAGTAATAGAAACAGGAAAGAGGTAAAAATTTAGATTCAGTAGATAGTCTATTCTAGACAATTACTAATTACCATAGGTAAAGTAAAGTATAAGAAAGAAAAAACATCCGTAACTTATCATTTGGTTACCTCTAAATCAATGTACATTGTTATTGAGTGATCCGCCATCTGTTTGTGCTGAAAGTCATTTGCATTCTTCTTATTTCTAGTAACTGTTTACGTTCGACTTTTGTCTTGTGATTGCCAGATGTCAACTTAGTTAAGTTTCTGGATTAGGATGATGTAGGATACTGGAAACTGCAATTCTTGGGTATTTCTGTCAAATTGTTGATGTAGATCACTTTTTTCTTTGTTACCAATACACATTGCAGGTCAAGATTTTGGTGATGCTAAGAGTATGCCCCTAACACAGCCAAAGGGCACATCGCCAATTCCATTGCCAACAACTGAGCAGCAGAGCACTCCTGGTGGGTTTGCTCCTGCTGTTGCTGGAAGAGCTCCACCGAAAGCATCAGCTGCATCTAGTCGGTCAAGATTTTGTTTGTTGAGATGGCTGGCTCTACTGGTATTATTTCACATCACCTTTGTCTTCTAGGAGGTTACCACCACCAATCTTCAGTCATCTATGTAGTCTTCCATGTAAATGCTGTGTTTTTGTTCTTTTTTCTCCTCTTTCTGCCCCAAAATGCTTAGAGCCGGTCTGTAATCCATTAGCCTCAGTTTTTTTTTGTATCATGTATGTTGGATTTTGTTGGGGCTTGTAGGGACATGCATTGTATTTAGCTTTCGCTGTATTAATATATATATATAATATTCCTCAATATTAGTCATCAGTCTCCCAACTTTTACATGCTCTCTTTTTACATGTAAATAATAAAAAATGAAGGGATTCAAGGAAGAAAGAAATGTAAAAGGCTAAACTTGCATGAAACGTTTTTTTTTTTTTTTACCCATTAATTTGGGCTGTCTGACTTTTAAATGTAGTGAGAGACATGGTTCTAAAACTCTAGGCAAAGCTAGAGACGAACCTGATCCTGATGGATTAAGTATACTGCATTAGAGCAGGGGATTGAACTGAAATCAGATATCCTACTCCGATATCCTGCAGGTCTTGGATGGGAATAAGAAAAGGAAACACTGCTAGAACTTTGAACTTACACTTCAACATATAATTAGTTACTGATTAAAAAAGTTAAATAAGTCTGGAACTAACCGTACTTTAAACCAAGTTTTTGGTGAGATATCGTTGTCTTCACCATTTAATTTTTTTAGGAGAAAGACGACATAATTATATTAGTGAGATCTAAAAAATACAGCGGACGATGCAAACACATCGAAAAAAAAAATGATAACAAGATGCACAATCGTACCCAAAATGAGAAAACAATAAAGGATAGCAAGATGCACAGATGCATCCAGAATGAAAAGTAACCATGTAACTTGATGTCGCACGACATCGCTGCACTGCATATGTCATAAGAGCAGTGTAAATGTAATCGTAATAGTAACCGTGACTGTATCTGATTCTGTAATCACCTAGAAGAGGTGATCCGCTCATTAACGCAAGAGTAACTGAAGGTGTCAAAAACTCGAGAATTAACAAATGAATTCCTAAGAACCAGAACCAATACCGGGTAAGCCGGTGTCTCATATTCAATGTCAGCAACCACCCACCAGGGTCCCAAATCCGAGCCCAGACATGGATGTCTTATATCCACAACGCACTCCACTACATCTAAACCCAAGATAACACATGTCCACTTTTGAGAACCCAAATATTCTATGGGCACCCAAACCTTTCCTGTAGGCATCACCGCCGGAAAAACCATAAACGAACCGTCCTAATCGTCGACCGCACCCAGCCCAGCCTATGCGACGAGCGCTGCCACCACACCAACATTGCTCGCTTGAAAGCGCAAGAACCAAGATCAGCTGTCAAGATACCTACACAACCACGAGGACCAGCAAAGAATTGCAATTTCGGTCACCAATCTGATATTTGATCTCTTTATTGGTGCGAAAAAACATGACCCGAGGTCCGCTCAATCGCCCAAGTTCCCTGATCCCAGATCCGTATCCGACCCAAATGGTTCTCCATGCCCGTGTAAGGTTGCTGACCCTTTGTATTGATCAACCTCCTTGAATCCCATATCGTCAAGATCTGAGATGATCCGCCGCTGAAGGAGAGGTCAAGAACCCCGCCTTAAAAGTAGAAAATGAAAGAGGAGAAGACATGGTTTTCACCGCAATTGGGTTACATGGAACTAGGAGAAGTGCCGCCGATATTCTCCATCGAAGATGGAGGAATTTGCAGAGTAGGTCACCGAACGGCGCCGCTCTCTCAAACCCCAGCAAAGAGAGTTTTTTCATTATATTGCAATATGTTGTGTGTGTGTGTGTGTGTATATATATATATATATATAGTTTCTATCCAGAGCAAATCTTTACTTTGAACTTATCATGTAAATTTCAGTTTTTGGCACATTTTTCAGTCATATTTTAACATTCCCACCGTTCTGATGTTAGAATCTAATGTATAGATCGTCTCTGCTAAAATTCATTCGTGATCTTAATATATATATATATATATATATATATATATATATATATATATATATGCGTTCTTAGCTAAGGACCTCCACACTAATCCTTAAGGTGCGGATTTGATATTTTGACTAACTTTTATATTGAATTTTTACATCGCCACCGTCTAGTCTTTAGGGAATCATGTATAGATCATCTATACAAATTTTTAGCCAATTTTATAACCATTAGCATATCAAACTAGATTAAAACAAATAGACATATTGCATTTTGCAAAACTGAACCGTTCATATTTATGATAGGGAAATCGCACTTTTGAGTGCCTTAACTATTATCAAATTGGCTGAAATTTTACATACATGATCTATATATGAGTACCTAAACACTAGACTGTGGAGATTTAAAAATTCAATCGAAAAGTTAGTCAAAATTTCAAATCCGCACCATAAGGCGGAGGTCACTTAACTGAGAAAGTTCATATATATATATATATATATATATATAAACGTACTTATGAAATTGTTACCATCAAAGAGTATCTCCTTCATCGTTGCTAGATTTCCAATTGCAATCATTATTAATTAAAACTAAGTGTCTCTCTTACCTCAACATGCAAGCATGGTGTTAAACTGGTAAATCTGTTAATTACGGCTTGGGATAATTTTTTGGTAGGTATATACCTGAGAGTTGGTTGTATCTCAGATCAATGATTTCCATTGCAGATAAGTTGAAGGTGGTAGCTGGTATGGAACCTGAAAACTGATTACCATGCAGGGACGGATGCACTTCAGTGGCTGGTTGGGCTGCAGCCCAACCCAGAAAATGCTGAAATAAGCCCAAGGTACATATATTCAGCCTAAACCTAAAAGAAAAAAAAAAAAAAACAGAAAATGCACTTCCGATTTGGACGCCTCCTCCAGTCCTCCTCCTCTTTCTATCAACAACTCAATTCACTCTTCGGTCCCCTCCCCTCTTCTCCCCAACTCAATTCACTCATCTATGGTTTTCTTCATCACCTCCTCTCCTGATTTGGAGTTCCCTGAGGAATAAATCTCAATGACATTGGGTTTTAGGTGATTGACTTGAACTCTATTCTAAGTTGATTGCTTGGTTCTTCAAAATTGTATCTTTATTGATGATTTATGAACTACTTTGGTTGTGGTTCTTCGGAAGTCAATATTGAATTGATATGTGTATATGTTGCAATATGATTATTATGTTCCTTGATTACGATGATAATGGTTTGGAAAAATAATGCTTTTGTTTCTTCTTCCCTGTCTTCTAGACCATTTGCTTGCCCATTCTTTCAACTTTGGTGCGGTAATAAACCTTTTTCTATGCAGGTGGAGTCTCACTCTCTCACTGATGTAGTTGCTGAAAATCACTGGATGAAGGTTATTGATCATTTGGTACTGTTTCTTGTTCATCCAGTAAGGTTCTTGCAAATAGTTGAATTTGCTTTATTTCTTGCTGTAAATTTTGTTGGGCTTCTGTAATTGGGGTTTCTGATCAAAATTGATTAAGCGGCACAAATAAATCTGGGGATTCTCTTAAATTCTCATGTTCAGTATGCTTTATCTGTTCTGTAAATTTATTGAGACTTCCTACTTGGGCATGTTACTGATTCTAGTGGACATTTTAGAAAATCACTGTGCTCTGGTGACACTTCTGACTCGGGGAAAGGTCTCATTTCTTTAAGTATTGGTGAAAATTTCTTGATGTCTTGTCTTTGTTTGGTACACAAAAAAACTTATTACTACTACGCATCTTTCAACTGTCCATAAGTTTAAGTTTTATCGATCCTAGTTTTGTTACAAAGCTGATAGTTTTATTGCTTACAAAACCATTTATGGTAATGCTAAACTTCTTTGCTTATGACTTACCCGGAAGAGTTGTACTCACAGCTTATGTAGAAAAGAGACATCCTTTGATGCTGAAAAAGATGGTGATTAACATCCCCTGATGTAGCAGTTCTTTGTATTTTAATAAGGAGGAAGACAAAAGGCCAAGGTATGCTTGCATAACTAGTAATGAATGTCTTTGTTTTCCATTTCTATGCTTCTCCTCAGAATAATGAATATGATGTATCCAGAGTAGAAGTGGTATATGAAGTATGATACTTGCATCATCTTAAAGATTTAACCAGTCTTCCCTATCAAAAAAGGATTTAAACAGCCCTTAAGTTGGCATGTTTCTTGATGGAAGATGAGTTTCTTGATGATTTGATGGTTCTTTACATTGAGAAGGATTTTGCCAATGATATTGATAATGATTCTGTAATTGATGAGTTTGAAAAAAGTGGGCCTCGAAGGGTACGATTTAGTTAGAATTTCTTGTTTTCTTCCAATTTATTTTGCTTGTAAGTTTTAGTTTATGAGGTTCTTGGATTTATGTCCCCCTCATATGTATTTTAAATGAAGGCGTGAGGATGAACCTCCTACCGGGTTCAAAACCTCAAATGAATATTCACAAGTGCGCAAATTTTTTGTCGAGCTAAGATTAGCCCAACCCATTTTCTGATCCTGGTTACGTCCCTGTTACCATGCAAGCTGAATCCTTGAAGTTTGTATAAGGACCCAAACCATGGCGGAAGCACTCCCATAAACTTGTTGTACCCCAAGTTAGTGAACTTCAACCGGCCGCTAGGCGAGCCAATTCCTGAGGTAAGGTACCATCGAAACTGTTATTTCCCAAGTCCAAATCAACAAGAAATGATAAGTTGCCCAACTCCGGAGCAATGGTGCCCGCGAGACCAAAGTAAGAGAGGTTCAACTGTGCGACTCGATGATGGCGTGCACCACAAGTGACGCCAACCCAGTTGCAAACAGGGGTGGTGGTTGACCAATTGGTGAAGATCATGTTTAGAGAGTCATTGGTGATGTTAAGGTTGGTTTGCGCTGCCATAGTTAAGCAGCTAGCAGCCTCACAACAGATAAAGTATACCAGGAAGAACCAAGTAACTCTCTCCATTGTACGTGTGAACAATGGATATGCAAAGTGTCGAGTTGTTATATTTAAGACTGAGAAGAGGAGTTGCAACTTTTAAGTAAATTAAGCAGCTGCATGGACATAGTCTTAATTATATATACACACACTGACAGACGCAGCATGCATTATTACTAATAAGATAGGTTAGTTGGTTGTCTGCCATGCCTTATCTTTAATCAGCGTATTATTGAGATTAACTAGCTAGGACCCATGAAATAATATGATACAACAAGCATTGACTTGGGTGAATAGCCAGCTACAGTATAGGGGTAATGTTGGGGTTGGCTTGTGCTGCCATACTGAAGCAACTAGCCGCCTCACGACAGATTAAGTATGCCAGGAAGAACCTAGTGACTCTCTTCATTGTTTGAATAATGGAAATACAAGGAACTGACTTGAGATAGTTCAATGTATAGTTATATGCACACACCACTACTAAATGAGAGAGGTTAGCCGTCGGCCTCTCTCTTTACGTCAGCAATGATAACTCAAAACACGTTCAAAGAGAAGGTTCACAGTAGGTAGATGGACTTCTTCTTTTCTCAAGAAATGCAATTTGACATCAGTATATACGGGCGCTGGGATCTTTATTTCATGCAAGTCGATCCATTTGTTCAAAGAATTTGATTGCAACTATGCAACCCCTTCCCTAACCTGCAGCTAAGCAAGTAATATAAATTTATATGGAAAAAATACAGCAGTAGTTCAATGACCCTAGATTCCAGAAAGTGTAGAACCAACAAAACAGCCCATACAATCACAAGGAAAAGAAAAGGGCTTTATATATTTCAAACTTCAAAGTATTTGTAACATTGACCGGTACATGATCAAGTGTTTGTTTAAGCAGCAATAGCCTCAAATCAGAATAATACGAAAACTACTACAAACAGAAGCAACTACGTACGTGGAAGTTATTTTTGAATACAGAGCAGTGAAATAAATTATGAAGCACACGTGAGTTAGAACTCAGAACCACATTGTCATATAATTCCATACTGAATCAAATGACAAGCCAAGATATGTCGACACATGCATTAAAGGGTTACAAAGCACATCAACGGTTCAACACCACAACTGCTGATGCAGCATCTCTTGAAAACTTGATCCTGATTCTTTTAAGCATGGCTGTAGCTTCTTGCATGTTTATCCTCTGTTCTGTTGACTGTGCTGAACATGTAACAGCTAATCTCATAATTGATGATAAACACTCCCTCTTACTCACAAAGTCATGATCCTCCTCTGTTCTGAGTAAAGTAGCATCCACAACTTCAATTATCGCATCTGCAACTAGGGAATTTGCAACCCATTGATTTAGTCCTAATTCCTCGATGAAGATCTCATCAGTTGGCTTCCTTCTTGTGAATGTTTCCATTAGCACAATACCAAAACTATACACATCCCCTCTTCTTGTCACTATTCCTTCCATTCCATACTCTGCATATATAAATTTGATTTTTCAAGACACACTTTCCTAATTAAGATAACATACATAATAGAAAAATAAAGTACTGACAGAGTAACAAATACCTGGAGCCATATAACCGATTGTGGCTAAGGTCATAGTTTGAGTCATAGAGTCACCTCCACCCAAGAGTTTGGCAATACCAAAATCAGCAACATATGCAACCATATCATCATCAAGTAAGATGTTGCTTGGCTTCAAATCACAATGAACAATAGGTACTTCATAACCATGATGAAGGTACTCTAATGCCGAAGCGACATCAATCATTATATCCAACCTCTGTACTAAGTTTAAAGAAGAACTCTGACAATGCAACCACTTTTCAAGGCTCCCATTAGGCATGTAGCTCAGTACAAGACCTCTGAAATCAATTTGGCTGCAACAACTGATAACTTTGACAAGATTTCGGTGACGAACATTATTTAGCATTTCACATTCAACCTCAAAGCTTGTAAATGCCTCTTCCAACTCCAAGTTGAAAACCTTTACTGCAACTTCTATCCCATCTAAAAATGTTCCTTTATATACTGAACCAAAACTCCCAATACCAAGTAAGTTGCTCTCATTGAATCCATTTATCGCACTTAGGAGCTCTAGGTATGGAACTCTTCTCCATGAAACACGAGGCGTCAAGATGGTGTCTGCATAAGCTCTACCATTCTTTTTTCTGCGTACCAGTAGCAACCAAATTATGAACGTCGCTAGAAGTATCGCTGACAAGATCCCCGGAATGACAAATTTCAAGATAGACACACTTTTGCATGGTGGAACTTGAAATTGGGATGCACCACAGAGTCCAGAGTTTGAAACAACTGATATAGCAGACAAGTTTTTGAAAGGACCGCCAGTTGGAATCTCTCCTTGGAGTTTGTTGAAAGACAAATTCATGTACTTGAGATATAGGAGTGTTTCTAGAGACTTTGGAATCACTCCAGAGATATTATTCTGAGATAAGTCCAATCGTTCTAAGCTTAAACAAGTTGCAATGGAACTAGGAAGAGGGCCTTCTATATTATTATGTGCTAGGTAAAGATAGACCAAATTAGATAAACTTGCAATGCTACTTGGTATACTACCAGATAATTTGTTGTATGATAAATCTATGTATCTAGCTTTTAAATTGCCAACAACACCTGATAGAGGTCCGATAAGAGAATTGTATGATAAGTCTATATTCAAGATATCTGTAAGTTCCCACAAGGCAGAACGAATTGTGGAACTCAACAAATTGGACCGTAAGTTTAGATATCTCAGAGATGTTAGGTTACCCAAGCAAGGAGGTAGAGAACCGGAGAGTTGATTCCCGCCCAAATACAAATCAAATAAGTTTTTTAGTTGACAGAGTTCATCTGGAATGTGTGCTTGCAATGTATTATTATGCATATACAAACCTTGAAGATTATGTAGTCTTCCCATTAAGGTTGGAATTGGCCCGCTCAATTGATTCTCTCCAAGGTCCAAAAGTATCAAGCTACTAAAGTTGCCTACATCACTGGAGATGTTACCTCTCAAGCTGCAATTTCTTAAATAAACGTATTCAAGTGATATAGAGAAATTAATAAAAGAAGTCGAAAGGTTCGCATTTAATGGATTGCTTACTAAGCCTAATCTCCTCAGATTTCTTAAATTTGCAAGACATGACCAGATATTAACTTCTGGGGTAGAGATATCAATGGTCAAATTGTTGGAAGACAAATGAAGGCAATGAAGGTTTGTCAAGAGGCATAGAGTGCTTGGAATAAAGTCAGAAAAAGAGTTACTGGCAAGGTCTAACATCGAGAGTTTAGAAGCATTGGAGATGGAGTTGGGGATTACTCCTGTGAGGTCATTTCCTCGTAACTGAAATAATTCAAGGTTTGGAAGGCCTATGTTTTCTGAGAGGCTACCTGAAAGGTGATTGTGGCCGAGATCTAACACAATTAATGTGGACATATTGAAGACTGACAAAGGAATGTGGCCATTAAAATTATTACTACCAAGCGACAGTTCTTCTAACTTTGGAAGATGCCCAATCTCATGTGGTATAGTGCCTGCAACAATTATATGATCAACAGCTTGGCATTAGTAAATAATATGATCGACAATTTAATAAATCAGTTTTCTATATGATTTACCGATATATGCAATTGCGATCCAAGCTTAAACATTCCAAAAGAACTCAGAATCGGGCCTTCTAGATTATTGTGTGCTAAGTAGAGATTGACCTACTCAAGTTTCCTATATCACTCGGGAAGTTACCTCTCAAGCTGCAATTTCCTAAATCAAGAATTTGAAGTGATGCAGAGAAATTACTGAAGGAAATTGAAAGCTTGGCATCTAAAGGATGTTTGCAATGGCTAGTCTCCCCAAATATCTAAGATTTTTCAGACATGATAAAAAATTTAATTCTGAGCCAATCAAGGTTTGTCAGGATTTATACATCGAGTGCTTAGAATAAAGGCAGTAAAAGAGTTGCTGCCTAGCTAGGTCAAGATTTGCTAGCTGGGAGGGTACCTGAGAGCTGATTGGTACCAAGATATAGTACTGTTATTGTTGACATATTGAAGATTGAGGATGGGATGTCACCATTTAGATTATTATCAAGGATCGACAATGTCTCTAAATTTGGAAGATAACCAATCTCATGTGGTATAGTGCCTGCAACAATTATATCAACACTTTGGCATTAATAAATTACTAGATGGCTAATCTCATAATCCCAAGTGTAAAATTATATCAAATTTTAAAATGATCAATTAGATATTTTCACTGATAGTTTAGTAATTAGAGATATATGCAAATTATCAATACTTGTCAAGTTGTTGATATTAAGGTAAATACTGTTAAGTTCACTATGTTTCTGGGTATTCTTCCACTTAGTTTGTTTTCCTCCAAGTTTAAAATAAGAAATTGTTTGCATTGCCATAGCTTGGATGGAAGTGGACCATTAAACTGATTGGAACCCAAATACAAACTTTCAATATTGGGAAGATGTTCACATATGTTGTCTGGAATTCTGCCTTTCAACTTGTTTCCATAGAAAGCTAGAGTAACTAAAGATGACATGTTGAAGATTGTCATAGGAACATGTCCTTTTAAGGCATTTTCTTGCACAAACAGATTTTGCAACTGACTTAAAGTTCCTATCTCATTTGAAATTTCTTAAAAGCAAACACAAAATCCAGCTAATAAATATTATAGGTTTAATTCATATAATATCAAGTTTAGACATGCATGCAGGGTAATTAATTATAGGGGTGGGCACGGGTCGGGCCGGGCCCAAAAATTGTGTAACCCGACCCAAAGCCCGAAATTTCGGGTTCGGGCCGGTTCGGGCTTTCCGAACTTCAGGGACCGACCCGAAACCAGTTTGGTCCGGTTCGGGCTTTTTTTCGGGCCCAAAATCTGACACCACCATCCTCCAATCTCTTGTTTCTCAGCCGATTCTCTCTTTCTCCGAAACGACTGCGTTTCAGCTCAGCTAGGGTTTGGGAATAGATTGAGGCAACGTCACGGCGGAGGATTTGGTCGACGCCCTCCACGAATTGGACTGGTCCTCTCCGCCGCGCCCCTTCTCTGAATTCTTCTCCAGGTTCACCGTTCCTAGATCCTCCTCCAAATGGAATAGCCGCCTCAAATACGAAATTGAAACTTAATCCCTATCAGATCGAATCACAAATCAAACTCAATCCCTATCAGATCAAGCTAATCCAGTACGAAATCGATTCTTCCAGTTCATCAATTTCCCCCCAAATTTTCACACAAACCAATCAGATTCTCCAACTTGAAACTCAAATCGAAAGCGAAAAGATCGAAAGAGTGACCTGAGGCTGAGGCTATCGTCGTCGGCGGCAGAGTCCCTTCTAGGGCTTAGGCCGAGGCGACTCAGGCGAGGCTGAGGGTATGTGGGTGATGTTGAAGACGAAGCTGAGAGCTTGAGGGCTGAGGCGAAGAGGAAGTGTGGGACTGTGGGTGATGTCGTTGGTGGAAGACGAAGGTGAAGAGGAAGAGAGAACTCGATGAGAAAGAGAGGAACTGAGGCAAAGAGGAAGAGAGAATTGAGGCGAAGAGAGGAACTTAGGAAACGGGCCAGTTCGGGCTTTCGGGCCACAGAAAAACAGGGCCCGAGCCCTTTCGGGCCTGTACACTTTCGGTTCGGACTTTTTCGGGTTCAGGCTTTCGAAAATCAAAACCCGGCCCGTTTCGGGCTTTTTCAGGTTTTTCGGGCCGGGCTAAAACGCCCACCCCTAATTAATTATCCATTCAAATTAAAACCGATGAAAGTCATACCTTCAAAATTATTACCATCAAGATAGATATTCTGTAACACTGTTAGGTTCCCAATTTATCTGGAAATTTTACCTGTTAATATGTGTGAAAGTATGAATTATCACAATCGATATCGTTACCTTAGCAAGCTAAGGTGTCGAGCATATATAATAGCGAAAAACTTATAATCATTACAACTACGTATCATGTGGAGCGAGCTATCTAAGATCAACAGTGTTTAGTTCGTACCTGAGAGTTGGTTATATCCCAGATCAAGTATTTGCAGAGCAGATAGGTTGAACATGGTAGCTGGTATGGAACCTGAAAATTGATTACCATGCATCCAGAATCCTTGAAGCTTGGACATGGAACCAAACCACGACGGAATGAGCCCTGTAAACTCATTGTAGCCCAAGTCAATAACCTTCAACCGGCGCAGGCGATCCAATTGTTGAGGTAAGGTACCATGAAAACTGTTATTTCTGAAGTCTAGATAACCCAGAAATGATAAGTTACCCAGTTCAGGAGGAATGTCGCCAACGAGATCAAAGTAAGAGAGGTTCAACTCTGCGACTCGATGATGGTGCGCACCACAAGTGACGCCAACCCAGTTGCAGACAGGGATAGTGGTTGACCAGTTGGTGAAGATCATGTTTTGAGGGTCACTGGTGATCCGAGCTTTGAGAGCAAGAAGTGCAGACCGGTCTGTGGTGACGTTATGGTTGGTTTGTGCTGCCACAGTTAAGCAGCTATCCGCCTCACAGTAGATTAAGTATACCAGGAAGAACGAATTCAAGTAACTCTCTCCATTGTTTGAATAACGGACTCGTGAAGCGTCTGAATTTGTTCACTAAGACTGGCTGGAGATAGTTGCAAGAGGAACTGGCTGGAGATAGTTCAATATACACACGCGTGCTACTAATATAGTGAGGTATCTGTCTGTGCTTATGTTTCGATCAAAGACTTGACTAGTACACAGACAATGTCAATCATAGAACAAATGTGTGGATAAAAATATTAATTAATGGATGGAATGTGTGGATCCAAGCGAAAGTTCATAGTAGCTATGAGTGGTGGAAATACGGGAAAGACAAGCTCAAAGATTTGAACATCAAATGGACCCAATAAAGAGTACAAAATTGGAAATTTGGGGAGGGTAGAAGTTTCTCAAGAACTGTGATTTGACATGGCACTGGGGTCTTTATTGCTTGGATCGAAGTTGAAATTATTACGAGCAAGTTAAACAAGTCGATTCATTAGTGAGATTACATTACCCTTCACTTCTGATCAACATTTATACCATTTAACCTGGATTGGTTCCCAAAATTGTTAACTTGAACATTGCCATATATATATAAATATAGAGTCCAACAATTAAACCCTATATGAAAACTTTATTTTAAGCTAATTAAACTATTTATTTAGTGGTTTTTCTGTTAGTGTCATATATACATGCATACAGCTTTTACCCTGCACAATGTTGGCTTTTCTCCAGTGGGCAAATCTTTGTGAACAGCTTTTGGCTAGGGTTTGGACGGTATCATGAATTCATAGAGCCAAAAAACAAGGCAGAAGGGGAGGTTGGAGGTGAACAATTGGCCCTAATCTTAGGCCTGCACCAACTTCCCTCCACATTAGATTGGTTTTTCTTTTTGACGATTAAACAAAGAAGGGCATGCAAGAACAAGTCCAAAAGGGAAGGAGAGCACACACAATTTATATGGATTCTGTTGAAATGAGGTTGTATATAACATTACTTTTTAATTATGGCGGAATAATTGAAATCTTCAGCATTTCCTGAGAATCATTCTTTATTGGATGATGTTAATGTTGGTGTAGCTGAGGATTTAGGTTAATTAGTTTAACCAATCAAGCAACGACTCACCATGCGTAATCTCTCTTAATACTAACAACATTCAATCATAATCTCTAAGAACTTCACTATCCATTACTTCTAACTTATGGAGAACAAACAATTATGTTCTAAGTGAAGTATGTTCTACCAAGTGAAGTATATGCTCACTTAATTAATAAACAGGTGAGCATTTTCTCTAAACACTAATCATGTTAGTCTTATCCAATATCTATATTCTGTACATTTAGAGAGCTAACTAAGAAAGCGGTTATATTTGCTCTCGGAACATTGGACTGAAATCATCGCATAACTCAACCTTCGATTCATTCTTCAGAGGGTGTATTGTATATGGAATTAGTAGATGTTTGGTGTAAAAGGAGAGACACATCTTTAAAAGGCGAAGAAAGTGAGGTATCCATGACTAATCACAACACATCAGATCGTATTATTTTTGAAGTCTTGCATATGGTGTTGCCCAAACTCATGAAATTACTGATTTCAGAAGACCTCATGAAACTTGATCGATGCCACAATCATCCCAACTATGATCCTGATGATAAACACTACCCCAATTATTTGGTTGGTTCAGACGAAAGTTTTCGTTATCCATGAACGTACATATCGTACCAGTTAAACTCTTTGGTTAGTGACTTAGTGATCTATTAATCTATACATACAGATGTGGATGTTCATTGTTCACCAGCTTCATACCCTTCATGATTTCTTTTCAATAATGCTAGCTTTTCTCCAGTGGGCATAAATCTTTAAGAACAACTTTTGCAGGTGGGCGATTAGGTTTCGGACACTGTATATATATTATGATTCATAGAGTGAAGACAAGGAAGAAGGAGGAGGTTGGAGGTAAACAATTGGCTCCTATCTTAATTAAGCATGCACCAACTTCTCTCCACATATTAGAAAGTTTCTTCATTTTGACAATTAATCATGCATAGAAAGGCATGCAAGAAGCCTATAAAGAAAAGAGAGTGCAAAGAACATTTTATAGATTCTGCCTTTGATTACTTTAATCTTTCCGCCCTATTAGAAATGAGGCTGAATACAAATTCAAAACAAAAGCATGTTTTCTTCTTTTGCTTTCTGCACGATATGGGAACAAGAAGTTTCTCGACTAGGTAGTGAACAACAATATCAATGGGATGCTCCTGCTCTTTAACTATCATTTTTCATTTCTCAAAGAAATGTTAAAGTTAATGCTTTCCTGAGTGATTTAGGAGTCTGCGCGGGATAAACTGATATGTTTTCCAGCAGATACTTTACTGTTCACTTTACTAAGATCTGCATTTAGATATTTGTAGTATTAAAGTACTATAATTTTGTCAAGTTGATCTCTAGCTTATCTAGCTTAAGATATTTTGTAGGTTACTTTGTATCCCTATAAAAGGGAAGTGTTTACATTGTAATTTTTAAGAATTTTAGATCAAAGAAATGGCTGCATAAGTTCAGTTCATCTACTCTTCTTCAAACACCATTCGCCACTGCGAACAGTGTGATATACTTCACTTGCCAGAGCGAAACTTGAAGTATCGTGAATTCTAACATGGATTCCAACATGGTATCAGAGCCTCGTTGATTAATATCAACTGAGGTGTACCATCTGTTGATTCAGAAACAAAAAAAACAAACACAAGTTTTTTTCTGTTACTGGTATGGCTACATCAGGAGGTAGTTCAGAAAGCAGAGTTCCAATCTTCAATGGAGAGAACTTTGATTTCTGGATAATCAAGATGAAGACAATGTTCATCTCACGAGATCTATGGAGCCTCGTAGAAGAAGGATACAAAAGACCAGATGCAGGAGAGAAGCAAACAATTGCTCAGATTACTGAACTGAAGTCGAATATTAAGAAAGATGCGAAAGCTCTTAATATTCTGCAGACTTCGATCACAGATGAGATATTTTCCAGAATCTCAAATGAGAAGACTGCCAAAGCTGCATGGGATGCACTCAGCCTTGAGTACAGAGGATCAGTAAGGGTCAGAGCTGTCAAGGTACAATCTATTAGAAGAGATTTTGAGTATACAAAAATGAATGATACTGAGTTGTTAGGTGATTATAGCACTAGATTGACTAATATTGTTAATCAAATGAGAACCTACAAGGAACCAATATCTGAGAAGAGGGTAGTACAGAAAATCTTTATGAGCTTGAATAGGAAGTATGATGCTATAGTTAGTATTATAGAGGAGACTAGGGATCTGGAAACTCTAGGTGTTCAGGATCTGATGGGAACTCTAAAAGCTTTCGATCATAGGTTGTCAAGTCATGATGAAGAGACTGAAAAAGCTTTCCAAACACTCAACCTTAACTCAAATAGGAGTGTGCCATCTAGTTCAAATTCTAAACAGAAGAAGAACTGGAAAGGTAAAGGAAAGAAGTGGGAGAGAAAATCAAATCAGCAAGTGAGAAGCAATAATGAGGAAAGTAGCAACTCAAGATATTATAAATGCACTGTATGTAATAAACTTCATGCAGGCCAGTGTTGGTTCAAAAGGAAACCAAAGTGCTCAAACTGTGATAAGTTTGGTCATGTCAGGAAGGATTGTAACTATAAGAGAAATCAACAGGCGAACAGCATAGAGGAGAGTGACACAAACATGTTTTGTGTTACTCATGCTGCAAGTGTTGCAGTAGAAGAGAATGTGTGGCTTGTTGATAGTGCTTGCAGTAATCATATGACGGCGAATGCCAATCTTCTACATGATATCGACTACAACAGCATTACAAGAGTAAAAATGGGAAATGGAATGTTGGTGAATACAAAAGGCAAGGGAAGTGTTGCTGTTGAAACCAAGAATGGAAAGATGTACATCAAAGATGTGATGCTAGTTCCAGATCTTGATTCAAATCTGCTAAGTGTTGGTCAGCTCATTGAGCACAAATATCACCTGCATTTTGGTGATGACACTTGCAAGATCTTTGAGAGAGGGAGCAGCAAGAACCTGATGGCGCAAATCCAAATGAAGAGGAACATAAGTTTTCCTCTGACTCTCAAGTATGCTACTGAGAGTGCAAGAAGAATGGAGCAAAATGATGATCCCTGGCTCTGGCATAAGAGACTTGGACATTTGAATTTTCAGAGTCTCAAGTTACTGCATCAAAAGGAAATGGTGCAGGGACTGTCAAAAATATCAGAAGTAAATGAAGTGTGTGAAGGATGTGCTTTAGGGAAGCAGCACACACTCCCATTCCCAAAAGGGAAAGCCTAGAGAGCAAAAGTACCTCTGGAGCTGGTACATTCTGATGTTTGTGGTCCAATGAAAACCACAACTGATGGAGGAAACATATATTTTCTGACATTCATTGATGATGACACAAGAATGACTTGGGTTTATTTTCTAAGGCAGAAATCTGATGTGTTCGCCTTGTTTAGAAAGTTTCAAGCAATGGTCGAGAGACTATCTGGTCTGAAGCTGAAGAAGTTGAGAACCGATAGAGGTGGCGAGTACACATCAAATGAATTCAAGAAGTTCTGTGAATATATTCGGCTGGAAAGGCAGCTCACTGTTAGCTACACACCTCAGCAGAATGGTGTAGCTGAGAGGAAGAACAGGACAATCATAGAGATGACCAAGTCCATGCTCCATGACAAGTCAGTTCCTCAAGAATATTGGGGAGAAGCAGTTAATACTGCTGTGTATTTGATGAACATACATCCAACAGTTGCTGTCCAAGGAAAGACTCCGTTTGAAGCATAGAGTGGCAGGAAGCCAAGTGTAAATCACTTGAGGGTGTTTGGATCAATCTGTTATGCTCACATCCCTGAAGAGCTAAGATATAAACTGGATGAAACTAGTGAGAAATGTGTATTCATAGGATATAGTTCTCAATCAAAAGGCTATAGGCTCTATAATCTGCAGAATAAGAAAATGATAGTCTGCAAAGATGTTCTCTTCAGTGAGAATTCATCTTGGGATTGGAACCAAGGTTCAGTCCAAAAGAAAGGAGAAAAAGAAGTTAGCGTTCAAAATAAACAAGAAGATCCAGAAGAGCTGGAACTCAATCCGCCACAACAAGCTCCACCTCACTCGCCAGCACCTCACTCGCCTGGACCTTCAGAAGCTCAATCAACACCAAGCTCTCCACTAGTAAAGATGAGAAGCTTGAGTAAAGTGTATGAAATCTGCAATGCATGCTTGTTTGAGCCATAAAGATTTGAAGAAGCAGTGAAGGAAGATGAATGGAGGTGGTTCTGCTGATGAGAGTTTATACAGAAGCATAGTAGGAAGCTTGCTATACTTGACTGCAACAAGACCAGATATTATGTATGCAGCAAGTTTGATGTCCAGATTTATGCACAATCCTACCAAGATACACTATGGAGCTGCAAAGAGAATTCTGAGATACATCCAAGGAACAATGGACTTTGGAATCTTGTATGAGAGGAATGTAGAACCAAAACTCTTTGGGTTCTGTGACAGTGACTGGGGAGGTAGTGTAGATGACTTGAAAAGCACATCTGGATACACTTTCACACTAGGAACATGAGTGTTCTCCTGGGCTTCAAAGAAGCAGAAATCAGTGGCATTGTCCACAGCTGAAGCTGAATATGTTGCAGCTTCAATCACCACTTCACAAGCAATTTGGCTAAGGCGAGTCATAGAAGATTTTGGTGAGAAAAATGGATCAGCAACTACCATTCTCAGTGATAACAAGTCTGCAATAGCAATGAGCAAGAACCTTGTTTATAGTAGGGCCAAGCATATTGCCTTGAAGTTTCATTACATCAGGGATGCAGTAGAGGAGAATGAGATCGGTTTGGTATACTGTAATACAAACGACCAAGTTGCTGATATCTTCACCAAGTGATAGGAGCACAATGTGCGACGATATTAATATGTTTACGCCCTCATTTATGCTTCGTTTAACCCTTATTTATTTAAGATCGAGTCATAATATAGTTTAGTGTCAATTTGGTGGAGTTTTGGAAATTTGTACTTTATAATCCGAAAAATGACTAAGTTTAAGAAATTTGGAAAATAATGCAAAATATGTTTTTTTTGTGATTCTGAGACGAGTGGAAAACTAACCTATCCTTTTCCAAATTTGATGAAATTTGGTATGCATATAACTAGCTTACAAAAGTATTTTGTTTCAAAAATTAAGATCAATCGGAGTTCGAGAAGTCACTCAAAAGATGGCTGAAACTTGGCAGTTTGAGCAAAAATCACCAGGGACTAACAAGATTTTCCTGGAACTGTGTTCTGATTTCAAAAATTTATTCCGGACGTTTCACTTGGAATTTGAAGAAGCTCTTTTATATGAAGAAAGCAAGCTCTACGAGTTTAGTTTTCTGGAATTTGGAATCGCATCAATCAGAGCTCTGAGGAGAAAGTTATTCCGGATTTACTGGAGCAAGGTCATTCCAGCTGATTCCACCAAGCTTCTGCCTCTTTTCCTTTGTTTATGTTTTCGATGGACATTTTGGCATACAATTGCATACTTGAAGATTGTCCAAGCTTATTGAAGGATAGAAGAAGACATCGAGCTAAGGCAATGTGGGAATTCATGAAGAAAGAAGCAATCCTAGTCGAGGTAGGAAAAGGCTGCCGGCACTATCGGATCCGAATTCATAGCCGACGAAAAAAATTTCGTCGCCTATGGCTAAATTTCGTCGGCTATAGTCTCTGCCGACGAAATTTTCGTCGGCTATACTTCGTCGGAACAACCCCGTCGGTAATACAATAGCCGACGAAAAAAACGAATTCGTCGGCTATAGTAGAGTATGGCCGACGAACTTACCGACGAAAATATTTTTCGTCGGCCAAACCTGGGAGAAATTGCCGACGAATTTCGTCGGGCATTTTCGAGTATGGCCGACGAAATCCAGTAAGTATAGCCGACGAAAATTTATTAATTCGTCGGTTATTGGTTGTTGACAATAGCCGACGAATTAATAAATTTTCGTCGTCTATTGTCTCGAAATATATTAATATTTAATAGGCATTAATTAGTTATAGCCGACGAAATAATGTAATTTTCGTCGGCTATAACGGTTATAGTCGACGAAAATTGGTAAAATTCGTCGGCTATAGTTTTTATAGCCGACGAAATAATGCCAAAATCGTCGGCTATTCTTACATTTGAAAAAAAAAAATTAAATTATTTTCTAAATTACCATTCCAAGCAACCTGCAAATCACAAAAACAGTCCATGCATTTGCACCAACAAGAAACACGTCTAAATACCATTTTTATTAAATTCGTTCTAATATATATACATAAACCCTAAACCCTAATCATCACCTAAGCCACTAAAGTCCAGCAGGTCATCCCCAGCATCCTGCTCTCCATCAGGGTCGTCATCCTGGTGACCGAACTCGGGAGGTTGAGGCATTGGAGGTTCCGCTAACCGCTGAAACGGGGTCGGGGGTGGAAGGCCTTGGTTTTGTGCCGCGAACATCTCATACCACCAGGTTTGTTGGCCGTCGTAGTTGTGTTGCCGAATTCTTTCGCATTCGGCATGTCAACCGGCCATATCCAACTGATACTGCTGTGATCTGCGGCGCATCTCCTCCTGATACTGCTGTGTTCTGCGGCGCATCTCCTCCTGATACTGTTGTGTGCTGCGGCGCAGCTCCTGTACTGTCTGGGACGAGGTCGCCAATTCTGCGGCCAATCGCTGCACTTCCCCCCTCATATGCTGGCTCTCCCCGCCTCCCTTCTTTTGACCTCCCTTAGTGGTCTTCAGAAGCCCTAGTCCAGAACTTCCCAAACCCCGGCAGTAGAAGTTGTTTGTCCGGTTTGGGAAGGCTGCGTCGAACATCCTCGCTGCCGTTTGGACACTGGAGCGGTCGACATGGCGCATGGCTTCTTCCAGATCTGCCTCAGAAATGTTCGGTTGTGTCTCCCGAACTACTTGCTGGAACACCTCTTCTTCGGCCCGGTTGACCCTCTCCTAAGTGGACGGGAAAAAAAAATTAATATTATAACAAATATATAATTAAGTAAAATTAATAATTAAAATTTTAAAATTGTAATGAACGACTTACGAGCTGTTCTGTCGCTTGTGGATAAGCGATCTTGAACGTCTCCACGTACGGGTTGCTATCAGGATGATCTCTGAGCGCCTCCTCCTGATATTGTGTAAACGGCCGTGAACCAGCATGATGGGGGGTTGTGTTCCGGCGGCGGTTCTCAGAGTTTATCCGAGAACGTTGCTTCAAACAAATAATAAAATGTTAGAAAAATGCATCAAAAAATATTAGTGTAATAATTATAAAATAATAAAACTAATAATTAAAATTTTAACAAAATAAACATTTTTACTGAAGTTTAGTATTTACCTGCATAATTGGGTTGTTGAAGTCTACTGTCTTCAACCAACGCCACTCGTACTCCCGGAACATGAACTCTCTGGGAGTACCCATACGACCAAGGTAGTCGTATTCGTTATAGTGGGAACGCAGCTCGTTCTTCCACTCTTTGAACCTACGAAAAAAACAAAAGTGCATTAGAAATATTATTAATATCATAAAATATTAATAATTATAAGATAATTATAATATCATAAAAACAAACGTACCTCGAGTTCTGCTGGGTGTCCGCCCAATCCCGCCTGTGGTCGGCAATCTCGAAGAATGTCTGAAAAATAAAATTTTATTAGTTTTACAATTGTAATAATACCGAAAATTATTAAATATTACGATAAATAAATTAAATTTTTTAAATTACTCACCGACGCGGCGTTGTTCACCTCCCTCTTGATCTCCTGGGGCACATCAGCCCACCGGGTCCACAACATAGGGACTCTGTCCCTAATCAGTGACCCCACGCAACCCGAGTAGTCGCGTTTTTTCTTCCCCGGAACCTCCTGATTAGGACGTTCGTTGATCTGAATCCTGCCTCTGCGCTCAACAGTTTTCCTGAGCGTGTCAAAACAGATGACACCTCTCGTATTCCTCCGTGAACTGCTAGCGGCTGTCCCTATCACAAAAACGACGATTGGTTAATAAAATTAAATATTAGTGCGTTAATTTTAATAAAACATTTAATTAATAAAATCAATTGTTACCTGAAGTGGATGACTCGTCTGTCGACTTCCCTTTTCTCCTCGCCGAAATAAGGTGGTCAGGGTCCTCAAATGGCTGCTGCTGGTATGCCTCCGCAGCACTAACGTACTGAGGCATATCCGGCCATAAGGGCACACCCTGATAGTCGACCTCCGGTATCGCCGGAATGTTGTACGGGAGGAATAGCTGGTTTGGGAGAGTAGGAGCCTCAGTCGAGTCAGCAGCAGACTGAGTCGGACTCGGCATCGGCTCCCGATGAACCTCAGGCATACGAACCTGAGGAACGTCGGCAGCTATCTCCTCGTGAAACAGCTGCCGACTAAACCTCGGAGCCACAGAGGGACCGGCAGGCGGAAGTGAAGTGCTCGACGGCCGCCCCGCCTGGAGAAGGGTCTGGTGCCGAGCACTCACACTCCGTCGCGGCTGGTCTGCATCCACAGTCCTCTGCGGCTGGGATGAATCTACACTCCTCCGCGGCTGGCTAGTGGTCCTCTCAGGCTGGCTAGCCGTCCTCTCGGAGTCTGCGGAAGCGCCGGAATTTCTAGAACCTCTAGATCTGCTGCCACGACGGCCTCCGAATAGGTTTCTTAATGCATCGGCCATCTAAAGCCCGAGGCATTAATACATTAATTGATATTAAATTATATTATATTAAATAACAAATTCTAATTAATATAATAACCAATAATACTAACATATTTTAATATAACAATTTATATACTAACATATTAAATTATATTATATTAAATAACAAATTCTAATTAAATATAATTAAGCTATATATATAATTAAGCTAAATTATACAATTAAGTTATCCATTTATATAATTAAAAAACTAATTTATACGTATAAATTATACAATTACACCTACATTATACAATTAAAATAAATTTGAAAACAATTACCTAAATTAACATAAATACCTAAAATTTATCTAAATTAACATAAATACTTAAAATATACCTAAATTAACATAAATACCTAAAATTTATCTAAATTAACATAAATACCTAAAATATACCTAAATTAACATAAATACCTAAAATTTATCTAAATTAACATAAATACCTAAAATATACCTAAATTAACATAAATACCTAAATTATATCTAAATTAACATAAATACCTAAATTATACCTAAATTAACATAAATACCTAAATTATATCTAAATTAACATTAATTAACATAAATGAAAAAAAAAAAAAAAAACACTTACTGCTGATCGAATTGAAAATGGAAGGGAGGAGGAGGAAGAGGGAGGCTGCCGGATTGGAGGAGGAAGAGGGAGGCTGCCGGATTGGAGGAGCAAGAGGGAGGAGGGGGTTGCCCGATTCGAGGAGGAAGAGGGAGGAGGACGACGAGGCGAGCGGCGCTGGATCGGATGGAGAATTTGGAAAAATGCAGCAAATGGAGGCTAGGGTTCGGCTGCAACAAACTTATACCCGATAGTATAGCCGACGAAATATATTACTCGTCGGCTATTCTTTGAATGTCGTCGGCTATACTTTAGGCGCTCAGCAGCCGTCCGATCTCCCACATCCAACGGCGGACAATGAGAAGGCGCGGATCGCAAGAGTTTAGCCGACGAAATTAAATATTTCGTCGGCTATACTTTGGAAAATCACAGCCGTTTGATCTGAGCCATCCAACGGCGGACAATAAGCGGATCGCAAGAGTATAGCCGACGAAATATTTGATGTCGTCGGCTAAACCTTTGGTCAAATTACAAAGTCAAACCTCTAAACCCTATAAATTAAAACGAAAATTGGGCCGTCTAAATGACGTTTTCTGGCCTTATCTTCAACAGAGAATAGTTTCAAATCGATGAAACGCGACTAATCGTATAAAAATTTTCCTCAAAATATTTACCGACCGTCAGGCTACCCATAGGAAAACGGGAGTATAAAACAGTTAACCGCAACATTCGGCACATAGATTTTGTCGGAATCTGCTCATTTTTCAACCGTAGACGTATTTCAATATTTCGGTCATATCTTATTTCACGACACATTTGCATTTGAAGAGTCTACATATAGTAACTATTTGAAACTATACATTCACTTAAACACTTAGTAAACAAGTTAAAGAACATTAGTGCATATGTTCCGATTTTGAATCTAAAAGTTTGGAAAATCTATTCCAACCGTCAGATATCACCGTTAAGATGAAATACATGTATGAAAAAAATTCCAACTACATCTGACAAGGTTAAAGGCTCGATCGGGACGGTCAAACTGCAAAGTCAAACCTCTAAACGCTTTAAAACGGAAATTGGCCCATCTAAATGACGTTTTTTTGGCCTGATCTTCAACAGAGAATAGTTTCAGATCGATGAGACGCGACTAATCGTATAAAAATTTTCCTCAAAATATTTACCGACCGTCAGGCTACCCATAGGAAAACGGGAGTATAAAACAGTTAACCGCAACATTCGGCACATAGATTTTGTCGGAATCTGCTCATTTTTCAACCGTAGACGTATTTCAATATTTCGGTCATATCTTATTTCACGACACATTTGCATTTGAAGAGTCTACGTATAGTAACTATTTGAAACTATACATTCACTTAAACACTTAGTAAACAAGTTAAGGAACATTAGTGCATATGTTCCGATTTTGAATCTAAAAGTTTGGAAAATCTATTCCAACCGTCAGATATCACCGTTAAGATTAAATACATGTATGAAAAAAAATCCAACTACATCTGACAACGTTAAAGGCTCGATCGGGACGGTCAAACTGCAAAGTCAAACCTCTAAACGCTTTAAAACGGAAATTCGCCCGTCTAAATGACGTTTTTTGGCCTGATCTTCAACAGAGAATAGTTTCAGATCGATGAGCTGCAACTAATCGTATAAAAATTTTCCTCAAAATATTTACCGACCGTCAGGCTACCTATAGGAAAACGGCAGTAAAAAACAGCTAACCGCAACATTCGGCACACAGATTTTGTCGGAATCTTCTCATTTTTCAACCCTAGACGTTTTTCAATATTTCGGTCATATCTTATTTCACGACACATTTGCATTTGAAGGATGAAGCAATGGTTTGTCGATAGTGATAGAAAATGGAAGCTGAATTTTTTTGTTTTTTTTTTTAATCATAGCCGACGAAATCAAACCTAGTACTCGTCGGCTATTCTTTTGTCGTTTTCGGTCAAAAATAAAATATTTATTTTTTAAAAAACAAATGGCCGACGAAATAATGAATTTTTCGTCGGCCATTTTTCGTATAGCCGACGAAAAATTCATTATTCGTCGGCCATTATTGTAAATATATATTTTTTAAAAAACTAATGGCCGACGAAATAAGGAATTTTTCTTCGGCTATTCTCTGAAAAAAAAACCAAAAATATCAGTGGTTTAACACCTCTCCTATTCCGATGTCCTGTTCACATATAACCAAACTTGAACATAAAAAACCAGCAACCCAACAGTCAACATATTTCAAATTTTTGTTTAAGGGGTTTAGAACCCAGCCTAGCTGGGAGGCTCATCCCCACGCCCGTTCATTAGAAATGAGTTAATTACAAATGAAAGGATTACATCATTTAAATTACTTAATCCGTCGGATTGTAATCGGAATCATCGGATGAGTCTTCTTCGGTTTCTGAATTGCTCGATAGGGGTAATTTATGTCTTTCCTCACCACTAGAGTCCTCGTTAGTTTCTTCAGTTGGATCAACATCAACAAGCAGCGGCTCTTCACGTCGAATTCACACCGGCGTGTCTAGGCGAATAAAAGAGGAGTCAGGAATACCGTTTGAGTTGGGCTCTTGATACGCGGTGCCCCCTTCCTCGTTCTCTTCAGCCACTCCAAGTGTAGACGCCCGGTAAATGTTGCGATGGTGGATAGTGTTGACTACTTTCCACGGGTCACCCTTGGCGAGATCATCAAGATAAAACACTTGTTTCACCCATGTGGCTAAAACGAACGGATCGTCCTCATACCATGATGTACTAGTGTTCACAGAACTTATGCCGTATTGATCGATTTTCATGCTCTGCGGCCGTGTGTCAAACCATCTACACTTGAAAAGGTGCACTTTCATGCCTTCCCCGTAATGCAAATCCACAACTGAATGGAGAACACCGTAATAGTCAACTCCACCATCCCCACCATGTGCCATAACCCCTGAATTTTGTGTTTTCAGTCTGAGGTCTCTGTCTTCACATCGAAATAACACACCATTCACCTTGCACGTCGCATAAACTTTTGAATAGACCAGCCTCCTCGCTAAAAGTCTGAGTTCGTGCGACCAATTTGGGTGATTATCATTTTCAATAAGGTCCATCTGCAACCATCAGAATCAACTATAAATATGAATAAATATACACAATAATATATGAACACGTATAGAATAGTGTTAAAGGTACGTACCCAGCGGCCGAAATACTCTGCGAATGTCTGGTTGTGGTAATCGACATCACCTGCTACTCCTTCACAGCGTAGATGTAGGTCCTTCCAAAACTAAACTTCTGGACAGTTGATTAGTACCCACCAATGTGCAATGGCTACCTCATAATCTTTCAACTTGTAGGAAACTGGCATGTTTCCACCGAGTACAACATCGTCGGAGAGTATGGAAAGATTGAACTGTGACGGTACATCTTCCTGTATGCTTTCCTGTAACGCTCCGAAATACAGCTTCATGTAGGTGACGCACTCGTGCGCAATATATGCTTCAGCTATACATCCTTCAGGTGCGGATCTGTTTTGGACAAAACCACCGTATTGTCCAAGTTGCCTATAAATCAAGTTTTTAAAGTGTTATGATAATACATTAACACTATATCACATATATTGATGAGGAAATTAACATAAGGTGTAAAATACGTACCTTTCCATCGGATACATCCAAGTGAAGTGCACATGACCGGTAAGCAACAACTGCCGAGGAAGATGGATCATGAGGTAAGGCATGATGTCGAAAAAATTTGGAGGAAATATCATCTCAAATTTACACATGATATGAACGATGTCTTGTTGCATTTCCCGGAGGTCAGATTTTCTCACTTCCCGTGTGCATACCTTCTGGAAAAATCTTGCCAACGCTACTAACGGCTCCACAACGTGACGGGGAAGGAACGGTCGAATGAAAACAGGGAAGAGACGTTGTAGCAGGATATGATTGTCATGACTTTTCAACCCGTACAGATTGTTGAATTGTCTATTGACACACTTGGCTATATTTCCAGCAAAGCCTGAAGGATACTTGGCCCGACTTATCCAATGGAAAATTTCTGATTTATGCTCAGGCTTGACGGTGTAAGGAGTTTGAGGCATTTTTCTCTTCCCTTGTTTCAACCATAGTGGTTTTCTGATATTCATGTTTTGCAGATCAGTGCGAGCCTTAGGACCGTCTTTCGTCTTCCCCTCCAAGTTCAGCGTTGTGCCCACCACACTTTCAGAAACATTTTTTTCTATGTGCATAACGTCTAGGAAGTGACGGATCAGCAACTCACACCAGTACGGGAGTTCCCACAATATGCTCCTATGTGTCCAGAATTTGTACTCCTCAGGCCTTTCAGGTATTTCCGCTACAATATCGGGATGATTGCTGAGGGGCCCAAAATCGTACTCATTAAGTCTTGCTAAAATTTCTCTTCCTGTCCATCTTCTGGGAGGACGGCCGTGTTCTTCGGTTCCATCAAATGCGGCGGAGTCGTAACGCCAGTGGTGATCCGCCGGAAGGAACACACGATGACTCATTCGGCATATCTTGTTGCAATGAGGGGTGCTCCCATAATCGCTGAGGCACTCTGGACAAGCCTTGTATCCCCTAACAACGCTGCCCGACAACATCCCATAAGCAGGAAAATCACTTATGGTACCAATAACCATGACATGCATCTGGAACGTCTCCTGCTTGTACTTGTCAAAAGTGGGATGACCAACGTCCCACAATACCTTAAGCTCTTCAATCAATGGTCTCATATACACATCGAGACATTTCCCTGGGTAACCAGGCCCCGGAATCAACAACGTCAACATATTATATTCCTTCTTCATGCACATCCACGGAGGAAGGTTGTAAGGTACCAAAACCACCGGCCATATACTGTATGAAAGACTCATGGTGCCGAAAGGGTTGAACCCGTCGGTTGAGAGCCCGAGCCTGACGTTTCTGACATCTGACGCAAAATAAGGAAACTCATTGTTTATATGCTTCCAAGCCGCTCCGTCAGAGATGTGTGTCATGATATATGTGTCTCCCGCGTCCCGCTCACCGTGCCACCTCATAGCTTTTGCGGTGGTTTCTGACATGTACAACCGCTCAAGCCTATTTCTCAACGGAAAATACCGAAGCACTTTCACAGGTTTCCTATTGCCTGCTCCCGTCAACTTATATCGGTCAGACTGACATATCGGACATGCGTCAAGGCTAGCAAGGTCATTCCCTTCTGCATCTTTACCCCAGAAGAGAACGCAGTCAAATGCGCATGCATGGATCTTAATGTAGGAAAGCCCTAGATCTTTGAGGATACTTCGGACCTGACGGTGATTGGTAGGATTACGATGACCCTCCTCCAACAACGAAGAAGTGTACTGTAGATATTCATCCACTTGCCTGATGCTCCCTTTTGTCTCGACTTTAATCCTCATTACCTCCATCACACTTTGAAGAACTGTCTTCTTAGAACTTGAAGACACAGGGGTCTGTTGCAATGCAATCAGTTTGTTGTACTTGTCAAAGGCAGCAGTGTTGACAACTTGTGGGAAGGGCTGCACCGGGTCCTGCATATATTGTTCCCCACGTACACCGCTTTCAAAAGGAAACACGTCGTTGACGAATGCCATTGTTGGATCGTTGGATGTACTACTACTGCCCGCCTCAAAATACTGCCCATGATCATGCGATCCATCTAATGATGGCTCACCGTGATATATCCAACGTGTGTACTTCGGCCAAAACCCATTACTCTTTAGGTGCTCCCATACTGTCCTAATCGGAAATCGACACATATCACTGTGACACTTACATTTCTTGCACGGGCAATAATGGTAATTCCCCTTTGCATTTTCCTCGACGAACTGCATAAAATCCACAACTCCTGTAGTGTATCGTCGGTCATGCCTTGGAAGCGAAATCCAACTCTTATCTCGATCCATATATAGCCTGATAATAATATATATGTATAACTTTAATTAATAAGAAATTAATTAACACATATATATATTACAATATATATTATTATCAACATCAACTCATATATATATATACCATTAATTAACAACCATTATTTAAGTTAATTACACTATCAACAACCATTAATTAACATATTTATATATATTTTAACACTAATTAAAATAACATTATTAAATTAAAACACATAATTATACTCTAACTGAAAATCAACTCAACTACAACTCAAAATCAACATATATACATATACATTCTAACACTAAAACAACAACAAAACAAAAAATCACTTACTATATCAAAATCACTAAAACTCAAAATCAACTCAACTAAAACTCAAAATCAACATATATACACATATACGTACCTATATATATATATAGCTCCACAATATAAGAGAGGACGGATTTCAACAATACCCACAGATTTTTCACTCTTTCTCCCGTTTTTTTTTCAAATGAGCAGCTTCTGTCCAGATCTGAAAATATAAAGACTTATAGCCGACGAAATTGTCAACTTCGTCGGCCATTCTTCCAAAATTTGTATAGCCGACGAAAACTTTAATTCGTCGGCCATTATAGAGGTATAGCCCACGAAATTTTTTTTTTTGCGACGACAAAAATTTTCGTCGGCCATTCTTGGGAATAGCCGACGAAAAAACTGTTTCGTCGGCCGTTTTTTTTTTCATCGGCAAAGCCCTTTTTTCTTGTAGTGCGGTAAGCAAGCTTGCTGCCGGTTCTACATTCTTGGCGATTTGTGTATTTTTCTATGGATCAAGATCATCTAAATGGAGTTGTCAAGTCCACATAAGAAGTCCATGAAGATATGCAGCCCAAGACATGAAGAAAATTCAGAATAGAAGTCCAAGAATGCATTGCTTTTTCACATAAGGAAACTTAAACCAACTAGGACAAGGAATCCCCTTTCCTTGTGTGGCCGGCAAACCCTAGACTCTCCTCTATATAAAGCCAATGAAATTTTCAGAAAAGATCATCTCATCTTAAGCACAAGTACTAGCCAAAAACTCTACCAAGTCTCACAAACACCAAACACCAAATACTTAGCCAAAATCATCACCACCACCATCCAAAAATCTGATCCTTTCACCTTGTGTTCCTGCCGAGCAGCAAGCAAGCATCTATCACATATAAACCGATTTGGTTGAAGTTTATGTAAGTAGTTTTGTAATTTTAATTTATTGATTTCGTGTGTAAGGATAATTAGGGCAGTGGTATCTTTCATGTTTTAGGTTTGAAATTAGTTAGAAATCTAAGGATTGGGACTTAAAAACCAAAACATTAGTATTGGCTTGAAGCATGTAAATCTAGATGTTAGGTTGCATCAAACCAGAGTAATAACAAATATGGCTAAATACTCAAAAGGTTGCTTTGATTTGTTGTGCTCACCTAGGGTATAATAGTTTAGATAACTTGCATGTTAAAATAAGATGATTGACAACCTTGCTTGTTTTGCATGTCTCCAATTTAGACTATTGTGATTAATTGTTAAGTCTCAAAAGGATTAACATATATTCTAGGGTCCATACTTAAAACGTCGATCTTAAGAACTTGAGAAGTCTTACAACTAAGTTGTAGTCGGAACTAAAATTGAATCTAAACATGTTGATACTTGTTCCTTACTTTCTTGCATGTGAGTCTATATATTAAAGAGTCTTTTGTGTGAACTACTTGGTGTGAGAGATGATGATCACTTGTATATAGTAAATTAGGCTTTAAATTTGTGTTCTTATGTTTTTAGGGCAGCAAAGCTGCCGATCTCTCTTCCCCCATTAAAAGTTACGAATCCATGTATAGATGTGTATATTTTTTGTCTAACATTCTCATGTTTCAGGTATCCTTAATCCCCGGCTTAGAACGATCCCTACTTGCTTATACTACTAACGATCTTTTTTAGGGTTATTATTGTGTGTGCGCTTCGGCACTTATCGATTTTTTGCGCCATTGCCGGGGATTATAAAAGTTTGAATTATGTGATTGTTGTGTATATAAAGTTGCTGGAAATTATTCATGTAAAGTTGTAAAATTTGTAATTTTTTGTTTTATTTGGGATTTGTAAAGTAGAAATATGCTTCGGCATGTAGAGTTTAAATTTCGAAAGTTGCATGATGTATAAAGAATGTATGTGTGTAATAACTTAGTTTAATTTTTAGGAAGTTGATCGTTTTATGTATGCTTGAGTTTATTGTAGTTTCTAAAGTGTAACATGTAGGGAGAAACTGCTTTTGTTGGTCTTAGCCTTAACCCTTCATACGAGCGATGCCTTAGCAGATCCGTCTTTTATGAACAACCGGGAAACAGGGTAGTGCCCTCCCAATTCATACGAGCGATGCTATGGCAGATCCGTCTTTTATGAGTTTGAGGGCGGCTTTGATCAACACTTGTAGACCGCTAGTGACCCGAGTTTGTTTTACCAAGTATGGGGCAAGTTATTTTCATAGATATGGTTCTCAGGTTTGTTTAACTGGATCTCAAGGTCATAGACTGATGTTCATTCTTGGTGAGTGAATCGATAGGGGGTTCGCCCTCCGTGACCACTAAACGAGTCCTGCCTGGTTTTTGTAGGGGGTTCGCCCTCCGTGAATCTTAACGACACCGCTTTTGAAAAGTGGAACCCGCTCGAACTAGTCGATAGCTTGGGCCGAAGCATCGCCTTACTTTAGACGCTAGAAGATAACTTAACATATGTGATCTATTTACTTCAAAATGAAACAATTTGTGTGGTTCAAACTCTCGAGGTATATCAGATTAAGCATGATAGTACCGGGGGCTGCATCAGTCCATTACACCGTTAACTCCACTGCTCCACGTACCTTGTGTTTGTACCTAAAACCCGTAGGCCTGGTAGAGACAGATGAATCCAAGCGTGATCTCCTGTAAACCTGCTTACTAAGGGGAATACCGGGCGGGCCGGTCTTCTCCTCTCCGATGCCTAAGTTAGTACAGTTGGGATGAATAGATAACTTAAGCACGTATGATAAGCGGGTGGAGAGATCAGTTACCTATTAATGAGGGTAGTTGAGGCCCTTATATAGGTGGCCGGGTGAGGTCTGGCCTCACCCTTCGATGTGTGACTGGTTTCCTTCTGTTTGCACACCAAATGGCAGCTCTGGTGACCTCTTTGGCAGGCTGGCGCCTCCAGGCCCCTGGTCGTAAGGTGGACTGTTGGACCCTGGGTCCGGGTGCTAATGATCCGGTCCCGGGCCCTGGGCCGGCCCCAGGTACACTGGCTGCGGGTCTGTGGGCCTGTTGTAGCCCTTCTGTGGCTACTGTCAACAAGTCCCCCAAGTTCCCGGTCAAGTGCAATCTTGAATGGGGACTTAATGTCTTGCTCCTGTCCCGCAGACCCGCAGGGTTACCAACCCAATGGTGCCCAGTCCCCCAAGTCCGTATTGAAGATTGGGTATGACCGGGCGTTCGGTCAGAGGAGGCGTGGTGAATACCTGTTAATGATGATGTGCGACAGTTATGAGTATGCTTGCAATACAAATGGTATTGTGCTCAAGTGCTGTCGTGCCATGAGCATGGAGCGGGGTGAAACCCGGAGAGTGCATGGGATGATAATGGGGTATTGAAATCTGCCATGCATGCAATAGATATAGAGCGGGGTGAAACCCGGAGAGTGCATGGGATGATAATGGGGCGTTGAAATCCGCCATGCAATAGATATGGAGCGGGGTGATACCCGGAGAGTGCATGGGATGATAATGGGGCGTTGAAATCCGTCATGCAATAGATATGGAGCGGGGTGAAACCCAGAGAGTGCATGGGATCTCGACCGGGCGTTCTGCCATGTCGGAACGAGTCCTCCAAGTTCCCAAAACGAAATTGTGCATGGGATCTCGACCGGGCGTTCTGCCATGTCGGAACGAGTCCTCCAAGTTCCCAAAACGAAATGTCGGAACGAGTCCTCCAAGTTCCCAAAACGAAATTGTGCATGGGATCTCGACCGGGCGTTCTGCCATGTCGGAACGAGTCCTCCAAGTTCCCAAAACGAAATTGTGCATGGGATCTCGACCGGGCGTTCTGCCATATCGGAACGAGTCCTCCAAGTTCGGCCCAGCTTGTGTTGGGATAAGTATGTGGTAAGACTGCTAGCCTGTAGGGAGGCTTGTTGGAGCGTGGAATAAGCCGACAGGTGCCCCGGTGGGTGTTGCGGCCATGCTGAAGCACCGTTTAATACTGGCTAGTACTTCTCAGCTTGTGTTGGAATAAGCGTTGAGGTAATGTGCAGGTTTGTTAGCCTGCGGGGAGACTTGTTCTGTGTTAGAGAAGCAATCTGCCCGGTGGGGTGGCGTTGAGGTGACAAGTCTCGCCGTGGAGCCCCACATTGATCGCAGTTCAGTGCGATGTAGGGTTTTTATCCTGCTGGACAAGAGTAGATGTGTTAGATGTAAACTCACCCGGGTGTATAAAGCCCATGCCGGTTGAATGTTCTCATAACCGGCGTCATGCCATGGAGCCGGTTGAATGATACCTAACCGGTGAGGTGCCATGGAGCCGGTTGGATGTCTCGTAACCGGTGAAATGCTCTCGAGCCGGTTGAATGTTACCTAACCGATGAGATGCCATGCAGCCGGTTGAATTATACCTAACCGGTGAACTGCCATGGAGCCATGCAGCCGGTTGAATGATACATAACAGGTGAACTGCCATGGAGCCGGTTGGAAGATCATAACCGGTGAGGAGCCTTCGAGCCGGTTGGAAAATCATAACCGGTGAGCTGTCGTGGAGATGCCATGCAGCCGGTTGAATTATACCTAACCAGTGAACTGTCATGGCGCCGGTTGGAAGATCATAACCGGTGAGCTGTCTTGGAGATGCCATGCAGCCGGTTGAATTATACCTAACCGGTGAACTGCCATGGCGCCGGTTGGAAGATCATAACCGGTGAGGAGCCTTTGAGCCGGTTGGAAGATCATAACCGGTGAGATGTCGTGGAGATGTCATGTAGCCGGTTGAATTTATACCTAACCGGTGAACTGCCATGGCGCCAGTTGGAAGATCATAACCGTTGAGGAGCCTTCGAGCCGGTTGGAAAATCATAACCAGTGAGCTGCCAAGGCTCCTGGGGAAGTGGGGGGGGGGGGGGGGGGGGGCTTGACGCCTCGGTTCCCGCTCATATCTCCCTGACCTGTCGCTCGTAAGCAGGACAAGTGGCTGACATGCATTTAAGGAGGAAGCCCATCAGTCCCGTCAGTTATGATGGTGTGGGAAGTTTACCAACGCTGGGACATGTGCCAGTAGGGAGCGATCTGAGATGGAGGGTCTGGATTTGTAGGCGTTTGAGTTGCCATGATTGCGTATTGGGGGGATTTACAAGCGCCTAGGGCAGCAGACCCATCTATAAAAAGGCTTCCTCTTCCTTCATAAGTTCTGTTTTGCTCTTTGGCTCAGAGAGAAGAAGAGAAGGTTAGAGAGGAATCCGGCGAAAGCTCTGTGGAGGTGCCCCGCGACATCCGTTGCCTCAAGCGTTCTTGTTCTTTGCCTACCATTGCTCGGTGTTTTCGTAGGACGGACTTTCCTCGGTTGTGCATAGTAATCGGTAAGTCTTGCTTTCTTTGCCTGGTGTTTTTCTTTTTTCTCTTTTTTTTTTTTTTTTTTTTTTTTTTTTTGCTTTTTGCGGAGGGGGGGGGGGGGGGGGGGGCTCTGTCGCCGACAGTGAGTTGATTTTAAGTGGGGCGGCTGCGGTAATCTTGGGGAGGAGCTGCAGAGGGCGCTGCTCTAGCCTGTTGCTGACCAGCGGTGGGGTTTTGTTTTCTTCTCCTTAGGTTTAAATGGCTTCTGCGAGCTTTGATGGGGCTTCTGAATCGGCTAACAGGCGTCCCGTCGTGGACGATGAGGAGAGACTGGAGGATTGGCTCGGTTTGAAATCCCCTAAGGCCGAAGCCGCTGACCGCTCCCGGGGCGAGGTTTCGTCTTCCGGGTCCTCGGGATCTGAGGAAATCCCGCACGGGGTGCGCTTTTCTGGCACTCGGTCCGTGAGCTACACCATCGGGAGTGGGGAAGAGGCCGTGGAGTGCGATGAGCCGGAGGGTAGTATGAACTCCGAAGAGATTGCCGCCTTCCGGGAGACGTGGAGTATCCCCGATGAGGTGGCGTTACGGCCGCTGAATCCCGGAGAATCGGCCTGTAACCCGGAGGCGGGTTGGATTGCCGTGCACTTAGACCAATTTTACCACGGGTTTTCCCTCCCGCTGCCAGATTTCGTGCAGTACACGCTCAGTGCCCTGCAAGTGTCTCCCGCGCAGCTTCCAGGGAACCAGTGGAGGCGGTTGCTGAGCCTCGGTTGCCTATACGAGTTGTCCGGTATGAGCATACCAACGGTGAACGAGTTCCGGGCACTGTACAGGATATCCTTCTCGAAGAAGCGAGGGTCCCGAGGTTGTCTGACCTTTAACGCCCGGTGTTTCCAGCCTATCATCACCCATCTGCCTTCTTGGGTGGATAATAGCTGGAGGAAAAAGGTGGTGATGGCGGGTGGGAAGTGGCAGAAGAGGAGGAAGATGTACCGGGTTCCTGGTGCCTTCCAGCCTATTGGCGATCAGTCGTTCGAACTATCCGAGTTGGAGCGGGAAAGGATTACGACTATACTCGGATGCTGGGACGATCTTGAACGAAGCTCCTACAACTTCATTCGGCGGGAAGTGTTGGAGTACTGCTGTCTCGGGCGAGATCCTGGTGCGTAGCAAGGTTTAGCGGTGGCATTTCTGCTGACCGATTTTTAAACACTAACCTTTTTCTTGTCCTGCAGGTGCATCTTCCCGGGCGGTCATCAAACCCGACAATACCTTATCCATGGACGGTGAAGACCTTCTCTTAAAGCTGAAAGAGAAAGGGGAGGCCGTTTCGCGGACCTCGGTGGATGAGGAGTCCGGTCGGCTTACCGTTCATGCCGAACCGAGGGCCATGGACGTTGAGGACGACGCCTATATTCTGAGGCGTGTGAAGAGTCACCCTGCTGCGCCCAAGGCGGGGCCTGGGAAGGGCAAGACCACCGGGGGGCCACCAAAGGTTCTTGGTGGGGTGAACTGGATTCCGTACCGGCCGGGATCAGTCCCGCTCGTCACTAGGGTCACCCGGCCAGGCGCACAATCTTCTTCACCGGACGGCCAGGGTGAGAAGAGGCGGAGGGTCATGGACGTTCCTCCCTCCGCGCTGGTGACGCTGACCGGCCGGTCGTCAGGTGAGAACTTGGCGAAGCGGCTCAAGGTGGCCAGCGGTGCGTCGAGTTCCGCTGGGGACAAGGCTGCTGCTGCTCCAAACTCTGCCGGTCAGCAGAGTAGCCCCGCTCCTGCGGAGGAACAGAGGGGGAGTCTGGAGAGTCCCTTCGTCCGGAAGCTGGCGGCAGATGTGGCTGGCCTTGGTCTGGGCAGGCCTGGGGTCACCGGAGCTTTGGCGGGGGAGAACCGTCAAAAGTGCAGGGAGTCGGTCCTCCGGGTAAGAATTGCTTGGTGCCATGGTACCGCTCATAACTCGTTACCTTTGCTGCTTGCCTAATTGACTCCCTGTTGTTGAGTAGTTGTTGTACAATCTGTACTAGCCGGATCCGAGCGAGGAGCTGCCGGAGCTGAAGAGGCAGGTGGCCGTTCTGACAGAAGCCCGAGAGCGTTTGGAAGCAGAGAAGTCTAGGCTGGAGCGGGAGAGTGTCAGACTGGAGGAGAGGGCCAAGAAGCAGGTGGCCAAGCTGGAAGAGCAGGTCCGGAGCCTCGAGGAGGAGAAAGAGCTGGCTGAAGAGGAGAGGGCCGAGCTGGAGGCCAAAGTGGATGAGCTCCAGGTGGGAGCTGCCGCTGTGCGCGCTGCCGCTGCTGCTGCGGCTGGAGAAGAGGACCCGGAGCTTTACTAGCAGGTTGTCCTCAGGTATCATGAGAGCGATCAGTTCCTTAAGTTCTTGGAGAAGGCCAGGGAATCGGGCATCGCAAACGCCTACGTGGAGTGGGAAGAGAAGGGATACCTGGATACCTCTCGAATGCCGAAGGCCGGAGCTGATGAAAATATCCATGAGCAGTCGGATATCCATAAGTAGTCGGTAGGCGAGGGGCCACCGGAAGGTGAAGGCGGCCTCAAACTACTGGAGAAGGTGCTGCGGCTTCATCTGGGGAAGCTGGTGGAATGCCCGCTGAGGGGGGAAGCGCGGCTCCTTAAGATTTTTGCTTTGCTCTTTTTTTTGTAAACCCGCTGGAACGGTTTTTGTTTGTATTACTCCTTGGATATAAATACATTTGCACTGGTGGAGATTTTCTCAAAATAGTTGGCATACATCTCATGATGTTACAGCGGTTGAACCGATGATATGCCAAACTAACCGCTTGGAGGTTTGGGCGTGCCTACCAGCCCTGGCCCTGCTCCCTGTCGGGATCTGCTCTGCTTTCCCCTTTATACCGCTGGAGCTGGCCGTTGCTAATCAGACCCTCCACCGCTGTCTTGAGAGCGAAGCACTTGTTCGTCCGATGAGTAGCTTCATCGTGATAGGAGCAGTACTTGCCCGTTTGCGCCGGGGTAAGCTTCCCCTTTAGGTACTTTCTCCTGGGCGGTGGGGGAATGATGTTCCCGTTCTCGTGCAAGATGTCCTCATATGAAGAGGTTAGGGTGGTGAAGACCTCTTGACGTTCTGCTGGCATGATTGTCAGGGGGCGTTCTTGCCGGTACTGCGCCGGCTTGTGCTCGCCCTGGGGTTTGTCATGATAGGGCCTCTACTGCTGTTGCCCCCAATTTCTGCTGGGTCGGCCCGGTCGGGTACCCCGGTTCTCGCTCCGCTGGCTGACCTTGTCTTCTTGGCCGGGAGGGGGGTGCTCCTCCCGGGGGTGGTCCTCCTGCTGCTCGTCCCGCTTTCTTTTCAGCAGGTGCTGCCCGTACGTTTCATGGTCGGCCTGAGCATGCTTGATGGCCATCGTCATTAGCTCGTCATACCCCTGCGGGAGTTCCACCCGTACGGCGTAGGAAAATTTTCCCAGCCGGAGCCCTTGTTTGAACACCATCTCGGCGATACCCTTGTCGAGGTTCCGAACCCCGGCCGTTGCCGTCTGCCAGCGGTTGACAAACGTTCTCAGCTCCTCGCCAGGTGCCTGCATGCAGTTGAAGAGGATGGTCGATGTCCGGGCTCCCTCGACCCGGAAGATGAAGCGGCCTACGAACCAGTCGGCCAGCTGCTCGAACGCCTCGATGGAGTTTGCCGGAAGCTCATAGAACCAGCTGAGCGCCTCTCCAGACAGGGTTTCCTGGAAAATGTTGCAGCATACTGCATCAAAATAGCCCTTGGCGCACGTCTGGGACCGGAAACTGTCCAGATGCTGGTACGGGCAGCCGGATCCTGAGTACGTGAGCTTTAGGGATTTCTGGTTACCAGACCTCCCTGATTCCAGAACCCGGTGCGAGAAAGGACCCATGCGCTCGTTGAATCACGCGCCTTCCATCGGCCGCACCGCCCTTCTCTCGTTGGCCTCCATTTGGGCCTTCAGATCCGACACAGTGTCGGTGAGTATCTGTAATGCCCGTGCAGTCGGAGTCATGCCTTCATCCTCGAATGAAGCGTGTGGTTGCCGGGGCGTCGGCGTGCTCTTTGGTAGGACCGTGCCGGCCGGGGACTCCGCTCGCTCGGGGTCGCTGGGCCTTCCGCCTGACGACTGTCCCGCTTCAAACTGCTGAGATCGGCCTGGCGTGGGTGCATGTGCCCTGGTCATAGCGTCGTTGCGCTGCTGTCCTCTCTCTTGGGCGGCTACCAGGGCAGCGTTCACCGCCTCCATTTCCTCATACTGGGCATTGGATTTTGCTCTATCCTGGTCGCCCTCCTCGCGCAGGCGACCGACTTCCGCTGCCATCGCCCGTATATCCCAGGCCATATCGTGCCGGTCGGAGCTGTACGTGGTGTCCCGGTCACTGTCACCGAGCGGGCTCTCCTCCCTGTCGCTCGGATCATCCGAGAATGTCAGCGAAAAGCCCCGGTGCGCTGGCTGGTCGCTCTTCGCTGGGCCTTTCCCGCGCGAGCTATCATGGTATGGCCCCAGCGTGTCGGTCGGCCTCCCACAGCTCCCGTCTTCCTGGTTGCCCTGGTCCCTGCGCTGCTCTCGCGCGACGACCGGGATGGAGATGAGCGCTTGCCCTGGTGCAACACGCTGCTCCTCGGTGGCATTTCTTTCCTGGCCTGCTTCTGAGCTTTCTGCCATTGGTAATGCTTACGTGGTTTTTATCCAACTTCCCACAGACGGCGCCAATTGTTCGTACCTAAAACCCGTAGGCCTGGTAGAGATAGATGAATCCAAGCGTGATCTCCTGTAAACCTGCTTACTAAGGGGAATACCGGGTGGGCCGGTCTTCTCCTCTCCGATGCCTAAGTTAGTACAGTTGGGATGAATAGATAACTTAAGCACGTATGATAAGCGGGTGGAGAGATCAGTTACCTATTAATGAGGGTAGTTGAGGCCCTTATATAGGTGGTTGGGCGTGAGGTCTGGCCTCACCCTTCGATGTGGGACTGGTTTCCTTCTGTTTGCACACCAAAAGGCAGCTCTGGTGACCTCTTTGGCAGGCTGGCGCCCTCGGTCCCCGGGCCCCTGGTCGTAAGGTGGACTGCTGGACCCCGGATCCGGGTGCTGATGATCCGGTCTCGGGCCCTGGGCCGGCTCCGGGTACACTGGCTGCGGGACTGTGGGCCTGTTGTAGCCCCTCTGTGGCTACTGTCAGCACCTTGAGAGTTAGAACAAATTTTAAAAGAAATTAGACTTATAGATTACATGAGCACACGAACATTTTGATTTTTCTTCTTTATTGCCGATGCTTGCTTCTTCTTTGGCGATTCTTTGTATATGTGTGCCATTGTTTGAAATTTGTTTGTAATTGCCAATGACGTGGCTTGTAATGATGTACATTCTTGCTTTCTATTTCTTTACGAAGTTCTAACTTGTTTAAATGTTGCAAATTACAGAAAAGTTTATGTCCGAATCTAATCTTTGGACACGGGATCATAGAGGTAGATTGCAACGTTTGAACCAAGAGCTCGCCATCGCTTTGTTTGTACCGCTGCCCTTATCCGAGCCATCAAGCCCGAGTGCAGCGTCATCACCATCTACACCTAGCTCGGCTGCGTCATTGCCGAGCTCTCCTTCCATTATCTCATCAACGTGTGATCTAGAAAGTCCCGAATTTGAATCCTTTGTTGCCGAGCCAGTTGTTGAGTTGCTGAGAATGCCTTCGATTAGAGCACAAAACGGTCATGTCACCGGAGGAGGAGAAGCTGCACCTGCCAATATTACTTACCCTCCTTTGGAAGCCGATAAGACCGGTGAGATTGAATTGAGGAGTGGATTCCTCCACAAGTTGAAGTCTTTTTATGGAATGCCAAGTGAGGATCCTAACAAGCACTTGCAATGGTTTAACTTCACCACTGAGTCTATGTATCCAAGAGGGACTGATTTGCAACACTTCAAGATGAAGGCCATTCCGTTCTCATTGGAGGATCAAGCAAAGGAGTGGTTGTTTGAGGTACCTAGTGGTCCCATCGTTTCATGGAATTCTATGATGGATGAGTTTTTGCTCAAATACTTTCTCGTTTCACGTATCACGGACTTAAGGAAGCAAATTACAAGTGTGAAGCAAGCCAGAGATGAGACTTTCTTCGACTACTACAAGAAGTTCAAGTCCCTAGTCTCTTTGTGTCCGTCGCATGGCATTAACGATGGACTCTTGTTGCAATATTTCTATAAGGGCTTGCGTGTAATGGAGAGGGAGCTTCTTGATTCGGCCGCGGGAGGTAGTTTCTTGGAATTAGATGCCTGTCCGGCAAGGAATTTGTTAGAAGTTCGAGCCTTGAATAGCCAAGAATTTGGCATAGCACGCAACAATGCTACGAGGAATGAGAAGGTACATGAGACGACCTCAAGCTCAAAGTTTGAGGAGAAAGTTGATAAGTTTTCCGACTTGGTGAGTAGCATGATGAAGGGAAAACGTGTCATTGTGTGTGACATTTGCACCGAGAACCATGACACCGAGCAATGCCCTCAATTTGGATCAAGTGAGGGAGTAGAGGAGTGCAATGCCATAGGATTTCAAGGAGGCCAAAGGTATGGGAACTTTAACCCAAGGTTCAATGATCATCCGAACTTTAGGTGGGCAAACAATGATAATGTGCTTAGAGCACCAATGCAGCCGAACCAAAGTGGAGCTGCCCCTTTTCCACCGAGAGCTCCATTTAAACCTCGGCCACAATACCAGCCGACACAAGGGCAGTACCAGGCCATGCCGAGCCAAGCTATGCCGAGCCAACCTCAAGGAGGATCGAGCAATCCAAACTACGATGCTTTGATCCAATCTCTCTCAAGCGCTACTCAAGCGTTGCTTGCGGGGCAACAAAATCATTCGAAGGATATTGGTGAGCTCAAGACTCAAATGGGGCAAGTTGTGGACTTCATGGGAAGATTTACCGAGCAAAGGAAGTTTCCTAGCAATACTATTCCCAATCCAAGAAACGAGCATGCCAAGGTGATTCAAACTCGAAGTGGAAGAGAGTTGTTGCCTCCAAAAAGTCCAAAGAAGAAGAGTATATCGCTCGACGTGATCGAAGAGGAGGAGCAGGCTGCCAGCAGCATGCCTACTGCCGAGCAGCCTGCATTGCCGAGAGATGGGGCCGAGAGTGGCCATGCCTAGCAAAGGAGAGCAGCCGAGAGAAGGGAAGCAACCAAGAGGCAAGCAAAGCGGAATGAGCTTGAGAAGGATCCCGCAACGTCAAACAAGGAGTTGTAGCCGAGTCATGTAAGTAAGGGAGGGGTGCCACACTCAAGCATTCCATTCCCTTCTCGCTTTGCTAGATCAAGGAAGGATAAGTCCGATGAAGAGGTGTTGGAGATTTTCCGGAAAGTGCAAGTCAACATCCCTTTGTTGGAGTGCATTAAGCAAGTGCCTAAATATGCTAAGTTTCTTAAAGAGCTATGCACGGCTAGGAGGCACACAAGGGAAACTCATGTGGTGACTATGAGCTAAACGGTATCGGCCGTTATTCAAAGGAAGTTGCCACCAAAGATGAAAGATCCGGGAAGTTTCAATGTGCCTTGTGTAATTGGCAACACTCGATTTGAGGATGTGATATTGGACTTAGGAGCATCGATCAATGTTATGCCACTCAATATGTACCAAACGTTGAGTATATGGCCTCTAAAGAAGGACAATGTCATCATACAACTTGCGGATCGCTCAAGCAAGTATCCGGAGGGTTATTTTGAAGATGTACTAGTGCAAGTCAACCAACTCATCTTTCCCACTGATTTCTATGTTGTAGAGATGGAGGATTCGCCGGTCAATAGCACGCAACTCTTGCCGAGGACAACTTGACAATGGAATTTGATGGTGAGGTAATCAAGTTTAATGTTTTTGATGCCATGAAATTCCCTATTGCCGATTTGAAGGAATGCCGAGCTATAGATGTTTTGGAGGAGGTCGATCAAGTTATATCGACCTCGCTTGACGCATAGCAATTAGCGATCGAGCAAGGGGTCGGATTTGACAAGAAGGGAGAGCGAGTCACGCATGAGCAAGAGAAGGAGTTTGAGCCGAGCCTAAGAGAGGTTTGTACCGAGCTAGAGGCTCGGCCCTATGCTAAAATTTTTGATCCGTTCTTGTCAATTCCAAGTGCCACAATCAAATTTCGTCCAAGTGTGGAAGAGGCCCCAAAGTTAGAACTAAAAGAGCTCCCTAGTCATCTAAAGTATGTGTATCTTGGAGAAGAGGACACTTTACCGGTTATTGTGTCTTCAATACTTAATGAGAAGTAAGAAGTTGATTTAATAAGTGTGCTTAAGAAGTACAAAACTGCTATAGGTTGGACCTTGGCGGATATCAAGGGAATAAGCCCTACAATGTGTGTTCATCGTATCTTGCTTGAAGAAGGAGTGAAGCCAACAAGGGAAGGGCAACGTCGACTTCACCCACCAATGATGAAAGTCGTCAAAGACGAAATTATCAAGTTACTTGATTGTGGCGTCATATACCCTATTTCGGATAGTAAGTGGATCTCACCCGTGCAAGTAGTTCCCAAGAAGAGTGGTATAACGGTTGTGAAGAATGAGAAGAACGAACTTGTACCACAAAGGCTAGTGACCGGTCATAGGATGTGTATCGATTATAGGAAGCTTAATGCAACAACGAGGAAGGATCACATGCCTTTACCATTCATGGATCAAATGCTAGAGAGGCTAGCCGGCCACAAGTTTTATTGCTTTCTTGACGGCTATAGTGGATACAACCAAATCGCCATACATCCGGATGATCAAGAGAAGACTACTTTCACATGTCCATTTGGCACCTTTGCATATAGGAGGATGCCATTCGCCCTATGCAACGCACTCGGTACGTTTCAACGATGCATGTACAATATCTTCTCTGACTTTATTGAAAGTAAGATCGAAATTTTCATGGATGACTTTAGCGTATATGGACGCAACTTCGACTCATGTTTAGAGAACTTGGAGGAGATACTTGAACGGTGTGTAGAGACTAACCTTGTACTTAATTGGGAGAAGTGCCATTTCATGGTGAATCAAGGTATAGTTCTTGGCCATATCATATCTGAGAAGGGCATTGAAGTTGATAAAGCTAAGGTGGAATTGATACAAAGCTTGCCGAGCCCTAAGTGTGTACGTGACGTGCAAAGCTTCCTTGGACATGCCGGTTTCTATCAACGATTCATCAAATACTTTTCTAACGATGCTACGCCTATGATTGAGCTACTACAAAAGGATGTGCCATTTGTGTGGAGTGAAGCATGCGAGCAAGCGTTTGTGCGCCTCAAACAGAAGTTGTGTACGGCTCCTATTCTTGTGTCACCAAATTGGGAGTTGTTATTTCAGTTGATGTGTGACGCCTCGAATTATGCAATGGGAGCAGTGCTCGGCCAACGAATGGACAAGACGCCGTATGCAATTTACTATGGTTCGAGGACTCTCAATGATGCTCAACTCAACTACACCACAACGGAGAAAGAACTCTTGGCGGTAATTTTTGCTTTGGAAAAGTTTCGATCATATCTTTTGAATTCCAAAGTCATTGTTTATAGTGATCATGCTGCCTTGAGATATCTTATGATAAAGAAGGATGCCAAGCCAAGGCTTATTCGATGGATTCTTCTACTTCAAGAATTTGACATTGAGATTGAAGATAAGAAGGGAGTAGAGAATATGGTGGCCGATCATTTGAGTAGAATCATCAAGGAAGAGGATCGGCTACCCTTATTGGAGAGTTTTCCGGATGAGCAATTTTTTCGGATCGATGCAATAAGTGCACCTTGGTATGCCGACATTGCCAATTACCTTGCATGTCGCCACTTTCCCCAAGCCATGCCGAGCCACCTAAAGAAGAAAATCAAGAAGCAAGCTCGACACTTCTTGTGGGATGATCCGTACCTATGGCGGCAATGTGGTGACCAAGTCATTCGACGATGTGTTCCGGAAGATGAGCATCAATACATCCTTACTTTTTGTCATAGTGAAGCTTATGGTGGACACTTTGGTCCAAAGAAGACGACATTAAAGGTTCTTAATTGTGGTTTCTTTTGGCCTACGATTTTTAAAGACTTACTCATGTTTTGTAAAGCATGTGATAGATGCCAAAGAATGGGGAACATTGGAACTAGAGACCAAATGCCTCTCACGCCAATCATTGAGGTAGAGATTTTTTATTTATGGGGCATGGACTTCATGGGGCCGTTTCCTTCAAGCAAAGGCTTCCTCTACATCTTGCTAGCAGTTGATTATGTGTCAAAGTAGATAGAAGCCAAGGCCACACGCACCAATGATTCAAAGGTGGTTGCTGAATTCCTCAAGACTAACATCTTTTCACGTTTTGGAGTTCCAAGAGTCTTGATTAGTGATGGAGGATCCCACTTTTGTAACCGCACCATCGAGGCCTTGTTGAAGAAGTATGGAGTCACACACAAGGTATCAACACCTTATCATCCTCAAACAAGTTGCATGGCCGAGGTAAGCAATCGAGAGATCAAGCAAATACTAGAGAAAACCATTGGACCTTCAAGGAAAGAATGGAGTGATCGTCTCGATGATGCTTTGTGGGCTTATAGAACCGCATACAAAACACCGATAGGTATGTCTCTTTTTCGGTTAGTTTATGGCAAAGCATGTCACTTACCGGTTGAGCTAGAGCACAAAGCATGGTGGGCCATCAAAGCTTTCAACATGGACATTGATGATGCCGGCCTTCATAGGAAGCTTCAACTCAAAAAACTCGAAGAAATACGGAATGAAGCCTATGATGCCGCTTGGATTTATAAGGAGAAGCCTCGAGCTTACCATGAGAAGATGATTCGAGGGAAGAAATTTCAAGTTGGACAAAAAGTTCTCTTATTCAATGCACGACTTAAACTTTTTCCGGGTAAGTTACGATCTCGTTGGTTTGGACCATTCATTGTTAAAAGAATTTTTCCTCATGGCGCCATCGAGATCCAAAGTGAAGTTTCGGGAGATGCATTTAAAGTCAATGGGCACCGTTTGAAGCCATATTATGAGCCCTTCCTCAACCCACGATCGAGGAATAACTTGTGCATGACACACAGCCCGCCGGCCAACCACCTGCCGCAGCCTCCTGGACCACAAGAGCCATTGTCGAACCACCTACTGCCGAGAGGCAGATTTCTGTGTTGTCGGTTCCTCCATCTTCTACTACATGCACATGTCCTGCTGCCACAACAGATACGACGAAGCCCACGGATACAAGCCAAATTGCCGAGCAGCAACTTATGTCCACATCTACCGATACGCACCTACAAATTGCCGATACGGACACGCATGCATCCGATACGGGAGACCAATGCCGAGCACACCTTCTTCAACTTGTAGCTGCCGATTTGAGCTACTTTGGCGCACGATGAACACATGCAAGATACAACGGTGAAAAGTCTAAGCAATGGACTATAAAAACAAAGCGCTACTTGGGAGGCAACCCAATTCGATCAAAGAAAAACGAAGGAGCCATCGCCGAGAGTTTGAAATTTCTAACCCTTCTCTTCTTCTTTGGTTTGTGATGATATGTTGGAATATGTTAGTCAATTGCATGCTTAGAATATTCGTTAATATAAATTTTGTGCTTACATTGAGGACAATGTAATTTTCTAAGTGTGGGGTGGGATAACGTATTCCGTTTATGTTTTCGTGTGCTTAGTTTAGCAAAGAAAATTCAGAAAATTGTAATTCAAAAATAGAGTGTTTTAGGATGCCCCTAATGTGTCAATGATGTTTTTCTCCTCTTTGTATACATAGATGATAGTTGTGGATACAATTAAAATTGTGAGTTTCATGGATTATGTGCATTGGTATGAGCATATAGGACATGTTGATTAACGAAGCATGCATGTTTTAGCTAGTTTTTTCCATAATAACCTATGTGAGCTTTAGAGCCAAATTGCTTTCTTCTTGATTGATAAAAAGATTAAAAAAAAATAAAAAATTCGACAGATTCGTAGGAAGCATGAAACCTCATAATTATTTGATTATTCGATGACTATATGTGATAGTTTTCTTGATGGACTCTAGAATTGTTAGAACTCGCTCTTGTGATATTTGAAACTTGATAGTCATGAAAATTGCCTTGATTTTGAAAAGGATTGAAAACGTTATATTAGGATCACCACCATTGCCAAATAAAGCATGTGTCCTATTTGTGCTCGTCGTGGGACTCCTTAGAAAACTCCTTTGAGCCTACGTATTGCCTTTTCTTTCATCACCCTTATTAAAATTCCTATGCTTAGAATAGTTATATCTTAACCCTTGTCCGCAAGACTTGGCAAAAGGATTGAAATCGATTTGGAGTTTTGGTGTAGAGTGATGTATGAAACAAGTGTGGGGTAGATTTAGCTTGAAAATTGTACGAAAAATTATATGTGAGCCGTGCCTTAGAAAAAGAAAAGAAAAACAAAAATTCGGACCAAGAAAAGAAAAGAAAAATACCAAGTCCGAGAAAAAGAAAAAGAAAGTATAAGGCACGGTTTTGATTGAAAAAGTTACTAAGTCTTATTCTTTGAATAAATGTTGTGAGCTTAGAGTTTAGTTTGTATTTGAAGGTCTATCATTGTTAAAATTTGACCTTTGTCCATGTTTATGATGTTTTGGGAAGAAAAGAATGAAGGAAGGGTCCAACAAGAGAACATTCGACCCTTGGTGTGAAGCCATAAGGAGGATCAAGAATTGCCAAGTCTTGGTGACGTTTTTAAGCACCACTTATTCTAAATTTCCTTCCCTATAGCCGAGCCCCATATTATTTCCCTATAACGTTTTCATGATTATTAAGGTGGCATACTTTGATTTGTGGAGATTTTCTCAAGAGTTGAGCATATGGTTTTGGTCCATTCGTGCATATAGTTATCATATGAGGTTTTTCTTTCGAATTTTATTCACAAAGTGCTTTTTTTTCTTTGACATATGCAAGTTACTCTCCGTAATTCATTATCTTTCACTTGCATATACTAATGTGTGAATAACCATGTTTCAAGAGAAAAGAAGAGAGTATGTCTTGTGAGGAGGATTGTATTAGCTTTACATGTGTACATGCTTACTTTTTGCTCTTATATGTTCTTATCGATGTTACATGTTTATGAAGCTTGAAATTTTCGTGCTTAGCATTCTCATGCATTAACTTGAAAGCTATGTGTACTTACGAGCCTGAGACAAATTGTTAGGGACAATAGTTTGTTTTGAGTCATAGTTTAATTTAGCTTTACTAAGGGACTAGCAAATGATAAGTGTGGGGTAGTTGATAGGAGCACAATGTGCGACGATATTAATATGTTTACGCCCTCATTTATGCTTCGTTTAACCCTTATTTATTTAAGATCGAGTCATAATATAGTTTAGTGTCAATTTGGTGGAGTTTTGGAAATTTGTGCTTTATAATCTGAAAAATTACTAAGTTTAAGAAATCTGGAAAATAATGCAAAATATGTCTTTTTCGTGATTCTGAGACGAGTGGAAAACTAACCTATCCTTTTCCAAATTTGATGAAATTTGGTATGCATATAATTGGCTTGCTAAAGGGTTTTATTTCAAAAATTCAGAGGCTGCAAAAACTAACCTATCCTTTTCCAAACTTGCTAAAGATGGCTGCAACTTGGCAGTTTGAGCAAAGATCACCAAGGACTAACAAGATTTTCCTGGGACTGTGTCCTGACTTTAAAAATTTATTTCGGACGTTTCACTTGGAATTTGAGAAAGCCCTTTTATGGGAGAAAGCTCTACGAGTTTAGTTTTCTGAGATTTGGAATCGCATCAATCGGAACTCTGAGGAGAAAGTTATTCTGGATTTACTGGAGCAAGGTCATTCCAGCCGATTCCACCAAGCTTCTGCCTCTTTTCCTTTGTTTATGTTTTCGATGGATATTTTGGCATACAATTGCATACTTGAAGATTGTCCAAGCTTATTGAAGGATAGAAGAAGACATCAAGCTAAGGCAATGTGGGAATTCATGAAGAAAGAAGCAATCTTAGTCGAGCTAGGAAAAGGCTGCCGGTAAGCAAGCTTGCTGCCGGTTCTGCATTCTTGGCGATTTGTGCATTTTTCTATGGATCAAGATCATCCAAATGGAGTTGTCAAGTCCACATAAGAAGTCCATGAAGATATGCAGCCCAAGCCATGAAGAAAATTCATAATAGAAGTCCAAGAATGCATTGCTTTTTTCCCACAAGGAAACTTAAACCAACTAAGACAAGGAATCCCCTTTCCTTGTGTGGCCGGCAAACCCTAGACTCTCCTCTATATAAAGCCAACGAAATTTTCAGAAAAGATCATCTCATCTTAAGCATAAGTACTAGCCAAAAACTCTACCAAGTCTCACAAACACCAAACACCAAATACTTAGCCAAAATCATCACCACCACCATCCAAAAATCTGATCCTTTCACCTTGTGTTCCTGCCAAGCAGCAAGCAAGCATCTATCACATCTTGAAGAGTCTTCCAATGTTCTAAAAGTGTGATCCGCTCCCCCTATGGCTTATGTATTTATTCATGTTTGTGTGGTTTGTAAGAACTTGTTTCAATTCTTGGTTTTTGTTAAACTTTTTGTATAAACCGATTTGGTTGAAGTTTATGTAAGTAGTTTTGTAATTTTAATTTATGGATTTCGTGTGTAAGGATAATTAGGGCAGTGGTATCTTACATATTTTAGGTTTGAAATTGGTTAGAAATCTAAGGATTGAGACTTAAAAACCGAAACATTAGTATTGGCTTGAAGCATGCAAATCTAAATGTTAGGTTTCATCAAACCGGAGTAATAACAAATATGGCTAAATACTCAAAAGGTTACTTTGATTTGTTGTGCTCACCTAGGGTATAATAGTTTAGATAACTTGCATGTTAAAATAAGATGATTGACAACCTTGCTTGTTTTGCATGTCTCTGATTTAGACTATTGTGATTAATTGTTAAGTCTCAAAAGGATTAACATATATTCTAGGGTCCATACTCAAAACGTCGATCTTAAGAACTTGAGAAGTCTTACAACTAAGTTGTAGTCGGAACTAAAATTGAATCTAAACATGTTGATACTTGTTCCTTACTTTTTTGCATGTGAGTCTATATATTAAAGAGTCTTTTGTGTGAACTACTTGGTGTGAGAGATGATGATCACTTGTATATAGTAAATTTGGCTTTAAATTCGTGTTCTTAGGTTTTTAGGGCAGCAAAGCTGCCAATCTCTCTTCCCCCATTAAAAGTGACGAATCCATGTATAGATGTGTATATTTTTTGTCTAACATTCTCATGTTTCAGGTACCCTTAATCCTCGGCTTAGAACGATCCCTACTTGCTTATACTACTAACGATCTTTTGTAGGGTTATTATGTGTGTGTGCTTCGGCACTCATCACCAAGGCTCTGCCAAGAGAGAAGTTTGAATACCTCAGAGGCCTGCTCCGAATGATAAGACAAAGCATTAAGGGAGAGTGTTAAAGTTAATGCTTTCCTGAGTGATTTAGGAGTCTGAGTGGGAAAAGCTGATATGCTTTCCAGCAGATACTTTATTGTTCACTCCACTGAGATCTGCATTTAGATATTTGTAGTATTAAAGTACTATAATTTTGTCAAGTTGATCTCTAGCTTATCTAGCTTAAGATATTTTGTAGGTTACTTTGTATCCCTATAAAAGGGAAGTGTTTGCATTGTAATCTTTAAGAATTTTAGATCAAAGAAAAGGCTGCATAAGTTCAGTTCATCTACTCTTTTTCAAACACCATTCGCCACTGCGAACAGTGTGATATATTTCACTCGCCAGAGCGAAACTTGAAGTATCGTGAATTCTAACATGGATTCCAACAAGAAATACTATCAATCGTTTCATAAGTCACGTCGCGAAATTGCACTGTTGTAGCTAATTTTCGCATCTTCTGTGTGTTGGTATTGCCATTCACCATCTTGAAGTGGCTTCTCCTTCTTCTTCTTTTTTTCTTTTTTTTTTGGTTTCCCAGGAAATCCCTCTCCTTTTGGGAGAGGCCTATACCTTCGAGCCGCGTAGGACGGCCGGGTTTGGCGGGGAAGTTCTTCCAACACCCAGTGCTGCATCCACAAGGTTTCGAACCCGAGACCTTGTTTAAGCTACACTAGTTCCGTTCCACTACTGCAACCAAGTGTTGGTTGAAGTGGCTTCTCCTTCGGGATCAAACAAAAGTTTTTTCCTGCTGCGCGCCTTGATCTCCTTATGCTACTGGTCAATGGGAACTAGCTTCCTTTACTACAGGCACTAAGCAGTACAGCACGCATATTCATTTGAAGTGCAATGCTGAGGATTGACAACCGAAAATGACTAATCGATCGATCTCATCAACAATCTCATGCATGATGCATGTCACCAAGAAAATTGTGCTCACTCATTCTAATTTGGACTTAATTCAAAGCTTAAGTCTGTGAATATAACGGTTCCAATCTCAGCTATTGTAATGAAATTAAGTCCCCATGAACTCATGAAGGACGATAAATGATCACACAACCGTGAAAGGGTTGTACCAGATAATTGAAGACCATTGAGGCCGCAGAGAGAATTCGATCGAGAGGTGTGTGACAGAAGCCATCGAGTTCCATGAGCAGAAGCTAGACTGGTCGACTTCCAAAGCCATTGAAATGCAGTCGAGCAGAACTCGTCATTGTAATTAAAAATAGAAAATGCCCATTTAGTACTAATTTGGCCCCCTCATTACCCATTCAAATGACCATCTTATTTTTCTCCCTTATTCAACATAAAATTACAACTCTATTGCCCATTTGAACAAATCTTTTTCAACCCTAGTACAATTTTAATTTTTTTCTTCCTATTTTGTCCTTCTATCTTATCTAACAGATTTTTGAATTATTATGTGCTGAGAAAGTGGAAAATAAAGAAACTTTGCAGAAAGGTCACCCAACTCCTCCGGCCTCTCATGGCTAGTCGCCGGAGTCGTCGAATTCCTGTCACCAATTTTTTTTTTTTTTTTTTTCGCAGGATTTTTTTTTATTTTTAATTTTTTTAATTTTTTTATAATCAGGTTATTGAACGATGGTTACTGATCCCTAGTAAGCAATTTGCAGATTGCATATTTCCAGTAATCAAGTTACTGACCCCCAGTAATCGATTACTGACCCCCAGTAATCGATTACTGACCCCCAGTAATCGATTACTGACCCCCAGTAATCAGATTACAGATTTCATATTTTTCAGTAACCATGTTACTGACCCCTAGTAATCGATTACTGACTCCCAGTAATCAGGTTACAGATTCCATATTTTCCAGTAACCATGTTATTGACCCCCAATAATCGATTACTGACCCCCAGTAACCATGGTTACTGACCCCCAGTAATCGATTACTGACCCCCAGTAACCAGGTTACTGACTCCCAGTAATCAGATTACTGACCCCCAGTAATCCAGGCATGAAGTTGCAAAACTTTAATCACCAAACATCCACATTATCCCAGAAATTGAAATTTAATCACCAAACATCCACTTTAATCACCAAACATCCAAATTTGGGAAACTCGAATCTATGAAATTGAAATTACGGAAGCATAGAATCTCAGAAGCACACAGCCACAAGAACATGACCATGGCTACGTATTACTGACCCCCAGTAATCCAGGCATGAAGTTGCAAAACTTTAATCACCAAACATCCACATTATCCCAGAAATTGAAATTTAATCACCAAACATCCAAATTTGGGAAACTCGAATCTATGAAATTGAAATTGCGGAAGCATAGAATCTCAGAAGCACACAGCCACAAGAACATGACCATGGCTACGTATTACTGACCCCCAGTAATGTATTACTGACCCCCAGTAATAGTTTTACTGACTCCCAGTAATAGTTTTACTGATTAGGGTAAATGTTAAAGAAGAATAGCTAAAACATGTGCCGACTCCGTTTCCTACCCTCACCTCCCCTCCCATGCATAGCCTTGCATTTTCAATCGCGTCTTCAATTCCAACCATTATAATCAACTATAATCAAACCTAGCTTCTCTTCCTCTTAATCGTGAAACCCTAAATCGCCCATCGAACACCTAATCCCGGATGGGCTGGGCTGAGCTTTCATTCCCCGATCGAATTGAACGTCATATCCAACAACCACGTTCAATTCCCGACTCGCGAATTTGCTGGGTTGGGGGCTGTGTCGTCGGCGCTCGGCTGGGCTCGACATCAACGATGTGGGACTGTTGGGTCGACGCGGCGGAGGTCCGATTTGGGTTGAGCACAGGCAGTGGCTTCGATCTGGGCTCGATGTGGCGAGGTCACTAGTGCAAGAATCGGGTGCAGGTGTTGATCCGAGATCGGGAGGGGCTGCTGCGGCGGTGGAGGCCGAGTTGGTGGAGCAGATGAAGTTGGAGGTTGTGGTTTCCGGCGGTGAGGTGGCGGTGGAGGAGAGGAGGAGGAGGGTGAGGGTAGTGAGGATCGGAGAGTGATTGAGAAAAGTGAAACCCTAGCTTGAGAGAGAGAGAGAGAGAGATATATATATATATATATATATATATATATATATATATATATATATATATATATATATGGTTTTAATATAGGGTAATTATGTATTTTTGCCAAGATTCATTGGAATGAGCAATAAACATTGAAATGGTTAATTTTTAACTCATTTTTGTGTAAATAGTCATTATCCCAATTAAGAATCGTCACCCTAAAAAATTAAAATAAAATTTTGAGGCATTTCCCCCCTCAATCACAGGGGTTTCAAACTAAAATGCTATTGAATTATTGTCATATTGATGTATCATATATGTTGTCTAATTAGTTTTTCAATTGGTAGCTTGCTCCAAATTATTTCAAAGTTAATATATCATATATAATGACCAACATTAAACATACATACAAAAGACACAAACATATATATATATATATATATATAGTTGTTGGGGGACATTGTGTATACGTACTTGGAACAATTATATTCTCTTGAAAATATAAGAAAATGAATTCCATGGAGAGGATAAGCTGGGCTGGTACAACAGATCGAAGGATCGATCTAGGAACCTCTCAACAGATTAAACCGGGGACATTTTTTAGAGATTTTTTTTCTTTCATTTTGGACTGGTTTGATAAGCTTTGTTCTTTTCTGCTTTGAATTGTATAATGTAAATTAACCAGCTTTGTCCAGCTACTTCCGCAGCTAGCCAAACGCGTCTCTGCAAGTGTACGTGAAGTTAAGCTAGCTAAGCTAACAGTTCATGCACACCTAATCACTCCTTTACTGTTTCTTTTATTTCTTTCGACGATTTGGGCAAGACTTTATATGAGGAACTCATCCTTTTAAGGGAAATATAACATGAAAACAGTTTCCCTCCTCCACATAGAATCCACTCTGCAAGGTGCTAAACTTGTCCGGTGTCTTAGCCAATGCATGATATTCATACGTAAAATTTGTTCTATGTTAATATATATATATATATATATATATATATGTGTGTGTGTGTGTGTGTGTATCGATCCCTTAATGTATCGTGCAGTTTTCTTACACGTTTAGTGACATGGTATACTAACTTGGTCATCACCAAATAGAGTTGGTCATTTTTAAGTAAAATTGGTCTACTTTAAATCTTTAATCTACATCGATACATTATTGCACCGTAGATTGACCACCAACAAAACACACCAAACAAGTTCCATATCTGGGAAACCTCCCCGTATCATGCACGTTAGGATTCCTACACGCTTAATCTGAAGGTTCGTGGCTCGATCATCAGGTTAAGCTAACGATCCTGCACTGACCAACCAAGGCCCCAAACAGCTCAGAATTAAGCGAACCCAACCAGACGACGACGACGACGACGACTAATGGAATAAACAACTCAGAGCCAGCCAGCCAGCTCATGACCCTACCGTCTCATTCAACTCCACCTTCTGATTCTTGCCATGTGTCTGCACAAGCACCCCTGTTGATTGTTCTTCCAATATATGGTGCCTGGTGTTGTTCTCTTCGAACGTGGAAGCTGCTCTCAATTTCATACCATTGTTTAAACAAGTGCTGGATCCATTCAATATTATTAGTATTATGAGTCTAATAGCACAAAAACCTCGGGCTTTTGTCGCTTTCTCCTTTCAGCTAGTCAGTTTCCATATGAAAACATTGCTTTCAAACCTTCACTTGGTGTACTTCCATTCGAATCTTTGGAGCCTTGGAGGGTTATTTTTGTTTGCTCATTAGTCCATCCATTTGATTGTATTTTGCCTAGATATACCCTTCTTTGGATCTTGTTGATGCTCAAACAATGATACAATTAATATGCTGTTATCTAATTTAAGAGTAAGTTATACATTTAATCACGCGAATAAAATATAATTTTTTAATGAAACATATATAAAATTAACGAAATTAACAATTTTAAATGCGCACACAAAATTTCAGTTGTAAGTTTAACATTTGAATCTCTATATGCAACTAAAGAGAGTTCGGACACACACCGTTCATACTGGTATGAACACAAATATTTTCCTGTTTCAAAATGAACAATGCACGTGCAAATAGTAAAAGATGTGGGGGTACAAATGCAAAAGTGGAGCCTTCCATTCTTTCTTCATCACCAAGCCAAGGATATGAAGCTTTCTCTAATGAGAAAGAACAATTAAAAAAAAAACCACCCATAATTATATTTAAATTCCAATACAACCTCCAGGACAAAAAATATCTGGGTTCTTAAAGCTGTTGTTTAGGGGTCCACCACCTTTCTTCTGTTTGAATCTGAAAACAGGAAAAAGAAATTTCTAAAACCCTATATAAGGAGGCCCCTGTGTAAAAGAAGGATCTCATAGCAAAACCTCACAGAGCTGCCTTAATTAGAAGCCTTTCTCTGTCTGTGTTTGAAGGCAAGAATACCTTGTTTTGTTCACCAGGAAGTTCCTTTGTCTATATTTAAACTCTCTTCGATCAAGCACCAAAGTATTCATCAAACTTTCAGACTCATTTTTCTTGAGTAAACCTTAAAAGCTGAAAATGGGAGTTGGAGGAACTCTGGAGTACTTGTCTGATCTAATGGGAAGTGGTGGCCATAAACACAAGAGGAAGAAGCAATTACAGACTGTGGAGCTCAAAGTCAGAATGGACTGTGATGGTTGTGAGCTTAAGGTCAAGAAGGCCCTCTCTTCTATGAGTGGTAAGTAAACATTGCCTTGTTCTTTGTTTTGTCATAACTGTCATGGCATTACTTTAGGCTGATCAAAATACTTGGTGTTTTTGCAGGAGTTAAATCTGTGGAGATCAACCGAAAGCAGCAGAAGGTGAGTGTTACAGGGTATGTAGAACCCAACAAGGTGCTGAAGAAGGCAAAAGCTACAGGGAAGAGGGCGGAAATATGGCCTTATGTTCCTTACAATCTGGTGGCTCAGCCCTACATCGCTCAAGCTTATGATAAGAAGGCACCTCCTGGATATGTCAGGAAAGTGGAGAACACTGCAACTACTGGCACCATGACAAGATATGAAGACCCCTACACAGCCATGTTCAGTGATGAAAACCCCAATGCCTGCTCTATCATGTAGTTTCACAGAATAGAGCAAAAGATTTTCTGCCTTGCCTGCTCTGATTAGTCTCTTAGCTCCAAGCCTCTGTAATATTTAGAATGTAGGGTATTTTTCCCCCCTAAGTTTGTAACTTCGTGTGGATTTCCTCATATATGAGAACGTGAGTTTTGATTTGTTGGGGGATGATGATCTCTAACACGACATATGAAACTCCTCTATTCCAATTAAAAAGAAGGAAACACCAGTTCAACAAGTTCTATACAGTATATTAGTAATCGGAAAAATCCTATTAGTATCATTTCATTAAGGTTAACCCGAACACAACACAAAATTATGATTTGATAAAGACGTTAACCCAACTTTGCTTATGATTTTAAATTATGCATTCATATGTTTGGGGTTTTGGAATTGGTGGGCGGTCCAAAAGTTGGAACACACAAATACAAAATCAACCAAAATGAAAGGATATTAAGTGGGGAGGTTTAAGATTTTATATACAAGGAGTTGTGTACCAGACACATTGTATATTATGTCTCAAATCAGCAACAATTCAAAAGCACAAAATAGTGTTTTGATTACTTGGTGAAACTAGTTGGGTTGGTATGAGGTACCTATCAGAACACTTTATCAGTTTATCTTGTGTTGTCCATGATGATCCTGTTACCTCTAGTGACTTTGGCTTCCACAGCTGTATCTTTCACTCTAAACAAGTTGGTGCAAGCTGGCTGGAACATACATATTTTTAGGACCTTAGGGGGTAGCTATTACCATTTCATATGCAAAACTAACATTCATGGCAAATAAAGTGGCCCTGATTCAAATTGCAATACTTACTAAATATTACATTTACAATGTGTGACACTGAAAGATCTCTGTAGATTCTAAGTGACTAGAGTCTAGAGCTCAAATCACATTTGGCGCAAATGATATCTTGCATTCGAAATGGAATGACTTCACAAACACCAGAAAGTATTCAGTAGGACCGCCGTGCAGCGTGGATGGCGTCGCCAACCAACGAGCTGCTAGGCGCTAGCAAGGAGTAGCCGAGGAGTATTTCCGATATTTTTTCCGTCGATGGTCAGAGTCTAATCTATCCGGAAATGTAATGTGCCCACCAATTATGTGACACAAAGTGCTACTGAAGACTTCTCGAAGGAAACTAGCTTACATGTGCTTCACAGAACAAATGTCAGGTAAAAACCAACTTCATAGCTTTCATGTGTAAAAAGTATAAGGAGCCTAGTATTCGAAATAATTGGGGCCAAACCTAACGTTATTCAAATCCAGTTTGGTTCCAGAAAGAGGCAAGGAAATTGCCAAGGCAAAAGCAAATCCATCTCTTTTAGTTACTCAACTAAACATGAACCAAGGAATCAGCTTTCTTTCCCTTTTAGCTTTTTTCACTTTTCTTTTCCGCATCCTTTCTCTGATCCAGAGGAAGCGTAAAGACGTTTTACTATGCATACCTAGAGTTCAGAAAGGAACATCTGCCCTCAAAGGCTCAAACCCACCTCATAATTTCAATTGAAAAAGACAGTAATTCACCTACAATCATGTGGTTTAAAACAATAAGCATCTTATTTACTCCCCAAAAAGAAACCATAAGCATCTTTAGTTTAATCTCACCTTAAGTAATTGTAATTTGACAGTAAATGGAACCACAAAGCTCACATTTCAGAGTGTGGAAGGTATGGTGGAAAGAAACAAAAACTGTTGGCCTTAAGTATGCATTTCCAAAAGTAATACAAACTAATTTGATTAGTTCCTTCTATAGAATAGGCACTTACAACAGTGAGGTACAAATTACTATTGGCTTTAGAGAACTGGAGAAAACCAAGTAACCAAATTCTAAAGGAACCTCAGTATTTATAATCTTATAGAAGTTTTCCAGGACATTGTATGTTCAGAGACAATGAAAAACAAAATAAATTCAAATCACGAACCAGAAGCAATGTCAGCTGAGTTACATTCAGGGGCTTGTTGCCCTTCACATAAAGCCGACCAGAACAATGTCAATTGAGATAGTAGCTAAGCAGTGAGGTCCTCCAACTTTCAGACAAAGCCCATTTAAAGCAATTTTAGAGACTCTCAAGAAAGCCAGATCTCAGAAAGTAACGTACCTAACATAAAAGCAATCTCGGACATTTTTTTTAAGGATTCCTTATTGCATCACAGTTCTCTTCTTCCACAGGCATGCATTTTGTGACACCTTTTGGAGGATTGTGTCATAGGCCATATCTCAAACTAACCAACACCAGTAGTAACCCTAGGACCAAGAAGAATATAGGAAGGCAGGACCATTAACATTTTTTTTCTTTTTATGCATGATCCCACAGTACTACCCAGTTATGCACCCAACTAAGATGAGGGTTTTGGTTTACAGCTGAACGGAACACATGAACTCTACCACTAAATCTTAATAAATGATATTGGAATAGAGGTAGCCTAACATATTCTGGTGCATGCGTTTTTTGAAGTTCTGCTGTAATGCCTTATAGAGAATTGAATCATCATCTGCCACCCTATCCTTAGAGACTGAGAATGGGAATTGATACTCTATGAGATAAAACAACTTAGGTACCCTACCTTTTATACTTAGCAGCCGTACACAAATCACAGAAGATAAGTTCTAATTCATTTGTTATTTGGGGTTGAATAGTTTCATTAAATTATCATATAGTATCCACAAAGGTAATGAATGCTATATACATACAATTATCTACAAGTTAAAATGAAATAGCTAAGAGTCGGGATGCTACCAGTTTCGGACATAGAATGCTGATGCTATCTTTCATCAAAGGGATGGATTTTTGATCTGCAAGCAAAGCGTGAAAAATGCTCTCATATATGAATGGTATTTGCATTCCTGTCTCAACTTGAGCTTTACGTCATGGAAACCCATGGGTTGCACTTAATAGGTAATGCTTTACTTCCCGAGTAGGCTTGTTGGTAGTGCTCTGTTTCCCGAGTAAATGCCAATAAAATTAATATCGTAGTCAAGAACAGCATTTCCAGGTATATTGCAGTCACCTATAAGATACATATATCAGTTTCTCAACACTCGACAGTTATCGTAATAATTGATGGCGCTTGAGCTTATTTTCTCCTCACTCTCTAGGGAAAAATAAAAAACACCCCATCGTATGCAAGCCTGGCAATAATTTATTAATGAGAAAACGTTTGTTTAGTCCTTCTAGTTCTGATCAGTCATCTATTTAGTCTTTGAAGTATCAATTTCATCTAGATAGTCCTTCAAGTTGCAACCTTTAATCTGTAAAGTCCATTCCGTCAATTCCTCAGTTAGTGTGATGAGGTGGCAGTAAATAACCTAAAAAAAATTTGAAAAATTACCAAGATATCCTTATATAAGTTTTTCCTTTTATTTTCTTTTTAATAGATTTCATTTTATTTTTTTTAGAGATGTGAATGTTTTTATAGGCCAAAGTGTCCACAATTTGTTTTTTTTAATATAACATGAATAATATATTTATAAATAATTGAAGATTATAAAAGGGAAAACTAATATAGGAGCATTTTGGTCATTTTACAACTTTTTTGGAAGGTTTTTAACTGCCATCTCATCATTTTAACAGAAGAATTGACGGAATAGACTTTTCAAATTAGAAGTTGCAACTTCAAGGACTTTTTAGATGAAACTGAAACTTGAGGGACTAAATAGATGACCAACTGGAAGAACAGGGACCAAAACAAATGTTAGCCCTTCATTAATATACCACCTAGTTTACCATCGGTGTAAGAATTGATTGAACTTGATCAGTTGATAAAAAGCTGATCGTATCAAGTTCATAACAATGACATATGATAAAATAAAAACTGATAGTATAATTGTAATTGTCATGATTAGTACTTATATACGTCTTTTATGGCCTTAGCACTAAGATGATTTGGTTGATGACAAGAGTTAAGATATCATGGCTCCCTGACCCATAAACTAAATACAGGGATTTTCACAAATTTTAGAATGTCACCTGAAAAGCATCCAGCAGGTTCTGGCCCATATGCTAAATTGGAAGGAATGTGAAGCTTCCGTTTTCCCCCTGTGCAATATTTTGTTGGGTGAGATTTTTTTTTTCTTTTCTTTTTATGCAAATGAGAAGTAACAAATAAAAAAATACGCAGATAATAAGCTTTAAGACCTTACCTACTTGCATCGGAGGCACACCTTCACCCCCAAAAATTCCTTGATCCAATCCCTTAATGACCTGGATTCCGTCAAATATGAGACACTTAAATAAGCTATAGGATGATAAACATTGCTTTACTATTTTAATTAAGCACACTTTGATATCCTTGTAAAACCATTTCTCTGCATAGTTATGTACACAAGATGGAAGAAGCTGTCGTTAACCAAATTAGAGTCTGACACCATGCTTCGAATAAGGAGGATAAAATCGCTTTATTTGAGAATTAGTATTAAGTGTCAAACATTTATGATAAGTTGGCCCTTACTTTGATGGGAGGCAAGATTCTTAAAAATCAATAAAGAAGAAAACGCCCTAAGGATTTGGAATTCTGAATGATATCCAAGGATGACAAGATATTCAAAAAAAAAAAACAAAACAAAACAAAAACAAAAATCAGGGGATGACAAGCTACTACCCGAAACTAAGCTTTCCGCCTAAACAACCCATGAAGAAGAGCAGAAAATTGTTTTGAGTAGAATACTAGCGATACTACAGCAATGAAGACAGTAGAGTTTCTGCAAGAGTTGAACTGTGCAATGTAGACATCAAGCAAAACAGAGAAGCTTCTAGAGATAAAAAAAAAAGATATGCCCTAGGATCTATTGAAAGAGGAAACTGCCATATAAGATATTCCCCACCATATGAGGAATCGATCACTCCATGATTTATAGCACATGCAGGAGTTTTGAATTTACGAAATTCCTCAATTATTGGTTTTATGATTCACTGGCCAATTAATTGTGGCTGGAGACCTGAAATCATTAATTGTTGATGATGATGCTTAAACATATTGGAAGGTATTGAGCGAATAGAATCCAGTTTGTACCATGAAATTGCAATACTGGGTTCGAGTTTAGTCAACACTGGAAGAATGATAACAGATGCAAGAAAGGGATTCGAATTCACAAGTTGTCTACACTCACTAATTTACTAGCACAACATACTATAGAAACCTGCTGTGTATTTGTTGATTTTAGCTTTCAAAATGTAGTCCTTTATGCAGAATTCTCTTTACATTAGTTTTTGTTGTCTCTCTTCTCTTTTCCATCTCTGTTTCTCTCTATTTCTTTATGTCTACTATCAATTGGTAACAAAGCAGTCTTTCACCTATCTCATTCTCTCAGGCTCCGCACTGTCATCTATTACTAAGTATAAACTCAATAGGAGATCGAAGGAATCTTGGGTATTAGAGCTAGATGGGTTCGCTTTTCTTCTGCAAGAGGATCAATGGGAAAAGGAATTGAAATGGCTTAAAATCTCAAATAAAATAACTTGGGTCCTTTACCTTTGACCCATCCCTCTTATCCATAGCTTGCTTGATAGACTACTTATTTTGCTAAAGAACTAGCTTGCCCATTGGCTGGGTATGATATATATTTACCACAATCTTCAAGCATTCATTTTTTTTAGTCTTCAGAAGAAGTCTCTACGTAAGGAATACAAATATGGATACTTGGTCATGGTTAAAACAAATGAATATTAGATATAATGTCACAAAAATTCCTAAGTAGCAAGAAAAGAAAACAAGATGATGAAAGAAGAACAGATAGCAGTGTTCATTGCACATTCATTTCCTGGAATTCTAACAGTGGTACAACCAAAACTCCAAAAAAAAATTAGTAGGATATGGACATTCCTTCCCGAGAAGTAAAATTCTTTAAGTTCAATTGCTTTGAAACACAAGTTGAAGAAGTTAAATTACACAAACATTATTCTCCCTGTGAGTTTTCAGTTTATCTACCAAAATCCATTCTTCTGTTTAAAGAAAACCATATATGCAACTTAACTAAGCAAAAGACAATTCAGAGTCTCATCAGTTCACTAAAAGCACCTGTGTGATATAAGTAGTTGATGTGATAAGAAGACACAATATGCTAATAACTATTCAGTCTAGTTAAGATTTTCCCATGGCCTATACTCCATGATCCCACATTTGAAACCTTCATGCATGAATATTGTCAAATGGAAATAAAGAGAGACTAACGACTGGCAGTCCAGTAATAAAATTGAGCAGTATCAATTTTTGAGAGCAACTTCATACCTTGCCAACACCAATACGCATAGTGAGAGGTCTACCACGTTTATAACTGCTGTCAAAGACTGTCCCATCACCAAATCTTGCAGTGTAGTGAATCTACAATGAGAAATCCGGTAAGTGTGTAATGTAGTTGTTGGCAAAACACTGCGGGAACTATATAACTGACTAAAGTGTTAGAGAGGCGGGGGTCAAAGGAATTATGGGAGAAGATTTTTCATTGGTCCTCTTTCTGGGACTCTAAATATTAGAGTTCATCAGAGTAAGGTTATTTTTTAATCTATTGATTCTAATCCTTGGTAGTTGCAATGCCATTTCATATCACCATGAATATCAAAATTGAAGGTATATGAATAAGAAAAGGTAGGTAAGTGATTCTAGGTTGAACTAAACACAACTTATTGAGTGTCTCTCAGAACAGCTAAGGGTCTTTAACTGTACCATACTTATAACACCAAGAAGATATCACTAGAAAACTGAATTGAACAAACTAAAACAGTAGGAACACTATTAAGGTGTCATGAGCGCATATCAAAACCTACTGAACGAATAACATAACATTGTGAATAAGGAAATTCCAACATCTTTACAAGGAAGTAAAGACCCAAATCATGTCTGCAATGTCATGATCAGAAGCAAAAACCCACTTCAAGCTGCTCCTCCTTCTACCTTCTAAATGCAGTTTGAAACATTTCGTACTATGTTATCAGCTTCACTTAAATCCTACCCATTATTGTAAGGACCCAAAGTTTATAGCTTTCACAGATCAAATTTCTCTATTTTTTCATACATAACAAGCTTCAAAATTTCTTGATTATTCATTTGAAACTGATCCTACGTCTACCTTCTAAATGCAGTTCGGATAAAATTCATAACATGCTATCAATTTCACCTAGATTTTCCCATTAATTTTGTGACCCAAAGTTTATAGCTTTCACATATCAAATATCTCATATATAACAAAGCTTCAAGACTTCTAGACTTCCATTAAAAACCAAACCCAGAAGACTTTTGCTTTTGAACTATAATTTAACCAAACAAAACACAATGAGTTGAAACCAAACAAAGATTGGAAACTCACATTGATGAGCTCACCACGTGGAGCCTGTACACCCGACCCGACAGACAAATCACAGAAACCAAGGCCAGAACGAGCAAAATTCATCTCACACAGAGGCTCACCCACGGTGGCGTAGTACTCAACTCTCGTGGCATTAGCTTCCAAAGGTGACAATGCCACAACTGAAGCTGCTAAGAGCCCAATACCCACATTGAACACACTTCTTTTACTAACAACATGTGGTTGTTCGACTTGTTCCCAACTCACTTTGGCATTGTTTTCAGTTGATGAGGAACAAGAAGAAGAAGAAGAAGAAGAAGAAGAATAAGAAGGGAATGAGGTTCTGGGAATGTGGGGGTGAAGCTTTGGAGTAATGGTGAGAGCAGAGACTGTCATTGTTGGGTGTATAGCTAATGCTATCTGGAGCTTTGCGGGTTTGTATGGCTTTGCGAAAATGCGAACTTGCTAACGAATGGGTCTTGTGATTTACGGGGGAAAGAGAGTGGTGGTTAGACTGCTGCCTTTTGGGAGATCTTGGCCGTTTAAGTGAGATAAGAGATGTTAAAATTATTCATTTTAATTATCTGAAGCTAGAATCAAAATACAAAATACAAAAAGAATCAACGCAACTTGCAGAGTTAGGAAATGATTCAAAAAAATTCAGTACTCCACCCTACGAGGGCTCCACCCTACGAGGGAGAAATTTGCACACGTAACTGGTAAATAGAATAAAAACATGAAAGTTTATTAGTCGTGAAATATTCTTCAGTACCACATGTGTATGATACCCTCATTTACAAATTTGACAATAAATGTCGTTGTTATTGTAGTAAATAGAGTCATTATTTGGATAATTGTAGTTTTGTTAGTTGTAATTAATTCGCCTACAACATATTTACAAGTTTATGAATAAATAATTATCGATGTAGTAAGTTGGTTTAGTTATATGTAAATTTGTTGTTAATGTTGTAAATTTGTTGTCAATATTATAAATTTAGTGTAAAAAAATTATCAATTATGTTCAATTAGTTGTAAATTAAGAATATAGTATACATCAAGATACTGTAGACGACCATGTTACCTTTATTTATTTTGTTTAATGATTTTTTATAAAATAATATTTTTATTTAATTTAATATCATACAAAATATAACATGTATAACACATTTTAGTGAAATTTTTAAACAGTAGTTATAATATGTATAAAATTAACTAGTCATATTGATGGTTTCTTCCACGCTTGCATTCCGTGCGCCTATCAAAAATTTAGTTCTATCATGTTCGATGTTGGTTGTCTGACGGCGGCCTCATGGCCGGTGGCATTGGTCTTTAGATATGTTGGCATACTGTGGCTGCTATCATAAAGGGCCATACGTGTTTCAAGGTGGTGTGGGGCCATAATCACGAGGGTCATTGTTTTTTTTAAATCAGAAATATCATTTTAGTCATTAAATTATGTTTCGCTCACCACTTTAAATCATCCGATTTTTAAAAATTTTACTTTACTAATTCAATTATGTCACCTTATATCACTTTAGTCACTCCGTTTATTTTCCTCATTTAAATACAGCAAATGAGTCTCATAGACATATGTATATACGTTAACCTATTTAGAAAAAATATGGTGTCCCTTTTCTCTCACTAAATTAAATTTTCTATTGAGTAAATGCAAATCAAATCTAGAACAGGTAGAGAAAAAGTGACATTAGAGAGAAAGAGAGAGAGATCTTCAATGATTCTTTAGGTGTTTGGAACAAACAAAACTTGCCGCCAGCAGTTTTGATTACTGAAAATAAAAAATACATAAGAATTTTATGATCACTTACATTTATTCATTAATCAATTATTAATAAATGGAGAGAAAGTGGTTGCTTTCGTAGAGAAATTATAAATAACAAGAAAATTATGAAAAATTGGCGGGAGTTTTATCTTTTCGTAAAAAAAAAAAAAAAAAAAGTCACCAAGAATTTCCATATCTAAAATACCCTTGAAGTTAACAGAATTATTACATTTAAATAGAGAAAATTAACAGAGTGACCAAAGTGATATAAAGTGGTATAGTTGAATGATCAAAATGAAGTTTATAGTAGTTGGGTGACCAAAGTGTCGAGCGAAACATAGTTCGATGACCAAAGTGATATTAATTGTCGGGGTGACTGTGGCGGTGATCAGGATTGGTTCTTGACATTTTAGAATGAGGCGAACAAATAAAATGTGGCCTATCATATAATAAATCATATCAATCGAACACATTCTTTTTAATGTAGAACAGATTGTATAGGAAGAAAATAATATGTAGTTTAGTAACAAAAAGAAATGGAAAAGAAAACTTTTAAAAAAATACAAATAAAAACTCTGATATCACTGGGTTTCAATCACGAGATTTACTAGAGGCCTTCTAGAAGGGATTACCACTGGCCTACACTAGCCTTACATTATAAAAATGGCGACAAAACATATATAAACAAATATTTATGCCTAAAGAAATATACAAAAACTACGCCGGAGGCCCATCAGAGACCGGCGGCATGAGGTGGTTGTTTCAATTGACAACACTCAGGGCCGGTCTTGGCGGTGGCGATTCGTTAATGGATTTCTACCAGGACTGCCAATAGTTATTTTGGGACGAGCTAGTTTTTATCAAGGTTTGAGGCTTCTTAAGTGGTTGTGTAGTTGGTTTTTGAACTTGCACCATTGGTGTTATATATGTGGTGTTTATGGGGAAATGGTGGTGGTGCACTGGTTTAGGTTTAGTTTGGTATTGAGTTTTGGAGGAAATAAGCACTTATAATCATCATTATGAGTTGATTATGTGTTTAGTAAGTTTTTTTATGAGGTGCTTATTTATAAAATTTAGTTGAAAAAACCACAATTTTAAAAAGCAGGTATGATGTCACTTCTTTGTAACTCAGTTTTTCAAGAGTTAAGTATTTTCACCTCAATACCAAATTAAGTCTTACTAGTGGTAGAATATTGGTTATAATTAGGGTCTTTGTTGAGCATGGATGAAAGTTTGGAAGCGACTTGAGCACAACAAGAAGATTTGCAGTTATATAGGGCACACTACGCACGGTTCAAAGTTGGTGTCTGAGATTATAGTTAAATCTTGATAAATATATAATAAAATAATTTTCTTCGGCCTTGATTAAGTAATAAGTTTTTCTGATAAATTAATAATCTCAATAAATTAATAATTTTAATTAAGTAATAATTTTTTCCGGTCACGACTCGTGACTACTGCATATAACTAGGATCCTCGTTAAATGCATAAGATAATAATTTTGGTGTAGATTCTCTTTAGTGATAGGAGCATAAAATGCGACATTCTTAATATGTTTACTCTCGTTTATACTTTGCTATACCCCTTGTTTATTTAAGAATTGAGTCATAATTTAGAATAATGAATATTTAGTAGAGTTTATATAAAAATATGCTTAAGTATTGGAAATTTATAAAAAATCGACAAAGTGCTGAAAAATGAAGTCTCTAAATGTTTCGTTGATTATGTAAAACTTCCATATTTCTTTTGATGAGTTTTTTTTTCTCTTATGAGCAGTATACATATTGATGATCGAGCAATGGAAGGAGTTATAGAAATTGGAGCTAAAGAAGCTGCTGAGAATTGCTATGCAAATTCAGATTCAGCAAGTTTCAGGAATTTCTTGGGCACTTCACTCAACTTCCAGAATTTCTCCAGAACAGCTCATTTAGAACTAAATGGTGTGTCATACATGCATGGAAATATCTCTGAGTCTAGTTTTCACAGAATTTAGAATCGTATCAATTGCTATTTTCTGGAGGAAGTTATACCCGATTGAAGACGTAAGGGTCAAATTTGCCGAGAAGAAAGCATAGTGTCGGACTGCATGGCTTGCAGCATGCGCGCACTTGCACAGCGCAGTGCAACCCCCGCCGAGGACCAGCGATGCTGACATCTCATATCCGAGCCATGAGATCTCGTATCGGACATGTGACACCTCTTATCCAAGACAGACCCAGACGTATCCGAAGACGTATTCCAGGCGTATCCACCGAGGCATTGGCCTATGATACCCCCTATCGGATACCGGCATCTCGTATCTGATACCGGCACCCATTGCTGCCGAGAAGCCCATGCGTGCGCGCGCTAACCTGCATGCTGCCGAGGCGTATCCTGCCGCTGTTGCCGAGAAGTATCGGATACTGGCAAAGTCTAAACCTGAGAGCAAAGTAGTTTTCTCCCGGTTTTGAATATAAGGGGCTGTGTCGACTCCGAGCTATCTCCAAGTGCTATACAATGTCCAAGAAGCTTCACTACCAGAAAAGGCGTCATAGCCGACGACGCCATCTCGTCGGCCGTTTCCATTAATTCGTCGGCTATAGTCATAGCCGACGAAGTATCGTCGGCTATTATCTCGTCGGGATTGCTCCGTCGGCTATAGTATAGCCGACGACACACGGGGTAAGTCGTCGGCTTATGAAACACCAGGTATAGCCGACGAAAACAGCGTCGTCGGCTATACTTCAAACATTGCCGACGAGAAGATCGTCGGCTTTAAAAATTACGTAACTGCCCCTAACCCGAAGTATAGCCGACGACACTATCGTCGGCTATACGTCCGTTTTAGCCGACGACACTATCGTCGGCCATAACAATCGCCGGTACCAGGAACGGCTTTTTTTTGCCTGAAGCCGGGAGGGTATAGCCGACGACATATGGTAAACATCGTCGGCTATAGCCCTTATAGCCGACGAAATTTGGTAAAAATCGTCGGCTATAACTGTTATAGCCGACGAAATAATGCCAATATCGTCGGCTATAACCCCTAAATATTTAAAAAAATTAAAAAATTTTACTCGGGCCCAATTTCTCTTCGTCTTCGGGGGCTGCAGAAAATGCACAAACAAACATCCAAATATCCAACAAATATCCACATCAATCCATCCCTAATATCCTACATACTGTACAAATTAACCCACTATATCTACTCATCATCACCCCCTAAACGCGTAGCGTCGTCGACCGGATCGTTCGAGTTCCGGTGGCTATGGCTGTCCTGATCGGCTGGCGTACTCCGATGCGGGGGGGGAGTGGGGACGACGAACTGGGGCATCTGTGGCGGAGGCGGGGGCTGGAGTCCAGCCTGCTGGGCCTCCCAAGACTGCTGCATCCATCGGTACATCTCCGCCACAGATGCGTCTCTGGCCTGCTGCGCCGAAGCCTCCGCAGCCCTCGCCAACTCCGCCTGCTGGAGCGCCTCCACCGCCCTCGCCAACTCCGCCTGAGTCCTCTGCAGCTGCGTCTGCAAGTCTCCTCTCGTCGAAGCCGCACGCTGCGTGCTGGGATTGGCCGGCGTGAACTTGAGAACCCCATCTCCCGCCGCGCCTAGGCCTCTCTGGTAGAAGTAGTTGTTCCCCGTCCCTACCGCCGCGTGCATGATCTGAGAGGCCAAGCGCGGCTCAAGGGTGTCGATCGTGGAGGCAAACTCCGCGATCGCCTCGTCGGACGCCCCGTCTCCCAGAGTGTCTCGCGCGATCCCGAAGGTGATCGCGTCGGTCTCCGCATCTATTTCCGCCTAATTGACAAGAAAATATAATAAACGAATTAAAAAATATATATATAAATTAATTTCATGAAACACTTTTATTGAAGATGGACGAATACTTACCACTTGGTCGGGACGCCCCGGATACATCTGCGCATGAATCCACGACAACGGCCTCAGCGGTCGGTCCCTCCTCGCCATCTCTGCCCACTGCCTCCAGGAGCGGGCGCCGCCGTGGTGGGGGTGCTCGTTCCTCCTGCGGTTGTCGCTGTTCGTCCGCGAGATTTTCTGTATTATAACAACAAACATATAAACGCAAATATAAATTAGTAACTAAATTAAAATATTAGGAACTAACCAAAATAAAATTAATAACTAATTTAGTTACTAACTAATTTAATTTAATTAGTAACTACTTAACTAACTAATTTAATTAGTAACTACTTAACTAACTAATTTAATTTAGTAACTAACTAACTTACTAACTACCTAATTTTATTTAATTTAATTTAATTTAATTTAGTAACGAACTAACTAACTATGTAACTAACCAACTGACTTAATTTAATAACTAATAACTAACTAACTAACTAATTAATTGAATTAAGTAACTACATAATTTAATTATTAAATAACATTAAAAAGTTATATACTACCAGGCTAAATTTTCTTACCGAGACCCTGTCGCTCCCGAAGTAGGCTACCAGCCATAGCCACTCGTACTCCCTGTACCGGAACTCGTGGGGGGTTGCAGCTCGCCCCAAGCGCTGCTCCACATGGTACGTCCTGTAGTGCGTGGACAGCTCGTTCTTCCACTCGGAGTACCTATATTAACAGAACACAACTGTTAGATATATTCGTACACTGCCAATAAATATATTTATACAAAAAAAAGCAAAACACATAACCTGTTCTTCAGCTGCTCGTCTCTCCACCAGTCCAAGGTAGGATGGACTCTAAACCATTGCTGCAACATTATAAATTAATTAGAAAATATTTTTATATAGTTATAAGGACTGAATTCATAATTGTTTATTTTCTATAATAAAAATCATATTTAACTCACCGACAGTGCATTGTACACTCGCGCCTTGATCTCATCGGGCACAGAGCCCCAGTCGGGCCACAACAGTGGGACCCTGTCCCGCACGAGCATGCCCGTCGCGTTGATGTACTTGGTGGTGGTGTCTCTCCGCTCAATCGGGCGTCCATCCTCACCGGGACCGGGCAGGATCTCTCTGATCCCACCGGCCAGCTCCCTCTCCAGGGTCGACATGTTCGCTGGCCCTCTGGTCCGTCTCGTCCCCGCGGGTTTATTGACGAGGACGCCTGTTAAAATGAACACATAGTTAAATAATTATTTAAACTAACTAATTAAATAATTAATTAAACAATCTAAATAATTAATTAAACTAACCAATTACCTGCGTCGTTGTACTGCTTGTCCTTCTCACGAACGGCCCACAGGCCGTGGCAGTCCTCTGAGTCGAAAGGACTGTAGAAGTAGGCCTCCTCCCAGGGAATCTCGTGGGGCCGGTCGTGCCTCCAAATCTGCCTCCCCCTGGCGTCGTACTCAGGGATGGCAGGGAGGAACTGGACCATGTACATCCCCGATGGCGGAGACATACGGGGCGTGGACCCTGAGGGGCCTGCTCCCCCTGACGGTGGGCCCCGTAGCTGTGGATGATGTCGCTGTGGGGGGACAGGGAGCATCTCTGGAGGGTCCAGATCGGCGCGCGGTGGGGTCGGCTGCCGATCCTGGAACAGTGCTGAAGTGCACTGGGGTCTGGTGGCTCTGCGTCCTCCTCCGACCCTCGAGTCAGGGCCCGCTCCCGTCGACTCATACGAGGAGCCCCCACGTGGATCGCTCGGCGTCAATCCCATCAACGTCTCCTCTCGTCGACTCAAAGGCCGGCCTAGGCCCCGACGACCGCTGGATCCGCTCCCCCCACGGCTGGATCCTGCCTGAGCATCGGGGTCGCTCTCGGTCCGTCTGCCAAGCCATCGGTCTACAAAGCGCCGGTTTCCTGCACAATTAGTATATAAATTCCATAAATTGCACAAAAATTCCACAAAACAAAATTAAAAACATCATTCAATGTATATATACCTAATTATATATATACGTACCTAAATATATTTATACCTAATTATATATATATATTCCGAAATATAACACAAAATTCCTTAAATTTCACAAAAAAATAAAAAACTTTTTTAAATATATATACACCTAATTATATATATACATAACTATATTTATACCTAATTATATATATATATATATATATATATTCCGAAAAATATATATATATATATCGTCATAAAAATGAAAAAAAATATTTATACCTAATTATATATAAATTAGTATATAAATTAGTATACTAGTATATAAATTCAACAAAATTCCACAATTAGTATATAAAAACCGTAAATTTAACAAAAAATCCACAAAATTAGTATATAAATTCCACAAAATTAACAAATTTAACAAAAAATCCACACAATTCCATAAATTTCACAAAAACCCTAAATTCCACAAAAAATTCACAAAAACCCTAAAATTCACAAAATTCGACAAAATTAATAAAAACCGTAAATGAGGCTCGATCGGGACTACCTGACATGGTGGTGCAGTCTGGACGAGGACCGGTGGTGCGGTGCGGCGGCGGCGGCGGCAGGGGGTTTCGGGTCGGCTAGGGGCGGCTGCGGCTGGGCGGCTGCAGCAGGGGCGGCAGAGGCGACGCAAGGCAGGGGCGGCTACGGCGGCTCGGGACGGCGGCTCGGGGCGGCGGCGGCAGGGGGTTTCGGGTCGGGGAGGGGTCGGGCACGACGGGGAGGGGGAGGGTAGGGAGGGGGAGGCTCGGTCGGCGTCGGTGGTGGTCGGTCGGCGTCGGGGAGGGACGGGCGGCTGCGGCAGTGGGGATTTAGGGATTTAGGGTTTCTGGAAAATGAGGGAGGCGCCCTCTGTTTCGGTTTAAATCGAAGGACTATAGCCGACGATGTTATTTTAATTCGTCGGCTATAGTTATAGCCGACGAATTTCGTCGGCTATACTCTGACGGGCCGGGCCGAAATCCGGGCCGGGCCGAAGTTGGGCTTTGCGGGCCGGTTATAGCCGACGAAGTTAAGTATATCGTCGGCTATAATATGCATATCGTCGGCTATAATATGAATCTCGTCGGCTATACTTTACGCTCTCAGCAGCCGTCAGATCTCGCCCATCCAACGGCGGACAATGAAACGGCGCGGATCGCAAGAGTTTAGCCGACGAAGTAAAGGATTTCGTCGGCTATTCCCTGGTCAACTGCTTGGTCAAACCTCTAAACGCTTTAAAACGGCAATTGGCCCGTCTAGATGACGTTTTTTGGCCTGACCTTCAACAGAGAATAGTTTCAAATCGATGCGACGCAACTAACCGTATAAAAATTTTCCTCCAAATATTTACCGACCGTCAGGCTACCCATAGGAAAACGGAAGTAAAAAACACCTAACCGCAACATTCGGCACACAGATTTTGTCGGAATCTTCCCATTTTTCAACCGTAGTCGTATTTCAATATTTCGGTCGTATCTTATTTCACGACACTTTTACATTTGAACGGTCTACGTATGGTAACTATTTGAAACTATACATTCACTTAAACACTTAGTAAATAAGTTAAGGAACATTAGTGCATATGTTCCGATTTCGAATCTAAAAGTTTGGAAAATCTATTCCAACCGTCAGATATCACCGTTAAGATTAAATACATGTATGAAAAAAAATACAACTACATCTGACAACGTTAAAGGCTCGATCGGGACGGTCAAACTGCTTGGTCAAACCTCTAAACGCTTTAAAACGGCAATTGGCCCGTCTAGATGACGTTTTTTGGCCTGACCTTCAACAGAGAATAGTTTCAAATCGATGCGACGCAACTAACCGTATAAAAATTTTCCTCCAAATATTTACCGACCGTCAGGCTACCCATAGGAAAACGGAAGTAAAAAACACCTAACCGCAACATTCGGCACACAGATTTTGTCGGAATCTTCCCATTTTTCAACCGTAGTCGTATTTCAATATTTCGGTCGTATCTTATTTCACGACACTTTTGCATTTGAACGGTCTACGTATGGTTTCGGTCAATATACTTTAGCCGACGACTTGCAAGTCGTCGGCTACAGTATAGCCGACGAATTGGAAGTCGTCGGCTACAGTATGGGCATTATAGCCGACGAATTATGGTCCATTTCGTCGGCTATAACGCTGATCTTTCTGAAAATTTGCCATTTAGGGCCTGAAAATTGCCTATTTCACCTGATAAATTCCTGAATATCGCACAAACAAATCAATACAATTTCCCATAAATTCGAAAAACGGTAATTAAGGACAAAAAATATTTTCATACATGCATGCACCATCGTACACAAATACATACATAAATAGTATACTAAGGATGATAATCAGAATCATCCTCATCACTTGAGTCAGACGTAGTATAGTAGTTAATATCTGGCAACCGGTGCTCGTACTCGTCGTCTGAGTCATCGTCGGGCTGATATAGACGATTCGGATTAACATCATACATGGGCACCTGACCCCTAGGAAGTCGGACCACTCTGCCCGGCGTCACATTATTATCGCGGATGGTGGAGGATTCCGGAATGTCGCCGGCGTCCGGCTCTTGGTATGCGGTCGCTTCTTGACACTCTGTGCTCACACCAAGTGTGGTAGCACTGTATATGTCTCGCTGAGACACATGGTTAACTACCTTCCACGTGCCTTTGTTCAAAGGATCGTCAAGATAAAAGACCTTTTTGGCCGCTGTGGCGAAAACAAATGGGTCGTCTTCATACACACTAGTGGCGGTATTCACCGAAAGTATGCCGTACTGATCGATCCGTATGCGGTGCGGCCTAGTATCAAACCATCGACACTTGAACAAGTGGACTTTCATGCGGTTCCCATAAATGAGTTCAACAACTGACTGTAGGACACCGTAAAAATCCACGCCCCCCTCTGCACCATCGACCATCACCCCACAATTCTGTGTTTTGCGTTCCCCGTCTCTAGCTTCACATATATACTTAACGCCGTTGACATCACACATTGGGCGGACTGTGGAAGATATCGGCTTCATCGACAACAGCCTCAATTCCTCTGAGTAATTTGTATGACCACCCCTCGCAGCCACTTGCATCAGCTGAAAAATATAACTCAAATCACTCGGTGTGTTTATGATTAAAGAATAGGGAACTGTAAAAGAAAGCCATCTAATATATATATTTATACACTTACCCATTGTGGAAAATAGTCTGCAAACGTCGTGTTGTGGTACTCGACATCACCGCGAACTTCCTTGCTGTGAAGATGGTGACGTTTCCAATATTGTACCTCCGGACAGTTTATTAGAACCCACCAGTGGGCAATCCCTACCTCATGGTCAGGCAACTTGTCCACACCCTTTTTCTTGAAGCTTCCGTATGGTACAACAGAGTTGGCGACGATAGATAGGTTGAACTCGGGGTCATCTCGACTTGGATGTTGTGGGGGGTCCTCCATCGCTCCCAAGTACAACTTGGCGTACGTTACACACTCATGCGCAATGTAAGCTTCAGCAATACACCCCTCAGGCGCAGATTTATTGTGCACATATTTCTTGTAGTCTCCAAGTTGTCTGCAAGGTTAACAAGTGCGTGTTAAGAGCATGCAACTTTTATTTAAAAACATGTATAAATCAAATTTATGAATAACATGTACCTTTCGATGGGATACATCCAAGTGTAGTGTACGGGACCGGTAAGCAACAATTGTTGGGGAAGATGGATCATCAGGTGAGGCATGATGTCAAAGAAGTTTGGGGGAAATATCCTCTCGAACTTGCACAAGATAAAAACGATTTCCTCATGCATTCTCATGAGGTCTGATTTTCTAACTTCTCTAGCGCATAACTTCTGGAAGAATCTTGACAACGCCACCAACGGCTCAACCACTTCATCCTCCAAGTACGCTCGAATGAAAATAGGGAAGAGGCGTTGAAGCAGTACATGGCAGTCGTGACTCTTCAATCCGTACATCTTGTTGTCTCGGTAGTTAACACACTTGCTTATGTTACCCGCATAGCCATAAGGATACCTGCATAGCCATTAACAACAATTAGATTTCATGCATATATAGTCGTCCAACAACAGATGGATTCTTTAGGGAATACATGCCTAATTAATAAAAAGTTACCTGACATTACTCAGCCATCCAAAGATTTCATGTTTCTGGTCCCTGGTGACGGTGTAAGGAGCTTGGGGCATTTTGCTCCTGCCCTCTCTCAACCACAAATGGTCCCGCAGTCCCATATTTCTCAGATCAACGCGTGCCTTGGGGGTGTCTTTTGTTTTCTTCTCCCAATTCAAAACTGTGCCAACCACGGCTTCACCCACGTTCTTCTCTATATGCATGACATCCAGGTAGTATCTGGTAGCCAACCTGGCCCAATAAGGAAGTTCCCATAAGATGCTCTTGTGTGACCAGAACCTATACCGATCCGGCCTCTCTGGAATCGTGCGCAACACATCGGGATGATTGCTAAGCGGACCAAAGTCATACTCATTCAACACTGCCAATATTTCCTCCCCTGTCCATTGCTCCGGTGCCCAGCCCCTTTCTTCAGTCCCATCAAAAGCCTGTGCATCGTCCCTAAATGGATGGTCATGCGGAAGCCAACGACGGTGACGCATCTGGACAATCTTGCTGCAATGAGGACTGGAGCAATCAACAGTCATGCACTCTGAACAAGCCCTGTAACCCCTGGTGACGCTGCCCGACAACATACCCCTCCCAGGAAAGTCACTGATCGTGCCAACAAGCATGGCATGCATCCGGAACATCTCATTTTTGAACCGGTCGTAGACCAGGTGGCCGTTCAGACTCAAGTACCGAAGCTCCTCAATTACGGGTCTCAAATACACATCGAGACACTTTCCCGGATAACCTGGGCCTGGAATCAACAATGTGAGCATGTTATATTCCTTCTTCATGCACATCCACGGTGGAAAGTTGTACGGAATCAAAATAACTGGCCACACACTGTACTGAAGCTCTTTCTTGCCAAAAGGGTTGAAACCGTCGGATGATAGCCCTAGCCAAACATTTCGAACCTCTGATGCAAATTCGGGAAACTCCAACACGTTCTTCTTCCAAGCCTCTCCGTCGGCGGGATGTCTAAGGGTGTCATCGTCAGGCACATTCCTCTCAGCCCACCATCTCATAGCTTCGGCCGTGAAAGCACACATGAACAACCGCTCAAGCCTATCAATCAGCGGGAAGTACCGAAGTATCTTCACAGCTTTCTTGTTCCCTTTAGGAGTGAACTTATACCGCTCTGTATTGCATAATGGGCAGTATTCAAGATCTGCAAGTCCTTCCCCGTAAAACAGAACGCAATCGTATCTGCATGCATGAATCTTGATGTAGGAAAGGCCGAGATCTTTAAGGATATGTCGCACCTTATGATGACTGGTAGGAAGCCGATGTCCGGGGGGCATCGCCCCACCCCATAGCCGAAGCCAATCATCAACCGATTTGACAGTGCCTTTGTTCTCCGTTTTGATCTTCATCACTCCCATGACAGATTCAAGGACAGTCTTACTGCATCCGGGGTACAACGGAGTCTGTTGCAATGCGATCAGGTTGTTGTACTTTTCCATACCACTTGTGTTGACCGGAGATCGGGGTAATGGCTCGAGTGGCTCAATATCAGGGAAACACTCCATCTCCGGAGGTGGGAGTTGCACATCTGGTGCTTCCTCAAAGACACCGCTCTCACGAGGAAACATATCGTTGATCCAGTTCGTTGTCGGATCATTGGAGGAACTCCCTCTCTCGGCAAATTGTCCATGATCATGACGACCCGCAAACTCTGGTTCACCGTGATAAATCCAATTAGTGTATAGGACCCAAAATCCATATATAGCCAGGTGTTGCTCCACTGTCTCTATGGAAAACCGGTGTCGTGGGGTGGCACACTTGCACTTTTTACACGGACAATAATGAAGTGTAGTGTCTCCACAGTTAGCCATCACAAAATCCAGGAAACTCCTAACTCCATCATGATACGCCTGATCCCATCTTCCAAGGGTAATCCAACTCTTGTCCATCCTGTAAATTCAAGAAATAAATATAGCTATATATAGATATGTATATATGCACGTACTACGTACGTACTAATTAATTAAAAAATTCATCATTACACACACACATATATATATATATATATACACATGCATCCCTAAATTAATTAAAACATCGTCAATCTCCCTAATTAATTAAACACAATGTATTTTTTATATATACCAACAATATATTTTTAATTACAATTAAATTAATTAATATATATACATTTTTTCATCAAATTCATCTAAAATCACCTATAAATCAACAATCAATCACTAATCTTCAACAAAACTTCAATTCTATCTAACCAATACAACATATATATCAACCCATTAATAATCTCATCTCAACACATATATATATATATATATATCAAATTAATCACACATTTATTCTAATTAAACTCTAAATTAATACACCTCTGCATATAACCAACTAAATCAACACACACAGCAATATACGTACCTTTCAAGCTTATGGCCGAGGTTTTGGACGATTTCAGAGCGTTTTGGACGATTTCATCGACGAATGAGCTCCCTGATGCAGAAGGTCGATCTGATATAAGAGTTATAGCCGACGAATACCCCCCTCGTCGGCTATAACAAAAACTTTTCGTCGGCTATAACTCTTATAGCCGACGAATACCATCCTCGTCGGCTATAACTAAAAACGTTTCGTCGGCTATAGTTATAGCCGACGAGTTGTCGGCAGTCGTCGGCTATAATATTATAGCCGACGATGTGGCCGACGAAATAGTAGTTCGTCGGCTATAAGGGGTTATAGCCGACGAGGTACTATTTCGTCGGCCGTTTTTTCCCATATCGTCGGCTATAACCCCTTTTCTGGTAGTGCTTCTTAAGCGTGTCCTACACGTGTGGAGCAACCCTAGGCCGGCTAAGAGATGGATTCCCTAGTTCAAAAGGGAGATAAAAACATATTCCAACTCGGATTGGGAAACCTCATTACATGAAGATTTTTATCCCGTTTTGAACAAGAAAAACTCTCCCAAACCATGCAGCCTTTCTCCTATAAATATAGGCAACTTTTCTACAGAAAAACCTTTCACATTCTGAAGCAAAGAAACTCTAGCAAAAAGCTCTACCAAAATTCTCAAGAATCCTACTTAGAATACTTAGCCGAAACACATCTCCATCATCACCAAAAATACCATGGCCGTACCATCTCCACCTCCATCATATCAACACAACTTGAAGCTCCAAAGGTGTTCGAAAAGTGTGATCTACTCTCTACTTTCAGTTTTGTAATTCATTCTTTGTAGCTATGTTAAACTTTGTCTATGAAGTTAGCATGTATTATTGGTTTCAAACTTTATGTCTATGTTTTGTTTGGATTGAAGTTTGGTTTTATAAATTGCATGTTCAAATCGTTTTCTATGTTTTTAATTGGTTTTGGAAAGTAAGAAATTGGATTGCATGTTAATGAGTAAAGAAAATATGTAACAAGATAGTAACTAGGGTAATCGGCAAGCATGTTAATTTGGTTTTAAATTCATTCTTAGTTTGTTCTTTGAATTCGTGTGCCGCAAAGGTTGCTGCCCTATACAATTGTAATGTATTATGGGTATCGATCTTGTATTTGCCGTAGCAACATAGGTCAAATAATTTTATACGTGTCGTTGGTTTGGTTTGTGTTGTTGCCTAAGGGTTAGAGTAGTTTAAAAGAACATATTTGTTAATGAGAAGAGTGACGCCTTACTTAATTAACTTGTTTACAACTAAAAAGATTTCGTGCTCAATTACTATGCATGTTTGTTTTCACCTATAGGAGTTTTCAAATTTGTTTAGCAAAATTTTAGGATTAGACGTAAAGTTAATCTTGAAATATTTGTGAAAAATCTTAATCGGTTAGTAATACCTATAGGGAGCTAATTAGGTTGTAACTAAGTTGAGTCTAAAACACTTTAATATGTTACCGTGAGTCTTGAATTGTTTGCTAGATTGTTGTGTCTTTTGATTACTTATGTGTTATTGCTTTGTGGAAGAGTGTCGACCAACATGTAAATAGTAGTTTAGGAATTAATTTCATGTCTTTATTTCATATCTAAGTTTAGGGGCAGTAGCTGCCGATAGGGCAATGCTACTGCCGACCTTTAGTTTCTAGGGCAGCTTAGCTGCCGAGCCTCTCAATCCCCTTTGATTTCGTGTGAAGCATGTATATGTGAATAAGTGTGACATCGTTTGTGTATATATATATATGTATGTTTTATCTAACATTCTCATGTTTCAGGTATCCTTAATCTCCGGCTAGAACGATCCCTACTTGCTTATACTACTAACGATCTTTTGTAGAGTTATTATTTGCGAAGTGCTTAGGCAACTCGATCATTTAGGTCTCAGTGAATATATAAAGTAATAATTAATAAATATAAATATAAAAAATATCACATATGTTTTTTAATACTTGATGATATACATTAAAAAATTAGTAATTAAATGTATGCCAATTAAGGAAATCTTAAAGATTTATGGGAAAATGACCATTTAGTCAAAATTAGAGGAAAAATTGCCCATTCCAATGTTACTTACTCACTCTAATGATTCTTAGATAAAGACTTTCATACCCTTCCATATCAACAAACCACTTCAACTCTCTCTCTCTCTAACTGAACCATCACCGCCCCTCTTTTTGAGCTCAGGCCCACTCTTCCCTCCAAGCTTGCCACCCGATGCTCGGCGTTCCCAGTAACCACTCATGTGGTCCAACGCCTCGATTTTCCCCTTCGCCAATTCGCAGCTCTTCTTGTCCGCGAGATAGAAAAAATAACAGAGGGAGCCACCGGCGTTGGCAGCTCGCCGTCGTCTTCGTCAACCTCCATGATGTCATCCTCCTCACCTAAGCTTCTCCCTAACGGCGTCGATCTCCTCCGGGGCCTCGATGTCGTCGCCACAGGCACTCTCGATCCTCGGCCTCATCGACCTGCTCCGCCTCTCAAACTGGCCGTCCTGCTACCCTCCCCGCCACCACACCAACAATCAAACGCCACCGGCGGTGCTTCATCGGAGTCTTCCACCTTCATGCACCACATGTGTCTCTGGTTCCCCCACTTCAAATCCCATGTCAGACTGAAATTGTGCAGAGGCTTCACCGCTCTCTTATTATCAAAGTTACTAAAAATTAGTAGTAATCTATTATTGAAGTTATTGGAGGTCAATTTTTGGATTTACTCATGGTCAGTAATTTAAATATTAGTGGTTACTGGAGGTCAGTAATCGAGTTACTAATGGTTAGTAATTTATTATTAGGGGTTACTTAGGTCAGTAATCGAGTTATTGATAGTCAGTCATTTATTATTTAAGAGTTACTAGGGTCAGTAATTGTGTTACTGATGGTCAGTAATTTGTTATTAGGAGTTACTGGGATTCAATAAATTACATATACAGTTTATAGCTCTCTTGTAAAACTCCAGCACATGTATAGTATGCTTCAGGCAATGATGGGTGAGATAGTGCTGTCATGAAAAAACCAGTGAGATTCTGGCGACATTTAAAAAAATAATATTTCGGCGAGAAAAAAATTGGTGAACGGAATCTAGCGACCGGTTATCGGACGCCGACGGAGTTTAGTGACCTTCCAACAAAGTCTTCTTTATCTTTCACTTTCTCTTTATACGAGTGTATAAGAGTTGAGGGCAAAATAGTCTAAAAAATATAGAAAATAAAATCTTTTATATCATTTGGGCAATAGCTTGTGTACCTTGTGTTGACTTGGACCTTTTTTAAAAGTGGTAATTGGTTTAGGCAAAGAGACTCCCAAAAATGTATCAGATTTTCATTTTCTATAGATTTATTATTCCTTAGTTTATATTCCCAAAGTATAATTCAATAGTTCTTTACTTTTTCCTCAATTTTCTGCCAACACATGTACTAAATATAGTATATTTTTTTCTCATTTTATGGCAACTTACCATTTTTTAAGTTACATATGTAATTACAGATAAGCACTCACATTCTACTAGAATTGGAAAGTAAATAAATCTAATAGGATTACAAATCCAGCTATAGAAATGGATAACGTAATCAAACTAGACTAATTAGAATTAACAACAAAACACTTTATAAAGTAAGATATATATATATAGTTTCTATTCAGAGCGAAAGTTCGCTCTGAAATTAACGTGCGAAGTTCTTTTTTTAACACACTTTTTAGTTATATTTTCACATCTCCACCGTTCAGATGGTAGAACCTAATGTGTAGATCATCTTTGTAAAATTTCATCCAATTTGATAATCGTTTGACCTTTCATTATGGAGATTTACACAAACAGCTCATGTTGAATATATTCAGTTTGTTGATTGATTTAATATAGTTTCAATACCTTAACAGTAACCAAATTAGATGAAATTTTGTAGGAATAATTTATTCATTTATCAATAATATAATAACCCCTCTAAAGTAAGGTTTAAAACTCGCTAGCTAGGTAGGCGGGCGGACGACTACCTTGGAGCGTCTAGGCGACCTTGTAGGCGGATTTGCATAATTGAATATATATTTATTTTTCTACATATATTCAAGAATACTCAATGTATAGACTACTCAAATATCAAATTTCAAAATAGTCGAAATTCCAACCAATTCAAAATAGTCCAAAATTCAAAGTTCATACGTACAATAATAGTTATAATAATAATACTAGAATAAAAAATTTATCTTAAAAATTAAAACAAATCCAAATCTAATGTTTTTTATATATATTCAAATCACCCATGACCGCCTAAGAACACCCAGGCCGCCTAACTCCCCAAACGCCTAGCGTACATTGAGGCATTCCTCTTGGCGGTGATGCGCCGCTTAGACTGCCTAGGGGCAGTATCACCTTGGAGGCATTTCTTTATGCGATGGTGCACGGCCTAAGCGGCTGCGTTTTAGAACACTGCTCTAATGTAATAATTTTTGTATGGTCCATACATTATTCATTTATAGAGGATTTAATGTACAACGGACACAATTTCTTAAGCACTGAGCCTTAGATCCCTCAGGACCTGTGTAGAGCACATTACATACATAAGTATACTTACATTTGCAAATCAATGCATGCAGGCGAATTGTGGGTACGGTGGAATGGAGATGTACGTAGTTTCAAAAGCTCCTAATTTTTTTGGGTCTTTACATATTCTTCTAATAGGTACTTGAAAGAATATAATGGACTTATACATTAATTCTATGTCTTGAGTATTAAGCAATTGATTAAACATTATCTAAATAATAAGAGTTGAATAAAGAATGTAATCTTTGTGATATATTGATAACATATAATCAATATATTGAGTAAGAATCATACATAGAATCTGATATAAATCTCATGACAATAAGAAAAATAATATAGAGATCAACTAGGACTCTTTAATGGGCAAAGCACTAGTTGATCACTATAAATACATGACCATTAGTCCCTGATATCATCACTAACGCATTTAGTATTCTATCCCATATAGAGCAATTGTGAGAGATATTCAGAAGACTAAAGTTACAAGAACAATGGCGATTAGCTTCAATGCAACAGGTATAATTCTAATCTTGTTTTGATTTTGTGTTTACATGGTTTATGTTGAACTGAAGTATTAAAGGATTATTTAGTCTTAATCTTTTAATTGGTATCAGAGCCTAATGAACCTTGTATGTAAATCGATTAAGAAAATCAAATTCAGTATTCAGAGTTTTTACAAAACGTTTTATAAAACCTTTTCAGCAATAAAAAAAAAAAAAAAACTTCAGAAAACGGGCCAGCTAGGCTGACCCATTCAGAAACAACCTTGGGCCTGTGAGCCATGCTACCCGATCTGCGACCCAACCCGAAAACCTCTGCAAAGATAAAGAATTAGTCATTATTCACAACGTCTATTTTTCTGGGTTCTGGTTTTTGGCTGGGAAAAAGGCGCGCGATTTCGTTCATAAAATCGATGGAATTCAAGACCTGCAGCTCGCAATTCAGGTTAGATTAAGAATAATTAGAGAACCCTAGAAGCATCCCCGTCGTGCAATTAGCTTAAGTTAGATGGGGACCTGAAGAAATTTGGGATTTTTGCTTGATTCTCTGTGTGTGTTCTTGATGGCTTCGATTGGACTTGTGTGCTATATATGGTATTGTTGTTTGTTTTAACTAACCATGCAGCGCTGTAGCAGAGACTAAGGTATGTCAATTTGATGAATCCAAAAATTTTGACATCTGAATTGACTTAAGCTTTCTGCATTAAATCTGTAAAATTTTCTTTTAGTCATTGTTATGATTTGGTCTCCCATGTTTAATTTTCATCATAACAAGAAATTTACAGAAGAAAGGAATGGTTTTATCAAGATTCAGCTTTACTTGATTTCAGTAAGAACATATAGAAATTCCTTGAGTTTTTTGGTTTTCTGTTTTTGTGAGTTATATATTGCACATAGCAAAACTTTTCATGATTGCAGAATATCAATTAAGCATAAAAACTTGAAAACTTGTATTACTAGATTTTTAAAATATGCATATTTTATTTTCCATAGAAGTATCAATGCATTATCTACAAAAACAATGTCGATTAGCTTCAATGCAGCAGGTATAATTCTAATCTTGTTTTGATTTTGTGTTTACATGGTTTATGTTTAACTAAAGTATTAAAGGATTATTTAGTCTTAATCTTTTAGTACTGAGATAAAGGACCATTCGATCAATTTTCAAAGTCAGCTACTTACAATTGATGTTAAAATAGAATAGGAAAAAATTCACACACAGTACCTGAACTTAGGTGGTCAGGTCAGTTTGATACCTCAACTTTTTTTCGTACGATAAACATACTCCAACTTATTTATCCGTACCAAATGTGTACCCACGTCACTGTTTTGATGACATGGCACCTCTGTTTTTGTATCAAACTGACCTGACCACCTAAGTTTAGGTATCAAACTGACCTGACCACCTAAGTTCAAGTATCAAACTGACCTGACCACCTAAGGCCACGTCATCAAAACAGTGACGTGGGTACACATTCGGTACGAATAAATAAGTTGGAGTATGTTTATCGTACGAAAAAAAGTTGAGGTATCAAACTGACCTGACCACCTAAGTTCAGGTACTGTGTGTGAAATTTTTCCAATAGAATACGTTAATTATTTTGGGGAAAAATTTCACACACAGTACCTGAACTTAGGTGGTCAGGTCAGTTTGATACCTCAACTTTTTTTCGTACGATAAACATACTCCAACTTATTTATCCGTACCAAATGTGTACCCACGTCACTGTTTTGATGACGTGGCCTTAGGTGGTCAGGTCAGTTTGATACCTGAACTTAGGTGGTCAGGTCAGTTTGATACCTAAACTTAGGTGGTCAGGTCAGTTTGATACAAAAACAGAGGTGCCACGTCATCAAAACAGTGACGTGGGTACACATTTGGTACGGATAAATAAGTTGGAGTATGTTTATCGTACGAAAAAAAGTTGAGGTATCAAACTGACCTGACCACCTAAGTTCAGGTACTGTGTGTGAATTTTTTCCTTATTTTGGAATCGTAATACATATTTGAAAACAAAAAAACGACAAGATAACCAAATGATTACAATATGGAAAACCTCAGCGATGGTCAAAGCTAGAGTTCTTATTATACGGATCTGATTTCCAAAAGTCAACCGAGTTTGCCTCGTGAATTTAATCCAACTGTCATTCACATTTTACAAACTTCATTTATTTAGATCTCCATTTCTCTCAAAACTCTCATACACACCGTACCTCCTTCCTCCGGCTTCTGTTAGTTTCTATATATGAAAGTTATTAGGACAAATTATGGCAATTAGCTATGGAGCCATTTTCTGGTTAATAATATTTTGCGGCATGTTCTTATTATTCCCCAATAACCAGTCTCGCTACATGGTCCAACGCCCAAAGTTCTGGGTGGATTCAGCTGCCATATCTCAACTCAAAGTCACTGGCAACTATGAGATAACAGTTGTAAGTATAAAGATGTTGGCAGTCCTCATTATGGACCAAAACACAGCCCAAGATGTAGTATGATGAGTCCCAGCACAAGTACAAGTGAAGTTCTGAAGCCCAACTAGTTCAAGGCCCAACACAACCTCAGAAAACTAAGGTATATTCATGCATATTCATATCATATTTTTCACTGAGGATAGCAGTATCACTTTGTATCATATGTCTTCTACTAAGGATAGGAGTACTGCTTTGTATTCCGAGTTTTCTGGGTATTTTATATGGCTATGTTTCAAATCGTCTGGAAAGCTGTGATTTATCTTCTCAATGCATTTCTAGATCTTTCCAGTCGATTTGCTTTTCGAATTTCAAACAGCTAGCCAAGCATGTGATGTTCTTGGCGCTCAAACTATCAAAAGGTGAAGGAATTCTTCAACCCGTGACTTTGATGTTTTCAAGGTCCATTTGTTTATGCTTGGTTTGTGATACACTTACCTATGCAGTTGATAGTAGGCTGTCTGATCCTAGGAGGAAGTTGTTTTGCCTATTCATACATGTTAGCATTCCTTTTGAATGCTTTTGCAAAACTTTTTTCCCTCTTATGAAAAGTTAGCCATTTTCAGAAAGTTGGTTTTGTCCATTAGTGCTTGGCTTTGTCCTTCAAAGGTCTTCAACAACATCTAAGCCAAACACATCAGTCCAAACTTTCTGAATCCTTTGGCATGCGTGTTGCTCTCTTAGCAATTCACACTTGCCTATAAATACCAAGCAAAGTTCCCTTTGTTTGGTGGCTGTTATTGTGTGTGTTTGTTTTTGTATTTGTGAAAATCTTCTTAGCATGATTTTCAGTTCATAAAGCCATCTTGCTCTAAGTCTTCTTAGTGATTATAAATCTTAGAGCATTGGCTTATCTTTGTTTTGTTGTTGAGAAATCAGCTTGCTTGTTTTCTCATTCTCTACTGCTCTAAGTCTTCCTAGTGATTATAAATCTTAGAGCTTGAGAAACCAAAACCGCTTTTCAAAAAAAAAAAACATATTGCATTTGCATTCCAATACATGAGGTTGTGATTGGAGGTGCAACGACCCCAAGAGTTCACAAGCAGATTTAGCTAAGGCGTAGTTAAGGTATGAGTGAAGCTCTTGTATCTCTTTCGTGTGTGAGGACTTAGGGGACAAGATGGGAGAGCGTTCTAGATAAACTAGGTAGAGTCATAGAACAGGATAACAACAAGGTCTGGTATCCCAGGCTCTATTCTTGTAGGGATAATGACCTGAGTGGTACCTCACCTTTCAGCTTTTATAAACTTTGGTATCTCAGGTTTGGAATATATCAGATTGGTACCCCAGGTTTAAACCCCGACATAGCTTTGGTACTTGTGTTGTTAAGAGACAGAATATTCCTTTAGAATTTTCTTTTAACATTGTCAAAAAGACTAAAATACCCTTAATCTTTGTTTCTTTTAATTTTTCTCTCTTTTATTAAGTTTTGACGGAGCGTGGTGGGCCCATAATTTTGTTTATGCAACATATTACATATATATAATTTATGCTCTGTACTCAAATGTAAACAGTTAATTTTAATCATTAAAGTATTTCTTCTCAGCGTTTAATTTATTTAGAAAATATCAGATTAACTGAAAAAGAATTAAAAGATAAAAAAGAAAAATTGAAAAAATTAAAAAGTTTTAGAGAAAGGCTTCCTAGACATAGACAAGAATATTGGGAGATAATTTTTAGATTTACACAAGGTATCCATATTTTAGAAAAACATATTACAGAACTTGAAGAAATTTGGGAACAAGAACAAGAACCTCTTAACGTTTTGAGCCGCGGTTAGAGCCGCTGGTTAGATCCGCCCTAGTTGGTATCAGAGCCTGTTTTGCTCAAAAATAGGTAAAGTAAAGGCTTATGCCACAAAGTTGGCTTCTCTCAATAAATAAAAGAGAGCCAAAGCTAAAAAATTATCAAACTTATTGCATAGAAAAAGAAAAAGAAAAGTGGAACTTGTGTTTTCACACAAGACATATCCAAGAAAACCAAAACTCCATTGAATACGCTTGTAGAGTCCAAAACACTCTATACGACGAGCATATTCATCTCCAGAAAGAAATAGGAGTAGAAGAACTTGACCTCTCTAGGCCAAGCATAGTTGAATTTCTAGATCACATATCTAGAGATAAGACTACGGAGAAAGTAAAAGAACAACTCGAGAGATTTAATCTCAGAGTAAATCAGCTAGAAGAAATTCAAACAAAGATATCAAGGCTTGAAATCAAGCTTGATTATCTTAAAGAAAAACAATATATTTCAGATATTGAAAAGAAATTAGTAAGAACCGAAAATCTTACAAATAATATTCATCAACAAGCAGTTGATTTAAAAGGTACGCAAGAAAATCTAAAACGACTTTTAGAAACCCTTATATCCCGCATAGGATGAAGCAAAGAGTTGAGCTAAGATTAAGAGAAGAAGACGTAAGGGCTTTAAGTCTTATCTTCTTACAGAAAAACTTGCTGAAAATGTTGAGGCAATAATACATCAGCAGAATTACAGCAGTACCTATCTTCAAGAAAGAGGGAAAGATATTGAAGAACAGTTCTAAGAACTAAGCACGAAAATCTCTAGTCTACAAAAGGGTATAGAAAAAATGAAAGAAAATTCAACCGTTGAAAGAATCAACGAAGAAAACTAGCACAAACAGTAGCTAGTAAAATCATTATACCATAACCAAAGATAGAAAGTGGGTTCAAATTCAGTGAACCTAAGCTATTAAAATGGAAAGAATCCAAAAGGGATACAAAGATGTTAAGTAGAGTCTTCAGCAAAAGACATACTGTACCAGCAGTATAGCTTATAAATGCACAAGAATTTGAGTATAAGGAAATTGAATCTAGCGTAAGGGAAGCCTCAGCACCGAAATTTATATTCAACGAGATTTATAAGAAATGATCATTTATTATGGATTCTCACCGATACAAGATGTTAGAACTAACAGTACCAGCAACTGGTGGCGAAACAGACATCAGACTAATCACTTCTAGAGAAGTGAGTGAAGCATTTCAAAGAAAATATTCTTACATGCACATTGGTGCAGTCCAAATATCCATAAAACTCTTAGCAAGAGACGGTATAGACTGTTCGGTCTTGTGTATTCTACAAGATGACAGAATAACAGACTTCAAGAAGAGCCTGTTAGGAACAGTGGAAGCTTCACTATGCAACCAGGTTGCATATTTCAATGTCTTCCCAAACTTCACCACTCATCTGAAAGACGCAGCACACTGTCTAAGACTGAGAATCAAAATAGATGGAATTGCCATGAGACAAGGCATGATTGAACTTGTCGTCGACTATAGGATCTATTACAAGCTAATGAGCTCCAATGTGACACCAAATACTAGATTCGTCAACAGTCCTGGTCTTACAACATATGTCCTTACCAGCCCTAGAAATAATTCCCAGCAAAAGCACATCACAAAATGGGATGAAGTATCATTCCCTAGATAATGAAATTTAGCACCTCCTGAGAGGCAGATACAAAGCTCTAATACTTCCATCTATGAAGACACTGTAGGAAAAATAAGTCTCCAGTTCCATAGGCATTCTTTTGCTAACTATGAGCAAGCAAGTACTTCAGGATCAATTCCTGAAGAGTCTTTTGAGGAAGAAGAAGACTCAAAAAGACCTATAAGGATGCTTAGGGTAGAAGGATTGAAGGAACTATATAAGCAAGCAGAAAGTTGTGAAACCTTAGAAAGGTTAGAAGAGATAGTTAAGAAAATTTCTCTAGTCCAAACTAAAAGAAAAATTCTACCTTACCAAGCGGCAGAAGCAGAAGCAAGCACCATGGATGCTGAAGCAAGTACCATGGATACAGAAGCAAGCACTAGCCAGCCACCATTGGCAGGAAATACTATCATCAAAAACATTACAAATAACCCTACCAAGATCATTAGAGAAGAAAAAATCAAACTTCCTAAAGGACAGCCGCCTACAGAAAAAATAGGAGAAAGAAGCTCCCAAAAATACATTCCTACAGAACCACACTGGGGACAAGCAATCTCTGAAAGAGGAGTTTATCTAGACCTCGATAAAGTAGGAGATAAAAGAAAAACCATAGATAACTGGGTAGCAAGTTTAAAGCTAACCCAAGCCCCGGTTTTATCCAAATTCCACTATAAAGAAGCCCACGCTTACTATGAAGCAACCCTAACGGGAATAGTTCAGAAATGGTACAATTCATTTAAGAGAAGTAATAGTTGGGCAGATTGGGAAGCAAAATTAGCCAAAACTAATGACCCAATGGACTTCGCTATCCCTATATACGCACAATTTTGTGGAGATATAACGGGACATAGTGAACAAACCAAGGAAAGAGTTAAAACAAACATAAAAAAAATTAAGCATCTGCAATATGAGGTATTTTGAAGAATACACAAATGAGTTCCAAAACTACTATTGTACGATAGGAGATTTGGAAAACATAGATCTTATTAGAACATATTACAGAAAATTACCAGAACCCTGGAATAATGCTGTAGCACAGTCCCTTGAAGAAAATCCTTTAGAATATTTTTCTATAGGAGGAATAGCAGAAAGAGTAAGAGACACTACCAGAAAAGGCGTCATAGCCGACGACGCCATCTCGTCGGCCGTTTCCATTAATTCGTCGGCTATAGTCATAGCCGACGAAGTATCGTCGGCTATTATCTCGTCGGGATTGCTCCGTCAGCTATAGTATAGCCGACGACACACGGGGTAAGTCGTCGGCTTATGAAACACCAGGTATAGCCGACGAAAAAAGCGTCGTCGGCTATACTTCGAATATTGCCGACGAGAAGATCGTCGGCTTTAACAATTACGTAACTGCCCCTAACCCGAAGTATAGCCGACGACACTATCGTCGGCTATACGTCCGTTTTAGCCGACGACGCTATCGTCGGCCATAACAATCGCCGGTACCAGGAACGGCTTTTTTTTGCCTGAAGCCGGGAGGGTATAGCCGACGACATATGTCATTTTCGTCGGCTTTAACAGTTATAGCCGACGAAATTTGGTAAAAATCGTCGGCTATAGCACTTATAGCCGACGAAATAATGCCAATATCGTCGGCTATAACCCCTAAATATTTAAAAAAATTAAAAAATTTAACTCGGGCCCAATTTCTCTTCGTCTTCGGGGGCTGCAGAAAATGCACAAACAAACATCCAAATATCCAACAAATATCCACATCAATCCATCCCTAATATCCTACATACTGTACAAATTAACCCACTATATCTACTCATCATCACCCCCTAAACGCGTAGCGTCGTCGACTGGATCGTTCGAGTTCCGGTGGCTATGGCTGTCCTGATCGGCTGGCGTACTCCGATGCGGGGGGGGGGAGTGGGGACGACGAACTGGGGCATCTGTGGCGGAGGCGGGGGCTGGAGTCCAGCCTGCTGGGCCTCCCAAGACTGCTGCATCCATCGGTACATCTCCGCCACAGATGCGTCTCTGGCCTGCTACGCCGAAGCCTCCGCGGCCCTCGCCAACTCCGCCTGCTGGAGCGCCTCCACCGCCCTCGCCAACTCCGCCTGAGTCCTCTGCAGCTGCGTCTGCAAGACTCCTCTCGTCGAAGCCGCACGCTGCGTGCTGGGATTGGCCGGCGTGAACTTGAGAACCCCATCTCCCGCCGCGCCTAGGCCTCTCTGGTAGAAGTAGTTGTTCCCCGTCCCTACCGCCGCGTGCATGATCTGAGAGGCCAAGCGCGGCTCAAGGGTGTCGATCGTGGAGGCAAACTCCGCGATCGCCTCGTCGGACGCCCCGTCTCCCAGAGTGTCTCGCGCGATCCCGAAGGTGATCGCGTCGGTCTCCGCATCTATTTCCGCCTAATTGACAAGAAAATATAATAAACGAATTAAAAAATATATATATAAATTAATTTCATGAAACACTTTTATTGAAGATGGACGAATACTTACCACTTGGTCGGGACGCCCCGGATACATCTGCGCATGAATCCACGACAACGGCCTCAGCGGTCGGTCCCTCCTCGCCATCTCTGCCCACTGCCTCCAGGAGCGGGCGCCGCCGTGGTGGGGGTGCTCGTTCCTCCTGCGGTTGTCGCTGTTCGTCCGCGAGATTTTCTGTATTATAACAACAAACATATAAACGCAAATATAAATTAGTAACTAAATTAAAATATTAGGAACTAACCAAAATAAAATTAATAACTAATTTAGTTACTAACTAATTTAATTTAATTAGTAACTACTTAACTAACTAATTTAATTAGTAACTACTTAACTAACTAATTTAATTTAGTAACTAACTAACTTACTAACTACCTAATTTTATTTAATTTAATTTAATTTAATTTAGTAACGAACTAACTAACTATGTAACTAACCAACTGACTTAATTTAATAACTAATAACTAACTAACTAACTAATTAATTGAATTAAGTAACTACATAATTTAATTATTAAATAACATTAAAAAGTTATATACTACCAGGCTAAATTTTCTTACCGAGACCCTGTCGCTCCCGAAGTAGGCTACCAGCCATAGCCACTCGTACTCCCTGTACCGGAACTCGTGGGGGGTTGCAGCTCGCCCCAAGCGCTGCTCCACATGGTACGTCCTGTAGTGCGTGGACAGCTCGTTCTTCCACTCGGAGTACCTATATTAACAGAACACAACTGTTAGATATATTCGTACACTGCCAATAAATATATTTATACAAAAAAAAGCAAAACACATAACCTGTTCTTCAGCTGCTCGTCTCTCCACCAGTCCAAGGTAGGATGGACTCTAAACCATTGCTGCAACATTATAAATTAATTAGAAAATATTTTTATATAGTTATAAGGACTGAATTCATAATTGTTTATTTTCTATAATAAAAATCATATTTAACTCACCGACAGTGCATTGTACACTCGCGCCTTGATCTCATCGGGCACAGAGCCCCAGTCGGGCCACAACAGTGGGACCCTGTCCCGCACGAGCATGCCCGTCGCGTTGATGTACTTGGTGGTGGTGTCTCTCCGCTCAATCGGGCGTCCATCCTCACCGGGACCGGGCAGGATCTCTCTGATCCCACCGGCCAGCTCCCTCTCCAGGGTCGACATGTTCGCTGGCCCTCTGGTCCGTCTCGTCCCCGCGGGTTTATTGACGAGGACGCCTGTTTCATAATTAAAATGAATACATAGTTAAATAATTATGTAAACTAACTAATTAAATAATTAATTAAACAATCTAAATAATTAATTAAACTAACCAATTACCTGCGTCGTTGTACTGCTTGTCCTTCTCACGAACGGCCCACAGGCCGCGGCAGTCCTCTGAGTCGAAAGGACTGTAGAAGTAGGCCTCCTCCCAGGGAATCTCGTGGGGCCGGTCGTGCCTCCAAATCTGCCTCCCCCTAGCGTCGTACTCAGGGATGGCAGGGAGGAACTGGACCATGTACATCCCCGATGGCGGAGACATACGGGGCGTGGACCCTGAGGGGCCTGCTCCCCCTGACGGTGGGCCCCGTAGCTGTGGATGATGTCGCTGTGGGGGGACAGGGAGCATCTCTGGAGGGTCCAGATCGGCGCGCGGTGGGGTCGGCTGCCGATCCTGGAACAGTGCTGAAGTGCACTGGGGTCTGGTGGCTCTGCGTCCTCCTCCGACACTCGAGTCAGGGCCCGCTCCCGTCGACTCATACGAGGAGCCCCCACGTGGATCGCTCGGGGTCAATCCCATCAACGTCTCCTCTCGTCGACTCAAAGGCCGGCCTAGGCCCCGACGACCGCTGGATCCGCTCCCCCCACGGCTGGATCCTGCCTGAGCGTCGGGGTCGCTCTCGGTCCGTCTGCCAAGCCATCGGTCTACAAAGCGCCGGTTTCCTGCACAATTAGTATATAAATTCCATAAATTGCACAAAAATTCCACAAAATAAAATTAAAAACATCATTCAATGTATATATACCTAATTATATATATACGTACCTAAATATATTTATACCTAATTATATATATATATTCCGAAATATAACACAAAATTCCTTAAATTTCACAAAAAAATAAAAAACTTTTTTAAATATATATACACCTAATTATATATATACATAACTATATTTATACCTAATTATATATATATATATATATATTCCGAAAAATATATATATATATCGTCATAAAAATGAAAAAAAATATTTATACCTAATTATATATAAATTAGTATATAAATTAGTATACTAGTATATAAATTCAACAAAATTCCACAATTAGTATATAAAAACCGTAAATTTAACAAAAAATCCACAAAATTAGTATATAAATTCCACAAAATTAACAAATTTAACAAAAAATCCACACAATTCCATAAATTTCACAAAAACCCTAAATTCCACAAAAAATTCACAAAAACCCTAAAATTCACAAAATTCGACAAAATTAATAAAAACCCTAAATGAGGCTCGATCGGGACTACCTGACATGGTGGTGCAGTCTGGACGAGGACCGGTGGTGCGGTACGGCGGCGACGGCGACGGCGGCAGGGGCAGCTGCGGCTACGGGCGGCTGCAGCAGGGGCGGCAGGGGCGGGCAGGGGCGGCTGCGGCAGGGGCGGGTAGGGGCGGCTGCGGCAGGGGCGGGTAGGGCGGCTCGGGGCGGCTCCGGCAGCGGCTTTCGGGTCGGGGAGGGCTCGGGAAGGAGGGGGCCGGGGCGGGGAGGTATCGGGTGGGGCCGGGGAGGGTCGATTGGCGTCGGGGAGGCTCCGTCGTGGTCGGTCGGCGTCGGGGAGGGGTGGGGAACGATTGGGAAATTTGGGTTCTAAGCAGAAAATGAGGGAGAGGCGCCTAGGGCTCGGTTTAAATCGAAGGACTATAGCCGACGATTTAATTTTAATTCGTCGGCTATACTCTTACGGGCCGGGCCAAAATCCGGGCCGGGCCGGAGTTGGGCTTTGCGGGCCGATTATAGCCGACGAAGTTAAGTGTCTCGTCGGCTATAATATGAATGTCGTCGGCTATACTATGAATCTCGTCGGCTATACTATAAGCTCTCACCAGCCGTCAGATCTCGCCCATCCAACGGCGGACAATGAAACGGCGCGGATCGCAAGAGTTTAGCCGACGAAGTTAAGTATTTCGTCGGCTATTCCCTGGTCAACTTTTGGTCAAACCTCTTAACGCTTTAAAACGGAAATTGGCCCGTCTAAATGACGTTTTTTGGCCTGACCTTCAACAGAGAATAGTTTCAAATCGATGCGACGCAACTAACCGTATAAAAATTTTCCTCCAAAAATTTACCGACCGTCAGGCTACCCATAGGAAAACGGAAGTAAAAAACACCTAATCGCAACATTCGGCACACAGATTTTGTCGGAATCTTCCCATTTTTCAACCGTAGTCGTATTTCAATATTTCGGTCGTATCTTATTTCACGACACTTTTGCATTTGAACGGTCTACGTATAGCAACTATTTGAAACTATACATTCACTTAAACACTTAGTAAATAAGTTAAGGAATATTAGTGCATATGTTCCGATTTCGAATCTAAAAGTTTGGAAAATCTATTCCAACCGTCAGATATCACCGTTAAGATTAAATACATGTAGGAAAAAAAATCCAACTACATCTGACAACGTTAAAGGCTCGATCGGGACGGTCAAACTGCATGGTCAAACCTCGAAACGCTTTAAAACGGCAATTGGCCCGTCTAAATGACGTTTTTTGGCCTGACCTTCAACAGAGAATAGTTTCAAATCGATGCGACGCAACTAACCGTATAAAAATTTTCCTCCAAATATTTACCGACCGTCAGGCTACCCATAGGAAAACGGAAGTAAAAAACACCTAACCGCAACATTCGGCACACAGATTTTGTCGGAATCTTCCCATTTTTCAACCGTAGTCGTATTTCAATATTTCGGTCGTATCTTATTTCACGACACTTTTGCATTTGAACGGTCTACGTATGGTTTCGGTCAATATACTTTAGCCGACGACTTGCAAGTCGTCGGCTACAGTATAGCCGACGAATTGGAAGTCGTCGGCTACAGTATGGGCATTATAGCCGACGAATTATGGTCCATTTCGTCGGCTATAACGCTGATCTTTCTGAAAATTTGCCATTTAGGGCCTGAAAATTGCCTATTTCACCTGATAAATTCCTGAATATCGCACAAACAAATCAATACAATTTCCCATAAATTCGAAAAACGGTAATTAAGGACAAAAAATATTTTCATACATGCATGCACCATCGTACACAAATACATACATAAATAGTATACTAAGGATGATAATCAGAATCATCCTCATCACTTGAGTCAGACGTAGTATAGTAGTTAATATCTGGCAACCGGTGCTCGTACTCGTCGTCTGAGTCATCGTCTGCCTGATATAGACGATTCGGATTAACATCATACATGGGCACCTGACCCCTAGGAAGTCGAACCACTCTGCCCGGCGTCACATTATTATCGCGGATGGTGGAGGATTCCGGAATGTCGCCGGCGTCCGGCTCTTGGTATGCGGTCGCTTCTTGACACTCTGTGCTCACACCAAGTGTGGTAGCACTGTATATGTCTCGCTGAGACACATGGTTAACTACCTTCCACGTGCCTTTGTTCAAAGGATCGTCAAGATAAAAGACCTTTTTGGCCGCTGTGGCGAAAACAAAGGGGTCGTCTTCATACACACTAGTGGCGGTATTCACCGAAAGTATGCCGTACTGATCGATCCGTATGCGGTGCGGCCTAGTATCAAACCATCGACACTTGAACAAGTGGACTTTCATGCGGTTCCCATAAATGAGTTCAACAACTGACTGTAGGACACCGTAAAAATCCACGCCCCCCTCTGCACCATCGACCATCACCCCACAATTCTGTGTTTTGCGTTCCCCGTCTCTAGCTTCACATATATACTTAACGCCGTTGACATCACACATTGGGCGGACTGTGGAAGATATCGGCTTCATCGACAACAGCCTCAATTCCTCTGAGTAATTTGTATGACCACCCCTCGCAGCCACTTGCATCAGCTGAAAAATATAACTCAAATCACTCGGTGTGTTTATGATTAAAGAATAGGGAACTGTAAAAGAAAGCCATCTAATATATATATTTATACACTTACCCATTGTGGAAAATAGTCTGCAAACGTCGTGTTGTGGTACTCGACATCACCGCGAACTTCCTTGCTGTGAAGATGGTGACGTTTCCAATATTGTACCTCCGGACAGTTTATTAGAACCCACCAGTGGGCAATCCCTACCTCATGGTCAGGCAACTTGTCCACACCCTTTTTCTTGAAGCTTCCGTATGGTACAACAGAGTTGGCGACGATAGATAGGTTGAACTCGGGGTCATCTCGACTTGGATGTTGTGGGGGGTCCTCCATCGCTCCCAAGTACAACTTGGCGTACGTTACACACTCATGCGCAATGTAAGCTTCAGCAATACACCCCTCAGGCGCAGATTTATTGTGCACATATTTCTTGTAGTCTCCAAGTTGTCTGCAAGGTTAACAAGTGCGTGTTAAGAGCATGCAACTTTTATTTAAAAACATGTATAAATCAAATTTATGAATAACATGTACCTTTCGATGGGATACATCCAAGTGTAGTGTACGGGACCGGTAAGCAACAATTGTTGGGGAAGATGGATCATCAGGTGAGGCATGATGTCAAAGAAGTTTGGGGGAAATATCCTCTCGAACTTGCACAAGATAAAAACGATTTCCTCATGCATTCTCATGAGGTCTGATTTTCTAACTTCTCTAACGCATAACTTCTGGAAGAATCTTGACAACGCCACCAACGGCTCAACCACTTCATCCTCCAAGTACGCTCGAATGAAAATAGGGAAGAGGCGTTGAAGCAGTACATGGCAGTCGTGACTCTTCAATCCGTACATCTTGTTGTCTCGGTAGTTAACACACTTGCTTATGTTACCCGCATAGCCATAAGGATACCTGCATAGCCATTAACAACAATTAGATTTCATGCATATATAGTCGTCCAACAACAGATGGATTCTTTAGGGAATACATGCCTAATTAATAAAAAGTTACCTGACATTACTCAGCCATCCAAAGATTTCATGTTTCTGGTCCCTGGTGACGGTGTAAGGAGCTTGGGGCATTTTGCTCCTGCCCTCTCTCAACCACAAATGGTCCCGCAGTCCCATATTTCTCAGATCAACGCGTGCCTTGGGGGTGTCTTTTGTTTTCTTCTCCCAATTCAAAACTGTGCCAACCACGGCTTCACCCACGTTCTTCTCTATATGCATGACATCCAGGTAGTATCTGGTAGCCAACCTGGCCCAATAAGGAAGTTCCCATAAGATGCTCTTGTGTGACCAGAACCTATACCGATCCGGCCTCTCTGGAATCGTGCGCAACACATCGGGATGATTGCTAAGCGGACCAAAGTCATACTCATTCAACACTGCCAATATTTCCTCCCCTGTCCATTGCTCCGGTGCCCAGCCCCTTTCTTCAGTCCCATCAAAAGCCTGTGCATCGTCCCTAAATGGATGGTCATGCGGAAGCCAACGACGGTGACGCATCTGGACAATCTTGCTGCAATGAGGACTGGAGCAATCAACAGTCATGCACTCTGAACAAGCCCTGTAACCCCTGGTGACGCTGCCCGACAACATACCCCTCCCAGGAAAGTCACTGATCGTGCCAACAAGCATGGCATGCATCCGGAACATCTCATTTTTGAACCGGTCGTAGACCAGGTGGCCGTTCAGACTCAAGTACCGAAGCTCCTCAATTACGGGTCTCAAATACACATCGAGACACTTTCCCGGATAACCTGGGCCTGGAATCAACAATGTGAGCATGTTATATTCCTTCTTCATGCACATCCACGGTGGAAAGTTGTACGGAATCAAAATAACTGGCCACACACTGTACTGAAGCTCTTTCTTGCCAAAAGGGTTGAAACCGTCGGATGATAGCCCTAGCCAAACATTTCGAACCTCTGATGCAAATTCGGGAAACTCCAACACGTTCTTCTTCCAAGCCTCTCCGTCGGCGGGATGTCTAAGGGTGTCATCGTCAGGCACATTCCTCTCAGCCCACCATCTCATAGCTTCGGCCGTGAAAGCACACATGAACAACCGCTCAAGCCTATCAATCAGCGGGAAGTACCGAAGTATCTTCACAGCTTTCTTGTTCCCTTTAGGAGTGAACTTATACCGCTCTGTATTGCATAATGGGCAGTATTCAAGATCTGCAAGTCCTTCCCCGTAAAACAGAACGCAATCGTATCTGCATGCATGAATCTTGATGTAGGAAAGGCCGAGATCTTTAAGGATATGTCGCACCTTATGATGACTGGTAGGAAGCCGATGTCCGGGGGGCATCGCCCCACCCCATAGCCGAAGCCAATCATCAACCGATTTGACAGTGCCTTTGTTCTCCGTTTTGATCTTCATCACTCCCATGACAGATTCAAGGACAGTCTTACTGCATCCGGGGTACAACGGAGTCTGTTGCAATGCGATCAGGTTGTTGTACTTTTCCATACCACTTGTGTTGACCGGAGATCGGGGTAATGGCTCGAGTGGCTCAATATCAGGGAAACACTCCATCTCCGGAGGTGGGAGTTGCACATCTGGTGCTTCCTCAAAGACACCGCTCTCACGAGGAAACATATCGTTGATCCAGTTCGTTGTCGGATCATTGGAGGAACTCCCTCTCTCGGCAAATTGTCCATGATCATGACGACCCGCAAACTCTGGTTCACCGTGATAAATCCAATTAGTGTATAGGACCCAAAATCCATATATAGCCAGGTGTTGCTCCACTGTCTCTATGGAAAACCGGTGTCGTGGGGTGGCACACTTGCACTTTTTACACGGACAATAATGAAGTGTAGTGTCTCCACAGTTAGCCATCACAAAATCCAGGAAACTCCTAACTCCATCATGATACGCCTGATCCCATCTTCCAAGGGTAATCAAACTCTTGTCCATCCTGTAAATTCAAGAAATAAATATAGCTATATATAGATATGTATATATGCACGTACTACGTACGTACTAATTAATTAAAAAATTCATCATTACACACACACATATATATATATATATATACACATGCATCCCTAAATTAATTAAAACATCGTCAATCTCCCTAATTAATTAAACACAATGTATTTTTTATATATACCAACAATATATTTTTAATTACAATTAAATTAATTAATATATATACATTTTTTCATCAAATTCATCTAAAATCACCTATAAATCAACAATCAATCACTAATCTTCAACAAAACTTCAATTCTATCTAACCAATACAACATATATATCAACCCATTAATAATCTCATCTCAACACATATATATATATATATATATATATCAAATTAATCACACATTTATTCTAATTAAACTCTAAATTAATACACCTCTGCATATAACCAACTAAATCAACACACACAGCAATATACGTACCTTTCAAGCTTATGGCCGAGGTTTTGGACGATTTCAGAGCGTTTTGGACGATTTCATCGACGAATGAGCTCCCTGATGCAGAAGGTCGATCTGATATAAGAGTTATAGCCGACGAATACCCCCCTCGTCGGCTATAACAAAAACTTTTCGTCGGCTATAACTCTTATAGCCGACGAATACCATCCTCGTCGGCTATAACTAAAAACGTTTCGTCGGCTATAGTTATAGCCGACCAGTTGTCGGCAGTCGTCGGCTATAATATTATAGCCGACGATGTGGCCGACGAAATAGTAGTTCGTCGGCTATAAGGGGTTATAGCCGACGAGGTACTATTTCGTCGGCCGTTTTTTCCCATATCGTCGGCTATAACCCCTTTTCTGGTAGTGAGAACTGTTAAGAAAACAGTGCACAGAAAATCAAAAGACAAAAACTGCTAAGAAACAACTCAGAGGAGTTGAGAACATGTGCCAAAAAATCTTAGACACACCAACACAATGGGGATGTCATCTCTACACTGATAGAAAAAATAAGAGCAGGTTTAGAAACAAGAAATACAATAAATTTACTTCTAAAAAGAAGTACAATTAAGTTCAGAAAAAGCTCTGAACAAGAAAAAGAAAAAAGATCTCATAGAAAGAGATTTTTTAAGAAAAGAACTCCGAAGAAAAATACTTCTAGAGACACAAAGCCCTGTAGATGTTGGCTTTGCAAGGCTGAAGGTCATTCTGCAAAAGAGTGTCCTAAAAGAGATAAAAGATCTTCTAAAGCCCTTCTAGCAGAATACGATGAAGTCGTAGAATACGTAAACCTAAAAGGGTTTGAAGTAGCCTATTCTGATGAAGAGAATGAATCTGTATATTCTTTTGAAGATACATCAGGAAGCGATACGGAAAGTATCTCTAACAGCTCCGGAGAAGAAAGTGAATATAGTTATAGACCTATATTCATGTTGATCCAAAATTGGAATAAAAAAACCACTGATAAAATCAGTCAGTTTTCTCCAAGGCCAGGAGCTTTCACTTGTGACTTTTGCAAGTGTGAAGATAATAATATAGTACCCATGTACTGTAAAGAAACAGGAGAAACCTATCATAAAGAATGTTTCATAGCAGAAGTAAGAAGAAAAACGAAAGAACCTGACGCACATACACTAGTAAATCAAGAATATGATATATTCCTTGATCAAGTCTAAAAGCAGGATCTTGAGAAAAACCTCGAGAAAATGAAGTTAGAAACTTCAAGAATTATAAAAGAATAACCAAGTATCTCAATAGTAGTACAAGAACGTAGCCAAACGGAGGTAAAACCTGAACTCCGTCAAGAAGAGGAAAGGATTATAAACCTTTTCATAGAGCTCACTAGAGAAAAAGATACCATCGAGGATACAATTCAACCAGTAAGACAGGTTCAGACAAGTGTATATAGCAATTATATTACTGTAGGTCTGAAATTTCCCAACTATAAGAAATACCATCTACATGCTTTTGTAGATAATGGTTCAGGCTATAGCCTAGCAAAGAAATATGTTATTCCTGAAGAATATTGGGAAAAGTCTGATAGAGCAGTTACTGGAATTGGAATGGGAGATAATGAGTTTACAATGAGCTATGTAGCCAGAAACGTCAAGATCTCGATAGGCGGAGGAACCTTTACGTTCCAAAGAATTTGGAAGAGTGAAGCCCAAGGAGCCGATATGCTAATAGGAAATGATTTCCTACTTCAGCAGAAAATAATACAAACCCTCGAGATGATAGGGTTTGAAACGAACAACAAGTTCTACTGGGAATCCAGATTACTGGATGCAGTCAGCATTGCAAGTAAAGGATTCACAGAGCAATATCAGAAGTCGTGAGCCAAACGTGGTGATCATAAACCACCTTTTGAACCGGTATTAACATTTCAAGAACACCAGAAAATTGTGCAAAATGAAGCAACAACTTCAGAAGACTCAGAATCAGAGGTAGAACCTCAAGATTCAGATAGCTCGGATGGTGAAGAAGAATTCATCCGAGAACACAATCTAAAAGTATACATTAATAAGATAGAACAAAAGAAAATCCCAAAACTTGCTGAGATAGAAAGCCTACTGAAGCCCATAATCAGTGAAGACCCCCAGTTATACTGGGAAAGAGACCCGGTTTATTGTCAGCTAAAGATGCATGATGCCAATGCAATATGCCATGTCAAAACCATACCTCATTATAGAGATGAGGATCGAAAAGAGGTGGAGAGTCAAATTCAAGAATTGCTTGAAAAGAAACTAATTAGACCCTCAGATAGTTCTCATCATGCTCCAGCATTTTTGATTAGAGACCATGCAGAACAACTAAGAGGAAAAGCAAGGATGGTCATAGACTATAGGGACGCCAATAAGAAAACTGTTAAAGATGGTTATCATATTGCTTAAGTCAGAGTCTTGATAAATATACAAAAATGAGCAAAGATATTCTCAAAGTTCGATGCAAAATCAGGCTTTTGGCAAGTAAGAATGCACCAGGATTCCATAGCCTTAACAACCTTTGGAACTCCTCAAGGACATTACGAATGGCTTGTAATGTCGTTTGGACTTAAACAAGCTCCATCTATCTTCCAAAGAAAGATGGATAACATATTTAAGCCATACTCAGATTTCTGCATAGTTTACATTGATGACATTCTTGTCTTCTCTAAAACTATGAATGAACATCTGAAACATCTTGAGCAAATTTGCAAGCTCATAGTCCAGAAAAGAATCATCCTTGGACAAAAGAAAATTCATCTTATAAAAGGAGAAATTGACTTCCTTGGCATACACGTCAAGGATGGAGAAATTCGTCTTCAAGAACATATAGTAAAGAAAATAAGCCAATTCCCTAACAATATCCCAGATGCAAAGTCTCTACAGAGATTTTTGGGAGTTGTTAACTTTGCGAGAGATTTGATTCCTCAAGTGAGTGGCCTCACTGCTCTTCTCTCTCCAAAGACAAGCATGAAAAAGAAATGGTGCTTTACAACGGATGATAGCAACACCGTTAAGAAGATTAAAGAACTTACAAAAAACCTCCCCCCTTTGCAGTTACCTGAAGAAGGTGACCTGATTATTTTGCAGACAGATACAAATGATTATTATTGGGCAGGAGTAGTTTTAGCAATAGCACCATGTACAAATCAAGAAAATATTTGTAAATTCCTGTCAGGAAAATTTAATCCAGCAGAATTAAATTATTCCACAGGAGATAATAAAGAGGTTTTAGCCCTAATTAAATCCATTAAGGGAGCAAAAGCCTTTTTAGAAAACAAGTTTCTAGTCAGAACAGATAATAAGAGAGTAAAAAACTTTAAGAACTATAAGCTTACAGATGCAGCAGATAGAGGAAGAGTTCTTAGATGGTAGATGTTTTTATCTCAATATGAATATGATGTTGAAATGATTGCAGGAAACAAGAATTATCTGCCTGACGCTCTCACCAGAGAAATGGCAATGTTCGAAAGGGGTGAAGGTCGTAACCCAAGAAGCAAAATGCCCGAACCTGAACCAGAAGTTGAAGAAAGAAGAAAGCCCGATTTCAAACAAGAACCAGGCCTGAAGACAAAGGATCAAAGGACAAAGCCCTGCAAGAGAGATACAGAGATGGAGACAAAACTGTTGGACCATTACATGATGGACCAGGTTACCAATATCTGGTATCCTACTCTCCTGCTGAATCCAGTAGTGCCTCTGAAAAAATTCAGCCTGATCCGATAAGACGGGAAAATAATCCAGAAGATAAGCAATCTTCCAACCCAGAAGAAGAAACAATTGTAAATGAATATTTACAGCATCCCAGAGCTACAGTCACAAATGACTGGTTTCAAAGAAGACAGCCTTATAAGGCAAGAACCACTGACAGGTTAGCATCCTTCATGTTACCAGCAGTAAAAGGTCTGAAAAAGATTTTTAATCATCCCATGAGGATTTATGAAAGGCCGGTGTTCAGAACCAGCAAGAATTTTCAGCTCAATCAGAGAATTATCATGGATAATATTTTAGCAGCATCCCGAGAAAATAACGAAGCACTGGTACTTCAAGCCTTGGAAACTCTAGCTGGGAAATTTTGCAGCTATAAATTAGAAGAAAAGGGGCAGCATCTCGAGGAAAAGCTTGATATACAATACCTCGAGAACCCTGAAAGTGCTAAAGTCCCACTTTTAGCCCTATCAGAATCTGAATGGTTCAGTTTCCATAATCTCTTAGGAGATTTCAAAAACAGAAAGGCTCTTCCATCAACCTTGCTAGTAGTAGTAGGTCCTTATTATGGAAGATACTTGATTGATGTTCAAGCAGAGCATCCGCAGAAGAACAAATTGTGGCTAATTGAGAATGGTTTTGTTCATAACCTTTGGACGAAAACCAACAAAGACCTAGAAGGTCTCCCTGAAGCAATTCACCAGGCAGTCAATAACATTAGACCAGATGGTTGTACTCTAAGATTAAAATTCATTTCAACCCCTCCTGAATGGACTAAAGAGGAAGGGAGAAGGAGTTATATTTCTCCTTATCATTATGGCAGAATTATTCAGGGTTGTGCCTCTCAAGCACAAAAATGGTCATCAAGCAATGGAAGACCTAATTAGAGTATTCCCTGGATGAAGGCTATGGCGATAATTCGTATCCAGAACTTAATCCAGAAAGACAGTGACACTACCCTTCTGGCCAGAGGAGAAAAGATTATAGTTGCCAGCTATAACCATCCACCTCCAGAGCACTGTGATTTGTATAAGGCCTTAGAAAACCGAGAAATCGATGGTACGTTAGCAACTACCACTTGGATAGAAAAATTAGAAAAGGAGCCAAAATTCAAGGATCTGTATGATTCAGATATGGAATCTGAAGTCGAAGAAAATAATGACTCTGGAGCATCTTTTGCTGATGAGGAATTGCACAACATCAATAATATGATGGAGTATTAGCTACCAACGCATCAAGACAAGTAGCTTTAGGTGAGTGGGCTCCATCTAGTGGAAGTCAGCCTAGATGTAAGATAAGTGTGTTTGGAATAAAGTTGCTGCTGACGCTTAAGGACAAGCTCCTTTAGAAAAGTGGAAGCCAGCTGTTAAGATAAGGATTCCTCCTGTCTGCTTTTCTTAATGGAATTCAATTACAGTTTGAAATCCGAAAGCTATTTAAAGAGGCTGAAGGCTCAAAGGAAGGCATTCGAAAAATCAAGAAAGAAAGAGCAGTCTGAAGTTTGAGAGCTTAGAAACTTGTGAGAAAAGTGTGAGTTGAGAGTAGAGTTGTAAGGTAAATAGTATGAGATTGTAAAGTGTGCTACTGTATCCTACTATTCAATCGGTGTGGTGTGTTTATTTCTCAAGTAAGTTGGTAATTTAAGTTGAATTATGCGTAGCTAAACAGCTTTTAGCTGTTTACCTAAGAGTGAGGCTCTGGGTTATGTATAGGTAAGTATGTTTGAATAAATAAACTTCAGTTGGTGTCCCCCATATCCGTCTCTGTTTGTGTTAAATTTTTCTCAAACCCCAGGTGGAGGACTACCTCCTAGGAGTGGTATTTGAGATGAAAATTGCTATCAAATTATTCTTAACTATAACTTAAGAAGCCATGTTTACTTGTTTTGCTAGAATTTAAAAAATTTCTAGACTAAAACAGTAGTGATCCCGCCAGAATAGTAACCATTTAGACAAGAAGGTCGTTAGGTGAATTTGGCATGTTGAAGGGTAGCTCTTAGAATGGATAGATAATTAAAGTTTAGTAAACAAATAGATAATAGGCAATTAAGTTCTAATAATAATAATATAAAAAAAAAATTATTTATAAATTTCTGAAACAAGGGTAGTGAGGTAGTCCAGTCATTCAAAGTTCAAAAATACAGAAGTTTTGACGCCGTTAAACAGATAACAGCTCTGGGTACTAAAGTTAGGATAAAGACTAAACGTAAGATACCAATATGAGGTTTGGTAAACGTGAAGTACCAATACTTATAATACTGGAAACATGAGGCACCACTGGGGATAAATTTCACTACAAGAAAATATGGCTTTGCCGACGAAAAAAAAAAACGGCCGACGAAACACTTTTTTCGTCGGCTATTTCCAAGAATGGCCGACGAAAATTTTTGTCGTCGCAAAAAAATAAATTTCGTCGGCCATTCTCAGAGAATGGCCGACGATTTTTTATTTCGTCGGTAAAAATGAAAAATCGTCGGCTATTCTACAAGAATGGCCGACGAATTTTTCCGTCGTCCCTAAAAAAAATGTTTCGTCGGCTATACTCCTATAATGGCCGACGAATTAAAGTTTTCGTCGGCTATACAAATTTTGGAAGAATGACCGACGAAGTTGGCAATTTCGTCGGCTATAAGTCTTTATATTTTCAGATCTGGACAGAAGCTGCTCATTTGAAAAAAAAACGGGAGAAAGAGTGAAAAATCTGTGGGTATTGTTGAAATCCGTCCTCTCTTACATTGTGGAGCTATATATAGGTACGTATATGTGTATATATGTTGATTTTGAGTTTTAGTTGAGTTGATTTTGAGTTTTAGTGATTTTGATATAGTAAGTGATTTTTTGTTTTGTTGTTGTTTTAGTGTTAGAATGTATGTATATATGTTGATTTTGAGTTGTAGTTGAGTTGATTTTCAGTTAGAGTATAATTATGTGTTTTAATTTAATAATATTATTTTAATTAGTGTTAAAATATATATAAATTAATATATTAATTAATGGTTGTTGATAGTGTAATGAACTTAAATAATGGTTGTTAATTAATGGTATATATATATATATATGAGTTGATGTTGATAATAACATATATTGTAATATATATGTGTTAATTAATTTATTATTAATTAAAGTTATACATATATATTATTATCAGGCTATATATGGATCGAGATAAGAGTTGGATTTCGCTTCCAAGGCATGACCGACGATACACTACAGGAGTTGTGGATTTTATGCAGTTCGTCGAGGAAAATGCAAAGGGGAATTACCATTATTGCCCGTGCAAGAAATGTAAGTGTCGCAGTGATATGTGTCGATTTCCGATTAGGACAGTATGGGAGCACCTAAAGAGTAATGGGTTTTGGCCGAAGTACACACGTTGGATATATCACGGTGAGCCATCATTAGATGGATCGCATGATCATGGGCAGTATTTTGAGGCGGGGAGTAGTAGTACATCCAACGATCCAACAATGGGATTCGTCAACGACGTGTTTCCTTTTGAAAGCGGTGTACGTGGGGAACAATATATGCAGGACCCGGTGCAGCCCTTCCCACAAGTTGTCAACACTGCTGCCTTTGACAAGTACAACAAACTGATTGCATTGCAACAGACCCCTGTGTCTTCAAGCTCTGAGAAGACAGTTCTTCAAAGTGTGATGGAGGTAATGAGGATTAAAGTCGAGACAAAAGGAAGCATCAGGCAAGTGGATGAATATCTACAGTACACTTCTTCGTTGTTGGAGGAGGGTCATCGTAATCCTACCAATCACCGTCAGGTCCGAAGTATCCTCAAAGATCTAGGGCTTTCCTACATTAAGATCCATGCATGCGCATTTGACTGCGTTCTCTTCTGGGGTGAAGATGCAGAAGGGAATGACCTTGCTAGCCTTGACGCATGTCCGATATGTCAGTCTGACCGATATAAGTTGACGGGAGCAGGCAATAGGAAACCTGTGAAAGTGCTTCGGTATTTTCCGTTGAGAGATAGGCTTGAGCGGTTGTACATGTCAGAAACCACCGCAAAAGCTATGAGGTGGCACAGTGAGCGGGACGCGGGAGACGCAGATATCATGACACACATCTCTGACGGAGCGGCTTGGAAGCATATAAACAATGAAATTCCTTATTTTGCGTCAGATGTCAGAAACGTCAGGCTCTGGCTCTCAACCGACGGGTTCAACCCTTTCGGCACCACGAGTCTTTCATATAGTATATGGCCGGTGGTTTTGGTACCTTACAACCTTCCTCCGTGGATGTGCATGAAGAAGGAATATAATATGCTGACGTTGTTGATTCCGGGGCCTGGTTACCCATGAAAATGTCTCGATGTGTATATGAGACCATTGATTGAAGAGCTTAAGGTATTGTGGGACGTTGGTCATCCCACTTTTGACAAGTACAAGCAGGAGACGTTCCAGATGCATGCCATGGTTATTGGTACCATCAGTGATTTTCCTGCTTATGGGATGTTGTCGGGCAGCGTTGTTAGGGGATACAAGGCTTGTCCAGAGGCCTCAGCGATTATGGGAGCACCCCTCATTGCAACAAGATATGCCGAATGGGTCATCGTGTGTTCCTTCCGGCGGATCACCACTGGCGTTACGAGTCCGCCGCATTTGATGGAACCGAAGAACACGGCCGTGCTCCCAGAAGATGGACAGGAAGAGAAATTTTAGCAAGACTTAATGAGTACGATTTTGGGCCCCTCAGCAATCATCCCGATATTGTAGCGGAAATACCTGAAAGGCCTGAGGAGTACAAATTCTGGACACATAGGAGCATATTGTGGGAACTCCCGTACTGGTGTGAGTTGCTGATCCGTCACTTCCTAGACGTTATGCACATAGAAAAAAATGTTTCTGAAAGTGTGATGGGCACAACGCTGAACTTGGAGGGGAAGACGAAAGACGGTCCTAAGGCTCGCACTGATATGCAAAACATGAATATCAGAAAACCACTATGGTTGAAACAAGGGAAGAGAAAAATGCCTCAAGCTCCTTACACCGTCAAGCCTGAGCATAAATCAGAAATTTTCCATTGGATAAGTCGGGCCAAGTATCCTTCAGGCTTTGCTGGAAATATAGCCAAGTGTGTCAATAGACAATTCAACAATCTGTACGGGTTGAAAAGTCATGACAATCATATCCTGCTACAACGTCTCTTCCCTGTTTTCATTCGACCGTTCCTTCCCCGTCACGTTGTGGAGCCGTTAGTAGCGTTGGCAAGATTTTTCCAGAAGGTATGCACACGGGAAGTGAGAAAATCTGACCTCCGGGAAATGCAACAAGACATCGTTCATATCATGTGTAAATTTGAGATGATATTTCCTCCAAATTTTTTCGACATCATGCCTCACCTCATGATCCATCTTCCTCGGCAGTTATTGCTTACCGGTCCTGTGCACTTCACTTGGATGTATCCGATGGAAAGGTACGTATTTTACACCTTATGTTAATTTCCTCATCAATATATGTGATATAGTGTTAATGTATTATCATAACACTTTAAAAACTTGATTTATAGGCAACTTGGACAATACGGTGGTTTTGTCCAAAACAGATCCGCACCTGAAGGATGTATAGCTGAAGCATATATTGCGCACGAGTGCGTCACCTACATGAAGCTGTATTTCGGAGCGTTACAGGAAAGCATACAGGAAGATGTACCGTCACAGTTCAATCTTTCCATACTCTCCGACGATGTTGTACTCGGTGGAAACATGCCAGATTCCTACAAGTTGAAAGATTATGAGGTAGCCATTGCACATTGGTGGGTACTAATCAACTGTCCAGAAGTTCAGTTTTGGAAGGACATACATCTACGCTGTGAAGGAGTAGCAGGTGATCGCGATTACCACAACCAGACATTCGCAGAGTATTTCGGCCGCTGGGTACGTACCTTTAACACTATTCTATACGTGTTCATATATTATTGTGTATATTTATTCATATTTATAGTTGATTCTGATGGTTGCAGATGGACCTTATTGCAAATGATAATCACCCAAATTGGTCGCACGAACTCAGACTTTTAGCGAGGAGGCCGGTCTATTCAAAAGTTTATGCGACGTGCAAGGTGAATGGTGTGTTATTTCGATGTGAAGACAGAGACCTCAGACTGAAAACACAAAATTCAGGGGTTATGGCACATGGTGGGGATGGTGGAGTTGATTATTACGGTGTTCTCCATTCAGTTGTGGAACTGCATTACGGGGAAGGCATGAAAGTGCACCTTTTCAAGTGTAGATGGTTTGACACACGGCCGCAGAGCATGAAAACCGATCAATACGGCGTAAGTTCTGTGAACACTAGTACATCATGGTATGAGGACGACCCGTTCGTTTTAGCCACATGGGTGAAACAAGTGTTTTATCTTGATGATCTCGCCAAGGGTGACCCGTGGAAAGTAGTCAACACTATCCACCATCGCAACATTTACCGGGCGTCTACACTTGGAGTGGTTGAAGAGAACGAGGAAGGGGGCACCGCGTATCAAAAGCCCAACTCAAACGGTATTCCTGACTCCTCTTTTATTCGCCTAGACACGCCGGTGCGAATTCGACGTGAAGAGCCACTGCTTGTTGATGTTGATCCAACTGAAGAAACTAACGAGGATTCTAGTGGTGAGGAAAGACATAGATTACCCCTATCGAGCAATTCAGAAACCGAAGAAGACTCATCCGATGATTCCGATTACAATCCGACGGATTAAGTAATTTAAATGATGTAATCCTTTCATTTGCAATCAACTCATTTCTAATGAACGGGCGTGGGGAGGAGCCTCCCAGCTAGGCTGGGTTCCAAACCCCTTAAAAAAAAATTTGAAATATGTTGACTGTTGGGTTTCTGGTTTTTTATGTTCAATTTTGGTTATATGTGAACAGGACATCGGAATAGGAGAGGTGTAAAACCACTGGTTTTTTTGGTTTTTTTTCAGAGAATAGCCGACGAAAAATTAATTTCGTCGGCCATAAGTTTTTTAAAAAATAATAAATTACAATGACCGACGAATAATAAATTTTTCGTCGGCTATAGCAACAATGGCCGACGAATAATGAATTATTTCGTCGGCCATAAGTTTTTTAAAAATATTTATTTTACGAACAATGGCCGACGAAATTAAGTATTTCGTCGGCCATAAGTTTTTTAAAAATAATTATTTTACGAACAATGGCCGACGAAAATTTCATTATTTCGTCGGCCATAAGTTTTTTTTAAAATAAATATTTTATTTTTTACCGAAAACGACAAAAGAATAGCCGACGAATACTAGGTTTTATTTCGTCGGCTATGATTAAAACAAAAAACAAAAAATGAGCAGCTTCCATTTTCTATCACTGTCGACAAACCATTGCTTCATCCTTCAAATACAAATGTGTCGTGAAATAAGATATGACCGAAATATTGAAATACATCTACGGTTGAAAAATGAGAAGATTCCGACAAAATCTGTGTGCCGAATGTTGCGGTTAGCTGTTTTTTACTTCCGTTTTCCTATGGGTAGCCTGACGGTCGGTAAATCTTTTGAGGAAAATTTTTATACGATTAGTTGCGTCTCATCGATCTGAAACTATTCTCTGTTGAAGATCAGGCAAAAAAACGTCATTTAGACGGGCCAATTTCCGTTTTAAAGCGTTTAGAGGTTTGACTCACCCGGTTGACCGTCCCGATCGAGCCTTTAACGTTGTCAGATGTAGTTGGATTTTTTTTCATACATGTATTTAATCTTAACGGTGATATCTGACGGTTGGAATAGATTTTCCAAACTTTTAGATTCAAAGTCGGAACATATGCACTAATGTTCCTTAACTTGTTTACTAAGTGTTTAAATGAATGTATAGTTTCAAATAGTTACTATACGTAGACTCTTCAAATGCAAATGTGTCGTGAAATAAGATATGACCGAAATATTGAAAAACGTCTACGGTTGAAAAATGAGAAGATTCCGACAAAATCTGTGTGCGGAATGTTGCGGTTAGCTGTTTTTTACTTCCGTTTTCCTATGGGTAGCCTGACGGTCGGTAAATCTTTTGAGGAAAATTTTTATACGATTAGTTGCGTCTCATCGATCTGAAACTATTCTCTGTTGAAGATCAGGCAAAAAAAGTCATTTAGACGAGCCAATTTCCGTTTTAAAGCGTTTAGAGGTTTGACTCACCCGGTTGACCGTCCCGATCGAGCCTTTAACGTTGTCAGATGTAGTTGGATTTTTTTTCATACATGTATTTAATCGTAACGGTGATATCTGACGGTTGGAATAGATTTTCCAAACTTTTAGATTCAAAGTCGGAACATATGCACTAATGTTCCTTAACTTGTTTACTAAGTGTTTAAATGAATGTATAGTTTCAAATAGTTACTATACGTAGACTCTTCAAATGCAAATGTGTTGTGAAATAACATATGACCGAAATATTGAAAAACGTCTACGGTTGAAAAATGAGCAGATTCCGACAAAATCTGTGTGCGGAATGTTGCGGTTAACTGTTTTTTACTCCCGTTTTCCTATGGGTAGCATGCCGGTCGGTAAATATTATGAGGAAAATTTTTATACGATTAGTCGCGTCTCATCGATTTGAAACTATTCTCTGTTGAAGATAAGGCCAAAAAACGTCATTTAGACGGCCCAATTTTCGTTTTAATTTATAGGGTTTAGAGGTTTGACCTTGTAGTTTGACCAAAGGTTTAGCCGACGAAATCAAATATTTCGTCGGCTAAACTCTTGCCATCCGCTTAGTGTCCGCCGTTGGATGGCTCAGATCGAACGGCTGTGATTTTCCAAAGTATAGCCGACGAAATATTTAATTTCGTCGGCTAAACTCTAGTGATCCGCGCCTTTTCATTGTTCGCCGTTGGATGGGGGAGATCGGACGGTTGCTGAGCGCCTAAACTATGGCCGACGAGTTGATACATTTCGTCGGCTATACTTAAGTATAGCCGACGAAATCTTTTTAATTCGTCGGCTATACTATCGGGTATAAGTTTGTTGCAGCCGAACCCTAGCCTCCATTTGCTGCATTTTTCCAATCTTCCTCTTCGACGTGCTCCCTCCTCCTCCATTTTTTTCCGGCCGTCTCCCTCCTCCGTTTCCAGTGCCGACGAAAGGCCTGTCCCTCCTCCTCCCTCCTCCGGCCGGCCTCCTTCTCCTCTGCCCGAATCAAGCAATGTAAGGAAATTTTTTTTTTTTTTTCATTTATGTTAATTAATTGTTAATTTAGTTATAATTGTTAATTTATGTATTTATGTTAATTTAGGTATAATTTATGTATTTATGTTAATTTAGGTAAATTTTAGGTATTTATGTTAATTTATGTATAATTTAGGTATTTATGTTAATTTAGGTATAATTTTGGTATTTATGTTAATTTAGGTAAATTTTAGGTATTTATGTTAATTTATTTATAATTTAGGTATTTATGTTAATTTAGGTATAATTTAGGTATTTATGTTAATTTAGGTAAATTTTAGGTATTTATGTTAATTTAGGTAAATTTTAGGTATTTATGTTAATTTATGTATAATTTAAGTATTTATGTTAATTTAGGTATAATTTAAGTATTTATGTTAATTTAGGTAAATTTTAGGTATTTATGTTAATTTAGATAAATTTTAGGTATTTATGTTAATTTAGGTAATTGTTTCCAAATTTATTTTAATTATATAATTTATACGTATAAATTGGTTTTTTAATTATATAAATTGATAATTTAATTGTATAATTTAGCTTAATTATATATATAGCTTAATTATATTTAATTAGAATTTGTTATTTAATATAATATAATTTAATATGTTAGTATATAAATTGTTATATTAAAATATGTTAGTATTATTGGTTATTATATTAATTAGAATTTTTTATTTAATATAATATAATTTAATATCAATTAATGTATTAATGCCTCGGGCTTTAGATGACCGATGCATTAAGAAACCTATTCGGAGGCCGTCGTGGCAGCAGATCTAGAGGTTCTAGAAATTCCGGCGGTTCCGCAGACTCCGAGAGGACCGCTAGCCAGCCTGAGAGGACCACTAGCCAGCCGCAGAGGAGTGTAGATTCATCCCAGCCGCAGAGGACTGTGGATGCAGACCAGCCGCGACGGAGTGTGAGTGCTCGGCACCAGATCCTTCTCCAGGCGGGGCGGCCGTCGAGCACTTCACTTCCGCATGCCGGTCCCTCTGTGGCTCCGAGGTTTAGTCGGCAGCTGTTTCACGAGGAGATAGCTGCCGACGTTCCTCAGGTTCGTATGCCTGAGGTTCATCGGGAGCCGATGCCGAGTCCGACTCAGTCTGGTGCTGACTCGACTGAGGTTCCTACTCTCCCAAACCAGCTTTTCCTCCCGTACAACATTCCGGCGATACCGGAGGTCGACTATCAGGGTGTGCCCTTATGGCCGGATATGCCTCAGTACGTTAGTGCTGCGGAGGCATACCGGCAGCAGCCATTTGAGGACCCTGACCACCTTATTTCGGCGAGGAGAAAAGGGAAGTCGACAGACGAGTCATCCACTTCAGGTAACATTTGATTTTATTAATTAAATGTTTTATTAAAATTAACGCAATAATATTTAATTTTATTAACCAATCGTCGTTTTTGTGATAGGGACAGCCGCTAGCAGTTCACGGAGGAATACGAGAGGTGTCATCTGTTTTGACACGCTCAGGAAAACTGTTGAGCGCAGCGGCAGGATCCAGATCAACGAACCTCCTAATCAGGAGGTTCAGGGGAAGAAAAAACGCGACTACTCGGGTTGCGTGGGGTCAGTGATTAGGGACAGAGTCCCTATGTTGTGGACCCGGTGGGCTGATGTGCCCCAAGAGATCAAGAGGGAGGTGAACATTGCCGCGGCGGTGAGTAATTTAAAAAATTTAATTTATTTATCGTAATATTTAATAATTTTCGGTATTATTACAATTGTAAAACTAATAAAATATTATTTTTCAGACATTCTTCGAGATTGCCGAACACAGGCGGGATTGGGCGGACAACCAGCAGACCTTGAGGTACGTTTGTTTTTATGATATTATAATTATCTTATAATTATTAATATTTTATGATATTAATAATATTTCTAATGCACTTTTGTTTTTTTCGTAGGTTCAAAGAGTGGAAGAACGAGCTGCGTTCCCACTATAACGAGTACGACCACCTTGGTCGTATGGGCACTCCCAGGGAGTTCGTGTTCCGGGAGTACGAGTGGCGTTGGTTGAAGACAGTAGACTTCAACAACCCAGTTATGCAGGTAAATACTAAACTTCAGTAAAAATGTTTATTTTGTTAATATTTTAATTATTAGTTTAATTATTTTATAATTATTACATTAATATTTTCTGATGCATTTTTCTAATATTTTATTATTTGTTTGAAGGAACGGTCTCGGATAAACTCTGCGAACCGCCGCCGGAACACAACCCCCCATCATGCTGGTTCACGGCCGTTTGCACAGTATCAGGAGGAGGCGCTCAGAGATCATCCTGATAGCAACCCGTACGTGGAGACGTTCAAGATCGCTTATCCACAAGCGACAGAACAGCTCGTAAGTCGTTCATTACAATTTTAAAATTTTAATTATTAATTTTACTTAATTATATATTTGTTATAATATTAATTTTTTTTTCCCGTCCACTTAGGAGAGGGTCAACCGGGCCGAAGAAGAGGTGCTCCAGCAAGTAGTTCGGGACACACAACCGAACATTTCAGAGGCAGATCTGGAAGAAGCCATGCGCCATGTCGACCGGTCCAGTGTCCAAACGGCAGCGAGGATCTTCGACGCAGCCTTCCCAAACCGGTCAAACAACTACTACTGCCGGGGTTTGGGAAGTGCTGGACTAGGGCTTCTGAAGACCACTAAGGGAGGTCAGAAGAAGGGAGGCGGGGAGAGCCAGCATATGAGGGGGGAAGTGCAGCGATTGGCCGCAGAATTGGCGACCTCGTCTCAGACAGTATAGGAGCTGCGCCGCAGCACACAGCAGTATCAGCAGGAGACGCGCCGCAGATCACAGCAGTATCAGTTGGATGTGGCCGGTTGGCATGCCGAATGCGAAAGAATTCGGCAACACAACTACGACGGCCAACAAAGTTGGTGCTATGAGCTGTTCGCGGCACAACAACAAGGCCTTCCACCCCCGCCCCCGTTTCAACGGTTAGCGGAACCTCCAATGCCTCAACCTCCCGTGTTCGGTCAGCAGGATGACGAGCCTGATGGAGAGCAGGATGCTGGGGATGACCTGCTAGACTTTAGTAGTTTAGGTGATGATTAGGGTTTAGGGTTTATGTATATTAGAACGAATTTAATAAAAATGGTATTTAGACGTGTTTCTTGTTGGTGCAAATGCATGGAATGTTTTTGTGATTTGCAGGTTGCTTGGAATGGTAATTTAGAAAATAATTTAATTTTTTTTTTCCCAAATGTAAGAAAAGCCGACGATTTTGGCATTATTTCGTCGGCTATAATAACTATAGCCGACGAATTTTACCAATTTTCGTCGGCTATACAACTTATAGCCGACGAAAATTACATTATTTCGTCGGCTATAACTAATTAATGCCTATTAAATATTAATATATTTTGAGGAAATAGCCGACGAAAATTATGTATTTCGTCGGCTATTTTTAACAACATATAGCCGACGAACATTTATTAATTCGTCGGCTATATGTTGTTAACAATAGCCGACGAAATACATAATTTTCGTCGGCTATACTTAATGAATTTCGTCGGCCATACTCGAAAATACCCGACGAAGTTCGTCGGCAATTTGTCCCAGGTTTGGCCGACGAAAAATATTTTCGTCGGTACAGTCGTCGGCCATACTCTACTATAGCCGACAAATTCTTTTTTTTCGTCGGCCATTAGTATAGCCGACGGGGTTGTTCCGACGACGTATAGGCGACGAAAATTTCGTCGGCAGATGGTATAGCCGACGAAATATAACCATAGCCGACGAAATTTTTTTCGTCGGCTATTCATCCGCATCTGGTAGTGTTTCCATTCTTGTATAAGTCTACGAATCACATAGTAGAAAGGTTTGTCCTTAGGATAAGGGCACGCAGTTTTTCTCCCTGAATTCAGGGCTTCTGCGTTAAAGAAAAACATCTCTGTGTCGGTTTTACTTTCAGCAATCTTTTTCATTACTCGCATAATCGTTACAAACTGTGAATCGGGATAGCACAACTCCTTGCTAGCCTCAAGTTACAACAATCAACGAAAAAGTTGCAAAGTGTCCTATTCACCCCCCTCCCCCCTCCCCCCTCTAGAACCTTCAAGTGGTACCAAAGCAGCCACCAGCTTGCTGGTGAGATCCTTGTAGAGGGAATGGACCACAGATTCGGTTCCTCACTGAATTCTCCTCCCTCTTTCAATGGGAAAGGGTATTCGGATTGGAAAGTTATGATGTTTACTTTCCTCTCATCCCAGGACGATGGAAGACAATGGGAAGCAGTTGAGTTTGGGTATTCAGCCCCTATGACGGTGGAAACAGAGACTGAACCTTCCGTTCCAAAGCCACGAGATCAATGGACTCTAGATGAGAGGTTAGAAGCCAAAGCTAACATGAGGGCTTTGAACAACCTTTTCATGGCCGTGTCGGAAGACGTTCATCGACGGATCATCAACTGCACCCTTGCCCGAGATGCATGGTAAATCTTGGCCACTGTTCATGAAGGTACGAACAAGGTAAAGGAACAAAGAATCAGATCTTGACTTCATGAGTTTGAGGAGTTGAAAATGAGTGAGGATGAAACCGTAGAAGAATTTCTTGGACGTATGCTTGCCATTATAAATCAATGCCATAGTTTAGATCACCCTATTGATCCCCAACGTATGGTTCAGAAGTTTGTTAGGGCCTTACCACCTAGTTTGAGTCAAAACAGATTGCTATAGAAGAAGCTAGGGATTTGACTACTTACACCTTAGATGAGCTTGTAGGAAACCTCAAAAACTTTAAAGCCAAGAGGAAATCCTCTAAAAAGGATAGATCTTTGGCCTTTACTGTAGTTAAAGAGGAAGTGGAGGAAGAGTTTGTGTCAGGTGATAGTTTGGTGGAAGAGTTTGCTCTCTTAACCAAAAAATTGGAAAGGATTCTCATGGAGAAGAAGAACCCAGGTTTTAACCCTAGGTTTAACCAAAAGGGGGCTGCAACCAACCCTAAATATCCTTGACAAGGGGAAACCAGTAACCCTAGAAATCCCAGATCTACCTCCAAACCTAAGAACTTTCCTCGGAATGATAAGTGTTTTGACTATGGTGGTGTTGGCCGTAAGGCAGCTGAATGTGCAAACAGAACGAAACAAAAGGCCTTCAAGGCCACTTGGTCGGACAGTGAGTCTGAACCTCCCTCTGACCAAGAGGAAGAGAAGGAGACCGTTGCCTTCATCGCATCGGTTAAGCTTGCCAACGCTTCGGACTCTGATATAGATGACGATGATGACGAAGCTCAACATGATGAGGAGTTTCACAATGCATACTCTGATTTGCACATCGCATCTAAGTCTATGCTTGACAAGATTGAGTCCTTGTCAAATGAGCTTACCAAGAGTGGGAACCAAGTCAAGGAATTGCAAGACAAGCTGCAGTCCCAGAAGAAGAAGTGGAAGGCCGACAAGTCAGCCCTGATAAAAGAGAAGGAGTCTCTTGAAGAAATTCTGAGACTTAAGGATGCCTTGATCAGCAACCTCTCCTCCGAGAAGGCCACTTTGAAGTTGCAGCTAAACGACTGGAAGAAGGTGAAGTCCTCTAAGGAGGAAGTCTCCAAGCCAAAAGAGACCAAGACCGAGTTTGTTCCCAAGTGTCATCATTGTGGTATTATGGGTCATATTCGATCATACTGCTATAGGCTGAATAATGGGAATGGAGGCTCTGCTCAGATTACGGAGAATGAGTCTTTGACATCTCTCAAAGATTCCATCGAGAGCTCTCTCAAGGAATTTGTGAGGATAGTTCAGTCTCTTGCTAACACTAACCCTAGAGATCCTTCCGGCAAGAAAGTCTGGGCTCCGAAGACCAAGTCCAAGCCTCAAGAGCAGATTGCTCAAGTAGAAGATCACAATGATGAGGATAAGGATGATTCAGACTCAGATGGTAATGTTGCTAGAGTCTGTTTTCTCAGCCGTATTGTTCTGAAGCCAAAAACGCGGCTTAGAACAAGAGCCTATTGCAATGTTGCACTTACTGCCTTGTCAGCCCGGAAGTCCGATTCCTGGTATGTTGACAGTGGGTTCTCGGCTCACATGACTGGCGATCCCAAGTGTTTTGTATTGAGGGATGATGACTATCCAGTTGAATGCGTTACATTCGGGGATGGAGCAAATTCGGAAATCATTAGTAAAGGGACAGTAAGGGCTCCAGGTCTCCTGGAACTGAAGAATGTCCTACTCATCAAAGATTTGGAAGTTTGCTTGCTGAGTGTCAGTCAGATAGTTGATGAGAACGACTGTGTCATCTTTGACAAGATCAAATGTCTGGTTCTCAATGGGATGGGGATGAGTGTCATGCAAGGAGATCGGACCATGGATGATTGCTATTGTGTCATGGCTCAAAAGGAGCTCAAACCTCAACTGTGCTTTCGTGCACGAATTGGAGAGCAGCCTCTTGATCTTTGGCACAGACGCCTTTGCCATCTGAACCATCAGGACATCATCAAGCTATCAACCAAAGAAGTGGCTAGAGGTCTCTCTAAGCTTTCCGGAAAAGCCTCAGATATGTGTGGAGAATGTAAGATTGGTAAGCTCACACGCTCTCCATATTCTGCTCTTAATGCTCAACCTACCTCTAATATGCTAGAACTCTTACATATGGATTTGGTAGGACCGGTTGAGACTCTTAGCCTAAATGGTACGAAATATGCTCTTGTGATTGTTGATGACTTCTCTCGTTTCACTTGGGTTATGTTTCTTGCATCTAATTCTGATACTTTTGATATGTATGTTAAGTTTGCCAAAAGGGTTTCAAATGAGAAAATACATGAGGGTAAACACATTGTTAGGATTAGAACAGATCATGGTACTGAGTTTGATAATGCTAAATTCGATGATTACTGTGATATGTTTGGTGTGCACCATGAATACTCTTCTCCGATCACTCCCCAACATAATGGGATTGTTGAAAGGAATAATCGAGTTTTAGTGGAAATGACCAAGGTGATGCTTAATGCCTCTGGTCTCCCTCACTCCTTCTGGACAGAGGCTGTGAGCAATGCTTGTTATACTCTTAACCGTGCTATTTTCAGGCCAGGAATTGATAAGACTCCCTATGAGATTTGGAAGGGAAGGAAACCTAATCTGGCCCATTTGAAAGTGTTTGGCAGTCCTTGTTTCATCTACAAGGATCAGGAGTATTTGACCAAACTTGATGCACGCTGTGATAAGGGTGTCGTTCTTGGTTACTCTCTCAAAAGCAGGGCATATAGGGTATATAACAAAGTCTCGTGCAAGCTTATGGAAACTATAAACATTGCTATTGATGATGGTCTTGGGTGCACTCACATGACTGGTTGCACTCCAGAAGAAAATCCAACAACACCTGCTGATCCTAAGAAGCCAGAAGCAGATGCTACTAACCGTAAGGAGGAATCCTTGGCTGACAAGGCTGACTCAAACAATGGAGAAGATCAGAACGATCAGGGGGATGGATATGAGGTCACCGATCCCGCAAAAGGTTGTAGGGATGAAACCCTAGCTACCCAGCCTCCACACAGGACTGGAAAGTGTCAAGTGGAAAAAGACCACTCTCCTTCTGACATTATTGGTGATGTTTCACAATCCACTGTCACACGCAGCAAGATAAAACGTGTGGTAAGCAGTTATGCAGTGTTAAAAAGTTTTTTAGCAATGCATAAGTCTACCATAGATAGAGTCATGCACTTAGGTTTTGTGTCCACCATAGAACCTAAGAATGTGAAAGAGGCCTTGTGTGATACTGATTGGATTAATACCATGCAAGAAGAACTGAATCAATTTGAGAGAAGTAAGGTTTGGCACCTTGTGCCACGACCCGAAGACAAGAATGTGATTGGCACCAAATGGGTGTTCAAGAACAATTCGGATGAGAAATGTGTGATAACCAGGAACAAAGCTAGATTGGTTATTCAAGGTTACTCACAAATAGAGGGACTTGATTTTGATGAGACCTTTGCCCAGGTTGCAAGGTTGGAATCAGTTAGGTTACTCTTGGCAATAGCTTGTTACTTGAAATTTACCTTGTACCAAATGGATGTGAAGAGTGCATTCTTGAATGACATTCTCAAGGAGGAAGTGTATGTTGCACAACCTCCAGGCTTCCAAAGCTCTAGCCATCCTGATCATGTTTATAGGCTTGATAAGGCTCTTTATGGCCTCAAACAAGCACCTAGAGCTTGGTATGAGAGATTGTCCACACACCTTCTTGAGCATGGTTACGTTAGAGGTTCTGTTGATAAGACTATGTTTGTAAAGATCACCTCTAAAGATATGTTTATTACTCAAATATATGTGGATGATATTATTTTTGGTTCCACTTCCGATCACTTGGTTAAAGAATTTTCAGATCTTATGTCCAAGGAGTTTGAGATGAGCCACTATGGGAAGCTAACCTACTTCTTAGGTCTACAAGTTGATCAAAAGGATGATGGCTTGTTCATATCTCAATCCAAGTACGCCAAGGAACTCGTGAAGAAGTTTGGGATGGAAACATCCTCTCCTGTCCCAAACCCCATGGGAACCAGCTGCAAGATCACAGCCGATCTTGATGGAGTTGATGCTGATCAATCTCACTACCGCAGCATGATTGGTAGCCTGCTGTACTTGACAGCTAGCAGACCAGACATATGCTATAGTGTAGGAGTTTGTGCCCGGTATCAAGCCAACCCCAAGGAGTCACATGTGAAGGTGGTCAAACGCATTATCAAGTACATTGCAGGTACAACTGACTTTGGGATTAGCTATACCTTTGATACTAACTGTGAGATTGCAGGATACTCTGATTCAGATTGGGCTGGAGATGCTAATGACCGGAAAAGTTCTTCTGGTGGTGCTTTCTTTGTGGGGAACAACCTCGTTTCGTGGCATAGCAAGAAGCAGAACTGTGTGTCCCTATCCACAGCTCAGGCAGAGTATATTACTGCTGGAACCTGCTGCACACAACTCTTGTGGATGAAACACATGCTCGCAGACTACGGATTTCAACAAGAGGTTCTATCCCTATTCTGTGGCAATACTTCTGCTATCAACATCTCTAAGAATCGTGTGCTGCATTCTAGGACAAAGCATATAGAGATTAGATATCATTTCATCCGAAACTTGGTTGAAGATAACTTGCTTGAATTGACATTTATTCCCACTAAAAAGTAATTGGCTGATTTTTTCACAAAACTACTTGACAACCTTAGGTTCATTAGCTTAAGGAAGGCAATTGGTGTCTGTAACCCATACTAATCTTCCCCTGAGAACGTGCCTTGTACATATTTTTTTAAAAAAAAAATCAATAAAAAAAAATAGAATAAAAGTTTTTAGTTCTTAGTTTCTCGGAATAGGAACGTGTGGTGATATCCTCAGTGGTCATTGATCTTGACCTAAGTTTTGCGTCCTCTACTACCTGATTGATTACTTTTCGGTAGCTCATGTACTTGTGCATCTGCTCTCTCTTTGAATTAATTGTGGTCTACATCTCAGGGCAAGTTCACGCTTTTATGTCCATATTTCTTATACAATGTGGTTTGCTCAATTGACTTGTATCTAGTGAGATGGAGGTATGGGGTTTGCTTATGGCCAGGTTACTCTCAAAGTAGTCATCTCTTGAGTCGTGTCCACGATTCATTAGAAGGCAGAAACCAGAGTGGCTTGGTCACCACGGTGGTTTTTGGCTGTTTATTTAGGTCAGGTTATTCTAAAAGTAGCCATTCATTGGGTCGCATCCACGATTCTTTGGAAGGTAGAAACGAGAATGGCTTGATCTCCCCGGTGAAAGTACTTTGCTTGAAATTTAAAAGAAACTTCACAATAAGTGAGCTGCTTCTTCCACTAAAGAATCCGAGCCTTTCACTCTTAGGAGCATCCTTGTTATACTTAATGCCCTAAAGTCAACTGACTTGGGAGTCATTAGTGAATAGGTTTGCTACATGGATCAGTGAGGGTGCCTGGAATATTTTCTATCATTCGATGGGATTTTGATAAAGTCTATATGGACTATCAAACAATATAAATATATATAACCCTATGAGGACGATTGTTCCAGAATAGCCAAAAGGAACTGAATATGTGATCATGTGGGCATAAATGCCTAAGAAAACTGGAATTGTGAATCTATAGGGAAGAACCCTATTGGTGCTATAAGGCTGGATACAACAGTTACTATCCTCAGCCTGCTACTCAATCTCCAACTCACTTGATGCATATTCATGAGTCCACCTTGTTTTGTTGAAATATTTCACACTCTCTCCACTGGACTTGCTCTGTTCATTTTGGACCATATTTCAACTAGACAGTCACATTTACATGGTTTGCTTGAAATTTGATTTATTTTAAGTAGATATAAGGTGTCTTACTTTGTGAGTCTATGCCTTGACCACTATCTGCATCAGGGATCAGAAAATGTAATCATATCCCGAGACTAATTGAACAGTGATCCTTTTGGATGTTTCTTTTGGGACATTTCTCTTTCTAGGCATATTCTTAGGGGGAGAAAATCTTGAACTTTGGTCCATACCTTGGTTGCCTTCTGTTTTATTATGGTTGTGGAGAGTTTTGAGGGATTCTTTATGTCTATGGAAGTCTCATATGTTTTTGTGTTTTTTAGCACAGTTCCTATCCTTGAGATCTCTGTCTATCTCTTTTAGGACCTATCAGGCAGCTTCTAGCCCAGCCTTTTCGGGGTCTGAACTGGGCCTTGGTCCATGTTCTCCAGGCCCATGTGTTTAATTGTGCTTGTGCACTGTTAGGAATAGGAGAGGCTGATTTGACGGTTGAGTGTTCTTTTTCTAACCCATGAGGATGGCTTCCAAAATCCCAAATTATACGCCTCCACCATCTCCATCACTCCGCTGCTGCTAACTCATAGGAGGCGAATTTGGCGTATCAGGTCTTTGACTCTAGAAAGCTCAAAGGTTAAGGAATCACTTGTAGGTCAATCATCTGATATGTAAATGTATATCAAAGTGCTTGCTAGCCCTACTGATGATGCTCTTGAGGATAACAACAGCCCTTCAGCTCCTGACTCTGCCTCCGGCTCCGGTGACACAGCAGAGGTAAAATCCTAACATTGATGTGGATCTGGATGCTCTTGCTGAGGGGGAGTCTTTTGATGAAACTATTTTTGTTGGTAAGGATGTTGACAATCTGGATGGTGATGATCGATGATGAGGATGCTTGAGTCCATTTCCATCCTGTTTCTCTGTTTTTAGATCTCTTTAGATTGTGTTGAACATTCATTTTTTTTAGATTCTGGACAATTGTTTTTTGCTTCCCTTTGTCATTTCCTGACAAAAAGGGGGAGAACTAGTTGTAGGGCATTGGGCATTATGTTATGGTTTGGTTTATGTTATGCTTTGCTATATTTCAGTTTCATGCTTTTGCTAGTCTGAAATATGCTCATGTGATACATAATGTTGTTGTTATCCTATATGTCCATATGATACTTCACTTGCTCCTGTGAGAACTGTGTATGTGCAGGTTCTTGTGGCTTGGTGCTGTCTGCTGATAGAACTAGTTCTTAAGATAGCTATGGTGTGTTTTGTTCAGGAATGCCAAAGGGGGAGATTGTAAGTATAAAGATGTTGGCAGTCCTCATTATAGATCAACACACAGCCCAAGATGTAGTATGATGAGTCCCAGCACAAGTACAAGTGAAGTTCAGAAGCCCAACTAGTTCAAGGCCCAACACAACCTCAGAAAACTAAGGTATATTCATGCATATTCATATCATGTTTTTCACTGAGGATAGCAGTACCACTTTGTATCATATGTCTTCTACTAAGGATAGGAGTACTGATTTGTATTCCGAGTTTTCTGGGTATTTTATATGGCTATGTTTCAAATTGTCTTGAAATCTGTGATTTATCTTCTCAATGCATTACTAGATCTTTCCAGTCGATTTTCTTTTTGAATTTCAAACAGCTAGCCAAGCATGTGATGTTCTTGGCGCTCAAACTATCAAAGGGTGAAGGAATTCTTCAACCCGTGACCTTGATGTTTTCAAGGTCCATTTGTTTATGCTTCGTTTGTGATACACTGACCTATGCAGTTGATAGTAGGCTGTCTGATCCTAGGAGGAAGCTGTTTTGCCTATTCATACATGTTAGCATTCATTTTGAATGCTTTTGCAAAACATTTTTCCCTCTTATGAAAAGTTAGCCATTTTCCGAAAGTTGGTTTTGTCCATTAGTGCTTGGCTTTGTCCTTCAAAGGTTTTCAACAGCATCTAAGCCAAACACATCAGTCCAAACTTTCTGAATCTTTTGGCATGCGTGTTACTCTCTTAGCAATTCACACTTGCCTATAAATATCAAGCAAAGTTCCCTTTGTTTGGTGGTTGTTGTTGTGTGTGTTTGTTTTTGTATTTGTGAAAATCTTCTTAGCATGATTTTCAGTTCATAAAGCCCTCTTGCTCTAAGTCTTCCTAGTGATTATAAATCTTAGAGCTTGAGAAACCAAAACCGTTCTTAAAAAAAAAACATATTGCATTTGCATTCCAATACATGAGGTTGTGATTGGAGGTGCAACGACCCCAAGAGTTCACAAGCAGAGTTAGCTAAGGCGTAGTTAAGGTCTGAGTGAAGCTCTTGTATCACTTTCGTGTGTGAAGACTTAGGGGACAAGATGGGAGAGCGTTCTAAATAGACTAGGTAGAGTCATAGAACAGGATAACAACAAGGTCTGCTATCCCAGGCTCTATTCTTGTATAAGTCTACGAATCACATAGTGGAAAGGTTTGTCCTTAGGATAAGGACACGCAGTTTTTCTCCCTGGATTCAGGGTTTCTGCATTAAAGAAAAACATCTCTGTGTTGGTTTTACTTTCAGCAATCTTTTTCATTACTCGCATAATCGTTACAAACTGTGAATCGGGATAGCACAACTCCTTGCTAGCCTCGAGTTAGAACAATCAACGAAAAAGTTGCAAAGTGTCCTATTCCCCCCCCCCCTCACTCTCTTGGCCTTAAACCCTAACCAGAAGCTCGGAATTCACTATGACAATCTTGAGGCCATGCTTTTTTACGGCGATAAGAGGAAGAGTCACAAGAACATGCTCGCTTGGAAGAGGGTGTCTCCTCCATTTTTCCTAAGCACGAGCAGGGGCGGAACCAGGATTAAATTATACCTTGGGCTAGATTTAAGAAGAAGAAAAATTGAATTTTTTTTTTTTTAGGTTTGGAACCCAATGGGAGGCTCATCCTCACGCCTTTGATATTACCATTCAAAACATAATACAGGGGGGACATAAAACCAAAACCCTGTAAATTACATAAATAACATAGCTAGCTAAACTTTACCCTACGAGATCCGCTCATTTCGAACTCAGCAATTACATCATTATTATCAATATTATCCGCATATGTCCTTTCAATATAAAGAACCATTAAATCATCAAGAAAATCATCTTCTAAGTTGACTTTTGATAATGTTCATAGATGAGAATGCCCTCTCTGTTGTTGCTATAGAAACTGGAAGAGTCAAAATAAGACAAATCAATCGATAAATCATGGGGTAAAGTGATGACTTACCGAATTCAACCAACCGACGACACAAATCAGATACACAAGTTGTCTTTGCAAATCTTGGTTCCTTCTGAACATCTGCTATAAAGAACTCACACTCTAAATCTAGAGCAAGCATATCATATGATGAAAAGTCTGAAGGATAAAACTTCAAAGCAAGTTTACACACATCTTCAGGTTTGAATGCTCGAAAATTATAACGTGGATCAAATGAAGCACTAAGAAGAAGAATCTCCAAGGAAATTTCTGTAAATCTGCTTTCAAGCTCTCCCAACTGAAAGTCTATCACAGCATAAAGTAGATTGACACGATAATAGTGCTCATTTGAAATATTGTTTTCACAATCCCTCAACCCTTTCTTGTAAGGAGCTGTCATATCCGGTATAGAAATAGCATGCTCAGCACAAAATGCTCTAACCTTCATAATCAAATCATCCCAACCATTTTCTCTCATATCTTGAAGCTTTTCTTTTGTTATTGAAAGAAAATGCAAAGCATTCAATATGTCCATGTCTTTTCTTTGCAAAGCTTGACACAAAAAGTCGGTAATCCTCATAATATCATGCATCATCAGCAAACAATACACAAAATCAAACTTTTTCAAGGCCTTACCGATTGCTTTTGCTTCTCCTTGCACTTTGTCCACTCCATTCTTATACAAATCGTCAATAGTTGCTCGGGTAGCTCCAAACAACTTAATCAGACTTGAAATAGAGCGAAGATGTGAACCCCAGCGAGTAGACCCTGCTCTTTGCAAAGTGGAAGCTTGATTCATACCTGAACCTCTCTCAAGTGTACCAGCAGCCACTAAATCTGGGATTTCTACTTCTCTGAAAGCTTTTAACATAAAATGTCTTTTTGCACTAGAATCAACAAAATTCACAATCATAGTCAGAGTAGAAAAGAATTGCCACAAATCATGCACTCCTTTAGCTGCAGTATTCAAAGTCAATTGTAAGCGATGAGCAAAACAATGAACATAATATGTGTATGGACACTCTTTCAAAAACAAAGCTTGCAAGCCATTAAATTGACCACGCATGTTTTTTGCACCATCATACCCTTGGCCACGTATATTTTCTACTTAAAGATCATATTGAGTAAGGACCTTAGATATCTCATCCTTCAAAGTTTGAGAACAAGTGTCAACAACACTAATCACCTTAAAGAATCGTTCTCTAATAAACCTTTCACAATTAACAAACCGAAGAATTATGGTCATTTGCTCCTTATTTGACACATCAAGAGCTTCATCAACGAGGATGCAAAACTTAGAATCTCCCACTTCATCACGAATCTTGGCACTTACTTTATTGCTAAGAATATTTGTAATTTGTTGCCAAGATTTTTTTTTTTTTTTTTTCCCTTCTCTCCCAAAAGCTACTTGGGCTGGGTCCGCCCATGAGCACGAGGGACCTGACCACTGTCAGATTCGAACTTTCAACCGAGAAAGCCTACGTTGGCGAAGACGTGGCCAAAGAAATAATTTTGGCTGGAGAGTCATCGGCGAGATTCGGACTCAGCCTCTTGGTTCGGTATAGGCATGACATTGACGTTTTTGATCTGAATCAGATTGAGTTATTGCGGATCTTTTGCGACCCGATCGAGTTTGGGATTCACCCAAATTCTCGGATGGGGAATTTGACCGCTCATCCCATGACATGCGAGATTGACTTTTCACCTTATAGTATTAAATATAGGCTACTTTTAAAGTAGAATTAGATGGAAACATTGCGATTTAATAATGACGTCCGGAGCTTGATAATGCATGCACTAGTTAGTTGTATTCTTTTATGGATCTGCAATAAACCTAATTAACAAGCTTGTTAGGGTCTTTTTTTTTTTTTTTTTTTTTTTTGCCAACATGCATTAGTTTATTCTTGGAGACAGAAGGATACAATAGAGAAGAAAAAAACTAACAAAAGAAATACAAACCAAGATACAGATGAAGCAAAATATGTTGCAAGGAGGGAGGCGAGCACGCAATGGGAAACCGGTCGTTGAATTGGTTGTTAGGGATGTTTATCATCAACAGCGGACATTTTGTAGAATAAATTCAAATGTTGAGCCAGAATGAAATTAACTTATTCAATTTAATCATATGCATTATGTGAAAGACCATATATCATAAGATATAGGTATGCCATAAAAATTGACATTCATGAGCGCGCAAATTAAGCAGAACATCTTCACCTTTGGCTGGGTTCCTAAGATATACCTAGTTATGTACCACTTCATCGATTCTCATCCAACAATAGCTCCCATCTAGAACGGCCAAGTGTATCATCTTGCTTGCAAGCCATAGGCCGAGCAGTCAGATTCCCAATCCGATCAGTCGGGGTAAACCCAAACTCGACCGGATCGCAGAAGATCCGCAAGAAGTCGGGACTATGTATTGTTAGCGGTGTAATGTCATGCCTATACCAAACGAACAGGCTGAGCCCGAACCTTACCAACGACTCACCATCCATATCTTCCCAATTTTTTTTGGTTACTTCTTCACCCACATACGCATTAGCAGTAGCGAGCTTGAATCTTAGGCTAGTCACTTCTCTCGTGCTTAGAAAGAATGGAGGAGACACCGTCTGCCCCGCTAGCATGTGTTTGTGACTGCTTTGCTTGTCCCCGTAGAAAACCATGACCTTAAAGCTATCGTAGTGGATTCCCAGCTTCTGGTTAGGGTTTACAACGAAGAGTTTGAGATGAAATGTGGCGTTTAACTCGAAGCTGTCGGACACATTGAGTGCTGAAATTCCAGCTGATCAAGTCGACATAGAACTGTGGTGATCTAGGCATATACTTGTGCTGGATGGTTTGATATATCACCGCCATGACGACAATAATAACCGTAAAAAATTGAGCAACGCACGAGTGTACTTTTGGAGGTCCGTACAGGAGATATAGATACCTTCGAAGAGTTCTTGACAGAAGATTTCTCGACATTTCAGTAAAATAAAAATGACTGAGAGCGTCAGAGAGCTAATTAAAGACTAAATGGTAATGGAGTTTGTTCAGAGTTTTGAGAGCTTAATTATGAATATATCATTCTATATGTTAATTTGAGGCGTTTGTACATGTAGATCTGCGATTTAGGATCGATATTTGACTTGATCAGCATGATAAGCCCCATTTTACTGTTTCAGCTTCTCTCTCTCTCTAATTTTCTTTGTCAAAAGACAAAACATAGCTAGTTACAACGTACTCCTTAATTGGAATGCAATAGCTAGTTACATTAGCCATATATTAGTGAATCACCCATGTAGTCGAGTTCTTGGATCGAATCCATAAAAAGGCGAGTTAAGCATCATACTGAACCTCAAGTTCTCCAAACCTAAGCCATTTGAATTCCTTCGCGCAAGGGAATTTAATGATGTAATCATCAAACCAGTGGTCTAGCTAGCCATAACGGCATAACGTCCCGTACCCCGAGCCAATATAATCTATTCTCCATTGTCATTCCTCACAGCAGACTATCGATCCTCCAAGAATTCCTTCCACCATCTCCATCAGTATTAACGAAAAACAATAAATGAAAAGGAAGAAGGAAGAAGGGTACGTAAATAGGGTAAAAGTGCAGGAATCAGTAGTATTGAGATCAGAACTCAAACATAAAAATTATCCACCGGAATAGTATATATCCGAGTTTAAAAAACATGCAAGGAGGTCCTTCCGAACACATAAAACACAAAACAGTACAAGCAAGAGGATCAGATGACCCAAAATGTTTCAAGGTCTCTTCAGAAGACGAAATCTTTTGAGGACAAGATCTTGGCCATAGCAGGGCCATCATCCCACCAAGAACTACTCTCGTTTACCTCATCAACCTTTCTTTTACCTTTTCCAGTATGATCCTGCTATCATGGTATCAAAGTGAAGAATAAATCTTACATTAGCCATATATTATATGGAGCCGCTAGCTATTGTAGAAAATATATATGTATGACCCTTATTCCAATTGTGTGTACATACCTCACTTTCAGTATTGAAATTCTCATTCTGCATCATAGCGTCTGTGGTGTTATTATTCCTATTTGTAATCAAATTCTGATGGTTGTTCTTGTGAGTAAACATGTCCATTTTCTTAGAACCTTCATGGATAGGAATCGAAAAAGATGGTGTAGAACCACTCTGTCCACTCTGAATATTCTTCTGCGTATGAAAGCAAAAAGATATCTAACTTATTAAGTAGGAGATCACTGATGAAAATTAAGTTCAAATATACTTTCTCAAGAAGTACGGAAGAAATGTTTGAAATACAGTTAATTAGATCAATTTAAGCATCTCCACTTTTCCCAGCCTCGGAGTTTGCTCTTTTAAGTTATAGTCCGGCCTATATAAATTATGGAACAGTACAGTTTTACAGATCAACTCAAGCTATATGGCTATGAATATATGCATGTTTAAAGAAGTGAATGCATTTTTGATAATAGCATACCAGTATTGATATATGAGATTGGTTTGACTCCACTGACACTCCTTGACACTGTATGTATATGAAAGGAAAAAAAAAAAAGCAATTATATATAAGGAAGTGTGTCACTAATAAAGCATTCAGTTCGCATAAAAGAATATCTACCTGCATTGCAGCATAGCTATAGGTATTGTAACTGGCAGGTGAAATGAGAGCTTTTGAAAATGAGGCTCCTGCAGATTGGTAAATGGATTGGGAGCTGGAAGCTGCTAAGGGGTTGTTGCTTCTGTAATTGTTGGATGAGTTACCAACTACTATTCCATTACTGCTATATATTTCCTTACCTCCAACCCTGTAATCCAAGCGGTCAGGTAAAATCCGCAGTAGCAGAATCAACAATTCATCCATACTCTCACCCTATATAGAGTAACCTCCATCCCAAACGCAACATGGCTTAGGTCATTAATTCTAGAGTACTAACACGTACCTCTTAAACTATATATACAACTGTGATTCTGTGAAAGTGACTCAATTGAAAGTAGAGCTATACGGATATTAGTGCAAAATTTGCATAAATGACAAAGAAAAGCAAGTTTGATTATGATCTAGTACTATATGTTGATGCGTTTGTGTTATTTCCAATCTCATATATATGTTTTCAGTATCGCCACACAGCTGTTTTACTCAAACAAGCTTGAGTTGGGTGAAATTTATATTCTTAAGTTGTATTTTGGTTAAAGTGAGAACACGTGTACGAGATTTTATGTAATAAGCAAGGAAGTATAAGGTAATGAATCGTAATTATCCCAAGCAAAAAAAAAATGTAGCATATATTCTGTTTATGAGGAAGTGAGGAAGTGAGGAAGTGAGGATCAAACCTGTTCATTCCATTCCTCCCAGAACCGTACAAAAATGGTGCACTAGCCTGCATGTTCATCTGATTCTGTTTATATACCTTCTCCTTATTTCGGTGATTGATATGTTCCTGGTCGATGTATGTAAACAAACGTGTTCATAGTTAAATATATATTACATATATATTTTGGGAATTATGAGAACAAATGGATTCACAATCGCAGTTTTCTTGTTTCTGCTACGTATGTACCTGAAATGGCTGAAACTTCACTAACCCTTTGGAGGATGACAAATTCTCAGCAAGCAACATTACCTGGCCGGTTTACACGCGTTTAGCAAATGTAAAGGCTCAAAAGAATTGCAGAACGGATAGGGGTGAATGAATTCACTATAACAATATGGTTTCCCTAGTTTAAGGGTGTCTCTTAGCTTGGTAGCACATAGCTTACTCATTGTGGAGCTATTTGCTCATATATATGATCATATTTGTACAGAGAAGTACTTACTTTGCAATCTGTAACCCGCTGCAAGGCGGCGTGGAGGTTTCTCTCACACCACAAGAGCTGACCTAGTGAAGGATCATTGCCTGGCTCATAATTCCTTCAAGTAATATCACATATTTAATATTCTCAAAATCTTTGCTTGCAAGTCTTAATAGAAACTGAATAAAACATATGAATGTTGATTAGAACGATAGGGATAAATGGTGATGAATGAATATGTACCTCAGCTTTGATGCGAGCAGCTCTGAATTAATTCTGGAAGATTCTAATTCCAATTGGAGAGACTACAATTTACATACAAGGAATAAGAAAAATTAGCATATGAATTAGCTAGCAGTGAAAAGGTCACTACCAAATGCTATGGATCAATACATATAACTATCATAAAAAAGACTATGTAATTACCTTAATTCTGCGTACATACGAGTATAAGGTACGGTTCATCAGGTCCAGAGGAAAGGGATATTCCATGAGAGCAAAGGAAAGTAAAGTGAAGCAAAAGTTATTAATTAATATGGAAAATACTGAATAAATTTATAAAAATACAATTGAGGAAATAAAAGGAGAGAGTTTACTAGCTACTACCATCTACTCTTCGTTTGAAATCTTAAAATTAAGAGCTAAAAACATATAACTTAATGCAAGTAAGTCTGAGGAGTTCCTGTCAGTAATTACGTTTGTAATTAAAAAAAAACATATATAACTTAATGCAAACGGCTAAAACCCTAGCTAGCTCCTCAAGTATAACGTACGTACGTATCTAATTTAACCTAAAACATTGACACTATGGTTTCTCTATCTACTACTCTGCCATCTATAAGATTCAAATTAGTGCAAATTAACAGACAAAAACCCTAAACTCTCTTTTGTGTGTGTGTGTGTGTAGAGAGAGAGAGAGAGAGAGAGAGAGAGAGAGAGGTGGCCTAACTGGTTTGTGAAGGCTGCCAGCTTCTGCTGGTCACTCTTGTAGCGGCTATAAAATCTTCGGTTAATATCTGCCAGGTTTTCCTGACGCAAATGATGGAAGAAGTAGTTAGCATTTAATAAGAAGAAAAAATTGTGTGTTTAACTTTCGTACAAATTCAAACATGGACAGAGAAAATACCTGGGCATTACTTGTACGACTGCTAGCATGATTCATCCCCCATCAACCCGATGAAATGGAAAACAGTATCAAGTTAACTAGTTACAAAAATTAAAACGATCGAAAACAACACACACGTACAATGCAAAATTAGGAACACAATGAAGCTGATTTAATTTGTTGGATCCACCCGGAAAGAAATCAATATGACTTTCAAGCAACACATAAGAGTTCACAATTTAAATCAAAGACAAAAAACTTTATGTATAATGCATACATGTATATATCGAATGTATCCAAGAACGCACTTCCTACACTTCTGGCATTGATCCCATAAATTGTTCGAACTACATGTGCTTTATATATATCACTAGCGGAATAGGATCCTCTCCTATCTTTTTTTGGGAGCTGAGCTGATCTGATCTGATCCAACAGTCTAGAATTTCCCTGCAAGACCCACCTCACAACAACCCACCCCTTGCAAGGCCTCTCCACCGTCGGATGGAGGTAAGATAAGGTAAGGTAAAAATAAAAGATAGGAGAGGATCCTTGTCCGCACTTCTTAATTAGGAGAATCTCACAAATTTTTGTTTCTATTTTTTGCCTAAGATTTTACTGTATATGTTTAAACCGAAAAGGTACTCGATTACTATCTCTAACAGTTTTCCTATAGTTTTTCTATTATAAAGGGAAGCAAAAATCACATTCTTTGAAATATTAATTAATTCTTAAATCAATCCCTAAAATTTTAGAGTATGTCTTTTGAATTCTTTTTTCTAGAGTTCGTTGTAAGTATAAGGAATCATTTTGCTCTATCTCATCACTTTTTTTTTTTTAGAAAAGTATATATTTATAAAATATGATCCAACAATACAAACTAAGGGAGATCGGTGGTGGACATATAAAATCTCAACACTCATCCCTACCTAGAAAACAACGATTACAGTGGACAAAAAACCTAAAATGATTCAACTGTAACCTAAACCTATTCCAGAAGTCTCGATACATCCTCACGGCCAATCTCAAGAAGAAAACCACGTCATCAAGCACAATATATATACCAAAACTGCCAACATATATGTAGAAACAACCATCCTCATTACATTGACAACAAGAATTAACCGACATTAAGATAGTTCCTGGAAATGACATCATAACCATGGCGCACCCCACGACACAGCCAACAACACCACCATACCAACTCAAACCCTCACTCAAAGAGGAGGGACAATAAAACCCTAAGCCCTCGAGTAAAGAGAAACGACAAAACCCTAACAAAGAAAAAAAAAAAAAAAAAAAAAAACCCCAATCTATGCCCAAATAGAGCCTAGGCCCAGCCCATATCCCATTAGATCTCCAAAAGCAATCTTCAGACTCGGCCCAACAGATCCTAGCACATCAGAGCACAGCCACGCCGCCCTGCCACCAAGGCCTGCCGCCAACCAAGTAGCGCTGCCTTCTGCGAACTGCAGGGGTAGACGTCAACCACAACCTACGATATGAGCCAAGACAAGGTAGGGAGACTCGACCCAGATCGGGACTGATCTGGACGAGCCATCACCTCCTCGTTCAACCCATAGCCATGCACCACCAATCCTATCTACCACGCCGCCGCCAAGACCAGCCGACTCCCATGTTTGACGACATACCTTCATGCCAAAACAAACCCACTGCAACTCGATTAGGCCAACAACCTCTCAGTCCATCTCCATGATTCCCTTCTTCAATCCACCATCACTAGCCACCAAGGTATGACCACCGACTAGCCACTTGCAATTCCCGTCCAACGACAACGTCATCGGACGCGTCGCTGGACGGAGAGGAAACTCGAAATGCCGAAACCCTAGAGTTGACTGTGTTTTGTGGAGCAGACATAAGTTTTTTTCTATCACTATCCCTATCTGTTTTTTTGAATTAGAAGTTGACTACAAGGCCAACAATTTTACGATTGTAGCTCACCAAACTTACAAAGAAGTAAAGCAAGACTAATAAAGTTACTAGTATACTCACAATTAAGCAAGCTCCTACACGAGCAGAGCAACTCGCCTCCTACAAACTAATGTATCTAGATCTACTACTTTCCTAGTACACAATTGTGGCACAAGTATACCTAAATGTCCTCATAGAAGACTCACAGATATTGAAAAACTCATGTAAGAGCTTAACCCCCAGTAAATTAGGCCCATTTTGTCCTGATTTGAGCCCAAAATTGACCCGGGCCCAAATCACGTTTTCAGACCCTGGATTAAACCTAAGCCCTAAGGCCCAGGCCCAAACCAGGGTAGCAGCACTATCCCTCCACGCCTACAAGACTCCATCTGGTGGATGGTCTCCCCAGATACTCGTCTCCATGCTCGAGTTTTCTACCGAGCCGGTTAAGGGAACCCAAGATCGTTTAAAACTAGATTCAGGCTTAGTTTGGGACAGCTGTGCTGTAAGTAAAATGGTTTTCGAATCAGCTGTAAGCAAAATGGCTTTTGAACTTGCTGTGAGAGGAAGCAGTTTAGGTGTTTGGTAAATTGTTTTCAAAAGTCATGTAAGAACGAAAAGTAATTTTTTATGTTTTGTAAGTTTTAAGTAAAAAATGCTTTGAGTGGGTGTAATTAGCAAAATAATCATAAATATTTAAAATTTTATTAAAATGAATATTACTTCTCTAAATTATAGACTATGATTTTGTGCAATTATTTTGATATACTTTTTTGCAATGTATGCCAAGTTGTTTGGACCAAATAAAAGATTTACGAATAATTCTTAAATATTAAACAAAATTCATCTAAAATATTAGACAAAGTATTTTCCACCATAATCAAATGGAACCATTACACAAAATATATTAGAGTTCAAAAGCTGCTTTCCAAAGCTCTATTTTCTAGCTTTTCAATTTCAGCTTTTGGGGAAATCTATTTTGGCCAAAAGCAGCTTTTAAAGATTTTACCAAATACCATATACTAATTCCAAAAGCTAAAACAGTCTCAAAAGCAACCTCAAAAGCTGTCCCAAACTAAGCCTCAATCTGCTGCCGCCTTTAACTGGAACTTGGAAGATTTGACGACCATAACCCCTGCCTCCAATTCCCAACAAACTGATCAAAGTTCGATTGGAGTCGTCGCCGTCGTCGTGTCAAACCCGCAAGGAGCAACTACGCCACATACCTCTAACCAGATCTGAGGAACCAAATCCAGGTTGTATTCTTGTGGCTGCTGAGAGACCATGAACAGAACATTGCTCAGGTCACCACGACCGCCGCTCGCCGTTAACGAAGAAAAACTATGACATTATGAATAAGTTATGGAAGTTGATCCCTTAGAATTTGCTCGCAAATCTAGCTAGGATTTAGAAAACAAAATTTACGGACTCAATTACCCTTTTGAGCACTTTGAGTTGCTCAAACCCCACTAACTACCATTTCTAATCACCATAACCACTGCAACTGTACGATGCCACCTATATCTCTAGCTCGATCTCATTGAAATCATAATGAAATGTCTACACACATCAAATTAAATAGCTAAGTACGAAAGTAAAAATTATACCATTTAATAATTTTATTAATACTTTTTTGAAATTCTATAAACATGATTTTTGGTCCAAGTGCTCTTTACGAAGATAAATTTGTTTTGAAATCGGAACACAAAATGGTAAAATTCATTTGAAAACATTCGAAAGCTATAAAATTTCCCCGTAAGTGATCCATCGTATCTAGAAAAGCAAACAAGGATCTAGGATCGATCTTCATGGACTTCGGATACAGCTCAAAGTTGAACCACAATAAGAAAAAAAAATATTTATAAAAGATATAACAAATAATAGAGATCGAGTACCTGTTCTCGTTCTCGACTCTCGTACGTTTAGAGCTTTTTTCTGTCAACATGTTTTTAAGATTCCGAGCAATAATGAAAATCCGAGCAAAAATGAGAAGAGTATAGCAGAAAAGTTGTATTTCAATGAGGACGATAATCTAAATATCAGAGTGAGGTGGGATGGCCAAATTAAAAAGTAAGAATGCCTTGTTTGATATTTTCCTCAGATTTTGAGGTATATATACGGGTCTATCTTAGAGGCCAAATTCGAGTCTTTTCTTTTTGCTATACATATGTATTTAATATCCAGAAAAGAGTGTGTTTGCTTGGTAAGCTTAATCAAGTGATTTGCATGGAACGACGTCGGTTAACACTTTGGCCAGTGTGGCTCTTCTTACATGTTCCAGCATTTGAGATGTATTGTTGGCTGGTCATTGATTATGCCACGTCAGGGAAAGTTTATATAGGAAATATACCCACATTAAAACCACAGAGCCTATTATGGTAGGTATATCTATGTTTTCCTTTTGCTCTATATTCATTTTGTGTGGTTTGGTTTAAACATAGGTAGATAAAATTTTGATGTCTTTGGCTGGACTATGAGTAGTAGCAATCTGTATATTTTTTTTTCCTATCAAAGAGGATACCTAGCTAAAACTAAATGAAATTAAAAACTAAAATAAAAAGTTAAAAGTTTAGAATAAGAAATTGTATATATTTGGGTTGTTAACAAAAAAGTTGAGCCTTGGCTAATTTGTTGGATCCGGGAATTTCGAAAGATTTGACAAATCGGACTGACCCGAGTATGAATCAATACCAAGACTACTACAATCCATGATTATTTTTTTTTTGTTTACTAACGCTGATGCGCCACCTATTAGAATCGATAATTTTTTTTCTTCATTTTTCAGATCATCTTATTCATTATTACTTTTGCTCATTTTTCTTCATATCTATTGGGATGGCCTAGGCTTCCCTCATTTTCTCGATCCCTTGGAGTATCTAGACAATTGAATTAGATCGCTTTGTTTTACCTCTAGCAATCATCAGTTTAAACCTTACTGACATATTTAAGAACGCGTGAGTTATTTAATTTTTTATTTTTTTTATTAAAAGAAACTATTCTAGACACAACATAATGCACTATGTTCTCACCACAGGCTTCGTGTGGACGTCTTTAAGATGCAGACAACTAACGCCACTGGCTTTGCAAGAGGGAAGAGGATCCTCTCCTAGCTTTTCTTGGGAGATGAGCTGATCCAATAGCTCACAACAGCCCAGACCCCACCTCACAACAGGCCCCACCCCCTGCAAGGCCTTCTCCACCGTCGGATCGAGGTCAGGTAAGGTTAAGTAGAAAAAGAAGATAGAAGAGGATCCGGGTCCTTGCAAGAGGCACCACTGACGATATGGATGTTATAGCACTTTATAAGGGGAGTGTAGAATCAAGTATGCAAGTTTACCCCGATGGCGATTAGATGAAGCTCAATTATATGTGGGTACTAGGGATGGTCACATAGTCAGCGTTTAACATGGTTATAAGCACATTGCTACTAAACTATGGGCTGCGACTATATATCATAAATTAGACCTTGACCATGCTCGTTTGAGTTTGGGATTTGGGCCCAAGATTATGTTATTGGGGTTTCTGACTTTTTGAGGCTAGAATAGGCCCCCAAAATGTTTGGCAAGTTCTTAGACTTGACGATAAACGTCTGGTTTTGTCACATCCTATCTCAGGCCACCAATTTAAGGATCTCTTTAGGGATGCCCTCTCTATGTAGGGCTAGGAAGCACGGAAGCGTCATTCTCCCTGCGTTTCGCACTTCTAAAGCGGAAGCGAAGCGGAACCGCCATGGAAGCGCATGAAAGTGGCGGGAAGCGCGCTTTCGGAAAAACTGGAATTGGGAGCGCGGCGGAAACGCGTTTGACTGCGATTCGGAAGCGTGTTTGACTTCAATTTGGAAACGTGAAGCAAACAAGGCAGAGCCGCGGAAGAAAGAGCCAATTCATCGAGGGTCTGCGCTGGACGTCAGGGAAGCTCGACGAGCGCGCGAAGGTCCGATCTGGGGCAGAGGCTTTGGCCAGAGCGACGAGCGGAGCAGGTCGACTGGGTTGACCTGCCATCGAGAGGATGGGTCGATGCCGAGCCAAAGGGTGGCGCTTGGCTTGGATCGGCAGCGTCTAAGGCAGCCTAGCAGCGATGGTGGCGTTAGGCGGGGCAGACGCGCAAGACTTCTGGCGTCGGCTTGAGCTGCATTGAGGAAGGACGCCGGCGGGGAGAGGGCAGCTGTTGTAGGGCGGAGAAGAAGCATGGGTGCCCAAAGCAAATTTCTGGGTGCCCTGAGCAAAACCGGAAGGGGGGCAAGCTTTACCGACAAAAGAGTTGTCGGCAGAAATAAGATTTCTAGGGTTTTTCCGACAAAGGAGTTGTCGGCAAAAATAATTTCTATTTAATATATATATATATATTATTTTATTCGGCGCTTCCAAAACGTACCCGCTTCCAAATATTTTCCTAAAAAAATGCTTCCGCGTTTCCAAACGCTTCGCTTCTACATACCCGCACCCGATTCCATGCAACCTAGATGTAGGGTGGCCTAAGATTTCTTAAACAAATTAAGGTTATCTCTAGAGCTGTTTCTAATCTTTCTTTAGTAATATCGCACATTTGTTTTTTTTTAATCAGGTAGTTAAAAATATATTGATCAGTAAAACGTATAAGGAATAAAACACCTATGAGGGCTGACAATAAAAATTACTCTCCATGAGTATTAAATACATATCTGGCACCTAAGTACCTAATAATCAAACATACATCCACTTTCTAAAGACCAGCTATAGCACTTATATTTTCACAGTTTTAAAACACTCAAAAGGAAGAATAAAAGGTAACAACCAAGGATATTAAGACTGCATTTGATGATTTTGATCGAAACCTATATCTGACGATGCGTCATAAAAACTCAATCCAACTAGATAAAAACTTCACAACCAATAATTTAGTTAGCCCAACAAGAAAATAGCCAAACAAGCCCAATCCAATTAAAGACCCAAAGGTATGAAACCCTAGAGATTAGAGCCCAGACCCATGAAAGATCTACAGCAGCAATTAGCGTCATCACCACCAAAGCTCCACTATCGACATCGGAAACATGCCCGTCAATGTCCACCGGCAAGGACCGGTCACCCTCTGAGATAGTCCATATCATGAATTAAGATCGGACATACCTGAACTCATAACAGAATTGCTTCCAGCATCAGCACTACCCAAAACCCATATCCTTGAAGGTACCAGGTTTTTACTCCCATGATGGTGGAGTAAGGTGTAGCAGTTCCCAACCCGAGCCGAGTCCTCGCGGTACGAAGGCAGCCCTCCCATTCTCAGAGCGCTGGAACGAAGGCCGGCCATTCTGATGGATGAAAAATTGGAATCGATTTGGGAATTTTGGAGGATTTGGTTCGACGAAGCCCGATCTCTAGCCACGGCGTCAGTAGAGAAGAGGCAGAGCGAATAGGTCTAAAACTGATTTTGGCCCAGTTTGGGATTGATTCTCAAGCTGCTTTTAGGGTCAAAAGTGATTCTGGGCCTAATTTTAAGTGTTTGGTAACAACCCATAAAACTGATTTTAGAAGAATTGATTCTCTTAAAAGTGGATTTTGGAGAAGCAGGGTAAGAGATGTTTTTGCAGGAATCAGTTATATTTGTAACAAATTGTAATATTTATTTTTTCTTAGATTGTGATATATTAATCTAATTAAATAATAATCAATCATTTACTATGGTGTTAAGAAATCTTATGTAATATTGTGGATTAACTTTATAATTATATACAAAAGAAACAATTATTTATTTTAATATCAATTTATAACTATGCCTATTTTTGTCATTATACCATCCAAAACAATTTTTACTTATAACTCACCAAACACACGAAATTATTTTTTGGTTCTCACAGCACTTTTAAAAACAGTTTACCAAACACCTCAGCTGATTCTACTCACAGCAGATTTAAAAGCAATTCTGCTCACAGCAAATTCAAAAGCAATTCTGCTCACAGCACAGCAATCTCAAACTGGGCCTTTAACTGTTTGGAACTTTGAAATGTCAAAATATGTCGCACTTTTGTTTGTTGGGACTAAATGAGACTGTGCTAAATATCATATGTTGACAGTAGCCGCAGAGAGGCTACAGCAGGCCCACAGACCCGCAGCAAGCACACCAGGGCCCGGCCCAAGGGTCGGGACCGGATCACCAGCACCCGGCCTCGGGGCCTGACACTCTATCCTGCCTCCAGGGACCCAGGGGCCGGGGGCGCCAGCCTGCCTAAAGGGGCACCAGAAAGTATAAACAGAAGGGAACCAGTCCCACATCGAAGAATAAGGCCAGCCCTTGCCCCCAACCACCTATATATGGGCCCCAACTACCTTCTTTATGAGGTAACTTGTCTCTCTCCCTGCTTACATACGTGCCTTAGTTACATACATTCCAACTATACTAACTTAGGCATCGGAGAGGTGAAGGCCGGCCCGCCCGGTATTCCCCTTAGTAAGCAGGATTGCAGGAGATCGAGTTGGATTCATCAAGTATCTACTAGACCCCCGGGTTTAGGCAGAAACAATTGGCGCCGTCTGTGGGAATTAGTACGAAAAGTTGTGTTGCTCTATTAATCCTTTGGAGAAAGTAGCTGCATCCTTCAGTCCGGAAGCTATGGAAGGGAGGAAGATGAAAGTCAGCAGAGAAAAACTGAAAGCGCGAATTCAGTCCCCCGACCCGGCCCGTAACGTAAAGGCTGAGGGCGGTGCGAGGGCGGTGCGAGGGCCGCCCTTTCTTCCATCAGAGATGGAGCTCGTAATCATCGGGAAACAGAAAACACCGACCAGAAGGGTCCGGAAGCAATAAAAAAGATGAAGGCAGAGGTCGAGCGCTTGCGAGCGGAGGGCAATCAAGATCAACTAAGAGCGGAGGCCCGATGCCAAGAATTGGAGGCAGTCAACATCGCCCTATTAGCGGCCCTGGAACGAGAGGGTCAACAGAGCACTCCTCAAGCGACACCGCGATCAGCAGGCAAGGCTAGCGAGTTCCCGCGTCTGGAAGTAGGGCAGGCCACGGGAAGAAGAAAGACTGTGCATATGGACACGCCACTCTTTTCGGAAGCTTTAAAAAACTCCGGCCCGGCCGAGCCCCCGTACCGCACGGAACAGGCGTCAAACGAACAGGAAAGCACTACCGCTCGAGCGCTCGAGGCGCTCTCCGCCTCGGTGGCGGACATGAAGGGCCGCATGGAGGCCAGCGAGAGAATAGCAGGGCGACAGCAGGGTGGCGCGCGGTTCAACGAGCGTATTGGACCTTTCCCGCGCCGAATTAGGGAATCGGGAAGATCCGAAAGCCAAAGGCCTCTAAAGTTGACCTATTCCAGGGCGGGCTGTCCGTACCAGCACCTGGACAGCTTCAAGTCACAAGCAGGGGTGAGGGGCTACTCGGACGCCACGTGCTGCAGCGTATTTCAAGAAACGCTCTCGGGAGAGGCGTTGAATTGGTTCTACGAGCTACCAATTAATTCAATCGAAACCTTCGAGCGGTTGGCGAATAAGTTCGTCGGCCGGTTCATTCTCAGAGCCAGGACAGCCCAGGCATCTACAATCCTTTTTGACTGCATGCAAGCAGACAACGAGCCCCTACGTGCCTTCATTAACAGGTGGCAGATTGCCACGGCCGGGGTCAGGAACCTGGACAAGCAGATCGCAGGGATGGCCTTCAAGCAGGGTTTAAGACCCGGGGAACTTTCTTACGACTTGCTAGTACAGGAGCCGCTGGGGTACGACGAGCTAATGACCGTGGCCGTTAGGCACGCTCAGGCAGAGCATGAGACATATGGGGACAAGGCGCCCAAGCGAATAGCGGACGACCTACAGCCGTCCCATGGAGGCAAAGCCGGATGGCTGGATCGCAGCCAAGCGCCCGCAGCCACTAGGAAAGCAGACACACGGGAGGAATGGCAACCCCGGCGGAGTGATGGCGATGGTTCCCGGTCAGGGAGAAGACAGCCGTTTGTGCGTTCGGTGCAGCCTCTAGCTGCTACGCCGGCAGAACGACCACCGCGGGCCTTGGTTATCTTGCCAGCAGGAAAGCCCAAAGATCTAGCCCTTAGGACCGATGACCGAAAGGCCCAGATAGCGGTCGTAATCGACCGGACCCGCCCAAAGGACCCCAACAACGAGCAACCGCGGCCTCGGCAGGTGGGAACTATAAGCAACCGCACTCCCGGGGGCATCGAGGTACACGGGAGCATTAACATGATACACGGCGGGGATCGTATAGATCGACTTACCCGGAGCTCGAAGAAACGGTGCCTAAGATCGGTCCGAGGGAAGGAGGTATACGCCTTCGGCGAAAGAAGCGGCCAAGACGCTAAAACCGGATGGAAATCGATCACCTTTTACGAGGAGGAAGAGCCGGAGGATTTGATCCAACCGCACAACGACCCCTTCCTCATTACGGTCCAAATAGACCACTGGATAACCAGTCGTATGCTGATCGATACTGGAGCCTCAGTCAACGTAATGTTCCGAGATGCATACAAAGGGTTGCAAAGAGGAAGGAACAAGTTATCCCAGGATAACGAGCCGCTCATAAGCTTCTCCGGTGAGGTCGTCCAGCCCCTGGGATCGGATTACCTACCGGTCATCTTCAGCGAGGGAGACAGAACCAGAAAGGAGCATTTGGAGTTCATCATTGTCGACTGCCTATCATCGTACAATGGCATAATCGGCCGGCCACGATTATGGAGGCTCAAAACGTTTATTGCCGGCCATATGTTAATGCTGAAAATGCCTTCACCGGCCGGAGTCATTACCATACGCGGGGACCAAAGGATCGCCCGCAAGTATTACACAGAAGCCGTGACCCACGGGAGGAAGCGGACCGAGGTCTTCACAACCGCTCAGCAGGCACCCGCGCCGGATCTAAACATTGACCCACGTGATGACGTCAAGGCAAAAAGAGTCGGGCGGTTCATCGAGAAACTGGAGCCACCTGCAGCCGTGGAACAAACCGAAGCAATCTGCATTTCGGTGGACCACCCGGAGCGAACTATCGTAATAGGGACGCGGCTCGATCCGGTTGTTAGGCAAGAGCTCATAGCCTTCCTCCAGGACAACGGTTCGGTCTTCGCATGGTCCTATGAGGACATGCCGGGCATATCCCCGGAGATAGCCGTGCATGAGCTAAATTTATTACCCAACGTTCCCCCGGTAAGGCAGAAGAGGAGATCTTTCAGTCCCGCAAAATATGAGGCAATCAGAGCGGAGGTACAGAAATTGAGGAGTATAGGGTTCATCCGGGAAGTCCAGTACCCCCGCTGGCTCGCTAACGTAGTTATGGTACCGAAGAGGGGAACCGGCCAATGGCGTATGTGCGTGGACTTTACTAACCTGAACCGGGCATGTCCAAAGGACAGCTTCCCGCTCCCCCGGATTGACCAGCTTATAGATTCCACGTCCGGTTTTAAGATGCTCAGCTTCATGGACGCTTACGCCGGGTACAATCAGATCAGGATGCACCCGGATGATGAGGAGCACACGTCTTTCACAACCGACCGAGGTACCTACTGTTATAAGAGGATGCCGTACGGTCTGAAAAATGCCGGGGCCACCTACCAGCGAACGGTCAACCAAATGCTGGAGCAGGAAATGGGTAAAACCGTAGAGGTTTATGTGGATGACATGCTGGTCAAGAGTTTGACTGCAGGGGCCCATGTCCAGGATTTGGCCGTAGTCATTGGCAAAATGCTCAAATTCAGAATGCGCTTAAACCCAAAGAAGTGTATTTTCGGAATTTCAGAGGGCCTATTCCTAGGCCACATCATCAGCCAGCGAGGGATAGAAGCCAACCCGCTGAAGGTCCAGGCGATTTTAGATATGGAAACGCCAGGGGAGAGAAACCAGGTCCAGATGTTGACCGGCCGGTTAGCCGCCCTCGCCAGATTCATCTCCCGCCTAATCGACAAATGCACCCCGTTCTTCAAGTTGCTCAAGGCACAGCAGACCAGGAAAATCCACTGGGCAGCGGAGCATGAAGCAGCATTCCAGTCTATCAAGGCATATCTGTCGGCAGTGCCTCTCCTATCCAAACCGGTGCCGGGCGAAATGCTATACCTTTACATAGCTGCATCCGCGACGGCCGTCTCCGCGGCTCTTATTAGGAAGGAAGACACGCTCGAACTCCCGGTATATTATGCGGGAAAGGGACTCACTGGAGCAGAGGGCCGGTACCCCGACATTGAGAGATTGGCTTTGGCCCTGATTGTTAGTGCCAGGAAGCTCTGGCATTATTTCCAGGCTCATTCCATCACCTTGTATACCAATCACCCCCTGCGACAGATCCTACAAAGGCCGGAGACCAGTGGTAGGCTCGTACGGTGGGCAGTTGAACTGGGAGAGTTCGACATCATATACGCCCCGCGAACGGCCATCAAGGGGCAGGCAGCTGCAAACTTCATATGTGAGCTCACCCCAATGGCGGTGGAAGCGCACCCCGACCAGTGCGAGGACACCGAGGCAGTACGGGCCATAAAGACCGAACCAGGCCTCCTCACCGGTTGGAAGCTTTACGTGGACGGCTCCGTAACGACCAGGCGGAGCGGCGCTGGTGTCATGATAACCTCGCCCGATGGCCAGTCATACGAGTATGCCTTACGATTTCTTTTTGTCACCTCCAACAACGCCGCCGAATATGAGGCCCTCATAGCCGGTCTGCAGCTGGCCAAGGAATTGGGAATCTCGTCCATGGAGATATTCAGCGACTCTAGCCTAGTGGTCAACCAGATGAACGGGGTGTTTGAGGTCAAGGACCCCCAGCTGTCCTCTTACCAGGCTCTGGCCAAAACCCTGATCGAGCCGTTCGAGGGCGCCACGATCCGGCACATTCCCCGAGAGGAGAATAGACATGCGGATGCCCTCGCAAGACTGGCAACCGGAAACTACCCTCCAGAGTACCGGAAGGCAAAAATTGAAACTCTCCAGAAGCCAAGCATCAGCAAAACCATTTCCGAGATATTTGCGGTAGAAGAAGCACCACCAAGCTGGATGGACCCAATAGTCAGATATTTGACTGACAAAACCAGCCCCCCGGACGCGGTAGAGGCCAGAAGGCTACACCTCCGGTGCGCCCGGTACGGCCTCCTCAACGGCCAGTTATACCGAAGGGAGCACAGCTTCCCCCAGCTGAGGTGTGTGACAAGAGAGGCAGGTGAGGCTATCATGCGAGAAATCCACGAGGGAGTATGCGGTAATCACTCCGGCGCAAGGTCATTATCCCACAAATCGCTCCGAGCAGGGTATTTCTGGCCAGACATGGCGGCAATGTCAAGGAAAATATCAGGCGGCTGCCACAAGTGCCACATGTACGCTTCTACACCTCATGCCCCGGCAATCGCGTTGTCAATCCTGCTGGCACCGTGGCCATTTGCACAATGGGGATTGGACATCATCGGCCCTTTCCCAACGGTTGTGGGACAATACAAGTATGCCATCGTGGCGGTAGACTATCAGACTAAGTGGGTCGAGGCAGAACCCATGATAAAGATCACTGAGGAACGGGTTAAAAAGTTCCTATGGAAGAGCATCTACTGCCGATTCGGCGTACCGCAGACTATTGTCATGGATAATGGGACACAGTTCAATAATGCTGATCTTATCCAGTACACAGCCTCCATGGGGACCCGGATGTTGTTCGCCTCAGTGGCACACCCACAGACCAACGGCCAAGTAGAAGCGGTCAATAAGATTATCAAGACCCTCCTCAAAAAGAAGTTGGATGCCAAGAAGGGATGTTGGGCCGAAGAACTCCCCGCGGTGCTATGGGCCATCCGGACAACAGCAGCAGAAGCAACAGGAGAAACCCCATTCTGCATGGCATTCGGGAGTGAGGCGGTACTCCCAGTAGAAACTGGCATACCCAGCGGCAGGGTAGAGAATTACGACGCCGAGACAAATGCCGAGGGGCTATCACTCAACCTGGACCTCATCGAGGAGCGCCGCGACCAGGCGCATATGCGCAACCAAACCTACAAACAGCGGATCGCCCGGTATTATGACAGAAGGGTCCGGGAGAGAAAGCTCCAAGTCGGGGACTGGGTCATGAGGAAGGTCCAGAAAAAACCGTTGGCCCTAGAACCAGCATGGGAAGGACCCTACCAGATCACTGCGGCCGTCGGACCGGCAACATTCCACATTATAGACACCGAGGGCATCTATTCCACCCGGCCGTGGAATATCCAGCACCTGCGGTTCTACCCTAAGTAACAGCGGTCACAGAGCGACAACTGTGTAGTCGACATTAATATTGCAATACGCAGTTTCAATGATAGTAAATAAACTACAATAGTTGCGAGATGTGTATTTACAAAGTAAACAGCTAGCTACCGCCCCCGGAGCCCCCAATCCCCGGCCCGCCACCTTTTAGAGCTTGCTCCTGCTCCACCATCTCAGTCAAGGCTATATCAGCCTCCATCTGCTCAGCATCAAGCCACCCTTTCTCCCTCCACTCCAGATAAGCGTCGGTGATGCCCTTCTCCCGGGCCGCGTCCAACAGCTCTTCAAACTCCACCGATTCCCGGAAGTCGTCCACAGCCCTATCGGCTACTTCAGCAAGCTGGGATTCCGTCAGCTTTTCCCTTCCTTGGGCGACTGCTGTAACTTGGCTCTGCAGCTCCAAAACCCTCGCCTCCAGCTCCGCGACCCTCCCTTTCCGAGTGGCAGCTTCCCGGTCGGCCTTCTCTCGTTCCTGCTGCAGGTCATGGCACAACCGACCGGATAGTTCTTTCTCTCGCGCGAGCTCGGTGCCCAACCGACCAACTTCCTCTCTTTCCACCGCAAGCTTGGCCTCCGCCACGTCCGCCCGCACGCTCAGCTCCTCCACCCGCTTCTCCAAAGCCGCAGCAGCCTCCCCCCTGGCCTCCGCGCCACAAAGGCTATGAACCAGCTGCCAGACATAAATTAACGAACATTAGCTCGTGCCATTCCAAGAGAAAGGGAAGCACAAAAACACTTACCCGAACAGCTAGTTCCACAGGGTCCTCCCGGTCAAGCCCCAAGGCTTCGATGGTAGCAGCCACGAACCTGCCAACTCCATCACCAGAGCTGCGACCGGCTTCCGGCACCTGAGTCCTTCGACCAACCACCTCCACGACCAGAGCCACCGCCCGCTCGGTTGGCCCAGCCGAACTGGACGCCCCGGCGTCAAAGGTCCTCGCCCTCTTGGCCGGAGTTTCACCATGGTCGCTCCGGCGGTGCCCAAACACTTCTGCCGTTTCTCTCTCCCGAGAGGTCCGAACAGCCATCGGTCGCGCCACAAGTCCTGGACCAGGAGGTCCGGCGGACCGGGCCTCCCGAATAAAGAGCGGGGAGTTATTCCCACCGCCCGGTAGCCTACCATAGTAAGCATCCGGAAACACAAGCGGCACTGGCTTGTCATGATCCCTGCGTCTCTTGGTAGCCGTATCAATAACGGTCTTCGCGGCCACCTCCCCCGTCTCTGCCAATCTCGAGACTACAAGCTCTTCATCCGGTTCGATAGTCTCTTCAACTTTAAGCGCGAGCAGGGGGGCGTTAGCTGCAACCGATAAGTCGAGCGGTCAGAACACAAGCAACCATGCAAAGATGAAATTATGCAAAGGCACCTTACCAGGTTTCCTCCCCATCTCGCATATCTCCAGCACGTTCCATCGGATGAAATTGTAGGAGCTCCGACTCAGGTAGTCCCAGCCATAGAACAGCTGGTATATCCGTTGCTTCTCCAACTCCTCCAGCCGGTACGACTGATCCCCGATCGGCTGATAGGCCCCGGGCACCTGATGACCCCTCCAGCTACGCTGCCACCTGCCGCCGGCCAGCACCACCGACTTCCTCCAGACATCTGAAACCGATGACGGCAGGTGCGTGATGGCAGCAGCATGCTCCCGCGCGGCAAAGTTCACACAACCGCTGCATTGGGCCTTGCGGCAGTAAGAAATCTTGTACAGCGCCCGAAATTCATTAGCCGTGGGCCAGTTCATGTGGCTCAGGCTAAATAGGCACCCAAGCCCAAGCAACTGCCTCCACTGGTTGCTCGGAAGCTGCGCCGGGGAAAGATTCAGTGAGCTCAGCATATACTGAACAAAGTCCGGCAGCGGCAGCGATAGTCCGTGTCGGAACTGATCGTCGAAAACAGCCACCCAGCCCGGTTCCGGGTTACAGGCCAGTTCTCCGGGACGCAGGCCCCGAAGTTTAACAGAAGGATCGATGTCCCACTTCGCTCGAAACTCCCTGATCTCTCTCTCATCCATGCTTCTGACTGGTTCGTCACAGAGAATCGTTCTGTCACCATCCAGCAGCTCGTGCCTTCTGGGCCCGCGGCTGGCGCCACCATGATGCGCAGATCTCCCAGACGCCATAATCCTAACACAAAATAATTCAGATCTGCAGCAAGGTGGGCGAGGAGAGTAGAACGCAAAGGGTCTAAGCAAACTGTGGAAGGAGGCGAGCAGAGTGAACAATAAATAGGGCAACAAGAAAGGCAACGAAACCCCAGCCATGGATTCCCTTCATCTCAGACCGCTCTCTATCGACACGTGTCCCAGCATGGATAAGGGATCCCATCTAGCATAACTGATAGGACTGATGGGCTTTCCCCTTCATCGCATGTCCGCCACCTGTCCCACTTACCAGCAGCATTTAGGGAGATAGGAGCGAATAACGAGGCGTCCATTCCCCTCGTTTCCCCAGAAAGTCAACTCCGAGTCAATCCGGCACCATGGCGGTTCACGAGTATGATCATTCAACCGGCTGCATGGCTTTTCTTCCTTGTATATCTTGAGGACCTCTCACCGCTTGTGATTTTTTCCAACCGCTTCGAGAGCATTTGTCCAGGTATGCACCCTCCCCTTTTAACACCGTCTTCGTTGCATATCACTGGGGGACTCGTCTCAATATGGTATATCGCCCGGTCGAGATCCACCCAGCACTATGACACTCCACCGGCTTTGGGACATTTAACCCACTCCACGGCATTCTACCGGTTGTCACCTTCCTTCGCCTATGGGCAGGAACGAGCCAACAATAAAGGCTTCTAAACGCATGGGCTTTATAAACCCGGGCGAGCTTACATCTAACCCATGTACTCTTGTCCAGCAGGATAAAAACCCTGCATCACACTGAACTGTGATACATTTGGGGATACATGGCGAGACTCGTTATCTCAACGCCACTCCACTGGGCAGATTGTTTCTCTAACACAGAACAAGTCTCCCCGCAAGCTAACAAACCTGCACACTACCTCAACGCTTAAACAACAAAAGCTGAGAAGAACTAGCAAGTGTTAACCGACACCTCGGTACGGCCGTAACACTCTCCGGGATGTCTGTTGGCCTATTCCACGCACCAACAGGCCCTTCCGTAGGCTAGCATTTCCGGGACTCGTCTCGATATGGCAGGACTCCCGGTCGAGCTCCCGAGAACTGAGGAACTCTGAGGCATTCTAAAACTGGGGGACTCGCCGAAATGGCATTACGTCCGGGCACCGGTCGAGGTCCACCCAGCAGCATTTCACTTCCGGGACTCGTCTCGATATGGCAGGACGCCCGATCGAGCTCCCGAGAACTGAGGAACTTTGAGGCATTCTAAAACTGGGGGACTCGCCGAAATGGCATTACGTCAGGGCACCGGTCGAGGTCCACCCAGCAGCATTTCACTTCCGGGACTCGTCTCGATATGGCAGGACGCCCGGTCGAGCTCCCGAGAACTGAGGAACTTTGAGGCATTCTAAAACTGGGGGACTCGCCGAAATGGCATTACGTCCGGGCACCGGTCGAGGTCCACCCAGCAGCATTTCACTTCCGGGACTCGTCTCGATATGGCAGGACGCCCGGTCGAGCTCCCGAGAACTGAGGAACTTTGAGGCATTCTAAAACTGGGGGACTCGCCGAAATGGCATTACGTCAGGGCACCGGTCGAGGTCCACCCAGCAGCATTTCACTTCCGGGACTCGTCTCGATATGGCAGGACGCCCGGTCGAGCTCCCGAGAACTGAGGAACTTTGAGGCATTCTACAACTGGGGGACTCGCCGAAATGGCACTATGTCCGGGCACCGGTCGAGGTCCACCCAGCTGCATTTCACTTACGGGACTCGTCTCAATATGGCAGGCCGCCCGGCCGAGCTCCCGAGAACTCCGCCTCGCACCGATATGGCAGCGCGCCCGGTCGAAGTCCGCTCCGCAAGTTCATCCGGAACTCGTCTCGATATGGCATCCAGTATTACCGATATCATAAAGATACTTATAAAAATTTTACTTACCATCAACAACGGCTACTCACCTCGGTCACGCCCAATCTTTAACTCGGACTTGGGGGACTGGGCACCGGTAGGTTGGTAACCCTGCGGGTCTGCAGGGCAAGGGTAAGACAGTTAAGTCCCCATTCAAGATTGCACTTGACCGGGAACTTGGGGGACTTGTTGACAGTAGCCGCAGAGAGGCTACAGCAGGCCCACAGACCCGCAGCAAGCACGCCAGGGCCCGGCCCAAGGGTCGGGACCGGATCACCAGCACCCGGCCTCGGGGCCTGGCACTCTATCCTGCCTCCAGAGACCCAGGGGCCGGGGGCGCCAGCCTGCCTAAAGGGGCACCAGAAAGTATAAACGGAAGGGAACCAGTCCCACATCGAAGAATAAGGCCAGCCCTTGCCCCCAACCACCTATATATGGGCCCCAACTACCTTCTTTATGAGGTAACTTGTCTCTCTCCCTACTTACATACGTGCCTTAGTTACATACATTCCAACTATACTAACTTAGGCATCGGAGAGGTGAAGGCCGGCCCGCCCGGTATTCCCCTTAGTAAGCAGGATTGCAGGAGATCGAGTTGGATTCATCAAGTATCTACTAGACCCCCGGGTTTAGGCAGAAACATCATATTTCAGTGTTATTGCAAAACAAATGAACTTACGTAATACTTTATTTTCATTCTGGTGTCATATTGGATAACACTTTGCTTCTAAACTATAAACCAAACAAATTAGTATAATTTAAGGCAACCCACGGGAGGGCATGACGGTCTTAAGAAATAAAGAAGTCTAATGCAATTCTGGGTATCAAACTTGCACTTAGACTATATTTCATTGGATATAGAGGAGGCGCCAGAACTACACCCTACAGGAGATAGTCAAAGGTCTTATGCCTTCAATCCGAACTTCATGGTCTCACAAAGGGAAGTAAGGCTTGATTAATTTAGGCAAACCCTTATTCAAGCCGTGTTTAGATATAGCCGAGATTTGACTCCTGTAGGTTTTTAACTGGGTCAACATACACAATTTCATTGATTTTTCGTTGGTTTGCATTTATTCTCAGAATGAGATCTGACTGCAAATCCTCTTCTGCCAAAAACAAGTTTTTGAAACTTGCTGAAGATTCCAAGTCAGTGAATGAAACTTGGACCATTTGCATCTCAAGAAACAACTCAGGAACTTCCATATATGCCTTAGCTCTCATGCAAGACTTGAAGATATAGTAGTCAATGATTATTTTTTTTTTTTTTCTGATTACAATTAGTAGTAAATGGTTGCTTGAAGTGTGAACTACTATATAGAAACCGATAGCTTAAACGTGACTTCTCATTTTATTCAAAGATTCAAACTATTGGGTATAAAATATACATATACCTCAAGGAACAATTTTAAAAAAATCTGATTACTAACATGTAATCTTGTGATACTTCAACTCTAAAATATAAAATCTAGAAATAAAATATTTACTAGAAAGAATGTAACAATGAGTAGCACTTGGCGCGCATGCACAAAAAATTCTATTAGGATTAAGAACGTGTGTACTACACACTCCCGAGTATGATAGAACCTCTCGTATGTGTTAGGGTGAAGCACTCCACAAGCATCATCATGATTGATGACTAAGGTCTGTACGTTACTCCTTTGGTTTCACCACACCCCATTATAGATGAAGGCAAGTCTCCAATCCTGTCTATGCCTTCTGCAAAAACCACACCCATTCCCATATAGAAATGCGACTCTATATGGCAATGGAAAGCCCACACACCTGGATTATCTGCCCTGAACCTCAAAGCTGTCCAACCGTATGGATGAACTGGCACAGTGTTCTTCATGATAGGATTCACCAAATTGTACTTCTTTGGGTCATTGTTGATGTCAAACTTGCCTTCCCCATATCCGAGCACCCAAAAATCGTGACCATGCAAATGCCATGGATGCGTCTCGCTGTTGTTCGGATTCATGGTGTTTGCATTTTGCAGGATTATGTCCACTGTTGTGTTGAACTGGAGCCTGTAAATTCCGTCACTTGTAGTAGCATTGGTGTTGTTGGCCACTTTGTAAATGTCATAGTTCACAAAGTCATACCCCTCCGGCGGAGGTGTTTGATCAAATGCCTCGGTGAGATTTTCTTTAAGAGCAATGAGGTAAGGTGTGTGAGGAAGTGTGAATGAGACATTGTTTACTGACCAGCGCCTATTGCCATTTATCTGGTTTTGTGTGTTGAGGAAAACCATGACTCTGTCAGGGATTTGAGGAGGGGTGTGGATGTAATCTCGGTGTGCCTTAATAGCAAGACTTTGATTTAGCCGGGGCTTAACATCGTTCCAGGCCGGGCCTGCTGGCGGTACTGTCGGAGGGGATCTCCTAGGATGGTTGGGATAGTAATTCAAGAAGGCTAAACCAGGTGGGGTGGTGGTGGTGGCATTTCGGCTAACAATGTTGGTTGTCATCCAATAGTTTCTTGAAGGGTCTTGGTCTGCTTTTATTAGAACAGAATAAGTCTCACCAGAATATATGAACAGGTTCTTTACAACAAATGGCTCCACATAATGCCCATCTGCTTCAACCACTGTCATATTATGACCCTGCATCATAGAGTTTCGAAGTTATTTGACGGGTTCTGGTAAACAAAATACAAAATTAATTTTCTACGTACGATTCTATGATGTTACATTGTCAAACTGTACATCTATAAAATTGTAGCATTAGTCAGATAAACTTATACTGCCTAATGTGGGGATGATTGGAGATACATGAATATGAACTTGATTAAAATCATGGTGCTTAAGTATTTACCTCTATTTGGAAACTGAGAGCTGATAGAGCAGTCAAGCTAGCAACCCTGAGCCGATAAGTTTTGCCAGGGATTACAGTCACTGCATAAGGAGAGCAGTCAGGACTACTTGTGTTACATGCACCAGCTTCTAAGCTTGGAGTGGCGAGGCTGGAGCAGTTGAATCTGCCTTTTCCTTGAATCAAAAGTGACTGAAGTTTTACAAGAAAGGAAAACCGTTTAGCAACCAAAGTTACAATGGGAAATAGTGGTCAAATCACTCAAATGTATTACCAAAAGTGGTGATGGAAGATTGGAAGTTACCTGAGGTTCCCCAACCCACACAAAAGGTTTGGAAGACAGTCCTACTGCCTGTTCATAAGTGCTTTTGTGGTACCAATCATTGAGTATGATGCTTCGATCATAATCGTACAAAAAGGGCTCGGATTCTCCTTCAGGAACTGCTACTCGGATTGATCCATACAAGCCAGCTTCTCTTTGCATTCCATAGTGAGCATGGTAGAGATAAGTTCCAGGCTACAAAAGGGCAATTCAATTTAAGGATCAGTATAATTTTATGAGGGCGTTTGATATATAGTTCTAAAGTAATCCTTCATAGTGTTCTGCATAGATATACATATAGACAACTATGTTTTTTTTTGGGATTATAGAAGCACTTTGAATTGTTTATGCACCTAGTTTCTAATGAAGCTCTTCCTCGTGAAAATATAAGGGGCCTGTTTGAGAGTGCCTATGTTGGAAGCCCCTTTTATCAGAAGCATTTTTGTTTAAAAGACAACAATATCTTGTTTGAAAAGCCAAATTCAATTTCTTCACATTCACTTAGAAGTGCTATATGAGGAAGGGCAACAAGGTGTTCTGTATATTTCCTCTAAATCATTTCTGACTCTTTCTTCCCAGCACTTTCAAAACAGTCGCTATATATCAAGCACTTTCGAGGTAAATTAACTCATAAACAGAGCTATTGATTGAAAGTTATTGGAGAAAGTACCGAACTTACCCTATCAACAACAAACTTATACTTGAAGGTGTCTCCAGGCAATATTGGGCACTGAGTGACTCCTTCGGTTCCATCACTCCACGGTGTTCCAATCTGCAACATGTAACAGAGAAAAATTAGATACAAGCATATACTAGCTAGTTCGAAACACGATTACTCTAGGAAATCGAATATATATATATATATATATATATATATATATATATATATATATATATATATAATGACTGCTGCCATTTATGAATAGCAGGCTACCTGTCTGATGCCATGCCAATGTATGGCTACATTTTCTGTTAGCAAGCTATTCTTGAGCTCGACGACGACGGTGTCACCCTGCTGAGCAAGTATGGTTGGTCCTGGAGTTCCGCCATTGATGGTGATAACAAGTTTCTTAAAGCAATCTGGGGACTTGTACTCATACTTCACCTCCCATTTGTAATGTCTAACTCTACCCTCCACTGCCGGAACCTTAACCAAACAGAAGAGTAGACACACTCCCAGCAATTTTAAAATGAAGCTCGTGCTCTGTAATTGCTGAACCATGTCTTAGAAATATTGGAGCTCGCTATTATTTTGTGATTGAAGAGGGATTCCGTGCTGTATCTTTATAGTACGAGAGCTTTTGACCGAACGAATAGATCAAAGTCTTGGTAATTTTTGGCGGCTAATGCAACTATCTCAAAACGTAATGCAGATCAAGATATTTCTGGGAAAGTGTTTAAATTAGTCAAATGGCCATTTGCTGGAGTCAAAAACAAGAAAGTTACTCGGTCTACGGGAGCATAAGTTTCCACGCGGATTCCTAGCAACTCCCGGATTAAGAGGCTCTGTCAAACTAATGAGTTAAATCTTTTGTTATAGTACTAACATTGTGGCAACTACTAAACCAAATGAGCTTTATTGGCTCAACACGATCTCCAAGTCCCAAGAATTATATGGTCTCGATTTCTATTTTTCTATATTTTACGAAGTATTTTCATAAGGGAATTGAAATTAAAACTCTCCATTTTAAAATACACACTCCTCATTTTATTTTTTTTAATAATTTAAAATTTGTCTTTAGTGATGTGTTTTATCTTTTTCTATAAGTTTTAACTAAAAAAGAGAAAAATGAATACTATAGATTGTAAAATGAGGAGTATGGATTTCACTTCCCTTTTTAATCTTACATTCTCAAATCGAACTAAGTATTCAAATACCTTCTTATATATTTCTATTGACTTATTAATTACGATGTATTTTTTCGGAACATTATGTTCCGTTGACTTACTAATCGATTTGAAAGGTCGAATGCAAATAGTCTGATACATATAACATTATGTTGCTTCTATAGGCTATCATATTATCTCATGCTAATGAAAGTTATAGTTGTAATCGGTCAAAGTGAGACATGTCAAACTATATGCTTCATGTGGAGGGATCACCGGTGATCGTTTTTTTTTTTTTTTTGTGATGTCAACAATTATACTTGAAAGTTAATAACAGCGCGTTGTTTCGACAAGCTATTTCCTAAAGAAGAATTAATGTTATGAGGCTCTTTTGCTAGCTAGGAAAACAGTGAAAACGATTGTTGGTCTTAGTCGAATTATTCATGAGATCGACTCCATCTCTGGAATTTAATACAATATTGATCATTTCATAATTAAGCTAATGTAATAAAACAATAAGTACAATCTACGTGCGTACCTAAATCTAAAACATAAAGCAATACTGAAGATAATTTATCGTCATTAGGCCTCGTTTGGTTCACGGAATGAAAGGGAACGGAAATGAATTCTTTTCTATTTCTATGGGTATGGAAAATTTCAATTCCCATAAATTTCCTTTCTTGTGTTTGGAAAGACCAAGGAATGCAAACAAAATTTCCTATCAATTTTTCCTATCAATTTTTCCCATGATACCCTCATAAAACTATTAATTGCAAGACTAGTTTGGTCTAAAAGTTTGTAATTATTATAGAAAAATAGAAGGAAAAATAATTCTATGGGGTGTGTGGATGGAACCACTTTCCCACTAATTTTCTAAAACTATGAAAACCATTTTCTTTTCCATCTTTTTTCATTTGGCTCCCAGATCTGTCAGAGCTATCTAGATCTCTTAGAAATGGTCTAAAGGGACTACGTACTCCATCTTTGCCTGAGACTTTTGTCAAGTGACACATGAATCGAAGTACCACTATTTCCTGGGAAACTACTATTCCCTGGGAAATTCATCGAGGTTCTACCAGCAAGAATGTTTCCTTCTTTGTTGGAGAACGAGACGTGATCATGAATCCATGACTTCAAGAGAAATGAATGCCTGCATGTGAAGGTAGTTGGATCACCAGGACCATGTCTTAATATTGGTTCCTTTAGAAGGTCAAGTTTGAACAAATCATAATGAGAGATTTGATTGCCACGGTACGTAGCAGTTGGTCGAATGCAGTTAGAGGGTTCTATTTCTACATGATATATGCATACTTCCTCGATCCCCATGTTAGCTTGCTGCCTTGTTGGTGGGTGTAACTTGTTAATAAAGTGAACGATATGACATATAGTTTGTACTGGAATGCATGGCTTGTTATGTTAGATTTGAGTTCATTAAATGCATAAAAGCTAGTTAGAATTGAAGTACGTCCATCAACGACAAGAGATATGTCAATTTGCTAGGACGCATGTTGGTTGCTAAATACAGTGCGTTAGTGTAATAGTGTCTATAGACTATAGTTAACAGCTGCATGCTCTGCGAGGCATTTTATAGACATAAATATACTCACTAGAGCATGTAATTGTTAACTAAGTGTCACATCTAAATGATATCTTATTAAGATTGAGTACGTCTCACTATTTGTAAAATGTGATGGTTTGAGGGGAAATATGTTTGGGTATAGTAAGACTTTCTTAGACTAAGATTTTCTCAGAATAATAAAACCCTAAGGTCGCAGCCGGCGGATATGCAAAAATACTGCCTTCGGGTAACAAATTTTTGAATAGGAAAGGTAACAACACTCCTGGCCCTTGCTTTTCCTATCCTTGATGGCGATGGGGATGGAAGCCTCCGTAAACCCTCGAATTTCTAGGTGGTTCGCCGTTTTGGGAATCATATCCATGTTCTTTATGAATCTACAATTCTCCACTGACGTCCTGAGCTCTCGTCGCCGATGGTTAAAGCTATTGACGGGTTTGCTCATCGAAAGCTATGGGTGCGTGTCTGCATTGATTTCCAGCGAGGCCGAAGTGTACGCCTGATATGGCCCCTTGGCGAACAACGTTGCGGTCTTTTGGTTGGCGTCAGAATCGATGGTGATATTATGGTTGGTTTCGGGTTCAAAGACGGTTTTCTTCTGGAGCTCGTTGATGGGAGTCAAATTTGATCTTGTGAGCCTAGGTGTCGGTAAGCTTCCTCGGGTCGGTTCCGGCCACAATACAAAGGATGGAGACGTCATCGGTGGTGTGATGTTATCGCTGAAACCCGGATTGAGAATCGGTATCGCCAGTGGCGGGCTGTTGTCGTCGATGATGGAGATGACGCTGCATAACCCTGGAGGGGTGATGGGTTGGCGCCCTGGTTTGCAGGTCGACAATCTTCGATAGAGTATGATGGCGGTGGTAGACGAAGTGCTGACGGTGATGATTCTGAACAATGTTTTTGGGCTAGGGTTTGGTGTGGGAGTTGGGCCCCGAATTTGGGCCTTCACTCTGGTGTAGATTTGGTTGGAGTGGGTCTTTATGGCCCAGAGCAAGATCTAGTTTTTTGGATCAAAGGCAATTTGAGTGTTTTAAGACTGTGAAAATAAAAGTGTTATAAATGGTCTTTAGAAGGTGAATGTACGTTTGATTATTAGATACATAGGTGTCAGATAGGTATTTAGTACTCTTAGGAAATAATTTTTTTTGTCAACCCTCATGAGTGTTTTATTCATTGTACTATTCACTGAGCAATATATATTGACTACTAATTCAAAAAAAAAATCTCGCTATCTGTAAGCAATTAAAAAGACATCGATAGTAATAATTAATCATGCAACAAAATCATTTACTTCTTCCTTCAATTCTCAAACTAAATATGATTTTTTTTGTTGAAAGGTCGATTTGAATAATTAATTTGAAAGGTCGAATACAAATTGTATGATAGAACATTGTTCAGAACATTTTTTTTTTGAATCTATCAACGACTTTATCCTCAAAGGTTTTCTAAGCCCAAAGACTAATCCACGCCGGAGGATTATGTCAAAACGCTTCCTCTCCCCTGGGCACAAAAAATAAATTGGGATTTAAACTCCAATGAGCGTCGGCGGGATTCGAATCTGGGTATGAGGGATTCTCACATAAAATCTTTTACTAACTCGACCAACTCGACCACCTATGGTGGTTAACATTATTCAGAAATTGTGTTGCCTCTTGGCGATTATATTATCTCATGCTAATGTGTAATTGGTTAAATGAGATCAACATGTCAAATTGTGCTGCATGCAGGTCCCCCGTGATAATGTCTCTTTGTGATGTCAAACAATAATTACACTTACGAGTTGCAATGCATTGTTTCTACTGTTTCTTAAAGAAGAATAATGTTATAACTTATGAGGTTATTTAATTTGCCTGAATGTAACCGCCACAAGTGGTCGAGTTGGTAAGAGCTTTTGTGTGAGAATCTCTCACACCCAGTTTCGAATCCCGCCGACGCAAATTGAAGTTTAAATCCTTATTTATTCTTGGTGGCCAGGAGATGAAGTGTTTTGACATGATTCCCCGTGCCGATACCACCGTTTGATAAATTCAAAAAAAAATAAAAAATTTGCCCGAATGTTTACACAGCCGAAGATGGTCGGAGAACTACTTGGAAACCGGCAAACAATCTCGCCGAACATGCTTACGTGGTCGCCGAAAGTCTCTTTAAATTTTCATCAAGGACGATTTTTACTGCGTGTTAAAATAGCTGTAACTTCAAACTTACCGCTCCTCACTCCCTTTTCCGGTTTTCCCTTCTCAATTTCTCATTACCCCAAATCCAAATCTCCGATCTCTCTCCCAAACTCTCCGACGACTCCAAAACCCAAAATGGACCCGCCCCAATCCCTCACCTCCCTCAACGACCTAGCCCACGAGCTCGCCTCACTCCAAGACCTCGCCACGCGCGGTTCCTGGCGCTCCATCCTCGACAAAGTCTCACGCGCCCGCTCCCAGTCCCTCCTCACCAACCCACACGACCACCTCGTCTACTTCACCTACAACGTCCTCGCCCTCACCAAACTCCGTCGCTTCTCCGACGCCGCCGCCGAGATCGACTCCCTCGAAGACCTCAACACCCCCCGCTACCGCTACGAGGGCCACCCGACCGCCTACCCTAACCGGGTCGGGTCAATGGTCCCCTTCGCTCTCCGCTGGCTCTATGCGTTGATCCCGATCAAGTTGGGCCGGCGCCAGGATGGGCTGGACCGGCTTTATATTCTCTTAGATTTTGTAAGATGCAGAGTAAAGGAGAGTAAGAGCGAGAGCGAGAGCGAGAGCGTGGAGGTGTGGAAGAGGAGAGAGGTGTTTGTGATGAATGGGATCATAGGGATTCATTTGAATAATAAAGAGCTAGCTGCCTGTTTGAGCTTGATCAAAGACTTGCTTAACAGGGACTACACGGATCCGGTTCTCGTGTCGAAGCTCGGGTACATTCAGATGCAAATGGGGGATTTAGAGGGGGCGAAAAGCTCGTTCAATGCGGTGGAGGGGATGGTGGAGAAGGAGGAGGGAAATGTGGGGAGTGAGATGAGGAACTTGGTGAGTAGGAACAAGGCATTGGTGTATATGGTGGGAAAGGACTATGTGTCGGCGGTGAGGGAGTATGAGGAGTGCATTGAGAGGGATGGGAGTGACGTGGTGGCGATTAACAATAAGGCGCTTTGCTTGATGTACTTGAGGGACTTGTCGGATTCGATCAAGGTGCTGGAGAGTGCGCTGGAAAGAGTGCCGACTGTGGCACTGAACGAGACGCTTGTGGTGAATTTGTGTAGTATGTATGAGTTGGCGTATGTGAATCATGGGGATGTTAAGCGGACGCTTAGTAGCTGGATTGCGAGGGTTGCTCCGGATGATTTTGATTCGGCTTCTACAAGGATTTGATATCAGGTAGCTTCGTGGCTTTTTCTAATTTGGGCTTATGCATTGAAGAAATGAGTGAGCTTATGAGGGTGGGACTGAGCTTTGATAAATGTAATTTGGTGTCAAGAGAATCACCCACTTCTTTGGATGTCTTATAATTTGGGAAATAGTACAAGTGGAGTATATTTATTTGATTCATACATACTACTTTGAGCTTCTAATTTATTCACACTGCAGTTTGAAACTTGAAAATTGTTAGCTTAAATCCTTAAAACTATGATTCTGTTCTTGCAATATTTGATAACTTTGCAAGACATGTTTCTTTAGGATATGTAAGAAGTAGGTGAAGCTTATACAGCTTTGAAAAAACCTAGTTTTCGATGAGGTTAGTGGTCTGCTCAATTTGTTTTGTTAGTCTTAATACTAGTATGGACATCACCTAGGAACATAATATAATGCCTGCTATTCAAGGTGATCATATCTAGGATTATGTGGGCTAAGAAAGAGAAATTCATAAATAGAATAGTGTTAGGAGACAAAATTTATAAAGTTGTTTTGTTTCTGAGAAGTTGGGAAAGTGAGGAAAATAGAGAAAACATAGTAGGAGCGGGCATATCAAGGCACCAATCCTTCAAAAACACTTGGTTTTCATTCTTTCCTAAACATAAACTTCTGCATATGATATGAGAAAGCTTCAGTACTGGTAGTTTGTCAACTTCCATATGTAAATGCTTCATTGACAAACTGTCATATCGTTGATTGTTACACTAAGAAGTACTGGTAACTCATTGGGTGTTACACTATGAAGCATTTGTCATAGTGTAAACAAAAACACAGGGATTACTTTTCTTTTGCATATAGCATATTTCTGATATTAGCTTGTAAACACGTATGCTTTTGAGCACTGAGCACACCTAGTAGGTGTCTACGGTCAACTTAGTTTCAGAATCTAAACATAAATTGCAGTTGTATTCTCAAAACCATATGTTTACCAGAAACTAATATAATAGTCTCGCTCTCGTTTCATCGATGAAGTTTCAATTCATGGTACATCTTTCTGACCATGTAATTTTGCAAAACTAGAAATTTGATGTTGCGCTGATTGGAATTGCTACATTTGACTAGCTTGTTCTTTCATTTCAAAGAATGCATCTGTACTCTGTTGATTTTTCCCCTATTGCTAGGATATGAAATGTAGGTTATGTTGTATTGCTTCAGAATATAGTGCAGAGGTGGTATGCTCTTCCATCCTTGCATGCTTACTATGTTATAAAGTCAGTGTTGGTAATTGCAAAACCTGAAGATGAAAATTATTTAAGTAGCTCATAATCGGTTATCTAATTTTCAGGGCCGAATGTGTTATGCTATTGTAGCCTGGTCATAAACTAGTGCCCCAGACCTCCAGAACATATATGATGGTCTTTACTTCCGAGTATATCCTTTGGTTAAGTGTAGTCCTTATGCTGGTTTATTACCAATCATAATGGTCTTGATTATATTACGTTCTGTTTGCTACCTTCGTTTTGTTTTGTCCCACTCAATATCTGAAAACTTGCATTGTAGTCATCTTGCTGTTAAATTATCATCACAATGCATTTCTTTTTCTTAGATCAAACTCCTTTCACCTACCCCCTCAGCATCGGTGAGACTGTCCATCATCCAATTTTGTTGCTTTTGAAGTCGTTACCCATAATCTTAGCCAAAAATCATGTTCTGTATATGTTCACTTAGTCGATTGACTCCAGTGGAATGTTTATGTTGAATGGCCACTATGATTATTTCTTTGAAATAAAGGTTGAATCAGTAGCTGGAATTTTGCGAGCAACCAACCATTCTGAAAATAAAGAGAAGAAACTTGTTGGAATAGTTGGCCAAAAGCACCTAGTTGGTATAGTGTGCCCACTCCAAACATGTTTATGTATCCTAGTTGGAATAGGGTAGAATCTTCTAACTATCCTAGTCTCAATTAGAATAGGATTCATCGCACTCAACGGTAATTGTGCTTGTAATCCTTTATGAACACAACTTTTCTTGAATCTCTCTTCTCGATGATGTTGTTATTAAAGTCCCCCTAGAGGACAACACCACGAACACATTCAGCTCTTTCCCCTGATCCCCAATACAAACCCTAAATCTCAGAACCTGTTCTTCAAGCATGTCAACTGGGACTCAACTGAACGTCGTCAATTTGGAGGTGAGGGTTGATAGTTTGGACGATGCGACTAGACAGACAGTATGTGTTATTTGTAAAGAGAGGCTTGATCACTTTGAGGGTGTAGAAGATGTAATGAGGAGCAGCCATTGACGATTACTCGCTTGCCCTGTCTTCATCTTTATCATCGACATTGCATTGTCAAATATTCTAATTAGAATGAGTTGTGTCCCTCGTGCCTAATCCCAATGCCAACAATAAAGGAGGAAGAGACTCAAGCTGGTGAGCCATCAAAACCACCAGGGTTGAGGGGGCTGAATTGGCCTCTGGTTGTCACTGTGTCCACTGGTGGCATATTAACTGCTGTGCTGGTTTGCAAATTGTGGATTCTTGACTAGTGGCACAAGAAGCAGTCCATTGCATAAATTGAAATTGCTATACGCTTGTCAGTTGTCACGTTCACCCACTCTCTGAATTAGGTGGGCATATGCTTTTATTTGTTGAATTTCACTCCATAGTGAGCTTTTCTATTTGTTCCGATTTGTTGACGGCGGAGATTCGAATTTAGTACCTCTTTCAATATTGTAGTCTTGTAGAGCTCAGAGGGAGATGGCAGTAAACAAAAATTTTAGTGCAGATCCTTATGAACTTGCAGTTTTATACCGTAACTAAAATAAATTGTTTCAAGCTATCAAATGTATACGTTTCTCTGAAACTGTGTACTGTGTTTTTCACTCTTTAAATTAGTCAATAAAAAAAGAGAAAATTGTGGAATATCTGTTGAATCAATTAGTCTCAATAATTAGGTAAAAGTTTAATGTATAGGATCACATTGGGTTACATCTCATTGAATTTGTGTACTTTCTCAATTTCTCTCTTTGAATGAGTTGATGAAAATAGATTGAATAGTCAAACATAATATATTACATCCGTTGAACCAATTAGTCTCCGTAATATTGAGAGACGAAGAAAAATCATAATAGTCTTTGGATTAAGTAAAAGAATCACATTATACTATTGTACTATATTTCTCATGAAATTTGTGTAATTCGCCAATTTCTCTCTTTGAATCGGCCGATGAAAATTTATTGGATTGTGGAACAAGAGTCTCCATAGTTATGTACTAGGATCACATACTACAATAAAATCATTGAATTTGGCAATAATTTCTTTCTTCAATCGATTTTTATTGGATTGTGGATCAGAAATACCGTATTGGTCGAACTAAATAATCTTTGTAATTAGGTAAGAAGGACAAAGATTATATTACAGTACCATGACTACCTTCATATTACCTTGACATTCAAGAAATCTTGTGAAGTTCTTTTAACAAAAATTCTTAATCATAAACGATTAGAATAGATTTATTATTGCTACCCATCCATTTCGTAACCTAACCCACAGATTTCAATTTGGTTTGCTCTATTTTCCCACCAACCCCCAAAATGACCAAGTAGCTCCAACACTTATATAATCACTTGACCACTACCAGACCCCCTCAACAACCCAACTCCGCCAACCCCCCATGGCCAGCTCCCTCCACACCCCCTCCTCCTCCTCCTCCTTCTCCGCCACCATCACCCGCCGCCTCACCTTCTCCACAACCCGATTACCCGACCCGAAATCCCTCTCTTTCGCTCCCTCTCACTCCCGCACCGCTCTTCCTCTCAAATACAAACCATCCAGAACCGTCGTCAGGGCCGTCGCGGTCACCGGGACCGATCAAGCAATGGAGCTCGACATCTCCCTCAGTCCCAGAGTCAACTCCATCAAACCCTCCAAAACCGTCGCCATCACCGACCAGGCCACCGCGCTCGTCCAGGCCGGCGTCCCGGTGATCCGATTGGCCGCCGGCGAGCCAGATTTCGACACTCCTTCTCTCATTGCTGAGGTAGTTTGCTTCACACTTTTATCTCAATTGTTTCAAAATTGCTGTTTATTTATTGGTGCGATTGATTTTGAAGGCCGGGATCAATGCCATTCGAGAGGGCTACACCAGGTACACTCCAAATGCAGGCACTTTGGAGCTCCGACAGGCGATTTGCCGTAAGCTGCAAGGTTAGGAGGCCTTTAATTTTTTCGATTATTTTTTCGCAAAGTGAGGATTTGAGTTTTAGATGTTTGAGCAACGATTGGGGTTTGTGCAGAGGAGAATGGGATTTCTTACACGCCTGATCAGGTATTGGTTAGTAATGGAGCTAAGCAGAGTATTGATCAAGCTGTACAGGCTGTTTGTGCTCCTGGAGATGAGGTTGATACCTGAAATTTTCATTCATTTTTTTCGTTTTCATAGACTTAATATTCTGAACTGTTTTTGTGCAAAGAACCTAAGAGTTGATTAAACGATGAAGAAATGCCTGTCCGTGGCTGGTATAGTCGTATTGTAGTGGTTGTCAATTGGTTGTATTGAGTGCCTTGAGTCATATTTTCACAAAAACATGTGATCACAGGTTATAATTCCGGCTCCATTTTGGGTGAGTTACCCGGAAATTGCGAGGAAGGCTGATGCAAATCCTGTGATTATACCGACGAGCATCTCTGAGAATTTTCTCTTGGATCCCAAGGTTCTTGAGTCCAAGCTTACTGAAAGATCAAGAGTGCTGATTCTCTGTTCTCCTTCCAATCCGACAGGGTCTGTTTACCCCAAGAAATTGCTTGAGGAGATTGCTAAAATTGTAGCGAGGCATCCTAGGCTTCTGGTATATTCACTCTACCTGACTTAAAGACCTGCATTTTGATACCGCCTATTTTGACATTTGAATCTTGAATTCTAACCTGTTTTGTTCAGGTCCTCTCTGATGAAATTTATGAACATATAATTTACGCACCAGCAACTCACACGAGCTTTGCATCTTTACCAGGCATGTGGGAGAGGACGTTGACAGTCAATGGGTTTTCTAAGGTAGTTTTTATACTCAACAGAATGACTATTTCATATTGTTTCTGTGTTCAGTGTCTGGTTTATAATCAATTTAAAAATAAATAAATAAATAAAAATTTGATAGGTCGGCTGCTGCAATACAATGTATAAGTGTCTGAATCTGAAGCTGACATTTAAAGGTGGTTATTTTGTAGGCCTTTGCAATGACTGGTTGGCGGCTTGGATATATAGCTGGTCCTAAACACTTCATCTCAGCATGTAATAAGATCCAGAGTCAGGTATTTTAAACTTTGCGAATCCTGTTTCCTAAGTATGTATATAATATATATTAATTTCATATGAATTTGATGTTTTCTTAAATGTTCCCTTCTCATTAACTAGTGGTGATAGAAACTGCAATTCTATGCATTCTATGCTTTTATCTGTTTAAAAATTACTAAAATATGGAATTTCCCAATTATTTTATTTTTCTGCGTAGTTGTACCAAAAGAGTCAACAAGTTAGGCAGGTTCCCACTTTACATCTGTTGATTGTGTATTGCAGAATTGCTTACTGGTGAAAAACTGATAATATCATATGCAAGAGGCAGTCTACAGCTGCATCGGTGCTTTGATTTGAGTCATATCTTTCCTGCGTTTCAGAATATGTGTTCCTTGATATTTAAATTTTAAACCCAAATATTTATTCCTAGATCGAATTCAAAAACATTGATACGCTGATGGAAGATCTGTTTCACTCAATGACAATTTATTTTCCTCCAAATCTGGATTTTGGCTGTTTATTGTTGCTGAAGTCCAAAACTATAAGTGAGATTTTGGGCTTGATTTTTTTTTTTGTTTTATCTTTTTAGGATATTTGAGATGAGTTTCAAGCGAATGCTACGTGGTTGATTTCAGTTGCCGTGTTATAAATTAAGATACATGTAGGTATGATAGTTGATTCTCTTGCACAATAGAATCCTTACATGACATTGCAGATTTTGGGGACTCGAAAAGAAAAAGAAAAAACGATTCTTTTCAAACTGAAATTTAATAAGTCCAGCATCTAAGATCAAAACTTATTTCATCATGGATCATGTATTAAAGTTACAACAATTTTTGGATAAGCATCCTCCATCTGAACTGAATTCTTTCTTGGTTAAAAAATATCTAAAAATTTCATGTCATACGGCGCAAACAGAAACATCCCGATGCTATAGTTGTAACATCCCAATGTGTGGAGAGTCCTCTTCAAGGCATACTATTATTTATTGAGAATGCTCATTGACTTGGAATAAGTTCAGTACTAGGTTAAGACAAAGAAAAACATAAAAATGGGGTGGAGAACCTACCTTGAAAGTAAGGAATTATTAGTTAACTTATCAATTATAATGGGAAGTATATGAACAAGTATGCCATTGAAGTTTCAAGATTATCAAAAATTATGCATTTAAGTATGTAGATGTAGTGTGTTTGTGTTCATAGACAGCTAATCTGTGTGCAACATGTCACAGTCTACCTCAGGGGCTAGTAGCATAGCACAGAAAGCAGGAGTTGCAGCCCTGGGTCTTGGCTATGCTGGTGGAGAGGCAGTTTCTATCATGGTGAAAGCATTCCAGGAGCGACGGGATTATTTGGTGAAAAGCTTTGGTGAACTTGATGGTGTCAAGATTTCAGAACCCAAGGTGCCTACTGTGGTCTTCTTCTTTTCCTATTGTTATTTCCTTTTGCCCCTTTGGCGAATATAAGTGTTTCATAGGATCCAAATTCTGTTTTCTCTGTTTTTTTTTCCCCTTTCTACTTCTTTGACGGTATCTTACTTCTCACTTTCAGGGAGCTTTTTATCTCTTCCTCGATTTCAGCTGCTACTATGGAACAGAGGCTGATGGGTTTGGTAAAATAGAGAATTCAGAATCCCTATGCAAATACCTGCTCGACAAGGGTCAGGTATGTGTATTTCACTGCTACTTTTGGATTACTTTTCCAGAAAAGCAATATTTCTAATGGTGCCAATAGTTTGTGAATCTCTTGATGATCCCCTATAATGCTAAGGACAAAATACTGGTCACTCCTTATACTTTTAGAGTTTCGACATTTTAGTCATCGTGCTTTCAATTTCAACTGGTCACTCCTTGCAGTCTCAATTTTCAACCAATTGGTCCAATCAGTCCAAAATGGTTGTTAACTATTTTCTAATTTCCTCAAATGCTCTAGGTGTTGTTTTATTATTTTTCTTCTTGATTTCTTTTCATTTTTCTTCAAAACTAAAATCAAAGAATACACAACCCACCATGAAAGGCTATGTAGCCAAATTAAGTTTGAGCCTTATTGGCAAAAAAAAAAATTAGTTAATTAAGCATAGTGTAGTAATGTTGTTTGTAAGCTTAACTATATGAAATGATAGTTATTTATGTAGTTTTATTCATGGGAGCTGTTAATGCTAAAGATGATGATGAGAATTTTTTTTAATCTCATTTTGGTTTAAATTGATATGATGGAGATTTGATAGAATTTTATTTTATAGTGATTATTGTGATGTTATTTGATTTTGTTAGCCAATATGTATCAAATCAATTTGCATTTTTTTTTTCCTGATTGCAATTATAAAATTCTTAGATTGAATATCAATATCATAAACCAAGATATTCTGGAGCTTCTATTGGTTTTGGTTTTGAAGAAGAGAAAGTAAAAAAATAAGAAAAATAACCTAAGGGTATTTGAGGAAGTTGAAAAATGGTAAACAATTATTTTGGATGAATTTGACCAATTAGTAGAAAATTGAGACTATAAGGAGTGATCAGTTGAAATTGAAAGCATAAAGACTAAACTGTCGACACAGTACAAATATAAGGAGTGACCAGTAATTTGTCCTAATGCTAATGATGAAGTGGATGGCATATCAAGTTATTTAGTTCTCATTGTTGTTGTTGATTTACAGGTCGCACTAGTGCCCGGGGATGCATTTGGAGATGACACCTGCATACGAATCTCATATGCAGCATCCCTGCAAACTCTACAGGCAGCTGTGGAAAGAATTAAGAAGTCACTCATTGTGCTGAAGCCTGCTACCTGTAGTTGACCTAAACCAAATGTCACTGGTATGTTGCCATTGCTCCACTTGCGACTTCAAATTCTGTAATCTAGCATTTGTGTTTTGAAATTTGTCCCTAGTCAAACATCAAGACATCCACAATAACGATTCCTGTCCTGTATCATTGGTTATTCATGTAATTAAAGGTGTACATTTTGCTGAATCTGAATTTTGGACTCCTATCCATTATGTGGAATGGGTTGTTATGGATTCCCATTATGGGTGACATAATTATTTATGGGGTTTATTTTTTGTTTTTATACTATATAAGTGTAGATTTGAAAAGTTGAAGGTTGAAAGTTGAAACCATGAAATAAGGTTTGGTTACCACTGTTTTGTAGGATCAATATAAGAGTTTTGTAGGTTCTGGCTGTCCAACTTAGAGTGATTTATTATTTATATTAGGCAAAGTATCTGCGAGTTTGTTCTTGTATTCCTAATCACATTCACTCCGTCTTAACTGAGAAGTAAATTAATGAACCAATGTGATAGGCTCAACATAGGATGAGAAAGGAGAGGACCTCGTGTTATTTGAATTTTTTTTATCTTTTGACATTTTTACTTGACAACTTTAAGATTAATTTAATCTGAGGTGAACTCGTGCTCGAGCTTGAGCTTGAAAAGATAGTTCAAATTTGAGCCGAGTTAGAACTAGTTAAAAATCTACAACCCGAGCTTGATCGTAATGGTATTTGCCTCGGTGGGGCCCGGACTCATTTACAATGTTAAAATTCGTCGATTCCTACACAGTATGTATTCCACCATTAGTTCTCTATATTCTGTGGAATATTGCATTAGTCAATTGGTGATTATTAAGTTTGATAGAGAATGAAAATCTTGGTTTGACGGATTCTTGTTTAATATGCAAACCCATGAACTTGTACTCTCTTAACATCTTCATTCCAAGAAGCAAGTGAGTCAAAGAATCATTTGAAAAGGCTTGTAAGTTTCCATTCATCGATAGGAGATGAGAAAGGAGCTAGATCTCCTCCAGAGAAGGGAAAAGAGGGGAGAAAGCATGTTCATAATATAAGGGAACCTATTCCAGCCTAATTGATTCGCATGTTCAACATATTCAGCTACATATTCTTCAAAACCTCTCAGAAAGCAAAGGAGAATTAGAAAGAGGAACAGCAATTCCTGTCCACCTGGAAGTGCTTTTTGTATGACATCTTTAACAAGCTAAGCACTAAAGGACTCCTCAAGCCAAAGCCAAAGCCTAAAATCGTGACTTAGACTACAAGTCAATGAAATCTCAAATAGGAGGAGTTCCCTTTCTTCCTCTCTATCCTTTCTCTTTTTCCCATCTTCCTTAACCATTTATATAACCTGCAACAATAATGGATCTGAAAATTACCGAAATCCTAACAAACCCAATTGAAGTATTAGCTATCAATAACCCAAAATGGACAACCCTTCTACATCTTCACCATGCAAAGAGAGCACATCAACAGAGATTGTGTTCTTTGACATAGAAACAAATGTACCCAATAGAGTTGGACAAAGGTTCTGGGTACTAGAATTTGGAGCAATTGTTGTTTGCCCTCGAAAGCTTGTTGAGCTAGACAGCTATAGCACCCTCATTAGGCCAGCAGACTTGTCAGCAGTACCCTCAAGGTCCGGTCGATGCGATGGGATCACTAAGGATGTTGTTGCAAATGCACCCTTGTTTGAGGAAGTTGCAGACAAGATATTCAGCATTTTGGATGGCAGAATTTGGGCAGGTCATAACATCCAAAGGTTCGATTGTGCTCGCATTAAGGAGGCGTTTTTGGACATTGGTAAGTCTGCACCAACCCCGGTCGGAATGATCGACTCTTTAGGGGTATTGACTGAGAAGTTTGGCAGAAGAGCTGGCAATATGAAGGTATGTCGCAAGAAAAATTTGAACTATGTATCGGTCCTTAGAGATTTAATTACATCATGCGTGCATACTCACATTATTTTTTTTTTGCTGCAAGAAGGTTAATTATAGACTAATATTAACTTGATCTGTATTTGTTTAGATGGCATCATTGGCAACTTACTTCAAGCTTGGGCAGCAAAAGCACAGGTGAGGAGGAATCACATTTGCTTTGATATTCATTTCAAACTTTTATCTGAATACACCAATGTAATATCAGAAATCAAAGATATAATTTTCATTCTTTTATTGTTTATCAATGAAACAGGAGCCTTGAAGATGTTAGGATGAACCTGGAGGTCCTCAAGAATTGTGCAACTGTGCTATTTCTGGTATTTTCATTGGACCTCATATTTTCTTTTCTTCTTCTTATGACTTCTGAGCAAGTGAAAACAAAATTACGCTGTGATATTTACTAGGAAGCAAGTCTTCCGAGTGTGTTAAACGGCAACTGGCATAGTCCTCCAACTGTTACAACTCGGAGTAGAAGTAATGGCAAGTTGCTATGCCGAGATGAAACAACAAGCCGGAAGTCTCCCCCAACAACTGCTATCGGATATCAAAGAGCAGGTCCCTATACTCCAAGGGGGAGTTTGGGAAAGGTTATTGAAATCTTCTATTCGTTAGCTATTTCGTACACTAGCTGTTAAACCATATAACCTATATCAGAAATGATTTAGACGATGTGGTAACTTAAACTTAAAATGCAGACTGTTTGGCAAGAGAGTTGATTACTGTATTTATTTTGAATACAGGTGACAGAAACGGTAAAGAATTTACTGTGTAGAGCACAAGGAAACCAGCCTCTAAGTAACTTAATGAAGCATTCGCATTCACTACTGCGGTGATGAACTGACGATATTCTAATCAAAGGATGGAGAAAAACTAATGAGATGATTACCAAACCAATGCAATACAATGGACAGCGTAGAGAGATGCCAAGTCAAACTTGTTAGCACTGACGGTCTACAGAATTAGCTGTTCGATTACATTTATTGATTTGTTATTCATTTACTCAACCCTTGTTATTCATTGAACTTTAAGTTCAATGCAGAACAACAGTGGAGCTGTGCTGTTACTCTTGCAAGTTACTGCTAGATCCAATTTGAAGGGCCATTTATTTGAAATGAAAAATCACATAAAGTCCCAAAGTACAGATTTTGCAATTACATATAAACATTTCTAGGAGTACAAGTAGCCAACCAAATTATTCTGTCACACCTTGGTGGTTGTCTACTACTGTAAGTAAAAAGATTAGAACCATTATCATCATAACACTTATGTCCCATCTTTATGTATTTACAGAAGTAGGATGGGACTATAGAATATAATATAACACCGATGCTTAACAAGCGGTAGAAATTTTTCCAGTGAAAGTTGCAGCCACAGCTTCTGCAACAGTCACAAAAACCTGTCCTCCGATTTTTTCCACAAAGTTGGAGAGCTTTAGTTTGTGAATCACTTGCCACCGTGGGTTTGCAATTGCTAGCTGAGAAAGAAAAAGAATGCACACTGGTTTTTAAACAAATTAAGGACAATGGAAATGAAATAGGGTAATCACATGTGTTAAACAAGCATTTGATTATTTGAAGCTAGCTCATTTACCTCAATTCCTTCTGTCAACAAATTCCTCTGAAGGTCCTCTAGGGTAGCTATTCCAGATGTATCAATGTTGATCAAATCTAGCAAAAGTAACAATTAGTGAAAAATATATAAAATAACAGGAAACTGTGATTTTCTTAAGAGTTCATTGCATGTATTTTTGATTTCCTGAGCCACTTACTAGACATGTCAAGAATGACTACTTGAATGGCATCTCCTTTCAGACCTTCTGCCTGCTTTGCAGTTATCCACCTCATAATTCTTGCATTTTAAAATTACAAAGATATTTAGGAAACATATATTCTGCTTTCAGATTAGATTTGTGAGTGCTAAATAATAGCGGTACCTTTCTCTAACAAAATTGGCATTTGCAAAACACAACAAGGCAGACTTAACGCGAACTATCATGATCCCAGGAACTGTGACAGCCATAGGATATTGTTCAGTGTCACAGAACATATCAGTTCCAGGAAGTTTTCCAAGGGTTTCTGTACCAGGTCGAACTGAGATGAGTATTATCTTTATGAATGATATTGCTACCTGCAACAACATACTCGCATTATGTTTAGATAGATGTAATACTCTTATCATTAGAACTATAAACCCCTCTGACCAGACATCTATGTTCTTAATTGCACAATAAGTAAGAGTGATTAGTTCATATGGTACCGCGACTAGAAGGCCTATCTCCACTGATGCAAACAGCACACCAAAGAAGGCTCCTATACATGCTAGGAAGTCAAGCTTATCCACCTTCCAAATTTTGTAGATTTCATTGACGTTGATTAGTCCAGGCAAAGCAGACAGAATTACTGAAGCAAGGATTGCTGTTGGAGTGAAATACAAGAGCCTTGTTAAAAATTGCAATGATATGATCACTGTAATGGCCATCACAATGTTTGATACTGGAGTTTCACAACCAGCACTGAAGTTTACAGCAGTACGTGAGAATGAACCTGTTCACATGACAAGGAACCAAACTGTATATTATATCTTGGTATAAGCAATCATGCACAATATATACAGAAGGTTTTCCACATATATGATATATGACATAGTATGAGAAGAACATATGGATTGAAGTAAGAGTTCAAGCCTTTTGACTACATAAAAAAACGTTCAAGCGAGCGCAGATAGGTGCATGCTTTTACTTGTGTAAATTGGTGACAATTTTGCACAAAGCTCCCAAGTATAGTAGGAAAAGAATATACTACAGTAATTCGAACTTACCAGTGGCAACATAGCAAGAAGTAAGAGATCCAACTATGTTCATGAAACCAATTGACATCATTTCTTTGTTCCCGTCAATGTGATAGCCTTTTATGGATGAAAATGATTTTCCAACTGCAATTGCTTCCTGAACTTTGAAAAATTCACTCATTAATGAAAATAAATTTAGTGAAGACAAACAAATTGGTACTTTAATTTTAAGGAAGGATTATAACAAACCGTGAGGGCAACAACTGCGACAATGAGTCCAACTTTAGCCACATCTCCAACATAAGGGCTATTGAGCTGTAATAGATGAACTGAGCTAGGATTCAAGCCATCTTTGATATGTTTCACAATCTTAATCCCATGCTTGTCTCCCCTTGTGAGATATACAATTAGAGTTGACAGTATAACAGATAGAAGAGGAGCAATGGCTGGCAACCAGAAAAATTTCTTGTTCTTTCTTCCCTGTCAGGATCACCAAGTGTCATGAAAGGACCACCAACAAAAAAAAGAAGAGGGTAACGGAACAGAGAGAATGCATTTGAGGTTAAGACGTCAGAGTGTTACCACAAATCTTGAGATTAGGATGAAGCACAGGAAAGAGCACCCAAGCATAAAATTATTAGGATTCCACTGTTAAGAATCACACCCAAAAAAGTATATTATGATATTATCTACATATATAGATTTCTTTGTATGATAGTATATGAGCATTTCACCCAATTTCTATTAGTTCTTTTAAGAAAAACCCACTTATATTTTTTTGATGTTTTTTTTTTGTTATTCTACCCCCAATAATTGCCAAGTAGGATACAATATTGTCATTATTTTCTTTCTAAATTACACAATATGTCACTATTCAAAGTTGAAATAAATTAGTGATTAGTCAATTAGAAAATTATATTCTCATTAAGAGCAAATTCAGCAGACTCTCTATTATAACTTCTTAGCTATTTTGGAGAACATATTTAGCTTTTTGTGAAAAATAGCAGCTATACCAGACTCTCTATTATAACTCTATGTTAACTTTTAGCTATTTCGCTAGCCAAATTTGGAGAGCGTCATAGCTAAAAGTTAAAACATTTAAATTTAATATATTCCTTATATGTAATTATATATAATTTATATATACATTTAAACTAGTTTTTATTCATTTAATAAATATTTTAAATTCAAATCAAGCTAAAATAGAGAGAACTGATGCAAACGTATTTTTAAAGTGGCTAGCTAAAATGACTTTTTAGCTATTTTGGCTAAAATTTAACTAAAATATGGCTAGCTTTGCTGGAGATGCTCTAACTACCTTAGTTATAGATTTATTGGTTCCTTAACAATAGCAATATTTCTTTCACTTATCATCATTTCTAAAATTAAAGAACATTTCCTTACATATCTACAATTCAAAAGCTTTTTGTCAAATTTATGTTTTGATAATTTAAACTTTCTCTTTTAAAGATAAATTTTCTATATTTCAGTAATTTACTTACAACCTAACTCAGACGTAGATATTTAAGTTTTCAACCTATCTAGTAGGTTTTTATTCTTAATTACAACCTAAAGATTAGATATTTATCTATATAGCTAACCTTACTTCTATGAATTTTCACATCAACCTCTTTCTTAGGTATTTTATCATTCCACTTCTCAAAAAAAAAAAAAAAAGGTATTCCATCATTCCAAATATCTCTTTCATAGGTTGAATTTGTAACTTATCCCAATATACATGTATCTAGCTATTGATTAGCTAACAATTAGGAATGAAGAGTCCTAAAGTAACATAGCAATATACAAAAAGAAAAGTTCAAATGTAGAACAAAAGGTTTACCATAAGAAAATTCAAGGTACAATGATAGGAAAAGAAAATATTTGAGAAAATATATCTCATGGATAACATACCTTATTCGTAAATTCAAAAATTTGAAATGAATAAGGAATACAAGTTCACAACAAGCTTGAAATTCTCTCTTATGGTTTATAAGAACAGGACTAGTGTTTGTATTCTGAAATTTTAGTGTTAGCTACATATAATAAAGTTTTCTTCAATGAAAATTTGAAATCATTATACATAAATTTAAAGCAATGAAAAATCAATGGATGAAACTTATCATAATAATTAGACATATGCATGTAGAATGAAATAATATAAATGGATGCTAGGATTGAGGAATATTTTAGTTTAATATTAGAAGGGCAAATTAGACATGTAAAAAAAGTAGCAAAGACAATAATAGAAGAGTATGGGTGTAGAATGAAAAAAAAATTATGAGTGAGTGTAATCTAATATATGCTTGCAAATTTGAGTTTTTATCTAATTTTCTCATACTAAAGGGAGTAATAAAGGGACTAAGTTTTGAATGTGTGTGGTTATATAACATGTGAGATATTCAGAAAAAGAACATTATGTATTCTTTAGATCATAAAGAAAGCAAAAAGGACTATACAGGATGCTGAAATGAGGACCAAACAGCTTCCATCACAGAGATAACATCAGTACTGGTTGGAAAGTGAGCGATCCCGAGCAGTCCTTTCAGTTGTTGGAGACCAATTATAATGGCTGCTCCTGCCACGAATCCTACTATTGCAGCATGGGAAAGAAAATCCACAAGAAATCCCAATCTGATGAATAGCCAAAAGATCGCGAATTTAATTTTGTGACATTTTACTTTGCAATATGCATGCCATATATATCCACTATTTGGATCGAGCTAGTAATGATACGTTAACACACATCCTTGTACTACCTGAAGATCCCGAAGGCAGCTTGAAAGATACCCGTGAAGAAAGTTGCAGTCAAAACAAGCTTGGTGTAAGCAATCGGATCAGCACCAGGATCTTCTAACTTCTGTAGCATTGAGGGCAGCAGCAGTGAAACCACAGCTACAGGTCCAATTGCTATCTCTCTTGAAGTCCCCATTACAGCATATATGAGAGGTGGTACAACACTAGTATCTGATGATCGATCACAAGCAAAGGACTGATGAATATATGGTTCAGTTCCACAAATGAAAAAAAAAAATGGTAACAATTGCAAGACCAGTTAAGTAATTATAGTACTTACAAAGGCCATATTGAGGATCAAGCTTTGCTAAAGTTGCATATCCAATGCTCTGCACAAAACTCACATTAGGACAGCAATATAATTAACTCAAATCTAATGTGTACAACCTGTACATGAATATTATTATTTGTTGAAGTTTAATATGTGATGTTGTGCACACCATCTGCCAACTATATTTCCAGTGTACCGGAAAATTAGCATGCATGTAAAAGAACGTTATCTTTCTGTGCCATCAAGTATATGCATGTTCATAAGCTTTGCTTACCTGAGGAATGCAGAGACTTGCTATGGTTAAACCTGCCATTAAATCATGCTTGAACTTCGAAATGCTATAGTTACGACCCCAAACAAGGATAGGGAATATCTCTCGCTGGACTGAAACTATGCTTTTGAGCATCGGCTGGCTCTTGAGGGACGAGTATTTGTTTCCAAAGTAAGAAATGGTCTCCCTCACAGAGTCCATGAGCTCATGCCATAGACCTGGGGGTTCTGGACCATTCAGTACCCAGTGTGACCTATCAACACTGCTACTGTTTTTCTCAAGGTCAAGGATTTTCTCCTCAGATGAGGCATCAATAGTGGCTGATTGTTTGAAGTGTTTGGGGGAACCATGAAGGATGGAAAGATCTTTTTCGCTTTCTTCTCCTGAAAACTCTACAGACTCACGCGACGAACCCGGCAGCCGGGGGGCGTTGAGCACCCAATTAGCCTTTTCAGCGTCGCCACAGGCAGCTGCTGAAGAGGCCATTGTTGAGTGAAGTTTTCGGGAAACCTGAAAAAGTGCTACGTATATATGCCTTCCAGAAGATGGAGGACGGGCACTAGAAGTGCAAAGTTTTTGATACCAAAGTGCATGTTGATCGACTTGAAGGACCTTAATAAACCCATCAAAAAGTTGAATTCAATGGTTCAGAAGTTGATATTTATTTTAAACACAACTGAACACATAAAGTGCTCCCACTCACACAGCTCTTCCAAAATAATGTCACACAGTGTTACGTTTACTCCATCAATTTTATTTTTTTTCTTAAGAAATGATTATTCGTAGGTAGCTAGCCTCCCTCTCCTTTTGAATTGGAGGAGAAAATCGAAATTTTATTCAAACTGAAGATTTCACACAATCAATTCTGAGGAGGACTTTCATCATCCTCATAGCCTCAAGAAAATCGGATTTTCTATCATACTTTACCAATTGGTTTAACATATTTCACACCAATTTTTCGATGAAGTTCAACACCATTTTCTATATCTTCACCGTAGCTATACAAAATTTCATGAAACGTCGTAAGGAAGTACGTACGGTTATTAAACATCCAATCACTCGCTGTATTTATACAATACAATAAACCTGCTCTATTGTTGAGTATATACGGGGGCAAGAGCAATAGTTAAAATTAATCTGTATTTATATACTATAGTTATTCTCTAATTCTGGATCCACTCAATCAACAAGTACTAGCACTAATTAATTAAGCATTTATATGGTGATCAATAGCTTTGATGAGTCGTTTTCGAAATCGAATTGTTTATGGATCGGTGGAGAAGGGACCGGGAATCCCTACTTTCATATATCAATTAAGACAACTCTAGCAGGTATCTTCCAGATGCCAATTAATTAAGGTGGTGATATATTGTTTATGGTCAGTTGACTTCCCACTAAGTTTGTTCTTTGTCGTGTTTAAAGAAGCTTTCCTATTTTAAAATCTTAATTAGTACTAATCGTCTCGTCACTAATTAAACTAAGTCCCCCATAAGTTGGACCGTACGTACCTGTAGCGAGATAATGAGGATTTTGAACCAGCTTCACATAGTTGATGGCAAAAGTACCATTTATCGTAATAACTAGTATAGTTTTTGTATATTGAACTATATATTCTGAATAAAGAGTCCTGTATGAAAAACTATATTCATTCTCCGTCCTTCTGTATGATTGTGATTTATGCTGAAGCTAACTTGATTGTTTACAAACAAGGCGCATGCATGGAGTAGTAATACATAGTATCATAATTATCATCCACCATGCGCGCGTTACCGAACGGATTAATTCTAGAAATGCATGGATAGAGTAATAGAGTTTCGATCAAATTTTAGTCGGCAAACTGCTCTCACAGACTTCTAACTCATCAGAAACTCAGAATTCATAGCTATACCTAGTGTGGGGATCTTTGGATTACTTGTCATCGATCTGACCTAACTGACATGACATCAACTGCAGGTAGAGATAAACAAATTACTGGCCCAGGCTAGCAGCTGGAAGCCTGGAACAGCTTCTAGTTCCATATATAACTCAACAAGTCAAAACTCAAAACCATATATATGCAGTAGTAGTAGTAGTTGTACTATTTGAATTTTAAAAGGAAAGTGGCATGGGTGCATCTATGCTTCAATTCCTTCATATTTAACTTATGCTTAATGCTGCTTACAGTACCTAGCTACACAATCCCATATATCGTGTTGGTCGGTCTTAATCAATCTGGAATAATTAGGGGTAATGCAATTAATTAACCATTTAACCCCATGGTTTTGTTTTGCAGAGATATATATCGGTCTCTATATGAAACTCGATCTGCAATTCCACGATCTCACAGACTCACACCACAAAAAAGTTGGACAAAATCCATATTTTTTTGTGATTTTTAAAAATATGGTCCATCTAAAAAACGCCCGCATATCTTATTAAATGTGATTTTTTTTAAAGACCATATTTGGCCAAAGAAAAAGTGGCGTTTGCCAACTTATTTATAAAGTCATGAAAGACCTAAGCACCGCAATATATACTACGCAGGCCAGGCCAAAGAATTGGAATTATTGTAGGGTACGGTGATCTAATTATTCCAGGATGGGACCAGAATCTCCATTGGAAACAAGAAAATCAACGACAGAACTTCCCTGCAGTATCAACCATAGATGAATAAATAAGCTACCTTAATTAATAATTGGCAACCAGCATATACTATTTGCAATTGGTTGAGTTAATGGGCAGCCTATCTGAAGCAGAAATATTAGTCTCTAATATTTACTTTGTGTGTTTTTCATATCCAACCTGTGGAATCAATATTTCATATTTACACCCACCGTGATGCATGATGATTCATACTTTGTTCAAAAATATAAGATGATGTAAACTCTTCGATCAAAAAGGTCCCCATTTTCTTGAATCAGCTGGATATGAAAAACAGAAAAAGCATACAAATTAGAGACAAAATTCAATTTAATTGGATATGAAAAAGCTTTACAAATCGAGGAGGTGGTGGAGTCTAACTGGAGCTTCAAGCCCACTTCAAACTGGGCTCTCTTCTACAAACACGTCTTCAGATACATTGAATTTAGACAGTTTCTTATGACAAAATTGTAATATTTGGTTTCCTAAGTGTCATAGGTTACTAACGTTAACAGCGATGATGAAGTTGCGAGTAATTCTACAGGTCTTTTAAGGGATATTAGGTTTCAGAGTAGATAATTTTGAGTTTTGATCTAGCAAAAATATCTAGAGTCCTTGTTTTTTTTTTTTTTTTAGAATCAATGACGTATCTTTAAAAGATTTCTAGGCCTAGAGACTAATTATCGTAAGGAGATCTTGTCATATGACTTTTTCCCTCCTATCTACTAAGAATAAATCAGGATTTAACTCCAATTAGTGTCGGTGTGATTCGAACTTGCGTATGAGAAATTTTCACACCTAAACTCTTACCAACTCGACTACATGTGGTGGTTTCTTGTATCAATTGATTATTGAGTTATATAAAATACATTATAAATTCTAAACTCTAAACAATAAACATCATAAATTGTATTCTCCCCATCCAATCCAATGACAATGCCTTCGGCGCCTCGATCAATTTAATTTCACACCGGCCACTTTCTTCTATTAGTGGTGAAGTTCATCTTTGAACCTTGGAAACTCAATAATGATGAGAATTGTGACAAAGTTTCAACCCAACAACAACTCTAGAAGAATTGATGTATATAGGTAACAAAAGTGGTTAGATTCAGGCTATGCCAACTCGTTAAACCTTTTGGATGAAATAATTTTTTATTAGTCTATTTTGAGTCCAAAAGACGTGTCTAGTTGTAGAACTAACATGCTGCTTAGTGATGAAAAGTGTAGTACCGGGAACTTTAAGTGGGTTTCATCTAATAATGGTGGCGAAATGGGATCTCAGTAGATCATAGATGCTTTGTGGTAAACTACTTATACAGTCCAAGGATCAGTCCAGATTCAAGATGGTAGGATTTGCTTCTTTTTGATTATCCAACAAAACCAAACATCATTACGTCGAAGGACTGATAAGAAGAGGAGTCAACAGCTAGCTCTCTCAGAGATCCCACAGGGCATAAACCCTAGTGCTGAGGTGACCTCCCCATAGTGCAGCACTGGATGTGCTCGCGGTGGCAAATTGGCGTTAGCATGAAAAATAGTACCACTACTACAGCACCACTAATTGCATTGGTGGGTTTATATGTATACATGAGTGCCATGTTACCTTTACCTGAGGAGTTGCCCTAACAAGTTCATGCATGCTACACCATTCAAGGCATAAGGCGACTGACTTTGAATGCGACTGAAATTAATCAGTCGCCTTAAAGGGTTTAAGGCGACTAACTATATGTCAGTCGCATAATCGTAAAGTTAGTCGCCTAAAGACTTTAAGGCGACTAACCTTAGGCGAGGAGTATTTTAGTCGCCTAGGGATGTATTAAGCGACAGATTCACCATTGTAGTGGTCACTTACTCCCCCTTTTGTTTCATTTACATATATGCCTCCTCCTTAACTTGATCAACTACTCGACTCTCTCTTTAATTAGAGACTGCATTTCTGTCTGAACGAAATCTTGTAGGATCTATGACTTGGTCTTCTGTTCTTTGTGCATAGTTTTCATGAAATATTGAAGAGCACGCAAACTCCTAGAATCCCAGGCCACTGAAACAAAAAAAAAAAACCCCCTTGTTAGTCTTTCAACTCTTTCATATATATTATTGAACTCCATGAGGTTTGCTCTCGCTGGATTACATGTTGTTTTGTAGTCAACATAAGTTACATTAGTGTTCAATTAAGCTGGTCTTCTTGATGGCTTGGTACTAATTAGTACTCATCTTTGGACCTGGCTATTAATTAAAAAGGTTTAAAATTATTACTCTCGCATGTCTCGATCTCAATTAACTCTTCTAATATAATATCTCATAACGTATCTAAGCTAGTAAGTGGTAACTACAGCATTATATCCAGTAGAAGAGTGTTTTTACAGCAGCAGTTTTGAGTTGGGATTTTATCATGTTTCAAGTCTCCGTTTTTCTTTAAATTTTGTGGACCTTTTCTCCAAACTGTGAAAAACTGACCTGCATAATTTCATAGTGTTTGGATAAGCGTTTCATTTATAGAGATTTTCTGTTTGAATGTGTTCATTGCTGAAAAAGAAGAGTGTTTTTACAGCAGCAGTTTTTAGTTGGGAGTTTATCATGTTTCAAGTCTCCGTTTTTCTTTAAATTTTGTGGACCTTTTCTCCAAACTGTGAAGTACTGACCTGCATAATTTCATAGTGTTTGGATAAGCGTTTCATTTATAGAGATTTTCTGTTTGAATGTGTTCATTGCTGAAAAAGAAGAGTGTTTTTACAGCAGCAGTTTTTAGTTGGGAATTTATCATGTATCAAGTCTCCGTTGTTCTTTAAATTTTGTGGACCTTTTCTCCAAACTGTGAAGTACTGACCTGCATAATTTCATAGTGTTTGGATAAGCGTTTCATTTATAGAGATTTTCTGTTTGAATGTGTTCATTGCTGAAAAAGAAGAGTGTTTTTACAGCAGCAGTTTTTAGTTGGGAGTTTATCATGTTTCAAGTCTCCGTTTTTCTTTAAATTTTGTGGACCTTTTCTCCAAACTGTGAAGTACTGACCTACATAATTTCATAGTGTTTGGATAAGCGTTTCATTTATAGAGATTTTCTGTTTGAATGTGTTCATTGCTGAAAAAGAAGAGTGTTTTTACAGCAGCAGTTTTTAGTTGGGAGTTTATCATGTTTCAAGTCTCCGTTGTTCTTTAAATTTTGTGGACCTTTTCTCCAAACTGTGAAGTACTGACCTGCATAATTTCATAGTGTTTGGATAAGCGTTTCATTTATAGAGATTTTCTGTTTGAATGTGTTCATTGCTGAAAAAGAATTTCATTTATATATACCTCTTATATCAGGAATGCCTCCAAAACCTCGATTTGGAAAGACAAAGAAGACCATCGAGATGGAGGACCGTCAGCTACGGCAGGAGTTGATGAGAAGATCACTACAAGCACCACCTCTATCGCCGCTAACGCCGAATGTTGATGCTTCTAACTCACCTTCAGCTGCTGCTGGTCCTTCAACTACTACTCCTTCAGCTGCTCCTCCTTCTGCTCATAATCCGGTGGAACATTGTTCTTCTGTTCAGTCACCTAGCTTACAGCTAATGGCTCCCCCACTCCCACCATTTGTGCCATCGACGTGTACTGCCCACAGTTCTGAAACTGCATCTACCGGCGCTTCCACGACTGGGTGCAGCATTCGCTGCAAGAACTTGGAGACGAGAGGTAATTTACGGTTACTGTCTTTTATTTCATTAAGGATAGATATAGATGATATGAAAACTTCTAATTGATTTGGTAATGAAGGATATAATGCTTATAAGCTTGTTTCGCCTTTCTGTGTAGATACACCAGCAAAAAAGACGAGAGGTGTGGTGGTTGGTCTCAAGACCCAGCAACTGGTCCGGACTACGGGAGGGAAGATAGTGGTGGAATATGATGAGTTTCACAAAGGCCCGAAGAATCCGCAGGTCCGAAGCATGATTTCTAGAGACATAGGAAGTTGTGTGAAGGACTCTGTGCCTATGATAAAGCCCACCTACAGGGAACTAGATAGTACACAGCGAGGGATCGTAGTTAACTACCTCTCTGTAAGTTTGTTCTTTAATATGTTTTTTACTCTTCTTATTGATTTTATTTTTCTTCAGTTTTCTTACTAATGTGGGTCTATTCTATATATGTAGCCACACTACGCGATTCCTTTGGATCATGATGGCCTGTGGGAGTATGTTCAGGACGCTGCAGCAGATCGGTACAAGGACTGGAAGTCTGATTGCAGACAACATTGGCTGCTGTGGAAGGAAGAGGTTCCTCTTGAGTTTCTCCATCGTGCGGCCCAATGGGAGTGGTTGTGCATTCACTTCAAGGACCCTACTCATATGGTAATCAATCTCTCTCCTTTTCATGGTTAATATTAGTTGTGTTTTTGATGTAATGGTTGTTATTAATGTGTTACAGGCCTTATGTGCAAAAATGAAGGAGATTCGATCGGTTGCTACAAGGATGAATCACCACTCTGGCCCAACCGCCTTTAGTTATCGGGCAAAGAAGCATCAAGATGAAGGACATCCAGCCCCTTTCGTCCGTGCCTTTGAGGATGCATATGCCAAAGACTCTGTGGGCAGTGCACACGTGGTGAGACTTCTATTTTTTGTTCCATTTCTTGTTTTATAAATGCACCGTATTTTTTATTAACATTGGTTATGTGTGTGATTGTAGGAGCCGATGAAAGAACGTGTGTCCCATTCTATACAACAAAGGACGGAGAACTACCCGGATATCCCCCCCGAAGAACCTCTCTCCATTGAAGAACAAGTCAATGTGATAGTGGCTCAAATTGGGGATAAAAGAGGCACGGAAATACGAGGGGTAGGAAACTGCATGCAGCGGGAGCCAAAGAGGAGAGGAGGCGCACGGCGTGTCGACGTTGACAACATCGTGGAGGAGCGGGTTACTCAAGTAAGAGCAGCACTGATGGAGGAGTACATGAAGAAACAAGCTGAACAAGATGAGCGTCAACGCCAAAGAGAAGCTGCCCAAGATGCTGCCCAACAAGCTCTACAAGCTGCCCAAGAAGAGCGCTTCCGGCAAATGGAGAACACAATTGCCCAACTCGTATTGGAAGCACGTTTAAGGGGTTCAGGTACTTCTCAAAATTCTTGAGTTCTCGACATTAAGTGACGTGCGTGGAGGCAACCGCTGCTAGGGTTTTTTGAATGAATGTTAGATTCTCTAGCTGCTAGAACTGCTATGTTTATTACATGTTGTGTTTAATAACAGAACAATTTATGTATCTATTGCACAATTTGTTTTTTGAATGAATGTGTTGCTTTAAAATTTGTGAATATAATGTGTTGGTTTGTATTGGTGAATGATATGAGTTGTGTATGTATGAATTGAAGGTGTTTTGGCAGTGCAGGAATGTGAAATTCGGTTTTGGTTTTGATTTTGTAAAAGGCCAACGCAGAAACAGACTCTGTATTAAAATGAAGAAACCAACTTAAGCGACTAACATATATATATCAGTCGCCTCAGTAATACTATAAGCGACTAACATATATATATCAGTCGCCTTAGTAATACTATAAGCGACTTACTTATTTATGTTCGTCGCTTTAGCCACATAGTATAGCGACTTATACGCTTTTATCAGTCGCTTTAGCATACACATTAAGTGACTGATACACCATTATCAGTCGCCTTAGTCTTAGTATTAAGAGACTGACATAATTCTGTTGGTCTGTTAAGATGGAAGGGTTTAGGCGACGGGCATTTACATTAGTCGCATATGGTTTCGTTTAAGAGACAGACATAATGATAGTTAGTCGCCTAAACCTTAGACGACTGATATGTAGATTAGTCGCATATTGGTTAGTTTAGGAGACTGATATTGAAATAGTTAGTCGCCTAAACCCTAGGCGACTCCGTTTAAACGGCGTCAGTTAGGCGACGGAGGACGCGCCTCCTTTGGCCTAGGGGACTGACATGCTTAATTAAGCGACGGGTTAAGTCCGTCGCCTTACAATTGGAATGGCGTAGTGGCATTTATGCGAGTCCTGGCTACAAGGAGAAGGAGAGCTAGAAAGAAAAAGCGATTGAGGCGATCGGAGATTATATATGCCAGAATTAGGGTTCGATTCTTTCTAAAATTTACAAAAGTGGATAAGATGCACTACTGGCCGGAATTGTTTAATTGTTGGTCTTAGCTAGGCTTTGGTTAATTGAGCACAAAACTAGTTACTTTCGATTGCTATACTACGTAGTCTTCTTCTGAATAGTTTGGTAGCACTTAGATAGTTATATGTGAAGGTTTAGAGCTAGACTCTTAATTTGTTGGCTTAATTATGAAGCATGAAGTAGTGTTACAGCATATATAGTCACATACTCACATATATATAATTGCTTAAATATATGGTGGCATGGTCGACTTGTGATGCTGGAGTGTTTTTTTCCTTCTCTTGGTGTCGTTTTCTTATGGCTAATGCTAGCATCAGTGGGTGCTCTAAGCTATGGCTACCGACGTCTCCTACTAGCTATGGCCTCGTTTTTTTTTTTTTTTTTTTTTTTTTATCGAGGGTAGGCGACTCGCATGATCCTTTAACAAGAATCTGTCAATTGTTAAGAACGTAGAAAACTTGCCTAGCTCTTTCATCGTCAAGAACCTGCAGGTGACTTTGCAAGGTCATGAGTATAACCACCATATATTGGAGGATACTATGAGAAAATTATAGGCTATAGATAAGCTCCAATGCAGTTAACCACCCAGAAGACTAGATATGAGCCTTGAAATTATAGTTATGTAGATATCGTTAGAAACCATTATTGAATTGAAAGATCCAGAAAGGTAGAAAAAAGAATATAATTACATCGCGCTGTTCTATATATTGATTATGCAAAGGGGTATACCTTGCAATACAATCGCTACACTGTCAAGAGTTGCTTCGTCGACTTTACTGTCAGCCATCAAGATATTCCCACAGCTATATATGATGCCCCTATATATTATCCTCTACCTATAAACGAAATGAAAATAAGAAAACAAACAGATTCTTCATTTCTGTTATATCATAGATGTACACAATCTTTTCCTCGTTGACATGATTCAATTATATCATAGATGTACACAATATTTTCCAGTGAAAGAGGAGAACTGGATAAACCAATCACAAGATCAAGAAAACTTACAAATTTTGATGTTATAAAAGATAATTTCCTGGAGGCCAACTCGAAGAACAGAATAATGAATGGAGCTGAGGAAGACTATTTCAGATTGAGCTGCGGTGGCGCATCTCCTTGATGATTACTATGCATCTCTTGCTTCTTCTTCCAGCTTTCAATCGCCATCGATAACAATTGTAGGTATATTGGCCTCCATGAGTTGATGGAGTTCAAAGTCTAAATTGCATGGCAATGTGCATGGAGTTTTGGAAGGAAGTTTTGGAGAAATTAAACCATAATTCATGGATGGTGTCTTGATTAATCCGACGGTTCGAATGTGTGCGGATTGTGCAACCTAGACATATTGTTGGTTCGGCAGCCCTTGCTAGGGTTTGATGGATGTGTTGTTAATTCCTTGCCGAATAAGAAGATGATGAATGCAAGAAGATTTAATACCTATTTGGTATAGGTTTGCATTGAAGACAAATTGAAGGACTTTCCTAGTGCAACTAGGAAAGTATTGATTGGAAGATTTCCTTGCATGGCTTGGTGTGGCCGGTTTGAATAAGAGGTGATCTAACCTAGATGGTAGGTTTAAATTATGAATGCAAATTGATTTGTTTCATATTCAAATTAATTTAAATTATGGAATGTACCTTTTATGCATGAGATGTAAAAGGTAGTTGGGTTAATTGATTAAGTGTGTAATCAAGGTTGTAACCCTAATATATAAAGGGGAGTTAGGCATGTGTTTGCCGTCGGTTTTGAAGAAAGAAAAAGAGAGAATTATTTCTCTAGAGAGGAGACCTTAGTGGTTCATAGAAGGTGTCGAATCTTGGAGAGCATTCGTACCAAAACCGAAAAGAAAAAAGAAAAGAAGAAGGTGTCGAATCGTGTTGAGTATTCGAACCAAAGAGGAGAAGAAGGAACATAAGACCTGTGTGGCATTTCCTAAGAGTAAGACCTTCGTGGCATCTCGAGTGTAAGACCTTCGTGGCTTCTCAACGTAAGACCTTCGTGGCAATCAAGACCTTCGTGGCATCGTGCACTTGCGTGGTTAGTCAAGTGTGATATACTTGCGTGTTTAGTCAAGTAAAAGATACTTGCGTGTTTAGTCAAGTAAGAGACACTTGCGTGTTTAGTCAAGTGTGAAGTAATTTATTTTTGAGAATAAGTTTATCATTGATTGTAAACTTTTATTCAATAGTAAAATAAGTTGCTTCGTTAAATTTCCGCTGCGTTAACGATATTTGTTCCATCTAGTATTTTCAATTGGTATCAGAGCAGGTTCTGGATTTATCCGGTAGATCGTGAAAAAGATGGAACGAGGAATGAATCAACCTCCCCTACTCAAAGGAATGGATTTTTCTCAATGGAAAATTCAAATGAGATCATTCCTTTATGGAATGGATTATTTTGCATGGAAGAGTGTTGAACGTGGATGGAGTCCACCTCAAAAATCAAAAGATGGAAAAGCTCTAGAAGGTTCCTCAAACATCAAAGACGAGGATGACTGGGATGAGAAAGACATCAAGTTAAGTGAAGCAAATCACAAAGCACTAACTGCAATATATGCCGCCCTTAGCAGAGATGAGAAAAAGAAAGTTCAAAACTGCACTACGGCTAAACAGGTTTGGGATAAATTATGTGTTTTGTATGAAGGTAATGATGTAGTAAAAGAGCAAAGACTACAACAATATTATTCTGAAATTGATGCTTTAAAAATGAAAGATGATGAAACAATTGATGAATTTTATATACGTTTTACTGATCTTACTAGTTTATGTGAAAGTCTTGGACGACCATTAAAGGAATCTGATATGGTAAGAAAAATCTTGAGATCTCTCACAAAGAAGTACAGGATCAAGAAGACAACCATCCAAGAGCAGTACAACCTAAACGAATATTCTCTAGACTTGCTTATTGGAAATCTGAAGACATGGGAAAACGAACTTGAAGAAGATGAAAAACCAAAAGGTACAATCTCTAAAAATATTGCTTTAAATACTTCTAATAATTCTGAAAATAATGATATATCATTTTTAGCAAAAGAATTTAAACGTTTTTTAAATCAGAAAAACTCTAGTGAAAGAAATTCTAATAGAGAGTTTAAAAATAAACGTTCAGAAAATCGTAATGGAAATCTCTACCAAAAGAATTTTGAGAATGGAAGCAATAGTCATGAGGCACAAAAAATTAAATGTTATGAATGTGGTGGCCGCGGTCATATTTCTACTAACTGTGCAAATAAGAAGTCTGGATCAGGTAAAAAGGCATACATGTCTACATGGAGTGATGAAGAAAACACCGATCAAATAACAAGGAACAAGAATTTTGCACTTGTTTCCTCTTTCTCTCATAATTTTTCAGATTCTGATGAAGAGAACGAAGAAGTGGTCCATGGTGATAAAGAGTTGATTGAATATCAATTAAGGATACTTGAAGCTGCAAAATCAGTTGAAGAGAAAAATAAGGAATTGACTTCTCAAATTAATCATCTTCGGAATGAAAATCGACTACTTAAAAGAGAAATCAAAGAAGGAAACGTCGAACCAAGTGGTGGTGAAATGTCAAAAATAATCGAAAAGCTTCAACAAGAGGTAATTGAAAAGGATGAATATATTAATCTATTAAATGCTAAAATTGATGAATTACAGGTATCCCTTGTGAAAACTGAAGACAAGTTTGGAATGTTCCAAATGAGTTCGAAATCATTATCAGACATTCTAAGCTCAGGAAAAGCCTATAATGATAGGACGGGTCTCGGGTATGAAGAAAAATCTCATGGTATGACTCACTCTAAGTCTGAGGATAATGAACTTGAATGCATCATACCAAAAGAAGGTAAGGTTTCTGGTTTTAGATCTTCCTTAGATTCAAAAATTGATATCATAAATTCTAAAGTTGAAAATACTTTTAATGATATTAATTCAAAACTTGATCAACATAGTTCTTTATTGCGTAATATTTCTCACTTTGTTGGTTTAACAAATACTTTTACAGAAAGAAAGAAACAAGCCTCAGGTAAGATGGTTTGGAAGAAAAAGAATATCTCTGAATCCTCAAACTTATGTTGTAATTTATCCATCATTGACTATGAGACTGAATATATTGAAGATGTGATTATAGGGAACTCACACAAGGTACGGTATCATAGTTCTTGATCGAAAATTGTCTTGATTTGTGTGTGTGTGTGTATCTTCTTGAATCACTATATGTGTGTGGTTTGTGGTAATCTTGGATTTATTCATTTTGACATTTTGTTGCACTTCACTTATATTAGCCTTTGTGTCTACATCGCACCTTACACATACTTCTTTGTGGGGAAATACTTTTTGAGTTGAGTCACCTAATCAGGAGCAGGTGTAGTTGAATAAAGTATTTATAATGTGTGGGCTGCATATCCCTTAAAAAGAATCATATTGTCATATGCAGTCCTTGGCCAGGCTAGTTCTCCTCTCCAGATGTTGACTAACTACTCGATGTTTGGTGGAATGGACTGGTTTGGTCACCCCGGTGAAAAACTATAAAATTCTGTGTCGTTAAAGTGGACCTTGGAACATCCTTGTTATGTCTAGCACCCTAAAGTCAACTGACTTGGGAGTTGTTGTCCCTTTATCGTTCACGTATCAATGATGGCTCGATGTTAAGCCATGAAAAAGAAGCAAATGTGCTCATATCAAAAGTTGTTATAAGGGGGAGAGTCGAAAATAATTGCTTGCGAATTTAATCACTCCTCAAAATTTCTTCCCATATTGAAGTATAATTATTGCACTTCACATTTTCACGTTGGCTAATATTTTTGCATATTGCTCTAGTTGTCAAAATGAATCGATTCTTGTTTTACCAATATAATCATGCTATTGTGTTTCAAGTGACATACTCATGACACTTTCTTGGCTACATGTTTTGCCTGGACTATGTTATCTCTATTTTGTGTTGTGGTATCTTGTTTTATCTTCGGTTGAAAGACTACATAATGTTAATTCTGTGATCATAAGATCGGATGTCATGTGGGTTCTGTGCATGGTTATGATTCTTGCTATTTGGTATAATATCAATTTTGGTTAGTTTGCATATGTTGTGGTTAGTGTCGCTATCACTATTCTACTTGCCAAATCAAATCGTGAAGGATGTGGTAGAGTAATTGCCTCTTCATTGCGAAATTACACCTCATTGCCGTGTATTTCTTTTGGTAAGTCTTGTCTACAATTGAAGTTAATGCTTCCTCTTGAGAAAGGTACTTCATGCAAGACATGCAATTTTTTGGTAAGTAAATCTTTCCTTTGCCCTCCATCAACTTAGGGGGAGAATCATCAAGCCATGGACAAAGGGGGAGTTAAAGATGCATGGTTTTATTTTTCATGCTACACGCTATATGTGATTATCCATGCTACTAATTTTTTTTCATATAGGTGCTTGATGAATGGTAAGTTGCATGGAAGGCCAAAGGGGGAGATTGTAGGTATATTGGCCTCCATGAGTTGATGGAGTTCAAAGTCTAAATTGCATGGCAATGTGCATGGAGTTTTGGAAGGAAGTTTTGGAGAAATTAAACCATAATTCATGGATGGTGTCTTGATTAATCCGACGGTTCGGATGTGTGCGGATTGTGCAACCTAGACATATTGTTGGTTCGGCAGCCCTTGCTAGGGTTTGATGGATGTGTTGTTAATTCCTTGCCGAATAAGAAGATGATGAATGCAAGAAGATTTAATACCTATTTGGTATAGGTTTGCATTGAAGACAAATTGAAGGACTTTCCTAGTGCAACTAGGAAAGTATTGATTGGAAGATTTCCTTGCATGGCTTGGTGTGGCCGGTTTGAATAAGAGGTGATCTAACCTAGATGGTAGGTTTAAATTATGAATGCAAATTGATTTGTTTCATATTCAAATTAATTTAAATTATGGAATGTACCTTTTATGCATGAGATGTAAAAGGTAGTTGGGTTAATTGATTAAGTGTGTAATCAAGGTTGTAACCCTAATATATAAAGGGGAGTTAGGCATGTGTTTGCCGTCGGTTTTGAAGAAAGAAAAAGAGAGAATTATTTCTCTAGAGAGGAGACCTTAGTGGTTCATAGAAGGTGTCGAATCTTGGAGAGCATTCGTACCAAAACCGAAAAGAAAAAAGAAAAGAAGAAGGTGTCGAATCGTGTTGAGTATTCGAACCAAAGAGGAGAAGAAGGAACATAAGACCTGTGTGGCATTTCCTAAGAGTAAGACCTTCGTGGCATCTCGAGTGTAAGACCTTCGTGGCTTCTCAACGTAAGACCTTCGTGGCAATCAAGACCTTCGTGGCATCGTGCACTTGCGTGGTTAGTCAAGTGTGATATACTTGCGTGTTTAGTCAAGTAAAAGATACTTGCGTGTTTAGTCAAGTAAGAGACACTTGCGTGTTTAGTCAAGTGTGAAGTAATTTATTTTTGAGAATAAGTTTATCATTGATTGTAAACTTTTATTCAATAGTAAAATAAGTTGCTTCGTTAAATTTCCGCTGCGTTAACGATATTTGTTCCATCTAGTATTTTCAACAATCCCCTACTTTCCTCTTCCCCATCACTCTTTTCTGCGTCATCATTCTTTTTCTTCTTCTTCAATTTGTATCTCAGATTCAAACACATCTTTTCTTTCTGATCGATCAAATTAAAACAAATAGTAGTTCACATTTTCTCAGTTACAGCACCCTATAGGCTATGTATATGCACATCATGGAAATTATATATCTTTCCCCCAAGAGTGACAAAAGGTAATTGTCACAAGCTCTTAGTTTTGTTTGTTTATGTATAGTATCGGTGATTACAAGAGAAATAGCTCAAGAAGATTAATTTGGAATTATTCTTTTGGAGCAAGTACGTGCTAATAAGTTTTTCATGGATGCTGAAATTAAAGAGGCCACTTTTTGTCACAACTTGATCATGATCAACACGGATTTGGCCATATTTATCGTTTATTAGACCAAACATGCAGTATGAATTGCTTATATCTTGTGAAGCTTAAATAGTATGACAGGAAAACAGCATATTTTCTTTGAATATCATGCGTATATGAGGATCAATCTTTGTCTATCGACCTATTTGATAAGATCATCACTCGCATGCTAAATTTAGTAGCATGAGAAAAAAAAAATACCACATGGCTCAGTGTGACTAACACACACTGAATTGAGTATGATGCTAGCAGTGTTGCACCTCGGAGAGAAATGCATAACTAAGACTAACTCATCAGTCACCACAAAAAAGTTAGGCAATGGCCACAAAACAAATGTGACTTAGCCTAAAAAACAAACAAATATGGCTTTTTATATAATTATATAATAAAAATCACACATTTGTTTGTCTTTTATAGCTTCTTTTGCAATTGCTACATGGGCAAAACCCACATTTCTTTTTTGGCCTTTGCCCAATTTTTTTTTGTAATGAGTGTATAGAATTAAACAAGAGTGCCTTGTTGGTCTTTTCAATCTTAATCTTCGAGAACTCTCCATATGTTATTAACTAAAGAATTGAACAGTTATAGACAAAGATCACATACTAAGTTCAGATGGTAATTCATTATACAATATATATATATATATATATATATATATATATATATATGTTCATATGGTAATTTGAATATAAATACTAGTACTTTTTTCATTAAATCAAATAATCATCATAACAATTTTTATATATGCAATTATCATAAGGGAGAAAGACCACTTAGTAAAAAACAGAGCTTTTTTTATCCATTGCATCAATGTTGATTACCCGTTCTAATGAATCTTTGAAAAAAGTCTGAAATATCCAAATTAATGTATTTGAGTCATTTACAAACACCCACTGATCAGAGTTTAACGGTTTAAAAAAAAAACCATAATTCTGTTATCCCGCTTTCTCTCTTCCTCCTCTCTCGTACGCTGCCGTCTCTTTCTCTCTGGACAAACTCGTTGCACTGAAGCCTGTAAGATCCAGAAGTGGTTGGGCCGCATCCGAATCGTTAGCTATGATTATCCTCTTAATCAGCTTCAGCATCGTTCATCGTCGGCAATAGATAAATCGATCTCTGTGAGAAAGAGAACGATAAAGAGAGAGATGGAATACCCACTACCAGATCGGACAGAATAGCCGACGAAAAAAATTTCGTCTACTATGCCAAATTTTCGTCGGTTATTCCTTCTACCGACGAAAATTTCGTCGGCTATAATTCGTCGGTAAAAGGGCGTCGGTAAAACAAATGGCCGACGAAAATAACGAAATCGTCGGCCATTCCAAAATTATCACCGACGAAAATTCATTTTGTCGACCAAACCTTGGCAAAATATTCGACTAAATTCGTCAGATATTTTCGAGTATGGCCGACGATATCGTAAACTATAGCCGACGAATTTCGTCGGCTATTTGTTCTGAAATATAGCCGACGATTTCATCTATTTCGTCGGTTATTTCGACGGAATATATTAATATTTTAATAGGCATTAATTAATTATAGCCGACGAAATAATGTCATTTTCATCGGCTATAACGGTTATAGCCGACGAAATAATGCCAATATCGTCGGCTATTCTTACAATTTGGGGAAAAAAATTAAATTAATTTCTAAATTACCATTCCAAGCAACCTGCAATTCACAATGACAATCCATGCATTTACACCAACAAGAAACACGTCTAAATGACTTATTAATTAATTTGTTCCAATATACATAAAACATAACCCTAATCATCACCTAAAGCACTAAAGTCCACCACGTCATCCCCATCATCATGCTGTCCATCATGCTCGTCATCCTGCTGAACAAACTCGGGAGGTTGAGGCATTGGAAGTTCAACTAACGGCTCAAACGGGGGCGGGGGTTCAAGGCCTTGTTGTTGTACCGCGAACATAGCATACCACCAGTTTTGTTGGCCGGCGTAGTTGTGTCGCCGAATTCTCTCGCATTCAGCATGCCAACTGGACATTTCGAAATGATACTGCTGTGTTCTGCGTTGTTGCTCCTGTGATCTGCGTTGTTGCTCCTGTGATCTCTGGAACTGGGCCGCCAATCTTGCATTTTCTTCTGCCAATCTCTGCATTTCCCCCCTCATCTGTTGGCTGTCCCCGCCTCCCTTCTTTTGAGCTCCCTTAGTGGTCTTCAGGACCCCTATTCCAGAACTTCCCAAACCCCGACAGTAGTAGTCGTTTGACCGTTGTGGGAAGGCTGCGTCGAATATCCGCGCTGCAGTTTGGACATTCGCTCGGTCGACCTGGCTCAGGGCTTCTTGTAGATCTGCCTTTGAAATGTTCGGTTGTGTCTCCCGAACTACTTCCTGCAACACTTCTTCTTCGGCCCGGTTGAACGGGAAAAAAAAATTAATATTCTTTAAAATATATAATTAAGTAAAATTAATAATTAAAATTTTAAAATCGTAATCAACGACTTACAAGCTGTTCCGTCGCTTGTGGATAAGCCTTCTTGAACGTCTTTACGTACGGGTTACTATCAGGATGATCTCTAAGCGTCTCCTCCTGATATTGTGAAAATGGCCTAGAACCACCATGATGGGGGGTTGTGTTACGGCGGCGGTTCGCAGAGTTTATCCGAGACCGTTCCTTCAAATAAATAATAAAATATTAGAAAAATGCATAAAAAAATATTAGTGTAATAATTATAAAATAATTAAACTAATAATTAAAATATTAACAAAATAAACATTTATAGTTAAGTTTAGTATTTACCTGCATAAGTGGGTTGTTGAAGTCTACTGTCTTCAACCAACGCCACTCGTACTCCCTGAACATGAACTCTCTTGGAGTACACATACGACCATGTTTGTCGTATTCGGTAAAGTGGGTACGGAGCTCGTTCTTTCACTCTTTGAACCTACGGAAAAAACAAAAGTGCATTAGAAATATTATTAATATTATAAAATATTTCAAATTATAAGATGAGGAATTCCCAACGTACCTCGAGTTCTGCATCGCGTACGCCCAAGCCTGCTTGTGTTCGGCAATCTCGAAGTATGCATGAAAGATAATATTTTATTAGTTTTAAAATTATAACAATACCGAAAATTATTAAATATCACGATAAAGAAATTAAGTTTTTTAAATTACTCACCGACGTCGCGTTGTTGACCTTCCTCTTGATCTTTTCCGGCACATCAGCCCACCGTGTCCACAACATATGGACTCTATCCCTAATTAGTACCCCCACGCAACCCGCGTAATCACGGCGTTTTTTCCCCTGAACCTCCTGATTAGGGGGTTCGTTGATCTGGATCCTCCCCCTGCTCTCAACAGTTCTCCTGAGCGTTTCAAAACATATGACACCTCTCGTATTCCTGCTTGAACTGCTAGCGGCTGTCTCTATCACATAAATGACGATTTGTTAATAAAATTAAATATTAGTGCGTTAATTTTAATAAAACATTTAATTAATAAAATCAAATGTTACCTGAACTCGATGACCCGTCAGTCGACTTTCATTTTCTCCTCCCCGAAATCAGGAGCTCAGGTCTCTCAAATGACTCATGATGGTATGCCTCCGCAACACTCACGTACTGAGGCATATCAAGCCATATGGGCACACCACGCTCGTCGACCTCGGGTATCGCAAGAATGTTGTACGGGAGGTAGAGTTGATTTGGGAGAGTAGGCCCCTCAGTCGAGTCAGCAGCAGACGGCGCCGGACTCGTCATCGGCTCCCAATGAACCTCAGGCATACAGACCTGATGAACGTCTAGAGCTATCTCGTCCTCAAATAGCTGCCTACTCGACCTCGGAGGATCTGGCCGGAGAGGGGGACGTGAAATGCTCGACGGCCGCCTCGCCGATAAAAGGGTCTGGTGCCGAGAACTCACACTCCTCCGCGGCTGGGATGAATACATCCTCTGAGGCTGGCTGGTGGTCCTCTCAGGCTGGCTGGTAGTCCTCTCGGAGTCTGCAGAATCGGCAGAACTTCCAGAACCCCTAGATCTGGAAGAACGACGGCCTCCGAATAACTGTCTGAATGCATCGGCCATCTGGAGCTTGAGGCATTAATACATTAATTAATATTAAATTATATTACATTAAATAACAAATTCTAATTAATATAATAACCAATAATACTAACATATTTTAAAACATACTAACAAATTAATATTTAAATTTTAACTAATTTTAAATAATACTAACCATTAACATAAATATAACCATTTATATACAAATATAACTATATTTCATCATTAACATATATATACATACAAATAACCATTTATATATTAACATAAATATAACCATTTATATAATTAGGCTACCAATTTATATATATAATTAATTTAACAATTTATATATAACAATTAAAATATACATTAACATATAACCAATATTGACAAATATATAACAATTTATATAATTAATCTACAAATTTATATATATAATTAATCTAACAATTTATACATATAACGAATATATATAACAATTTAACACACACTTAAATATCTAAATTATATACCTAAATTATAAAATTAAAATAAATTGAAAAAAAAAAACCAAAAAACCTTCGGATTTGTTTTGGCGGAGGAGGAGGAGGGGAAGGAGGAGGAGGGGGCCGAAGGAGGAGGGGAAGGACCGGAGGAGGCCGGATTTTGTCCGGATGGAGGAGGAGGGGAAGGAACGGCGCCAATTTGAGGAGGAGGAGGACGAGAACGGAGGATTGGAGGAGGAGAGCGGCCAATTTGAGGAGCGGAGGAGGAGTTTTTGCGGATTTAGGGTTGAAAAAGTCGGGCTGCTGCGGCTTTCAGCTTTTATAGCAGAGAGAATAGCCGACGAATTAAAAGATTTCATCGGCTATTCTTTGAGAATAGCCGACGATTTAGAATATGTCGTCGGCTATTCTTTGAATCTCGTCGGCCATTCTATGAACATCGTCGGCTATACTTTGGAAGATCAACAGCCGTTTGATCTGAGCCATCCAACGGCGGACAATAAAAAGGCGCGGATCGCAAGAGTTTAGCGGACGACATATAATTTTTGTCGGCTAAACTGCAGGTCAAACCACTAAGTCAAACCTCTAAACGCTTAAAAACGGAAATTAGTCTAGTTAAACGACGGTTTTTGGGCCTGACCTTCAACATATAATAGTTTCAAATCAATGAGACGCAACTAATCATATAAAAAATTTACAAAATTGATTTAACGAACGTCAGGCTACCCATAGGAAAACGAAAGTAAAAAACAGTTAACCGCAACATTCGGCACACAGATTTTATCAGAATCTTGTCATTTTTCAACCGTAGACGTATTTCATTATTTCGGTCATATCTTATTTCACAACATTTTTGCATTTGAAGAGTCTACGTATAGTAACTATTTGAAACTATACATTCACTCAAACACTTAGTAAACAAGTTAAGGAACATTAGTGCATATGTTCTGATTTTGAATCTAAAAGTTTAGAAAATCTATTCCAACCGTCAGATATCACCATTAAGATTAAATACATGTATGGAAAAAAATCCAACTTCAGCTGACAACGTTAAAGGCTCGATCGGAATGGTCAACCGGGTGAGTCAAACCTCTAAACGCTTAGAAATGGTAATTGGACTGTTTAATGACGTTTTTTGGCCTGACCTTCAACATATAATAGTTTCAAATCGATGAGACGCAACTAATCATATAAAAATTTTACAAAATTGATTTAACGAACGTCGGGCTACCCATAGGAAAACGAAAGTAAAAAACAGTTAACCGCAACATTCGGCACACAGATTTTATCAGAACCTTGTCATTTTTCAACCGTAGACGTATTTCATTATTTCGGTCATATCTTATTTCACAACATTTTTGCATTTGAAGAGTCTACGTATAGTAACTATTTGAAACTATACATTCACTTAAACACTTAGTAAACAAGTTAAGGAACATTAGTGCATATGTTCTGATTTTGAATCTAAAAGTTTAGAAAATCTATTCCAACCGTCAGATATCACCATTAAGATTAAATACATGTATGAAAAAAAAATCCAACTTCAGCTGACAACGTTAAAGGCTCGATCGGAACGGTCAACCGAGTAAGTCAAACATCTAAACGCTTAGAAATGGTAATTGGACTGTCTAAATGACGTTTTTATGCTTGACCTTCAACAGATAATAGTTTCAAATCGATGAGATGCAACTAATCGTGTAAAAATTTTCCTCAAAATATTTACCGAAGGTAACGCTACCATTAGAGAAACGAAGGAATAAAACCTTTGACCGCATCTTTCGACACTCAGATTATCAGAATCTTGTCATTTTTCAATCATAGACGTATTTCATTATTTGAGTCATATCTTATTTCACAACATTTTTGCATTTGAAGGATGAAGAAATGGTTTATCGTTAGTGATAGAAAATGGAATATGGTCATTTTTTGTTTTTTTTTCTAAATCATAGCCCTAGATCTTTGAGGATACTTCGGACCTTACGGTGATTGGTAGGATTATGATGACCCTCCTCCAACAACGAAGAAGTGTACTGTAGATATTCATCCACTTGCCTGATAGTCGATTTTGTCTCGACTTTAATCCTCATTACCTCCATCACACTTTCAAGAACTGTCTTCTCATAACTTGAAGACACATGGGTCTGTTGCAATGCAATCAGTTTGTTGTAATTGTCAAAGGCACTAGTGTTGACAACTTGTGGGAATGGCTGCACCGGGTCATGCATATATTGTTCCCCACGAACACCGCTTTCAAAAGGAGACACGTCGTTGACGAATGCCATTGTTGGATCGTTGGATGTACTACTACTGCCCGCCTAAAAAAACTGCCCATGATCATGCGATCCATCTAATGATGGCTCACCGTGATATATCCAACATGTGTACTTCGGCCAAAACCCTTTACTCTTTAGGTGCTCCCATAATGTCCTAATCGGAAATCGACACATATCACTGCGACACCTACATTTATTGCACGGGCAATAATGGTATTCATTCCCGTTTACATTTTCCTCGACGAACTGCAAAAAATTCGCAACTCCTGTAGTGTATCGTCGGTCATGCCTTGGAAGCGAAATCCAACTCTTATCCGGATCCATATATAGCCTGAAAATAATATATATATATATATATATATATATATATATATATAACTTTAATTAATACATACATATATATATATATTAATTACATTACAATATATATTATTATCAACATCAACTCATATATATATATATATATATATATATATATATACCATTAACAACCATTATTTAAGTTAATTACACTATCAACAACCATTAATTAACATATATATATATATATATATATAATTAAACTCCACACACACATGCACACACGTACACACACACACACACACACACACACACACATATATATATATATATATATATATTAACACTAATTAAAATAACATCAAACACACGTACACACACACACACACACACACACACACATATATATATATATTAACACTAATTAAAATAACATCAAATTAAAACACATAATTAAACTCTAACTTAAAATCAACTCAACTACAACTCAAAATCAACATATATACATACATTCTAACACTAAAACAACAACAAAATAAAAAATCACTTACTAAATCAAAATCACTAAAACTCAAAATCAACTCAACTAAAACTCAAAATCAACATATATACACATACACGTACCTATATATAGCTCCACAATGTAAGAGAGGACGGATTTCAACAATACCCACAGATTTTTCACTCTTTCTCCCGTTTTTTTTCATTTTTTTTTAATGAGCAGCTGCTGTCTAGATCTGAAAATATATAGACTTATAGCCGACGAAAATGACAATTTCGTCGGCCAAAATTTCAAAAGTTTTCGTCGGCTAATGTTTCACAGAAAGGCTGACGAAAATCCAAATCGTCGACTGAAATCTGAATATAGCCGACGATTTTTGTTTATACCAACGAAAAAGAAGGATCGTCGGCTATTCCCAAACTATGGCCGACGATTTTGTTTTTCTACCGACGAAAAATAAAATCGTCGGCTTTTCTATGGAATTACCGACGAAAATTTTTAATCGTCGGCCGTTTTTTTTTATTTCGTCGGGAAAAACCTTTTTTCTGGTAGTGAGCTCAACCGATTCTGCTTCAGATCTTGGATTTCTTTCTTTGTGTTGTGATTGTGAATTGGTGGTTCCTATAACTCTTTGTTCCCAACTCTAATTTCTCATGATTTTAGGTGAGGATTGCAAGATTCAATCAATCAAAGAAGACTTAGGCGGGCTCTTGATTATGGTAGTTCCTTGAGTGTCAGAGCTTATACTCTCTTTATATTTGTAAAGAAGTCAACTTCTATTTTCTTGGAATGGCAAACAACCAAATCAGTGGTTCTTTTAACTTTCTTTTACTTTCTCTTGTGGCAGTTCCCCTCTTTTGCGTTTGGTGTTTTTTTTGGGTTGTGGGTTTTTATCGAATTGGAAAACTAGAGTTACCAATGGTCAGTAATTTATTATTACTGATTACTAGGAGTCAGTAACCTGATTAGTGAGAGTCAGTAACTTGATTACTGGAAATCTGAAATTTGTAAGTTGCTTACTAGGGGTCAGTAACCTGATTACTAGGGTCAGTAACTTAATTACTGGAAATCTGAAATCTGTAAGTTGTTTACTGGAGGTTAGTAACCAGATTAATAGGGGTCAGTAACTTGATTACTGGAAATCTGCAATCTGTAAGTTGCTTACTGGGGGTCAGTAACCTGATTATTGGGGGTCAGTAACTTGATTACTGGAAATCTGTAAATTGATTACTACTGGGGGTCAGTAACCTGAGTCCGGTGACTAGAATCCGGCGATTAAAGTCCGGTGACTGGAATCCGGTGACCAGAGAATATTAAATAAATATTCCGGTGAAAAAATTGGGTGACCGGAATCCGGCGACCGGAGTCCGGTGACTAGAAATTGGCAACCGGCCATTGGATGCCGGTGAAGTTTGGTGTCATTCCGGTAAAGTCTTCTCTATGTTCTACTTTCTCTTCATATGAGTGTATAAGGAGTAAGGACAAAAATGGAAGAAAATTATTAAAATTATACTAGGGTTGAAAAGATTTGTTGAAATGGGCAATATGAGTTATTATCTTATGTTTAATAGAGCAAGAAATTAGAGTGTTCATTGGAATGGGTAATAAGGGGCTAAAAATTGTACTAAATGGACATTTTTCCTTATCATAAAGACATGACACCTAAATACAACAACATCACACATGAAAGAAGTTAACATTACAGATTAACACAAGCAAAATTACGTGAACACAAGCTAACCACAAAAGGATAATTACTGTAATTTGTCTAGAAGATTACTAAATGACGATGGAGAAATGGCGGAGGTCGGTGGCTACGCGGCAGAGTGTGGCCTACAGACACTACCAGAAAAGGCCTTATAGCCGACGAGGCCATCTCGTCGGCCGTTACCATTAATTCGTCGGCTATAGTCATAGCCGACGAAGTATCGTCGGCTATAGTCTCGTCGGGAATGCTCCGTCGGCTATACTATAGCCGACGACACGAGGCGTAAGTCGTCGGCTTATAAACCGCGGGGTATAGCCGACGAATAAAGCTTCGTCGGCTATACTTCCAACATTGCCGACGACAAGATCGTCGGTTTCAACAATTACGTAATTGCCCCTAAACCGAAGTATAGCCGACGACACTATCGTCGGCTATACGTCCAATATAGCTGACGACACTATCGTCGGACATAACAATCGCCGGTACCAGGAACGGCTTTTTTTTGCCTGAAGCCGGGAGGGTATAGCCGACGACATATGGTAAACATCGTCGGCTATAGCCCTTATAGCCGACGAAATAATGCCAATATCGTCGGCTATAGCCCTTATAGCCGACGAAATAATGACAATATCGTCGGCTATAACCCCTAAATATTTAAAAAAAATTAAAAGTTTAACTCGGGCCCAATTTCACTTCGTCTTCGGTTTGGCTGCAGAAAATGCACAAACAAACATCCAAATATCCAACAAATATCCACATCAATCCATCCCTAATATCCTACATACTGTACAAATTAACCCACTATCTACTCATCATCACCCCCTAAACGCGTAGCGTCGTCGACCGGATCGTTCGAGTTCCGGTGGCTATGGCTGTCCTGATCGGCTGGCGTACTCCGATGCGGGGGGGGGGGGGGGGGGGAGTGGGAACGACGAACTGGGGCATCTGTGGCGGAGGCGGGGGCTGGAGTCCAGCCTGCTGGGCCTCCCAAGACTGCTGCATCCATCGGTACATCTCCGCCACAGATGCGTCTCTGGCCTGCTGCGCCGAAGCCTCCACGGCCCTCGCCAACTCCGCCTGCTGGAGCGCCTCCACCGCCCTCGCCAACTCCGCCTGAGTCCTCTGCAACTGCGTCTGCAAGTCTCCTCTCGTCGAAGCCGCACGCTGCGTGCTGGGATTGGCCGGCGTGTACTTGAGAACCCCATCTCCCGCCGCGCCTAGGCCTCTCTGGTAGAAGTAGTTGTTCCCCGTCCCTACCGCCGCGTGCATGATCTGAGAGGCCAAGCGCGGCTCAAGGGTGTCGATCGTGGAGGCAAACTCCGCGATCGCCTCGTCGGACGCCCCGTCTCCCAGGGTGTCTCGCGCGATCCCGAAGGTGATCGCGTCGGTCTCCGCATCGATTTCCGCCTAATTGACAAGAAAATATAATAAACGAATTAAAATATATATATATAAATTAATTTAATGAAACACTTTTATTGAAGATGGGCGAATACTTACCACTTGGTCGGGACGCCCCGGATACATCTGCGCATGAATCCACGACAACGGCCTCAGCGGTCGGTCCCTCCTCGCCATCTCTGCCCACTGCCTCCAGGAGCGGGCGCCGCCGTGGTGGGGGTGCTCGTTCCTCCTGCGGTTGTCGCTGTTCGTCCGCGAGATTTTCTGTATTATAAGAACGAACATATAAACGCAAATATAAATTAGTAACTAAATTAAAATATTACGAACTAACCAAAATAAAATTATTAACTAATTTAGTTACTAACTAATTTAATTTAATTAGTAACTACTTAACTAACTAATTTAATTTAGTAACTAACTAACTTACTAACTACCTAATTTAATTTAATTTAATTTAATTTAGTAACGAACTAACTAACTACGTAACTAACCAACTAACTTAATTTAATAACTAATAACTAACTAACTAACTAATTAATTTAATTAAGTAACTACATAATTTAATTATTAAATAACATTAAAAAGTTATATACTAGCAGGCTAAATTTTCTTACCGAGACCCTGTCGCTCCCGAAGTAGGCTACCAGCCATAGCCACTCGTACTCCCTGTACCGGAACTCGTGGGGGGTTGCACCTCGCCCCAAGCGCTGCTCCACATGGTACGTCCTGTAGTGCGTGGACAGCTCGTTCTTCCACTCGGAGTACCTATATTAACAAAACACAACTGTTAGATATATTCGTACACTGCCAATAAATATATTTATACAAAAAAAAGCAAAACACATAACCTGGAACAGTGCTGAAGTGCACTGGGGTCTGGTGGCTCTGCGTCCTCCTCCGACACTCGAGTCAGGGCCCGCTCCCGTCGACTCATACGAGGAGCCCCCACGTGGATCGCTCGGAGTCAATCCCATCAACGTCTCCTCTCGTCGACTCATAGGCCGGCCTAGGCCCCGACGACCGCTGGATCCGCTCCTCCCACGGCTGGATCCTGCCTGAGCGTCGGGGTCGCTCTCGGTCCGTCTGCCAAGCCATCGGTCTACAAAGCGCCGGTTTCCTGCACAATTAGTATATAAATTCCATAAATTGCACAAAAATTCCACAAAAAAATTAAAAACTTCATTCAATGTATATATACCTAATTATATATATACGTACCTAAATATATTTATACCTAATTATATATATACACCTAATTATATATATACATAACTATATTTATACCTAATTATATATATATATATATATATATATATATATATATATATTCCGAAAAATATATATATATATATATATCGTCCTAAAAATTAAAAAAAATATTTATACCTAATTATATATAAATTAGTATATAAATTAGTATACTAGTATATAAATTCAACAAAATTCCACAATTAGTATATAAAAACCGTAAATTTAACAAAAAATCCACAATATTAGTATATAAATTCCACAAAATTAACAAATTTAACAAAAAATCCACACAATTCCATAAATTTCACAAAAACCCTAAATTCCACAAAAAATTCACAAAAACCCTAAAATTCACAAAATTCGACAAAATTAATAAAAACCCTAAATGAGGCTCGATCGGGACTACCTGACATGGTGGTGCAGTCTGGACGAGGACCGGTGGTGCGGTGCGGCGGCGACGGCGGCGACGGCGGCAGGGGTGGCTGCGGCAGGGGCGGCTGCGGCTAGGGGCGGCTGCAGCAGGGGCGGCAGGGGCGGGCAGGGGCGGCTGCGGCAGGGGCGGGTAGGGGAGGCTGTGGCAGGGCGGCTCGGGCGGCTCCGGCAGGGGCTTTCGGGTCGGGGAGGGCTCGGGAAGGAGGGGGCCGGGGTGGGGAGGAATCGGGTGGGGCCGGGGAGGGTCGATCGGCGTCGGGGAGGCTCCGTCGTGGTCGGTCGGCGTCGGGGAGGGTGGGGAACGATTGGGCAATTTTGGTTCTAAGCAGAAAATGAGGGAGAGGCGCCTAGGGCTCGGTTTAAATCGACAGATTATAGCCGACGATTTAATTTTAATTCGTCGGCTATAGTCATAGCCGACGAAATTCGTCGGCTATACTCTTACGGGCCGGGCCAAAATCCGGGCCGGGCCGAAGTTGGGCTTTGCGGGCCGGTTATAGCCGACGAAGTTAGGTATATCGTCGGCTATAATATGCATGTCGTCGGCTATAATATGAATCTCGTCGGCTATACTTTACGCTCTCAGCAGCCGTCAGATCTCGCCCATCCAACGGCGGACAATGAAACGGCGCGGATCGCAAGAGTTTAGCCGACGAGGTTAAGTATTTCGTCGGCTATTCCCTGGTCAACTTTTGGTCAAACCTCTAAACGCTTTAAAACGGCAATTGACCCATCTAAATGACGTTTTTTTGCCTGACCTTCAACAGAGAATAGTTTCAAATCGATGCGACGCAACTAACCGTATAAAAATTTTCCTCCAAATATTTACCGACCGTCAGGCTACCCATAGGAAAACGGAAGTAAAAAACACCTAACCGCAACATTCGGCACACAGATTTTGTCGGAATATTCCCATTTTTCAACCGTAGTCGTATTTCAATATTTCGGTCGTATCTTATTTCACGACACTTTTGCATTTGAACGGTCTACGTATGGTAACTATTTGAAACTATACATTCACTTAAACACTTAGTAAATAAGTTAAGGAACATTAGTGCATATGTTCCGATTTCGAATCTAAAAGTTTGGAAAATCTATTCCAACCGTCAGATATCACCGTTAAGATTAAATACATGTATGAAAAAAAATCCAACTACATCTGACAACGTTAAAGGCTCGATCGGGACGGTCAAACTTTTGGTCAAACCTCTAAACGCTTTAAAACGGCAATTGACCCATCTAAATGACGTTTTTTTGCCTGACCTTCAACAGAGAATAGTTTCAAATCGATGCGACGCAACTAACCGTATAAAAATTTTCCTCCAAATATTTACCGACCGTCAGGCTACCCATAGGAAAACGGAAGTAAAAAACACCTAACCGCAACATTCGGCACACAGATTTTGTCGGAATCTTCCCATTTTTCAACCGTAGTCGTATTTCAAAATTTCGGTCGTATCTTATTTCACGACACTTTTGCATTTGAACGGTCTACGTATGGTTTCGGTCAATATACTTTAGCCGACGACTTGCAAGTCGTCGGCTACAGTATAGCCGACGAATTGTAAGTCGTCGGCTACAGTATGGGCATTACAGCCGACGAATTATGGTCCATTTCGTCGGCTATAATGCTGATGTTTATGAAAATTTGCCATTTACGGCCTGAAAATTGCCTATTTCACCTGATAAATTCCTGAATATCGCACAAACAATTCAATACAATTTCCCAAAAATTCGGAAAACGGTAATTAAGGACAAAATTTTTTTTCATACATGCATGCACCTTTGTACACAAATACATACATAAATAGTATACTAAGGATGATAATCAGAATCATCCTCATCACTTGAGTCAGACTTAGTATAGTAGTTAATATCTGGCAACCGGTGCTCGTACTCGTCGTCTGAGTCATCGTCTGCCTGATATAGACGATTCGGATTAACATCATACATGGGCACCTGACCCATAGGAAGTCGAACCACTCTGCCCGGCGTCACATTATTATCGCGGATGGTGGAGGATTATGGAATGTCGCCGGCGTCCGGCTCTTGGTATGCGGTCGCTTCTTGACACTCTGTGCTCACACCAAGTGTGGTAGCACTGTATATGTCTCGCTGAGACACATGGTTAACTACCTTCCACGTGCCTTTGTTCAAAGGATCGTCAAGATAAAAGACCTTTTTGGCCGCTGTGGCGAAAACAAAGGAGTCGTCTTCATACACACCAGTGGCGGTATTCACCGAAAGTATGCCGTACTGATCGATCCGTATGCGGTGCGGCCTAGTATCAAACCATCGACACTTGAACAAGTGGACTTTCATGCAGTTCCCATAAATGAGTTCAACAACTGACTGTAGGACACCGTAAAAATCCACGCCCCCCTCTGCACCATCCACCATCACCCCACAATTCTGTGTTTTGCGTTCCCCGTCTCTAGCTTCACATATATACTTAACGCCGTTGACATCACACATTGGGCGGACTGTGGAAAATATCGGCTTCATCGACAACAGCCTCAATTCCTCTGAGTAATTTGTATGACCACCACTCGCAGCCACTTGCATCAGCTGAAAAATATAACTCAAATCACTCGGTGTGTTTATGATTAAAGAATAGGGAACTGTAAAAGAAAGCCATCTAATATATATATTTATACACTTACCCATTGTGGAAAATAGTCTGCAAACGTCGTGTTGTGGTAGTCGACATCACCGCGAACTTCCTTGCAGTGAAGATGGTGACGTTTCCAATATTGTACCTCCGGACAGTTTATTAGAACCCACCAGTGGGCAATCCCTACCTCATGGTCAGGCAACTTGTCCACACCCTTTTTCTTGAAGCTTCCGTATGGTACAACAGAGTTGGCGACGATAGATAGGTTGAACTCGGGGTCATCTCGACTTGGATGTTGTGGGGGGTCCTCCATCGCTCCCAAGTACAACTTGGCGTACGTTACACACTCATGCGCAATGTAAGCTTCAGCAATACACCCCTCAGGCGCAGATTTATTGTGCACATATTTCTTGTAGTCTCCAAGTTGTCTGCAAGGTTAACAAGTGCATGTTAAGAGCATGCAACTTTTATTTAAAAACATGTATAAATCAAATTTATGAATAACATGTACCTTTCGATGGGATACATCCAAGTGTAGTGTACGGGACCGGTAAGCAACAATTGTTGGGGAAGATGGATCATCAGGTGAGGCATGATGTCAAAGAAGTTTGGGGGAAATATCCTCTCGAACTTGCACAAGATAAAAACGATTTCCTCATGCATTCTCATGAGGTCTGATTTTCTAACTTCTCTAGCGCATAACTTCTGGAAGAATCTTGACAACGCCACCAACGGCTCAACCACTTCATCCTCCAAGTACGCTCGAATGAAAATAGGGAAGAGGCGTTGAAGCAGTACATGGCAGTCGTGACTCTTCAATCCGTACATCTTGTTGTCTCGGTAGTTAACACACTTGCTTATGTTACCCGCATAGCCATAAGGATACCTGCATAGCCATTAACAACAATTAGATTTCATGCATATATAGTCGTCCAACAACAGATGGATTCTTTAGGGAATACATGCCTAATAAAAAGTTACCTGACATTACTCAGCCATCCAAAGATTTCATGTTTCTGGTCCCTGGTGACGGTGTAAGGAGCTTGGGGCATTTTGCTCCTGCCCTCTCTCAACCACAAATGGTCCCGCAGTCCCATATTTCTCAGATCAACGCGTGCCTTGGGGGTGTCTTTTGTTTTCTTCTCCCAATTCAAAACTGTGCCAACCACGGCTTCACCCACGTTCTTCTCTATATGCATGACATCCAGGTAGTATCTGGTAGCCAACCTGGCCCAATAAGGAAGTTCCCATAAGATGCTCTTGTGTGACCAGAACCTATACCGATCCGGCCTCTCTGGAATCGTGCGCAACACATCGGGATGATTGCTAAGCGGACCAAAGTCATACTCATTCAACACTGCCAATATTTCCTCCCCTGTCCATTGCTCGGGTGCCCAGCCCCTTTCTTCAGTCCCATCAAAAGCCTGTGCATCGTCCCTAAATGGATGGTCATGCGGAAGCCAACGACGGTGACGCATCTGGACAATCTTGCTGCAATGAGGACTGGAGCAATCAACAGTCATGCACTCTGAACAAGCCCTGTAACCCCTGGTGACGCTGCCCGACAACATACCCCTCCCAGGAAAGTCACTGATCGTGCCAACAAGCATGGCATGCATCCGGAACATCTCATTTTTGAACCGGTCGTAGACCAGGTGGCCGTTCAGACTCAAGTACCGAAGCTCCTCAATTACAGGTCTCAAATACACATCGAGACACTTTCCCGGATAACCTGGGCCTGGAATCAACAATGTGAGCATGTTATATTCCTTCTTCATGCACATCCACGGTGGAAAGTTGTACGGAATCAAAATAACTGGCCACACACTGTACTGAAGCTCTTTCTTGCCAAAAGGGTTGAAACCGTCGGATGATAGCCCTAGCCAAACATTTCGAACCTCTGATGCAAATTCAGGAAACTCCAACACGTTCTTCTTCCAAGCCTCTCCGTCGGCGGGATGTCTAAGGGTGTCATCGTCAGGCACATTCCTCTCAGCCCACCATCTCATAGCTTCGGCCGTGAAAGCACACATGAACAACCGCTCAAGCCTATCAATCAGCGGGAAGTACCGAAGTATCTTCACAGCTTTCTTGTTCCCTTTAGGAGTGAACTTATACCGCTCTGTATTGCATAATGGGCAGTATTCAAGATCTGCAAGTCCTTCCCCGTAAAACAGAACGCAATCGTATCTGCATGCATGAATCTTGATGTAGGAAAGGCCGAGATCTTTAAGGATATGTCGCACCTTATGATGACTGGTAGGAAGCCGATGTCCGGGGGGCATCGCCCCACCCCATAGCCGAAGCCAATCATCAACCGATTTGACAGTGCCTTTGTTCTCCGTTTTGATCTTCATCACTCCCATGACAGATTCAAGGACAGTCTTACTGCATCCGGGGTACAACGGAGTCTGTTGCAATGCGATCAGGTTGTTGTACTTTTCCATACCACTTGTGTTGACCGGAGATCGGGGTAATGGCTCGAGTGGCTCAATATCAGGGAAACACTCCATCTCCGGAGGTGGGAGTTGCACATCTGGTGCTTCCTCAAAGACACCGCTCTCACGAGGAAACATATCGTTGATCCAGTTCGTTGTCGGATCATTGGAGGAACTCCCTCTCTCGGCAAATTGTCCATGATCATGACGACCCGCAAACTCTGGTTCACCGTGATAAATCCAATTAGTGTATAGGACCCAAAATCCATATCTAGCCAGGTGTTGCTCCACTGTCTCTATGGAAAACCGGTGTCGTGGGGTGGCACACTTGCACTTTTTACACGGACAATAATGAAGTGTAGTGTCTCCACAGTTAGCCATCACAAAATCCAGGAAACTCCTAACTCCATCATGATACGCCTGATCCCATCTTCCAAGGGTAATCCAACTCTTGTCCATCCTGTAAATTCAAGAAATAAATATAGCTATATATAGATATGTATATATGCACGTACTACGTACGTACGCACGTACTAATTAATTAAAAAATTCATCATTACACACACACACATATATATATATATATATACACATGCATCCCTAAATTAATTAAAACATCGTCAATCTCCCTAATTAATTAAACACAATGTATTTTTTTATATATACCAACAATATATTTTTAATTACAATTAAATTAATTAATATATATATATACATTTTTTCATCAAATTCATCTAAAATCACCTATAAATCAACAATCAATCACTAATCTTCAACAAAACTTCAATTCTATCTAACCAATACAACATATATATCAACCCATTAATAATCTCATCTCAACACACATATATATATATATATATATATATATCAAATTAATCACACATTTATTCTAATTAAACTCTAAATTAACACACCTCTGCATATAACCAACTAAATCAACACACACAGCAATATACGTACCTTTCAAGCTTATGGCCGAGGTTTTGGACGATTTCAGAGCGTTTTGGACGATTTCATCGACGAATGAGCTCCCTGATGCAGAAGGTCGATCTGATATAAGAGTTATAGCCGACGAATACCCTCCTCGTCGGCTATAACCAAAAACTTTTCGTCGGCTATAGTTATAGCCGACGAGTTGTCGGCCGTCGTCGGCTATAATATTATAGCCGACGATATGGCCGACGAAATAGTAATTCGTCGGCTATAAGGGGTTATAGCCGACGAGATACTATTTCGTCGGCCGTTTTTTCCCATATCGTCGGCTATAACCCCTTTTCTGGTAGTGAGACTGCATACTGCTCATCAGCAAGCTGACCTTGATGATACCTTGAGGATACAAAATACAGTGTTCACAGTATTCGTAGTTGAGTTAGAACATACAAGCATACGTATACGGTTTACATTAGTCTAGGTAATCATACTAAACATCTCCTACACATTTATTTGTTTCAATAAAAAAAAATTAAGAAACATATTTACTTTATTTCAAATGAGAAGCATGCATGTTCTAAGTAATTTACTAATTAAACAGCAAATAAATCATAATCCTCTGAAGATAACATTTAGCACAACCAATTACATTCTCCATTATTTTTACACAAAAAAAATATATATCCTTTTATTTTCCACAATCCCTTTATTTCTAAAAAGTAAGTTTTATTGTTGTAGTTGAACATCCGATAGGTGTAGTACATTTTAATCACTCCTAGGTTGAGTTAGCTATGCCTCAGTCATGATACCCCTGCATCTTTTTTGAACTTTTTTTTTTAAGTAGGAGCTGGGAAGAGCACAGTGCTCTCCCACTCCATATTTAGTGACAAAAGAAAGATTTTACATACTAAGAGGATGATACAAATTAAACTCAAACCCATGAATAGCAAAAAAAAAAAAACAAATTAAACAACCAACACATACGGACTTTAATGAAATCTAAAGCTAGGAAGGCCAAGCTTATCTCTTCGAAAAGAGTCGAGAATGAAGTGAGGAGGCTCATTCCACTAAGACAATGCTGACAGCGACAAACTAAAATTAACAAGAGCATTTGCAACTTGATTACCCTCCCTGAATATATAAGAAGATTGAAAGTTCATCTGAGAAATGCGATGCAAACAATTACTCCATACCACGCGCAACCGCCAGAGCTAGGAATGTTAACCAAAGAAAGAACCTTGAAAGTCTCTAAAAACTCCACCATAACCAACTCTCTCAGAGACCCTTTCACAAGCACCATCAGTTTTTTGAACTTATGATGCCCCTCAATGTTGAGTTTTCGTAATCGTCGTTACGTACATCAAATACATCTTACATTATAATCGTGGTTATGAAGAACATAAGTAAATTTTCATGTCCCCAACAATCAATATAAGTGTCTTTTGGTGAGAAGAAAACATTTCACATTCTCATTATCTTTTTACTAGTTTGATCACTTTTCACTTTTGCATGGTATTATTGAGAAAAATATTGAAAAATTTAGCTTCCATAAATAATTACAGCTTTGTAAATCGAAATAATATTCAGTAAATGACATAAAACAATGAAACAAAATCTACGACGGCCTATACGTATTGTTTGAAGAATTTGTGAGCAAAAATGAACACAAAAGAACACACAAAATGTTGTGGAAATTTTCTCTTGATTTCTTGATAACAGGAACATAGGAAAATACAAGTATGTATACAACTATGCTATGGGGTTGTTAGCTACAGTAAACAGCCATGTGGGAGTAAACTAATATACATGGTATAACTAAAGTATGCTAGAGTAAGAAGAAGAGTAAAGCAGACTCCATAGCATAGGTGCCGAGCTCGAAACCAGCTGCCTCCTTCATGTTTCTGCATAAAATTAACTAAAGGAGAAGTCACACATCATAGCACCAGCTTCATGTAGCTTCCTTCATACTTCAGCTCCAGCTCAGTATAGACCTTTTCAACACTCCCCCTCAAGCTGATTCATGAGGGTACCGGTTAATGGAAGCAAGTTTGGTTAATAAGAGCTAAAATTGACTGGGACTCTACTTCATCATCTTCATATGCATTATAATCAACAGGAGAATTGTCTGATTGAACAGTAGTAGGTTGAATTGGTGACACATCACTGCAAATGTCAACATTGACAGCAGCAATGGGAGGAGTGAGCTCCTCAAACTCTCACTTCTCTAGAAATTACAGTTTTCTTAGTGATGGGGTTGTAGCATTTATATCCCTTATGAATAGATGAATATCAAAGAAACACATACTTTGATATCCTTGGATCTAACTTGTCTATGTCATTAGACTATATGTGCACAAAACAGACACATCCAAAAGTTTTGAGATGAGACAAATCAATTTTTCTTCCCTTCAGCTTCTCCAGTGAGGACTTGAACTCTAAAGTTTTGCTAGGCAATCTATTGATCAGATTTGATGCAGTGAATACAGCTTGAGACCATTTGGGATATTCATCTGGAACATGATAGCTCTAGTTTTCTCAAGAATATCTCGGTTCTTTCTTTCTGCTATGTCATTTTACTGTGGAGTTCCCACACAGCTAGTTTGATGCAGGATTCCATAAAAATTCAAAAGTGTTTTCATTTTCTTGACATGTACTCACTCTCATTATCCGACCTTAAAATGAAAATTTTTGAAGAATATTGAGTTGTAATAAGATTATGAAAATCCATGAACATTTCAAAAAGCTCATTATCAAGACATAAATCCAAGTAATCCTTGTAAAATCATCAACAAAAGTTACAAAATATTTGAAACCATCAAAGGATTTCAAAACTAGTCCCCAAAGTCTAAATGAATGATTTTCAAATGGATAACTAGCTCTAGAGGAGGAAAGGGTAAATGGAAGTCTACTAGATTTAGAAAAGTGACAAGCATCACAGGATATGTTGTCATTATATATAAATGTAAACGAAACAGATAAAACTTTCACAGAGGGATGAGCAAGTCTTCTGTGCCACAATTGAAGGTTTTGAGACAATGTAGAGTTTGAGAATCTGTGGACTGTACTGAAAAATAGTATAGTCCATTTTTGAAAAAATTCCTCACCAATCGTTCTTTTGGTGATGATGTTCTAAAAGAACACCTTTTCAGGTGTAAAAATAACAAATTTTTTTAGTAAAGTAGTGATTTAGCCAACTGAAAGAAGTTTAAATGGAAATAAATGAACAATTAGAGCTTCAATATTTTTTGAAATTTTTTTTATTTTTCTCTTGCCATAAACAGTTGCACCTTTTTCATTAACAACTGAGACACTAGATGACTGTTTTTCAAAATCTTATAGACTATGTAACTAATTGGTCATGTGATCAGTAGCACTAGAGTCAATTATCCAACAATCATGTTTGCTAATCATGTCTAAAGCTGTAGAGAAAGTCCGAAAAATACATGGGATATCAGCTGCCTTAGTATGATCAGAATCAGCCAAGAACCCTACAAATTTTCCCATCAGAGCAGTATGATTATCAAATGAGCTACTGCTTTCACAGCTCATTTGTTTCTGATGTAAGTAGTTGGCAAATTCATTGATAAGTGTTGAAAGATTGGCAATGAAGTTAGTCATCATAGAGGAGGGAGCAGCCGGCACATTCGCCTTATTCTATCACTTGTGGAATCCATGAAACCTCCTTTCTTCACCTCTCTTCCTCTTTTGAATTTAGCCTTGAGCTCTGAATGTAAAATCCAACAATTGTTAATAAAGTGTGTAGGTGAACCATAATGATCACACTTTGCATCACCTTTTTTTTCCTTAGAGACTTGAAAATCAGCTGGTCTGTGACTGGAACACAGACTCTTACTTCTGGGATATGACTCTTAACTTCAAGATTCGTCACCCTCTTTATGACTTCTTCCCTTTGAATGGTAGCACAGACGCTGGTAAATGAAGGAAGATCATAGTTCATTAGAATGATGTTCCTCATGTCCTCATATTCAGGATTTAAGCTTGAAAGCAGTTGAGAGATCTTATCCTCCTCAGCACGCTTTAGAAGAATAGTTGTATTAGTAGTGTGAGGCCTATAGAGGTTCAGCTCATTCCACATGTTGGTGAGAGCTCCAAGATGTTTGACAAATGAATTTCATTCTTGCTGCAATTCAGAAATTTTCTTCTTTAGTTGGAAAACTCTAGCAGCATTGTTTTGATTTCCATACATCTCCTTCAAGCTCTTCCAAAGATCCATTGAAGATTCAGAATAGCTGAATATCTCAAAGATTTGTGGCTTCATGGAGTTGAGAAGCCATGTCATGACCAGTTGGTCCTTGCAAACCCTAGCTTCATAGCCATCAGTTAGTGGAGCAGGCATGGTTACCGCTCCATTGACAAAGTCAAGCTTTGACTTTCCTCCAATAGCAAGAGTAATTGGTCTCGACCATGGAAGATAATTGAATTCGTTGAGTAAAGTTGAAGTGAGACGTTGGCTGGTGGTGCCCTCAGCTTCAGAAGGTAAAGCAGCGGAACTTGAAGAAACATTCCGATATGAAACGTCATATTCAGTCATGGTAGGACTGAATCAAATGTTTCAGCAGGAATGATAAAATCAGGATAAAAAAGACATAAAATTAATTTTCCAGCTCTGATACCATAAATAATTTGTGAGCAAAAAATGAACACAAACAAACATACAAAATGTTGTGGAGATTTTCTCTTAATTTCTTGATAACAGGTACATAAGAGAATACAAGTATGTATACAACTATGCTATGGGGTTGTTAGCTACAGTAAACAGCTATGTCGGAGTAAACTAATATACATGGTACAACTAAAGTATACTAGAGTTAGAATAAGAGTAAAGCATATGCCATAACATAGGTGGCGAGCTCGAGACCAACATGCTCCTCCATGCTTCTGCAGAAAAGCAATTAAAAGAGAAGTCACACATCATATGTAGCACCAGCTTCATGCAGCTTCCTTTATGCTTCAGCTCCAGCTCAGTATGGACCTTTTCAACACTGTTTCCTCCCCATTCGAGTTTGAGACCTCTTATGCAATCCCCGAAGTTGTTCTTCCCAAACTTCCTTGCTGAACATGGATCTCTTCACCTGATCCATACTTAATTCCTCAACTCCCAACCCTATCGATGAGTCCCCAAAACCCAATTGGTAATCGTATTTTTGACGCGAAACCGGGTCCGAAAGTGTTTCATATGCCTTTTGAAGCTCAATGAATCGTCTTGTAGACTCCTCTTTTGCGGAGGGAGGGACAACATCAGGGTGAAACTGAAGGGCCAAGTTTCTGTAGGCTCTCTTTATCTCATGCAAGCCTACCTTATTGTTTTTCTCATAACTAAGTGAAAGCAACACATAAAAGTTGCTGGCCTTGTTGTTCTTGTGCATGGATAACCCATCATGAGCTCTGCAGGAAATATAGGCTTTCTGATTTGATGGCATTGGAACCATCTTTGCTAACTCAGAATTGGTGATTTGGAAGGAGATTTCCATGTTCATTTGCTTATGTGAAAGAGAGAAAGAAGGAAGGAGAGACTGATGTATGTGGAAGAGTTGACAGCCATGCTTGGAATATATATGAAACAAAACGAGAGGGAGTTGCATCCTCTCAATATAAAAATTAGGGTTGCAAAATTTTAATTGAGAGTGTTGAATGAGGATTTTGGAATCAAGTCTATGTCATTGCCTATGTGTGGTGGTTTCCTTGCGGTTGTTGCCTGTATTGCATTTGATTGATTGACCATATATATCGTATCGATAATGTTTATAGTATTAAGTTTTGTTTTACTTGACAAATCCAAATCACAATTTACCTAAAACCTTACTTTATAGATCAAGATTAGGCCTGGTAATTGCAACTTGTTTCAATCACGGTCATGCATGTTTATCTTTTTCGTGCTATGTTGATCGAATACTAAAGCATATATTTACACTTAGTCTAGACTTTAGACACCGTGTTTCATAAGTTGACGCTAGTATATAATGTGTATCCAGATTGTAGGTATCACATTTTCGACGTCGACGTACACAATATATTTAGAAACCTCGCTTAATTTGAATTCTACACTAACCTTAGTGATCATATTGAAATACTTGTTAATCCGAGTAATATTTGGGGTTAAATTCAAGTTAGAACTGCAGATGGCATGTATATATGGTGTTCAGAATTACGCACTGCGTGCGACTCTAGCAAGGTTGATTGTAATTAGCCGTTCTTGCTTTTAAACAGAAATGAGATTAGCTTCCATTGTTTACGACTAATTAAGCAATCTCTTCCTATAATACAACACTAAAAACAGATTTACCAGAGATTTCGATATTTGAAAAGCAAGCCACGTACGACGAAGAACACAGATAAGTTGGAATCATTTTTAAATCCTTTGGGTCCAACGACCAATTCCTTTTCATTGTTTATAGCTGTCTGCGCGCTTCTTATTCTTCTTCATCTTCTTCTTCTTTTTTTTCCCCCCCTTTCCAGTTGCTTGCTGAGATAGACAATTAAGTTGCTTGAATTCCATGTGCATGCATATAACTAGCATTTCTGAAACTAACAAGACCTAACCATCATAAACAACGTCGGCTATATTCAAATCCATAGCCGAGTCGACCAATTAAGATATATTTCGTTAGAATTGGAATTTTGCACGACTTTTTCATTGTTTATATGCACACAACGTGTTTCCCTCTGCCGGCGGCCGTCTCAATCTAGCTATTTACCGACCTGTTGGTATTAATCTTTGATTATTACCAAAAGTAATTACTACTTGCCAGGAAGCTTCTACTCATGGCTAGCTAGCATGGTGGGGTTAATTGATTTAATATACAAGCAATATTTCATGTATGTGAGACTTTGAGTATGTAAATCAACAGGTTAATCTCTTGAGTAAACAAACCAAGAAGATAAGAGCATATATACACTTAGACAATAGCATTTCAATATCACGTCATTGTTGCGTACGCTTTCAACAATTAGCAAATTCAAGTTTGCCTGCACTAATTCGATATTTAAGGAAGCTCAGCAAATCCAAAGACTGGCAGGGGATATACTTCATTGACAATACAGACGAGTGACGATGAGTATGAGTCTTCGGGTGAAGAATTATTAGGTTGGATTTTGTTGTTTGGGTTTCAAATTAAAGAGAAGTTAAAGGCTATCCTATGTATTGGCTTGAATTTACACGAAACCAACACGAAATGAAAACATGCCAAGGCATATATAGTACGTGATAGTATATTGTCCGGTGTCTTGACTCTTGATGGCTGCATTGATCATCGTCAACTTAATATATATATAGAACTGTATATATCATATCTCAAGTAGATTCGTGACCGAATATGGAGTCAATGGAATTATGGATCAAACCAAAGTGAACAGATTTACATGTATTTGTTTATCATTCTGTTTGTTTAACTTTATATATTTGGTAGTATTATGAACCTATAGATCGATCTGTCAAATACTGTAGAAAAGGTCCAAACCGATAGGCCGCAACCAAGAACATGAATGCACAAATAAAACTTTGAGAGATTCTGATAACATCAAATCGATTTTGAATTGGCTTTGTTTACTGGTTGCATATTCAAAACCATAACATAAATCCACAAGACAGTCCAACACTTCATGACCTGATCATGAACTTGTTCTTGTTTTCTTTCATTTATCATATTCTTTTCTCAGTATATATATATATATATATATATATATATATATATATATATATAATTCATCTTAGGCTGGGAAAGGACTTCGTGTAAAAAGTAGGTGTATGTTTTGTGTGTGTATATATATACACTTCCAGGCCGGCTAAAAGTTATCATAAGGGAAAATAGGTCAGAAATATTTTAGATTTAGGAAATATTCCAAAATTGACCGACCCTTAAGGGTTCGACAGAAAGAGCCAATTTTTAGAGTACAAAAACATGTTCAAAATGAACAAGCTCTAATGAACATAATTATTTTAGATGGCTTTATGTCCCATCTTAGCTTGTAAAACGTACCTTCATGTTATAATTAGTGGATAGCTAAGGTTAAGAGAAATTGTGAGAATCATTTTGGTCTTTAACAATGAGATCTATTCAAGAATTAAATTGTGAAAGAATGCATGGCAAAGTAGGAATCGAAATCTCTCGTGGAGCCGCCTCTGATATCCAAATTAGATAGACATAACATTTTGGAAACATTATTGGGGCCAGAAATCTCCTAGCCAACAGGTAATTAAAGTGAACAAAGATGTAAACAAATTATCAATTATGTACGCACTGCTACAGCGATGTATACCAAACTTGTGTACAGAGCATGCACATGAATTAAACCATATATGGAGACACCTACACCTTTCATTTGAAAAAAACCCAGAGCCTTCCAGGACTAGCTAGGTTGCCAGAAGTATTTTGAGGTCGACAACTTGCTGTGATCGGAAAGATAACCTAGATCGATTAATAGAAAATATGCATCTGAGGCCCGCCACAGACCTGTGACTTGGCCTGACGCGGCCGGCTCAAACTTCAATCCTCAGGGCCGGCCCTGAGTGATGATCAATCCCTGTGGCTGGGCAAAACCGAAAAGATGAAGAACGCTAACTGATCGAATTTGATTGCTTAAACAAAGTTTTTGTTATATAATGTGTAATAAGCGGAATTGAAACTGTTCGATAGTGATCGTCATCAAGTGAACGGGAGGAACTAGTTGAGCGGTTTCCCCATGCAGAATAGGCTAATTTCCAAGAGATGCCCAGCACCGTTTTCAAAACATGCATGTTCATATTTAAAAATCCATATATATTTCCATCACTACTACAGTACTACTTATCCAGATTCTTCCCCAGAATAATTCATGGGGTCGATCTGCATAATTATATATGGTTTCCAGATTCTGCACTATGAAAGCATCGTTATTATATCTTTCTGTCTACGTTTTCTTCTGTCCATATTGTGAAACAAACAGGCTAAAGGAAATCATATATAGGTGTGGTAATTAATAATAGAACCAAGCAAAAGAAAACATGATGAACTCACGGGATTCAACTTCACCAAAGGGTTTGGAGAACTGTCCAGAACATGCACTAAAAAGCACAAACGAACATCCCCAGTACTCCACTTCAACAGTATATTCAGTAGTGCAGTACAAGATCCCAAACCCACCGTACCCCTCTTTTGAAAAGTTTAGCTCGAGGACTCAAAGACCCACCTTCTTGACAGGTCTAAGCACATTATTGGTTTACGTGTGTTCGGAAGCTACAAATTTGTGGTTGGTTCATTGTGCATATATATATGTAGCTAATGACCTGAGTAGACTTGCTCTTATGGTAAGTTTGAAAATTAAGAACCTTGATCTCATAATTGTTTGCATGTATCTCACATATTTGTACTGGTAATTAATATTATGTATCAAGGACTATATATCATGTAGAAGAATCATGAAATCAGTTTCAATCCGTTTTTTTCGTAGTCTAATTATACAATCTGACATACTAGCTAGCTAGATTGCTGAGAGTTAGAACTTGATCTATGACATTACAATGTTGGAGATTTCGGATTATAATTTTGTAGTCTTATTTTTAATTTCTGACTCATATATGGATTTTTCAAACAAAAAAAATTAGAGCTTCACTCGAAAACATTATTAAAGTTTGATGCTGAATCGATCACTATACAATATATACTATAGCTACAAAATGATGAAAGGACCACGGTGCAGATGGTTTAATACGATGATGTGACTTGTGCATGGTGAAGTAATATAAGTCCGTGAGCTTCTTATCCTAGGTCGGAATATGGTCATAGCCTCATAGGATAACAACATTGTTTGTTATTTTTTCTCTCTTTTAGAGAACTCAATTACCATTACTGTCAACACATAGTACAAGTTTTTTTTTTGGACAAGTAGATCAAGTATATATACATATATATATAGTACGTTAATGGTCGGGAATCGTGACTCGTGAGTTTACGTTGAGAAAACAATATATAGAGAACAAGCAGCGCAAACTTCATTAAACGCTTCCGCTTCCGGAGCGAGTCACCGTGGCAGCGAGAGATCGCCGACGACATTGCTCGGCCGGGAGAGAGGAATTCTCTATCTGTTCGTGTTTTGCGTACGCGTGTGAACCTTTTGAGAAGAAGGGTCCAGGAGATGATGATCGACATGCTGAAACCCCAACCCAGCGTTTGCTTTTGAGGCCTCAAAGAAATTTCCATATTGAAACAACAAAAATGGAAAGAAAATTATATAGAGCTAGTACAAACGACTTAATTTGATGCCCACACACGGATACTAACATTACTGTAATGGCCTATCATGCACCAAAGAGACATTACTTTAATTTGATGTTGATGTAAATACGTAATCAATTAGGAAGAAAGCTCCAACACCAAATGTGGACCAAATCATTTTGACAATAATGCCACAATATATTGTACTTGATATCAGTGAACTGTATTTTGATTTCATTGGCAGATAAATTAGTACATTTAGCTCATATTTTTTATGCAAGTTATTTTCTTACTGTATGTTTCATTGTCTTCTCTTTTAATTTGGTGTTCTAAAAGTTCTATTTGGATCAGTTGCGAAAAGAAATATATAGATAGAGGTTTTGTAATTTAATTTTGATTGTTTATGTTGGAAAAAAAAAAACTATAATATGTTATTAAGTTGTAACCCTAGCTATTAGTTAATTAGAATAACCGAAAAATAAGAATAAGCAACACCGCGCGTGGAGGCTAGATTACAAACATTAATAATGTCATTTACAACATCGAAATCGGGATAAAATAATTAAAATTTAATAAAATTAGCACATCATCGATGATTTTCAGAATTGTGGAGAGAATAATGAAAATGATCGAAGAACTGTGGAGTAGCAGCCTTGCGTACGTGGCAATGAAGAAAGAATTTGAATGTTTTTTTTTTTTCCGGCGGAGGAAGACCACTCGATGTGCGCATGGAGCCATGCATGGTGCAGAGGAGATGACCACAAATCCATTTCGTGGCCATGACTCCATGAGAGGTGATCGAGCGCATATATTGTCCCTAGCTAGCTCGATTGGGATCGAGATGGAGGCCGGCATAGAGCCAACGACAGGGAGTCTTTGTCCTTTTATTTGTACCTATCACCACGACAATGACAATACTGCTCTCATTATATGGCCTTCATTTCCCTTCTTCACTTCCTTTAATTTTCATTCAGTGTAGTCACTTCACTTCACTTCCTTTATTGCCTTCCATCATATCTCTACAATTATTGAATCACAGCATACCGAATTCTACCATACTATCACTTTAAAGTATGTAACCTTTTGGGATTTCAGAATCATGAGATTAGTATGCCGGAAAAACACATGTTTCGTCTAAGTGTGCTAAATGTTTGTTAAATCTTATTTGCTTTATGTAAATCTTATATAACTTTAGGCTTCAAGACAGTAAATCATGTATTTGAGGTCTAGTAATTGTTTTCGTCGATTTAGAAATTATGGATAAGTAACAAGTATTGCCCATCATATCAGAAAAGTGAGTGTGTGCATCAGTGCATGTGTTACATTGTGTACAAGTTCTTGCTATACATTATTATTAGAATGATATATATTGGTTTGTACTAGGCAGTTCGAAAAAACATGCAATCTCTCAATAATTTTATTTAAAATGAACTGTGAATAGAAATATATGGCGCAGCCGCTGTATTAATATATATACCATTGAGCAAGTGAGCAACTATTAAATAGACAAACTTGAAAAACGAGTGCTCAAATCAACTTATTTTTGAAAATTTAAATAATGTTCGAATTCTCAAACTGATGATTAGCTACGTACATAAAAACAAACATTGAGTTTCAGTTTTGACTCTTATGTATGAGTTTTAAAATATATAGATCAAGCATAAAATCTTCTTACTTTGGAGATTTTTCCTTACTTACACTGAGAGATCGACTTACGTACCATCACTTTCAATTATGAACTCTCTACATGGAAAAAAAAAATTGAATCTTGTGGTATTTTCTCATTTTGGCCATAATTATGACCAATCCCCAAACAAAACGGACCGATTTCCACCGTGTCATACACTGTACTCATACCATGCCTCCTCCACCGCCAGTCGCAAAACGGTTCTTTCACGAGTCCACCACCGTTTTCTAGCACCTTCTTCGACCGTGGAACCAACATGCCAAGAAGCTCGTCAGATCCCGCCACGTGTAGACCATGACTCTAACGTTAATCCTTCTGACGTGCCAACCTTAACTTTTTTATTTTTTACTTTAAATTTCCATCTGGGGTTCGGGCTTTTTGCATGGTCAGGCTTCTCTAAAACCAAAGAGGCCAATAATACAGGGGCACTCCAGGCCACTAGGTCACGCCACGTGTAACTTCTGCGGCGTCTCCACCCCTATAAATATATCGCCCTCGAGCCAAGGTGAAGGAGCAGATTGAGATTGAGAGGTAGTAGTAGCATTTCCAGAGAAATAGAGAGAGAGTTTAATTTTCCGGCCAAAACAAAAATGTTCATCGAGAGTTTTAGGGTTGAGTCCCCCGACGTAGAGTACACTGAGAATGAGATTCATTCCGTGTACACCTACGAGACCACTGAGCTTGTCCATGAGAACAGGAAGGGAACCTATCAGTGGATTGTTAAGCCTAAGTCTGTCAAATACGAATTCAAGACTGATGTTCACGTCCCCAAACTAGGGTTTGTACCCAGTTCATAATTCTTGTTTTCGTTTACGAAATTGAAATGATTTGTAATCTAATTTTTCGTTTGTGATTAACAGGGTAATGCTTGTGGGATGGGGTGGGAACAATGGCTCAACCCTAACTGCTGGTGTCATTGCTAACAGAGAGTGAGTTTTTCAATCTCTGTCATCTACTACCTGCATTTGGTTTTTCATCGGTTGTTTGAATCTCTGGAATAACGTTCATGTTTCAGCTTCAACTGAGTTGTTTTGTCCCTATGTGAAATTTTATATTAATTCCAAGATATGGGTATTGTGAATTTTCAGAGGAATCTCTTGGGCAACCAAGGACAAGGTGCAACAAGCCAATTACTTTGGCTCACTCACCCAAGCTTCATCGATTCGTGTTGGCTCTTTCAATGGGGAAGAGATTTATGCTCCATTCAAGAGCCTTCTTCCTATGGTAATTAATCATCATATTATTCATAACCTACTTGCTTACTTGTGTGTACTGGATATTTAATGAATTAACAAATTGATGAAACTGATTCTTGAGTGAAATTGGGTATGCAGGTGAACCCTGATGACATTGTGTTTGCGGGTTGGGACATAAGTGACATGAACTTAGCAGATGCTATGGCCAGGGCTAGAGTCCTGGACATTGATCTGCAAAAGCAGCTCAGGCCTTACATGGAGTCGATGATCCCACTCCCTGGTATCTATGACCCTGATTTCATTGCTGCAAATCAAGGTTCGCGTGCAAACAACGTGATCAAGGGGACTAAGCAGGAACAAGTGCAACAGATTATCAAAGACATTAGGTACTGAAAGAGACTAAATCATTGTTAATAGCTTTAAAGAAACAGTTTAACATGTACTAGTACAACCTCCATGGCATTAATAAGTGGATGTTTAATGAAAGGTACTTAATTTGGTGCTAATATCTGGTTTAATTTTTGTGGTAAATTAGAGAATTCAAGGAGAAGCACAAAGTGGACAAGGTGGTCGTGCTGTGGACTGCCAACACTGAGAGGTACAGTAGTGTAATTGAGGGGCTAAACGACACCGTTGAGAACCTTTTGGGTTCGGTGGAGAAGAATGAAGCTGAGATATCCCCTTCCACCTTGTATGCCATAGCTTGTGTGATGGAAAATGTCCCTTTCATCAATGGAAGCCCACAAAACACATTTGTTCCAGGTAGGCCAGCAAGCTCATCCAGTTCTACCCATTTTATCTTTGGATATTTGGTACTGAAATGTACTTATGTTGTAATTTCATTGCTAATGATTATTGGTTGCAGGGCTCATTGATTTGGCTATTAGGAGGAACACTTTGATTGGTGGGGATGACTTTAAGAGTGGTCAGACCAAAATGAAATCTGCTCTGGTTGATTTCCTAGTTGGAGCTGGTATCAAGCCAACATCTATTGTGAGCTACAACCATCTTGGAAACAATGATGGTATGAATCTTTCAGCTCCACAAACCTTCAGGTCTAAGGAAATCTCCAAGAGCAATGTTGTCGATGATATGGTCTCGAGCAATGGCATCCTGTTTGAGCCTGGTGAGCACCCTGATCACGTTGTTGTGATCAAGTATGTGCCCTATGTGGCTGATAGTAAGAGAGCTATGGATGAGTACACATCTGAGATATTCTTGGGTGGGAGGAACACCATTGTGATGCACAACACCTGTGAGGACTCCCTCTTGGCTGCTCCTATCATTCTGGACTTGGTTCTGCTTGCTGAGCTGAGCACTCGTATCCAGCTCAAATCTGAAGCTGAGGTATGCTCTCTTTAGATTCAAGAATTGATGATATACACATTACAATATTCCTAATTTTTTAACCATTTTTGTAATCATACATTCATAGTTTCATAATAACCTAATTTTTTATGACCCTTTATGTTTACAGGCAAAGTTCCACTCTTTCCACCCTGTGGCTACTATTCTGAGTTACCTCACCAAGGCACCTCTTGTAAGTCCACTGTTCATTTAATCTTCCCAATGGTTTTATTGGTAATACAGCAGTAGCTCTTTGTTACTATGTTTGTGCAATTGAGTGTTATTGAGAGCAAAACCATAAACGAAAAACAGGTTAGCTAGGGGGACTAGTTGATGTGACATTTAATTCTGCTAATTAATGAATGAAGCCATAGCCTCTTCACATGAGTGTGAGGATGAGGGTGGATCTATTGACATTGTCATGTGAATCATGAATGGGTGATACCCTCTTTGTATAGATATAACATGTGACCAAAACTTGTAGAAATATGCCAATATTAATAAGGGTGGTGTGTTTTTGAAAACAGGTTCCACCAGGAACACCTGTGGTGAATGCACTCTCAAAGCAGAGGGCAATGCTTGAGAACATACTGAGGGCTTGTGTTGGCTTGGCTCCAGAGAACAACATGATCTTGGAGTACAAATGAAGCAATCTAGCTAGCTGGAGATATTCGAAGATTGAAATGATTCTTGTTCAAGAATTAATCACTCCATCTCTCTCTCTCTCTCTCTCTCTCTCTCTCTCTCTCTCTCTCTCTCTCTCTCTCTCTCTCTCTCTCTCTCTCTCTCTCTCTCTCTCTCTCTCTTATTTAGTCTGTTGTTCACAGATGGTGTGAGTAGTCTTTTTAAGTTTCTATCTGGAGAAGGTTTCCGTGGCATGTGTGTAGTGCAGTTGCTTCTAGCTCATTCAGAAGCATACTGACCAACTCTTTTGTATTGGAAATATAGATAATATTGGACAGTCTAATTATGTGCCTAATCTTTCCCCTTCTTTTTAAAGCGTTTTTTTAATTACTTACCAATTTCTTTTGCATAACATATACAAAACTGCAAATTCGCCTCATCTGTATAAAAAAAGACTGCAAATCTATTAAAAAAAAAAAAAAAAGACTGCAAATTGGCTAAAGTTGACAGCACAGTTCAATGCATTGTGTGCAGTACTGCTCATTGATAAGAAGCCAAAACTGAGAAACTTCCAGGTAGCCATAGCTTATACTCATAATAAATAGTTGAAGAACAAAAGATGTTTAAGGACCCTCAACCCTAATGGTCCTGTCTTGCTCAACTGGTTTCCAAATACGTGGGGAGCTTTTAAGTTCAGGACCAGAACTTGATTCCCAAATAGCCCGATTTCTGGTCCACAAGTCTCTTCAATAATTCACGAAGTGAAGTCCTGGTCCCATAGGTCTTTCATCTTTTAGTCTGATGTAATATGTCTAGGGTTCTCCCATATGTCTCTTTTGTTGCTTTCCAAGAGGTTCAAGCACCTCCCATGGAGGGGGCTTATGTTGATGAGGATAGCTCTGTGCCTTGCTACGTTTCCTGTTAAGAGCGGGGGTCCTAGGCTTCACAGATTCTGCCATTTTTTTCTCTGTGGATTCCTACTGATATCTATATATTCTGGTAGTTCATGTGAAGGGCGCGCAGTCTAACGGGCCGAGGGATCGGATCTCCTAGAGCACTACTGGAAATCAGTTATGAAGCGACGCAGATTGAAAAGCGAACTTTAATCTTCGTCGCCTCAACACAGTGAAGCGACCGATATTGCGCCTGTCGCTTCAGAAGTAGTGAGCGACGAATTTTGATCAAAAGTGGTCGCTCAAAATTAGTGAAGCGACGACATTTGATAATTGTCAATATTCGTCGCTGAGATATGAAACCAAGCGACGAGCTTTTAAATGTCGTCGCACCTTAAAACATGAAGCGACGGATTTGGTACAATCTTCGTCGCTTCAAATTTTTATATCTGCTATAAAGCCCTCAGTTTAGACAGAAGACAGTAGGTCGAAGAAATGCAGCAAAACACTGTAGCAGCTGCGAAAAATCTCCAAAACTGCTGATTTCGTCAATTTCGGGGTCCGGAAGCTTGGGTGTTCTCTTCCAATTGCTTTGTAGGTTAGTATAATCTATCATCTTCACTGGAATCACCATATTTTGGTTTGATTGGTTGAATTTAGTGTTTGAAATCTTGGGTTGGATTTGGTTTATAATGTGCTTTGTGTTGTTTTTAGTGTTGGGTGTTTGAATATATGTTTGAAATTGAGATTATGTTAGTTAATTTGTGAAATTGTTATATTTAGTGAAATTGAATTTTAGAGAAATTGGGTGAAATGGGGAAATTTAGTGAAATCGGGAAAGTTAATGAAATTGAATTTCAGCTTAATTTAGTGAAACCGTAAAATTTAGTTAAATCCAAATATAGTGAAAATGACATTTTGTGAAAGAGTGAAATGTAGTGAAATTAGAATTTTACGATGTAATTTGTTTGTGTTGTGTGTGGATTGTGGTAGTTAGGGTTTCTGAAACATGCGAGTGGCTTAGTGAGGGAGTGTGGTGCCGTGTGTAAATTTATTGTTTCGTGTTATATATAATTGTGGTGTTTATCAGCTTAGAACTCCCGTTTGAGAATCAACAACGCATCTAGTTGATCGAGATGGGTTGTTGATTCTCGAATTGTCCCATTTTTGGACACTTTAGGCGAGCACGAGTTTGTTGATCCTTTTGTTATTCATGTGGTTTCAGTTTACGTTTTGGGATATAGTTTCGACATTGTCTCTCTACAATGTTCCTCGAGTGCAAATTAGGTTGTTTAGATTTTTGTGCACTTGAGGAACTGTAGGGAGATGCTGCCGAAATTTCCCAAAACTGTAGCTGAAACCACATGAATAACAAAAGGATGAACAAACTCGTGTTCGCCTGAAGGGGATAGGACCCAACCCGGAGGCATAAGGAGAAGAAGTGTTGGGACAGGTTTTGATTGTATCATAAATGTTGTGTGCTAACCTTATGCATATTGTCTGTTTATGTTATGACAGGAAACATGGATGATGTCCCCGACAAATCTTGGATGAATCTTCACTTTACACACCCTGATTACAGCACAGGCTTAGTTAACTTCATCAATTTTATTTCCGCTCGCACTGCTGGAATCGAATTTCTCCCTTGTCCGTGCGCAGTTTGCAGAAATGGTCCTTATTATAAGAGACTGATAGAGATTTATCATGACTGCTTGCACCATGGTTTGGATCCGACTTACACAGTTTGGCACCTACACGGGGAAGTTTCTGCTCAACCGGCAATGATTAGTAAACGGAGACAGTGGCTTCAAGACAGAGCCCAGGCTTCCAGTGTTGTCGGTCCTTCAGTGATCCCACCTGTGGAGATTATACAAGATGTATTTCCATACTATCCTGGATACCATGCAGATGCACCGCATAATGTCGTTGAAGAAAACGCCGATGTTCAGTTCAATGACATGGTAGATGATGATTATGCTAAGTATGAAAGGCTTCTAAAGGAGTCTCAAACCCCATTATATGAAGGGAGTGAAGAAACTGTATTAAGTGCCATATTACATGCAATGGAAATTAAAGTTGAACACGGATGGTCGGATACGAGTCTTGATAAATTGTGCAGATGGTTGCATAAGTTTTTTAAAAAACAAAATTTCCCTGTCAGTTATACGAGAATTACAAAAATCCTAAAGGATCTTTCCCTTGGATATGAAAAAATTCATGTTTGTGAGTTCAACTGTTACCTATTCAGAGGGGATGAAGATAAGTACCGTCGGACTTGTCCAGTATGTGGTGCTGAAAGATATAAGCCAGATACGGATGCCATTCCAAAAAAGGTAATCTGGTATTTCCCTGTCACTCCAAGGTTGAAACGCCTATTTATGTCTCCACACACAGCAAAGCATATGCGATGGCACAAGGAGAGGCGAGTAGATGAAAGTACCCTCCGGCACCCATCTGATGGAGAATCATGGCAACATTTTAACATGACATTTCCCGGTTTCGACGACATTAAGGGAAGAAATGTGCGGCTTGGACTGGCAACTGATGGTTTTAGTCCATTTGGAACAATGACAACCCAGCATAGTACATGGCCGGTGGTTGTGATGCCATTTAATCTACCCCCTAATATGTGTATGAGGAAGGAATATAATATGCTTGCCGTCTTGATTCCTGGCCCTAAATCTCCAGGAAAGTGCCTTAGTGTACTCATTCGTCCACTGATCGACGAGCTCAAAGATTTGTGGGAAAATGGAGTCCCTACTTTTGACAGAGTCGACAATGATGTATTCGTGATGAAGGTAGCGCTGATGTGTACGATAAGTGACTTTCCTGGTTTAGGGATGCTTGCAGGCTCAACAGTGAAAGGGTACAAGGCATGTCCAATTTGTCTACATGAGCTGACGGCGGAGCATATTTGTGGGAGAATCGTTTATGAAGGGCATCGAAAATGGCTTGACGAGAATTCACCAATGCGATCAAGTTTGGCATTTAACGGAAAGCCAGAGTGGCGAAAAAGACCAGCTCATATTGACGGGGATGAAATCTTGGAGGAAATTAGGTCACACCGTTACGCCACTCTTAGCCAGCATCCTGATTTTCATGGCCCTTATAATCCAAACAACAGACAATGTTTCACCCACGAGAGCGTTTTCTGGATCCTTCCCTATTGGTCATCTTTGTTACACAGGTACTGTTTAGATGTCATGCACATTGAAAAGAACGTGGGTAATAATATCCTTGCCACCATTCTTGCAATTGAAGGGAAGACCAAGGATGGTCCAAGGGCCCGCGAAGCGTTGGAGAAAAGGAAAATCCGCAAAAGGCAGTGGTGTTCGGAAGCTCAAAAGAGGACGGGAAAGGTTCCTCATGCACCCTTTTTAGTTGAAGAGCATCTCCGTGAAGAAGTATTAGAATGGTTTCGCGGTGTTAGGTATCCACTTGGCTATGCGGGAAGTTTGAGAAATAAGGTGAAACTATCCGAGAAAAAGTTCTATGGATTGAAGACGCATGATTGCCATGTCCTGCTTCAACGTCTTCTTCCAGTGGTTATCCGAGGATTTTTGCCAAATAACGTCGTGAAGCCATTGATAGCATTGTCAAATTGGTTTCGGAAATTATGTGCTAGGGAGTTGCAGAAGACAGATGTCCAACAGATGAAAGATGAGATAGTGATCATTCTGTGCAATTTAGAGTTGATTTTTCCTCCACATTTCTTCACCTCTATGGTTCATCTCATGGTTCACCTTCCCGAACAAGTTATGCTTACAGGCCCAGTACATTTTACATGGATGTATCCGACAGAAAGGTATACGCACTAAAAAAAATTGTTTCATTTTTTCTTTTTCAATTTACAGTTACGAAAGGTATATGCACTAATTATTTTCATCATTTTATAGGCAATTAGGTGATTATAAACAGTCAATGAGTAATACACGTTATCCGGAGGGGAGTATTGCAGAAAGATACATATCATGGGAGTCAGTGACGTACTGTAAGTCTTATTTGCAATTGGAAGATGTAGAACAACCCTATCCCCCAATATGGAATATTAGCTGCGTTTCGCAGTTAGTGCAGCCGTGTATTATGGATACTACCAACAATATCAGGTTAACAGAGCAGCAAACGGCTGAGCCTCATTGGCAAATTTTGACCGATACAGACGAGGCTCAAGAGTACATGTACACTCATTTGCAGATGTACATAGAGAAACATGGTGACGAGTATGACGAGCGTCTCATGAGGCGGAGTTTCCACCGATGGTTCTTACGATATGTACGAAAATTTTGGGACGTTTTTTTTTTTCCTAAACCCGTAATGGTATAACACTAACACCATTTTTTTTTTCAGGCAACCCGTCGTCGTGATGCTGAAGACGTTAATTATAACAAGGGAATATGGTCATTGGCTCGAGGTCCGCAATTCACTCGGATTTATAAGGCGTGCTATGTGAACGGTGTCAAATATGTTTCGTTCGATAGAGATCGAAGGCTCGTGACTCAAAATAGCGGGGTGATGTTAACCACGAAAGCTGGCAACATGTCCCAACACTTCTATGGCCATCTTGACTACGTCGTCGAGGTATGTTATCCAGACAATCTCTCGGTCGTATTGTTCAAAGTTAAATGGCACAACACCACTGACGATGAGACCGCCGAAGACATTGACACCATCAAGGTAGATCATGGTCTGATCTCAGTGGATACAAATACTAGTTACTATGAGAATTCACCATTCTGTCTTGCTGTCAAGACAAAACAAGTTTTCTACTTGGACGATCCTATGGCAGGTGGTACTTGGAAGGTGGTGCAACAAATGTCGCACCGAAATGTATACAGTGCCGAAGTCCTAGCAACAGAAGGTGGAAGGCCTCCTTCAGGGAATCAAATTCCAGAGCCTTACCAAGAGGACACACTTAGTTCAATGCAATTTTACCATATTGATACATCTAATCTCCAACTCGATTTAGAAGTACACGAACAGAATGAAGAATCAAACGGTGAGGCATCGGAATATGGAGACGATGAATTTGATGACGACGAGGAAGATGAAGACAATGAATTCGATGATGACGAGGAAGATGAAGACGATGAAAGCGGGGACGACGACGAGGAAGAGTACTAGTAAATATGTTAACATGCAGTTGTAATAACAAATAATGATGATGATGATGTAAACCACGTGGTGTTGTAATTTGATATTCATGTCTAAATAATTCGATTATTAAATAATATAAAATGTAGAAAGATACATATAAGCATAAGAAAGTTCATATGGAGCGACAAGTATTGAACAAAATTCGTCGCATGATACACCTGAAGCGACGAAGATTAAAGTAAATTTCGTCGCATGATCCACCTGAAGCGACGAAGATTAAAGTAAATTTCGTCGCATGAACCACATGAAGCGACGAATTATGCTCATTTAAAGTGAAGCGACGCGGTAGCTCAAAATTCGTCGCTTCATATCTGATATACTGAGTTTCAGACTCGTCTTCCTCATTATCCCGATTTCAACCTCATTTGGGCAAATTTTTCCCGCTCTCTCTCTCTCTCTCTCATTTCCCCTAAACCGAAACCCAATCCCCAATCCCCAATCCCTAACCCCAATTCCCCTAAACGGAAACCCTAAACCGAAACCCTAACCCCAATCCCCAATCTCTCAAACCCTAACCCCAATTCCCCAAATCAGCAATGGCACCTGGTTGTAGTGCCCAGAAGAGGAAGAAGGAGCTCGAGGCGAGGAGGGAGAGGATGGCGGCAGAAGCTCTCGCCAGAGAGGCGGCCGCGGCGGCGAAGATGGCGGCGGCGACGGCCTCGGATACGGCAAATGCAGCCATGACGGGAGCGGCGGTGGGGACCTTGGTACCGGCCCCGTCTTTGGACGAGACAGACGCGCTGGGGTTGGGCCCTGCTGGAAGCGGCGCTGGGGGAGCCGGAGCTGGCGGAAGCGGAGCTAGCGGAAGCGGAGCTGGCGCTGGCGCCACCGCTGGAGCCGGGGCTGCCGCCGTGGAAGGGCACACCGAGGCCGGTCCTCCGTTACGCATTCGGACCAAGAGGGGTCCGAAGCAGCCGGGTACGTTTATAGTAATTTGGAACCTAAATTTCTTAGGTTGTTGATTTTGAGCTTTGATTGAGTGTATGGATTGGAAGAGTTAAGAGTAAATGAATTTGTTAAATTAGCATTGCATACAAAACAAGCTTGGTTTTCAATGCACACATTCTGCATAGGCTAGATGGCTAGAAACTCTTCTGAACTTCAATTCCCTTGGTTTTTGTTTCAATAGCTAGTTAGACAGGAAGAGATTAAGCAACTGAATAAACTATGAAGAACAGTCTAAACATTATTAATATATAAGGCTTAATAAAGATGAAATTTGCTAGCTTCATGTCAATGACTGATACAAGAAGAAAGTAAAAATGACTAATAACTCTTAAGCAGACCTATCATCCACAATACACTGAATGCTAGCAAGAAGAACAAGTAGCTAGATAGGACAGATTAACTAGAGTAACTAGTCAAGAACAGATCAAACATTGTTGCTAAGACTTAAAAAGAGCGAAATTTGCTAGCTTCATGTCAATTACTAGCACAAAGAAGAAAGTAAAGATGTATTAAGAAGTCTAACCAAACTTCTGATTCATGATACACTGCATGCAGCTTCTTTATGATTTTTCTGTTGACAATTTGTCTGCAATTCTTACCAGAGCATCTGTGACCTTTTTTATAGCAGCTAGTAAGTTGTTGTTCTGCTCCTTGTTTTGCTCCCTATCCAATTGGCAGTTTTTGTTATGAGCATCAAGTTGAGCAGTCATCATTTTGCTATTTTTCTCTAGAACTCAAAAGACGAGTTCTACATTTACGAAGAGTTCATTTTTCAAGAATTACCTCATGATCTTTAACTAGAAAAGATTTTTCGTTTAATATGTATGAGTTTAGCTTATCACCAAATCCTTTGTGCATGTGCATCTGTGTTCTGCTGAACTGCAGAGTATTATTACTGAGTTGATGATTTGAGTTGAATTTAATTTTTGTTGATTATTCCTTGATGTTGAAAGCCTATATGCTCAGCCAGGCCCTGCAGTTATTCTAATGTTCTATGTGTTGTGTATATATGTATGAATATTAGGAGGAATTTTGTTAGAATACCTCAATCTTCTCCTCTAATCCGTCTCAAATCAAGTCCTGATTGTCTTGTATTGGAAATTATGATTTTGCTGTAAATACATATATGCTGAGATTGTGATGTAAATGGAGCTGAACTACCAACAAGTTCAGATCTCTTTGACTGAGACATTATCACCTTTGCTTTTAGATTTTGAAAATCCCTCCTTTTTTCACCTTCAAGGCTTCAAGCTTCAATGTTTTCCACTATATATATATATATATATATATATATATATATATATATATATATATATATATATATATATTCATATATGTAAGTCTCCACCATTTGCCTGTTTCTTACAACAGCCCTTTGAATCTCTCGTTTTGTTTCAAACTTCCATTTTTACAAGCCTCTCCTTTTATCTTCATCAGTCTTTGATTTTCACCTCTATATATGATTGTTGAGTCTCATTCTTATTTCTCCTCTGATTCTATTTATTTCTCCTTCATTTACTCTCTCGCCTAACACCATCTATGATCTGTTCCCTTTCTTCTTTTCCCTAGGCTCCCTTTGCCTTTGTCAATCACACTCTTAAACACCTTCCTACATGTACCTGAAACTTAATTGTGGTTATAAAAGCATTGTGGTTATATTTTAGTGATTCACATTCGACATGTCCTTGTTAAAGACTGAATATACTAACCATTGAACTATATATCTTACACATTTGAACTTGATCAATGCACACCCTTTTACACTGTCCGGAATGTGGTTTTGGTTGAAATAATTGGATAAACTTCACACATTGTGATTATGTTACATGCTACAGTATGGACTAATATGGTATGTGTATGGACTTGATCGTGCTGCTGAAATTCGTCAGCATTTGGTTGAACCTAATGAACACAAATTGACATGTTAATGTTACTATTGCATATTGTTTGATTTGTGCATAATATTGGCAGAGATTGTTAATATGTCAACGGGGGAAAGAGTTGAAGTGGAGAATGAGAAACTTGGCATCATCACAGGGACAAAGACGGCATACTTGAAGGGGCTAAACGGCGGGAAACCTCTGAAGGTTGTGTACGCGGAAGAGCATAAGGGTCCTGCAGAGTTGAAGTGGAGGACATTGATGTCCCGAGACATCGGCTGCGCCGTCCGGACCAAAGTGCCAATGCTGGCGCCGTCATATGCAGAGCTGGCTGACGAGCACAGAGATGCACTTACCCATTATATGGAGGTAAAATTTCTATTTTAGAATAATTTCGGATTTTTTTTCTCAATATTTCTAAAGTTGAAATATGATGTTCAATTTCTAATGCATTTTTGAACAATTGTTGTCTACTAGATGTGGTATGACCTCCCTGCCACCGAGACAGGCATGTGGAGATACATCGACGAGACCGCCGCCAAGATCTACAAGGACTGGAAGTACGACTGCCACACGCACTACGTCGAAGTATCAAAGGCGACGCCTTGGGAGTTCATCCACCGACCGGAGCAGTGGGAGTACCTCAAAGCCCACTTTGAGGACGACGCTTACAAGGTAAAGAATATTTATTTATAGCTACACGCTTAGTTTATTAGTTCTCCCTAATCTGATATATTAATTATATGATCAACTGTGTTTTGCAGAGGATGTGTGCCCGGAACGCGGCTAACCGGAACAAGGGCAAGGAGAAGGGGTATGCAATCAACCACCACTCCGGCACCACTCCGTACAGCTACCGGGTCGCTGCGAACGAGGAGAAAGGGCATCCTGCGCCTATACTGCAGACGGTATGCGATGTGTATCAGAAGTCACAGAATGCGCAAGAGAAAGTGGTAAGTCACTTTGTCATCGGCTTGTGATTTATGTTTTTTTTGAATTACAATGTATCATAACCGGAGTCTCAAATTGTTTTTACTTGCAGGCAGCGGTGAAGAGGAAGATGGACGAGCTATGTGCGAGCCGAGTCAGTGATGAAGCGGGCGGCAGTCAGGTGACGGGCGGCGTTAGCGTGGCCGACCAGATGGCGATAGTGGAGAAGGAGTTGGGTGGGAAGCCGGGGACGAGGGTCCGAGGTACTTTATTTTTTCACCCAAATCTTTTGCAAGTTTCATTGTTTAGAAGCGAAATGGTTTTTGGTTTGACTTCTCTTTTACCATTGTTGCAGGGTTAGGGGGAGCGTTAAGACGCCCGCCAAAAGAAAGAGGCGGTGCACGCGTGTCCAAACAAGATGAGGAGTTGAGGACCCAACTAGCAACCGCCATCCAACAGAACACCGAGATGCAACAACGTATGAGAGAGATGGAGGGTCACCTCCAGATTTTGATGGCGGCCCAAGCCCAAGCCGTTGCGGTACCAACAACTCCAGTCCCTGACAAATCCTCATGCGCTAGTGGTTGTTTAGGTATCTCCGGTGAACACATTGAGTAGGACAATTTTTTTCAGTCTAAAATAGCTTTGTAGCTTGATGGATATTCTAGAACAATCTCGAGGATTATCGGCATCGTAATTATGTAACATATTCTAGATTTAAATAAACTTTTAAACGTTTGCTAATGTAATGTGTGTGTGTAATGTTGGATGTGTGGTGTATGTGATTTGAATGCAGGTTTTTTGTTATTTGATCGAACCTGGAATGAGTGCAAAACTGACCAGAAACATTTTGTTTTGAATCTGTAACTCAGAACGAAGCGACGAATATTGAACCATATTTGTCGCATCACAACTGAAGCGACAAGCAAACTTCGTCGCTTCCATGTTGTATTCCAACATTTTCTTCTGTGAAACGTCAGACGAAGCGACGCATTCTGAAACAAATTTCGTCGCCTCAAACAGTCAAGCGACAGACAATATTCGTCGCTGGAAAATATACGACGAAGTGTTTGTAGTCGTCGCTTCGAAATGAACGACGAAGTTTGAAGTCGTCGCTTCGAACTGAACGACGAAGTTTGAAGTCGTCGCTTCGAATTGAGCGACGAATTTCGGGGTCGTCGTTTGATATTCTGAGGCGACGATATTTTGTACATTATTCGTCGCCTCACAATCGAAACGACGACTGTGAAGCGACGACAGTGAAGCGACGAGTTTCGTCGGCACATATCCGAGGCGACGACTTTTTAGTCCAGGCGACGACCAAAAGTCGTCGCTTCAATCGCGCCCTGCAGTAGTGGAGTCAAGTTATGTGCTTATTGGAGAGCTTGCCATGATATTTTTTGAAGCTCACAAATAGGTTATTTACAAGTAGGAACATGAAAACTAGAGAATTTAAGGTGAAGTAGTATATCCATCATACTCATGACTATGAAGTATTTTTAACTAATCAATATAGGATGATTTTACCCAACATAGGATTTGTAATCCCACAACTTTGTTGGTGTATCCGTCGCCCTAGTTATGCAGATCAGCAGATATGATAATTGATGAACCACATAGGATTATGGGATCCGACTTCAAACTTGGAGCTTACAACAGAAAAAGGTTTGGAGAGCAGAAAAAAAAAATATATATATATACACACACAAAAGAGAGAGAGTCGAGTGGTTGTGTCATTAAGAAATACGACAATAAAGAGGAGAACTCGCCTAGTACTCACCTAACTGCCACCTAGTTAGCCTGCCTAGCACCTTCTAATTCCCGCCTAGAGTCAGCATAGCTAGGCTCCCACCTAGTTTCTGCCTAGATTCCGCCAAGCTTCCGCCTAACCCGCCTAGCTAGCACTTTCTAATTCCCGCCTAGCACCGCATAATACCCGCTTAGTACCTGCCTAGTGCGTTAGGGCATATTTGGTAAAGTTATTGGCTTGTATTTTCATAATGGTTCTTCCTCTTAACATGTTTTTATCTCTTACACTGTCTCAAATGCTACCACACATACAGGGTTAAGCATATGAATTCCCATCGGTTCAAGAAAAAATCAATATAGTATGTCTTAAATTTTGATTGATAGGCCACCTTATAATTATCGCTACTACTTCAAAAAAATGTACAATATATTATAGATTTGGATTGATAGACCGTTTCTGTCAACAGGGGACAACTAATGACAGTAACCTAAAGATGTATAGTGTATAATATCGAAGAGATAAGACATAATGTACAACCAGTGTAGTATGATTCCCGTCTAAACAGAGACCTCCTTATAAATAGAGAAAACGGGAGCCATACTACAATTCTAAATGATATGAATAGTATTTTTGCTCTAACCTTATAGTGTATAGAGTAATAGTTTCCAAGAATCATTTGGCTCGTTGGAAAGCCTGGAATACCCTATACTAGTCTACTATATGGTAGAAGCGTGCCTTTGTAATAAAACATTGCCACCCCATTTGGACAAACGTTCTATGAGGCTTCTGAGAAATTTTATTATACATATCTGTTTCTCTGGCTACATTGTGATCATTTTATGGAGGCATTTCTCAACTAGCTTCATGATTTACCAAATTCCTTTGTTCAGTGCCAATGGCCCAATACTATGTAAACGTAATGCCATGTCCAAAACTTTGTCATGTCCTCTCAAAACAGTCCAGAATGCATCGTTGATTCATTGTGATGGAGAACGGAATTAATTTCAACACAGTTTTTGAACAATTAGATTATACAGTAAGCTGTCAAAGTTGAAAGAAAATAATTGCTTGATCTAATTCAAATTCAAATTCTTACGACTTTTGCCGTGCACCACTGTAGATGCTGTTAGCTATATTGGAAATTTGAGTCACAATCTCTTAAGGCAATGGTTAAATTATCAAATATGCTTTAGTGGGTGATATAATACACAAACCGGGATTGTTGTGGCCTTGAGAGTTACCCATAAATCCAAAGTAGGCACCGTAAAAAAGAGGGAAAGTAAGTTAGAAAATTCACAAGTGGGAAAAGCTTTCCAATCCTCAGCAGGAAGCACGGGAATGCTTTGACACCCAAAACCCCAGCAGTGGCTATTATATACGGTTCAATAGTACCTACCTTGAAAGCAACAAAAACAATGACCTCCCAATTCCCATTTGCCAAAGCTTTTAAATAATTAGATTACATTCATAAACTCAAAGTAAAATGTACGCTTTTATAGTTGAATAAGGTTATTTTTTGCATACCTTGCATTATTGAGAAACCAAGAATCAGTAGGAGGGCTATTGACTCTGTATAGGAAATCCATAGCAGATCTTTGCAGTGCATTGAAGATTTGGTTGTGTTTTTAAATAGCCGAAAGAGAAATGCCCTAATTGTTTATAACTAGCTCCTGATTGACCTACTGAAGAGAATTGAGAGATACTTAACTCATTGGGTTGTTCAATTGAATATACAGAACAGTTGGGAGCGAGCTCCAGACATCCAGAGAAATTGAACGGGTCCAGGAAGCATAATAAACTCATCTCCAAAGTAGTCTATTATGTACTCCCCCTTTTGTTTTAGGTCCTAGAGCTCTATAATAATAATAATAATGATGATGATGTAAAAGCAATATATTAGAATAATATTGGTGATGATGAAAGGACCTTGTTGATACTCAGAGAAGGAGACTTAAAGCCTTAATTATTTTGAGTAATTATTGGCTCTACTATATTGGGCTACATTAATATGATGTCTTCGTTATGATTTCTTCTTTGCAAATGATATAAATAATTCCTTATGGTCAAGGAAAAGTAAGAGAGCATACGTATGTAAGATTCTACTTGTGTCAGTTCAGCTAGGTTTGTAAAGTGTTATATTATTTTTTTTCAAGCTCAAATGGCACTCAAGTTACGAAAGAGAAAGATATTAGATTAAAATTTTATTGTGCGTAAAAAGAAGAGTACGACGATGTTTTTTTTTTTTTTAAAAAAAAGTGCATACGAGAGGTAGACGAAGTTGAATTTACTAGCTAGGAAATATATAGATGTATTCAATAAAAAGAACTTGATAGTTGTAGACTAAGAGCATCTGCACCGGCGAGCAAACGGGGGAGCTTTGCTCGAGCAGGAGGTGGGGCCGAGACTAGTTGCTCGAGCAAGAGCTTTTGGGAGCGCGCACCGGGGTCGAGAGAGGAGGCAAACTGCTCGAGCAGTCAACTAGTCTTCGTGCTCGCCCATTCGCCCGAGCAAACTTTGCTCCGGCGTTTGCTCGAGCAAGAGGTGGGGCTGGGCCCTTTTTTTTTTTTTTTTTTTTCTTTTCGGCTGCTGGAAGAGGGTCGACGACGTGTGGAGCACGCTGCCTCGAGCTAGGAAGGACCGGAGATGACGCCGAGCGCCGCCCTCGAAGGTGGCGGTCGCTCCCGAGCGTATCATGATTCCTCCCACATCGACCGGCTCCGCTTCTCTCTTGGTTCAAAAGAAAGAGGGCGTCGAGCCCGTCATTTTGGTGAGTGGCATGTCGGCTGGCATCGCCGGACAGCGGAGAACGGAGGCCGGGAAGGGCCGGACACGGGGAATGCCAGAGGAAGAAGACGATGAACAGTTGAATTAATGCCAGGGCCAATTAGAAGCTGCCACATGGCAGTTTGACCGGTCCATTAAAAAGGCAACGGTCGAATCAATCTGGGCCTTCCATTTGAATCAGAAATTTTGATCCAACAGTCGGAATTAAAAGGCAACGATCAGAACGGAAATAAACCCAAAAAATAGTAAAAAAATCCCAAAAAATTCAAAATTCTCCCAAAAATTTGCCTATAAATACTACTTCAATTGCATGTAATTTTAATTTTCGAGAAATAAAAATGAAATTTATTTATTAAGATGAAATAGAAATACATATTAAAATTAACACACATACTTAAATTGAACGCAAGCTCAATAATTAAACACAAACGGATTCGAAAGCACATAATAACACATATTCAGAGTATTTCACCATTTTCCACCCTCCAAAGGTGTTTCACCAAGTCTCTCTGGAGCTCTCTATGGATGTAAACAGATTCAAGATCGGCAACACGGTCGTGAAACCGTTGCATATTGGCTTCATCTCTACCGATTGGTTCAAAAGGGATTCGATTCTCTTGTACATCCACCGGCCCATCATAAACCCGGAAAGCCCTCGCTGGGTTTTTCAAGTCTTCTTCTTCGTCATCCTCTTCTTCCTCATCCTCCACGTACTCTTCCTCAACAATCATGTTATGCAATATAATGCAAGCTAACATGATGGTAGTCATTACCGATTTGTGGTGCATTGTACAACTATGACGTATAATTGCCCATCGAGATTGCAAGATGCCAAAGACCCTTTCCACATCTTTCCGGTATGCCTCTTGTTTCTTTGCGAAGAGTTTATCTTGCGGTGTCTGAGGATTGGGAATTGTTTTGACAAATGTAGAGTACCTTGGATATATTCCGTCAGCAAGATAGTAAGGGGTCGAGTACCTCTGTCCGTGGATTTCGTAAACGGCAGTTGGGCCTCTTCCGGCAAGGATCTCTGAGAACACGTTTGATAGGTGGAGCACGTTAATGTCATTTTTAGCTCCAGGACACCCAAAGAAACTGTGCCATATCCACGTATCATACGAGACAACCGCCTCCAGGATAATCGTTGGGCGACCCTTTCGGCCCGAATATGCCCCTTGATAGGCAGTTGGGCAGTTCTTCCACTCCTAGTGCATGCAGTCAATGCTTCCAATCATACCTGGAAAACCTCGGCGTTCGCCCTTAGCTAGTAGTCGTGCGAGGTCTGCTGGTGTAGGACTGCGGAGGTATCTTGGACCATAGAGCTCGACCACTTGCCTGCAAAACTCCTTCATACATTCGAGGATGGTCGATTCCCCCATCCTTGTAATTTCAGTACATTGATCCGCGGCTGATCCGTACGCCAACATTCGTAGAGCCCCGGTGATCTTTTGTTGGGGAAGTAGCCCTAGCAAACCAGTGACGTCTTCTCTTTGGTGTCAAGATTGGTCATGGTTGCAGAGGTCCGTCATGATAATGTTGAATCGGTCTCTGCTCATCCTGTACCTCCGGCGAAAGTCTTGGGCGTCGAAGATTGGACGATCGATGAAGTAATCTTCCATGAGATTGCGGCCCCTAGATATCCTCAAACGCTCCTTATTCGATTTTTTACCGTGACGTGAACCGCTTGCTCGTGGTGGTTCGTCGTCATGTTGTGCTTCCGCCATCACCACCTGATTGATGAATGATTGCTCCATATGGGCATCCTCTTCTTGTTGACGTTGTCTCCGCTTGAAAAAATTGTTGAAGCTGAAAGGATTCATTGATGCGGATGAACAAGGAAATGTTGTAAGTGTTTAGATTGATAGATGAAAGATGTGAGTATAGAATGACCGATTTTAGACCTTTCATAGCCAAGTGGTCGAAAATCTTATCAAAAATCAGCCATCAATTATTTTGCCGACAATGACACGTGGCAGTGACACGTGTCAATTATCTATTAGTTGAAAATCTTATCGAAAATCTTTGATAATATCGAGTCGATAACGATACGTGGCACATTATTATTGGTGGTTAATCTATCAGGTAAAAAAAATTTAATCATTTCACGACAAGACAAAACTGAGTTGCTCAAGCAAATTGTTAATGGGTGTGTGAAAAAATCGATTTGGTTGAGCAAAATTTGATTTTCATTTGCTTGAAGCAAATTTTACTTTTGGGCCCACCAGGTGCTTGAGCAAGATCATTTCATGGGTGCGGATGCTCTAAAGGCTTCCTCATAGTTGAAATAAAGTTGTTTGAAAGGTTGTTTACAAGAAATCCATTCCAAGAAGACATATATAAGAATGAATGGTAATGATTGAGTAGAATCCCATACCAGCTTGGATTGGATTTTGACCTATAGTCACAAAGATATTGTTTATAGCTCAATTAACATATAGTCACAAAGATCCATATCCAACCTGAAACTTATTCACATAAATATAATTGAACCTTAGGCCTAATCCCAAGTAAATTCCTCTTCATATGATGATGGGGATATTTACTAAGATATTTGCAGAAGATACTGCCAACTTATATTGATCAAGATTCCTCAAATTCACATCCAATTTCAAATCAATGATTCTGTACAAGACTAACCTCACTATTTGCGCAAAGATAAATTTATAAGTGAGGGTGAGGTAGAAAGCATTGAGCTAGCACCAAGTGGGTGATGGTCCCTGCAGTGTGACAAAAAGGATGGGAGCTTTATGTGATTGTCGAGGGGTCCCTTAGTAACACACATACACCAACCCATATATCAATCAACATAAAACTCCAAATGAATCTCTTTCATTTTTCATTTAGGAAACGTCCATTCTAAGCTGACGATGTCACAGATTCACTAAACTCATTCTTGTTCATAATAAATTGAAATGTAAATGAAATCCACTTTCATTTGGAGAAAAGAAAGAGTGAAAAGAATGGCGGAATGGAAAGGAGACTTTTGTGAAACCACGATGCTAGAGGACCGTCAGTAGTCATCACTAAGAGTTTGTTCTTGTTGTTTTGTTTTTAAGGAAAATCAGAAGCACCTGTCACTATTTGGCAAGTACCAAATAGCAAATAGGTTAATCAGGATATTGGGGCGTTCATCACAAGTGAAAGAAAGAAAGAGTGCCAACCAATGGAGGGACTTTTTCCTTTTCGTTTTGGCCTACTCTCTACACACCTCAACTTTCTAATCACAACATCAATGTTTAGGCGAAGAAAATATGTATGCTTTCATGAAAAGGAGTCTTCAAAATGTGGATCACTAATATAAGAACTTTTTTTTAAATCTTAACCAATAGTCATTTATCGTTTAATTTTTTTTTTAATCAGAAGTCATCAAACTTTATTCAGCAAGCAGTATAAGGATAACACACCTATCACGGCCGAACTATAAGAGCTATAGACACTGCAGGCTTGCTGATCAGCAACAAACCAACACTACCACTGCCATCCGAAGCCGCACTCATAGAAGCATTCTCCGCAGCGCCGCCACTAGGACACCAAGCACACATCACATCCTCAGATCTAGAACCCGAGAGCCATAACTCCCATGATCTTGAAAACACTTCGTCATCGTAAACCAAGCCGTTGTTGTGCCCCCAACCATCAGATCGATGATCAACCCAGCGATCAGGTACTTCTACGCCAATAGCCACACTCCAAATGTCCTCCACCGAAGGACATCAAAGCACGACAGTAAACAACACAATAAGGAATCAGAGAGAATAGCAGGACTAAGCCTGCAATTTTGTCCATGAAGGTGGATAGATTTTGTCGGCGTCGAAACCCTAACGGCGGCTAGGGAGAGAACCCCATAGATTTTGTCAGATATAAATTTTCTTTTATTTATCGTTTCATTCATTTCCAGTATTTCATCAGTATATATGTATAATTTATATAAGATCAACCTGTGTGTTTATCTAATTAGTTGATTTCTGTGTACTTATATTTTCATTTTTTAGTTAGCTTCTAATTGATTATCTAACATATTGAGAATTTAGAATTTTAGATCAAGGAATTTCATTGTGAACTTCTTTGTAGATGTACACATTCTGAAAAGGACTATATATGTGTTTCTATGTGTGTAATTGTGAACAGATATGTGCATTTAAGGTGTACAACTGGTGGCTGAATGTGAAGTCGAACCCTAGGAGGTCCGTAAATTATAGAGATCAAGGACCATGTACATTTAATAGTTTCATTTTCATAAGATGGCATTTTCTGGGGAGGAAGACAAAACTGTTGCATAAGACATTATCTTGGTAATAATTGAATGTGGGGAAGAGGAGAGCTGAGGCTTTAAAGCCGTGATTTGGTCACCAAAGAAATGAATAATAAGTGTTTGAATATGAAATTCGTTGAAAAGGAAACCAATGCACGAATCAATCCCCACAGAAACATATTCAAGCAAATATATATAAATTCCAACTTCATTGTCAAGGTCGCAAGTACCTTCGAATCAGAGCAACAAACTCAAATGTGTAGTACTCATAATGCTTTACCTAGTTAGCTTTTGACTGAAATTATACAGTTCTCTTTTGCTTTTCCAGACTACATATATAAATTACTTGCTCCACAATCCTCTGGTTTTCTATGATGATTGGGAATGCATATTTCCAGATCACCCGAGTTATAAGAAAACATAATATCGAAGATAAAATTAATCAAACCGGCCGGAAATCATGGTCATCTACTCTGTCAAACTAGTTGATTTATCAATCTATATTGTAATTAAAACTCATCTAAGTAACAGTTTTCGAAGGACTATAAGAAACAAATGAATCTTACACCTAAGAATAAATTCATGATTTAGGTTTTACTGAGATTATACATGAAGGAAAGTGTATGTTAAGGTTTAGTTTCTACTAATCAACGTCACGTCTATATTATGTGGCTAAACCGATATGATTGATAGTCACGGCCACTCGCATGAAGCTAGCTAATCCGGTTCACCATATATAGATCGAATAAAAGATTGCAACTAGAGCTAGATATGGCCCTGTCCCATTTTGCATTGACAAAACAAATGCACCCATGCACGGACCTTTCTTGCAATTAAGTTTACATAAACATACTCACATACATATGTGCGTATCGACCTGTGTAGGGCAGTACGTGCATACATAGTACTATTATATATGTAAAATAATGTCAATCGATCGGGGCCGGCCGGGGAATTCATCAATCATGGAGAAAATGAGGGGTTTGCACTTTGCACCAGTAGTGCAATAATACATAATATGATCGACTATTTAATTTGCTCCGATCCTCCAGTCCTGTGTTTGATTGATTAGGCTGCGGCCACAGTCTGGGTTTTACCAGAGGCCTTGGAGCTCGATCGAGCTGCATGGCGGTCGTCTTTCTTCGAGGATACCCCCTTACACTTCTCTACTCTCTCGTCTTGTTTCATCTGCTGCTCTCTGCATTCTAGGCTGCAAAACGCTGTGTCTCCCCTGCAGTAAATTTCATTTTCACTTTCATTAATCATATATTCCCAGAATCATTTTAATAAACTAGTGAAATTCATCGATCACCAGTAGCAATATAATATTGCAAACCCACATGGTATCTGAAAAATCTGGGACTTCTGAATCCCACATCGAATCTTAAAAACTTAGAATACTCGAGCAAGATCACTTAGCAAGTCATGAACTGTGATCTTAATTATTGGTTGCTCTTTTTTTTTTTTTTTTTTTTTTTGGCAATACGGATGTTATCAGCGGCATACAAGCGTCCAAATCTAACAGCACCATGAAATCAGAAAACAGAAAAGAAGGAAGAAAAATCCAAAGATTGAAGAAAATAGCAAGCAACAGACACAAAAAGAAAACACAATCCTCTGCTAATTTCAGCAGTACTAAAATCACTATTATCCTGCTTACGTCCAAGACAAAGTCGTTTCAATATTCTAACACCAAAAACGTACATCAGCAGAGGAAATCCAAAACTCCAATCAGAAAACCATGAAACCAAGGAGTAGCAGAACATTTTCTGATCAACAAGAACATACCTATACATATAGAGGTCACGGCCAGAAGCCAAGCTCCGTTTGCAGAGCCCGCACGTGCGGAGGAAGTGAGCTGTTTCGACTATGTTGGAGGCCGAGTTCCTCCGGTTGTTACTGCTGCTGGTTCTGGGTGACAACATGGCCAAGAAACGATGCTGTTCATGATATCCCAAGCTGTTAGGGCTATGTATATAATTGAACGGACCATCCTGGCCCACCACCGTCGCTGGTGCATGCACATCCATCATCATGCTAGGGTTTTCAGTCGGCTCCTCCTCTTCCACGTTGCTCAGATCGACGGTGATCCCGGTCATGCTTGTCGTTCTACGAATCGGAGGGCGGGGACGCTTCCCTAACAACATGTCAATGATTAATATTTCTAAGAGGGTCCTGAAGTTCTTCTGGTTTGGGAGAGAAAGAGAGAGTGAGGAAGAGAGACTCAGAAGAGAGGAAAGGGAGTGAGAAGGGAAGGTGGGAGGAGGAAGATAAATGAGGTGGTAAGGAGGAGGAGAGTGAATCAGGGCCGTTGATTGCGACCACTGAGTGCCAACAAAACTCCACGTTAGCATTTTACTTAATGCTCCTGTCCCTTTAGTTTTTTGTCTTTCACTTTTATTTTAAATTTTTTCTTTTCTTGAGTTTCTTAATTTCTGATTCTTTTAGCAGGGTATCTTACCTGTCAGGTCTCAGTTAAGGTAATTGATAGAGTATTGGGGCAGTCTCCGATAGATTAATAGTATGATAGTCTCAGGTATGCAATTAAGGTATATACATTGGCATGTGTTTTAACTCCTACAATAATACATATCCAATGGTACATGGCTTGATTATTAGTCATGTATGCTTGATGTAGATTGGTGTATATATGAATTATGAGGATTGCTTTTTTGTTTTTGGCTACATTATTTGGCTAAGTTTATCATGTCTTAATTTATTAAATTTTTTTTATATAACCATTGTAAGGGTGAAATATCGGACAATGTTTTAACAACTTACCCGCTATTGATTTTAAGTTTGGTTTGATCGTCAGTTTAAATATGTAAATTGTTAGTGACAACCAAAACTTGACCAAACTTAGCTATTGTGTCCTTTGTACGATTTCCAACTCACTTATTTATCTAAAGTATTATTCTCAACTGAGGTTTTATTTAGTGCATGCTTACGCATTAAAACCGGTATTTCTCTATCTTTTATTATTATTTTTGTATCAAGATCATATGTCAAAACAATTTTTCAATCTTGTTGATCAAGAATAGATTAAAATTTAATTTGTAACATTTATTTGCTCAAATTCAAGATTTGGGATTCCACTTAGGAGCTCGTCCCAACTCGACCGCCTATCTTGATTTATCTATCTCTATTCTATTTTTCTATTCTATAAAAATTTACCTCAGTGCATTTCATGACATCTCTCAGAAAGATACGTTGTATTACAATAGTTTTATTACTTTTACTTTTTTGCTTGAATTATTGATGAACGGTAGAGTGCGTAGAACATTGAGCAAGACATCATCAAGAACGAGCTAAACGAACCTAGACAAAGTGTACACTGGTGAGCGGACAAGATACATTACCAACCATGCATTTTAATATGCATTTCTTTCATTTTCATAAACGTCTGGCACATACTGAATACAGTTTTATAATTCAAAACAGTCTATTCTTTACATCTCATTTACAAGGAACATCAATAAATTAAGAATTGCTTAGCTACTTGATTGTGATCAGAATGCAATCATTTTGATTATTGTAGTCCGTATAGATTGGAATTTCTATCTTAAATTTTTAATAAGAAATAGTTTCTTCACTTCAGAATGCAATCATTTTGATTATTCTAGTCCGTATAGATTGGAAGTTCTATCTTATATTTTTAATAAGAAATAGTTTGTTCACTCATCTATAATGCTTTAGTTTACTTGGCTTGAATCCTTTTTGGTAGTCTTTTTTGTGTTTTGGTTCTTGGTTCCATTGCTATCTAAGGCAATGTTACATAGTGTTCTAGATTAGGGTTCTTATCAGTAGCTCACTTCTCACATCCTTTATTGGATTGACACTCCCTATTTGATAAAAAAAATAATGGTTTTTTTTTAACACAAACTAAATAGATATTACGTGCTCAGCTGATCAATTTCATCAAGGTAAATCAAGTTTCAATCATCATCATAAACCGAAATGTGATCATCTAGAAGAAAAGGAATTAGTCAGTTTTTGAATATGTATTGTCTGGCTTCTGGTATTGTAAGACAAGGCCATTGTTTTCAGAACAGCAATTTATTGATTTACAAATTTAATTGATTATTGTGAGAATACTAAGACGAGACAATTGGAATCAACAATTATGTGCTGGATATCGCTTTCAACCTTCTGTTTCCTTTTTTTTTTTTTTTTCATGATTAACTCGCATTCTATCATCATTTTCAATCCTCATCACTAACCCGATAACCAATACTAAATCCTCTTTCTTCTACGTTAGAATATAAACTTGGCTTATTAATTCCAAAGGTTGTGCCGTTATACAGATCGGAATGATAATGTAACTCCATAATATATGATCGCCGGTAACCATGAGCCAATTCTAACCACAAAGACCACCATTTCCGCCGCTCTACTTACTGTCAATACTAAACTAATTTCTGCGAGCCAAAGGAAGTTCCACTAATGTACACAACTGATTCATGAGAGGAAGTTCCTTACAGTCCACATCTAAATTTAGGAAGCTCTACATCTCTAATCCTTTTGAAGCAAATGCTGGGGAATACTAACTAAAGGATAATGCCATTTCGATGAGATAAGAATCGACTGGTTACCACAAATATATACATAAATAAATGTATGCAGCAGATGATACGTAGTAAAGTTCAATCAAAGTTGTCTCACAATTTCAGGAAAATTGTACAAGCTAGGTTGTTTAAATGCACCGAAAACTAATGAATCTGGGACAACTAGAGACTAAATCAACATGTTCCCAAATTAGCTGATCATGCAGTTCAACAGGGTAGGAAAACTCGTTTTTCCAATAGAACAGCAGTTTCTGATTTAAATCATTTTGCCAAAGTAGTAAAAACTACTACCTTTCATGTGTTACTTCCTTTATGGTTGTCACTTCTTGATTTGCTTGCTTTCTCAAGAGAATCTTCAAGAAAGAATAGAAGGGGGGATGTCTACCCAAAAGCAATTAGAGTGTCACCATACATAAGGTGCCAAACCTTTTCCCTTTAGTGCTGAACACACACATCATGTCTACACAAAACAAGAAAATAGTTTCCTACACCTGATCAGCAGTGACTCCAAAAACCAAATCAGAGGGTATGCATTGTCCACATAACCACAAAATGTTCCAGATTTAAAATCTGGGTTATGGAACAAGATATTCCATTATATTCACAAGTAATAATTGATGTTTCCTACCAACTTATAAACAAGAGATGGGCATGGGGGGCTATGATGGATGCAAAAAGGACTCAAAACACCCTCATGACATTTGAGTCCACTTATTAGATACTGTGGAAAATAAAGTTACGTGCACTCATCAGGTACATCATTGGGTGCTCAAGAAGGCCCCCCAGCTCCCAGCCAAAAGCTATAGTTCCATACACAACCAGTAAGCCTTACAACCATATATGAGATTGACAATGCTAATCAAACTTCAGTTGATAATATAAGGCAATGAAGTTTTGGTTTTGAAAGGAAGCTGTTACTTGTAAGATTCAAATATGCTACTTTAGGCTAAAGAAGATTACAAAGCTACTAATTAGGCTATACAATATTAGAAAAGCTACTCTTATGGAAATTCCGAGGCTAAGTAATGAACGGAACCTTCAAGATATATAGAAATGAAATATATGACTTGGGCAACTGACTTTAAGAACACCACTACTAAGTCAAAGTTAAATTCTATGTAATTGGGATTGCATCTCTCTCAACCTTAACTTTGTTTCTATTTAGGAACAAAGTGTACCCTTCCTGTACAATTAGACAGAATCTTCTCACTAGAAAACCTGCCACTTATTACAGTTACATTCAAGTTATATACAGAAACGGCAAAACAATATTGAAATGCAATAATGTATTTCCTATCTGTATGTCACAAGAGACCTAATCCATAAGCATATTCTACTGATTTAGGCCTTTCTGAATGATTCCGCCCTCTCATAAACATGGGTTTCAACCACATGCATTCTTTTGTGGGGGAAATCCAAGCAAGGCAATGATCAGATGGCAGGAATTAACTGAGTTTAGAAAAACCCTTAGCATAATATTTTATTGAGACTCTCAAATTGGTAGTTTACTCCACAGCAAGTCCAAAAATGATAAACAAAAAGAAGAATACAAAAGAGAAACAGAATACAGAAGTACAAAGTTAAATATTCAAGGAACATACACATCAAGCAGTCCCACTCCCACTTGCCATCAAGAACTCGCCCTCACAAACCACCTCACCTCCAACATATGCCTTTCCATCCATCTTCGCTATTCCAAATCGTTTTTGAAACTTAGTAAGGGTCATTCTCATGACCAAAGTGTCTCCCGCAACCACAGGCTTCCTAAACCTCACTTTATCAATTCCTGCAAAGAAGAAACTGTCACGAGAACCTCCCACTTCTGGTTGCAGCATAACTATGCCTCCCACTTGAGCCAATGCCTGGACCCAAAAAACCACTTTCATCAGCACTCACTAAAACAGATGTGCATCATAATACATGCAGCCATGAGGCAGAAGGGGGTATAAGATAAAATCAAATGCCTTGATGTTTTGATATAATTTCTGTATATATCTTGCAATGTATACCGCTTCATTAAAAGAGCTTAAGGCAACATAAAAATAAATAAATTCAGCTCTAGAAAAGGTATCGAGAACTGTCAATGTGACCAATCAAATCCGGAGACCAGCTAAACACCGGCTAATGTTATATTGTATTCATAAAGGCAGTTGTGCAATTCATACTCAGATTGATACTGATGAAGGATCCAGAACCACCCCTTAATTATTAGTCTCCTATATTTTTACTTCAAATGATCAGGGGAGTACTGCTGAAATGAAAATTGCTTCTGGATGATCCTAGAAACTAAAACTGAGTGCCTGCTTGGTTACATATTGTAATCATTTTCGATTTAGTATCGAGAAGGAAGAATGAGACGATGGAGACAAAGATTTGAGAGAAGGAGAAAAAGATATACTTAGACTGACTCATAAAATTCCAACAAGTTAAATAATAACAGTCCTAGCAGTTTGATCCCATCACATCTTTGTTCCATCTTTGACACTTTTCCAACATAATTAACTATCTATTAGTTAAAAGAAATAAACTGTACACCACAAACACAACTTTTTTGAAGAAGTGTCCGCTAACAGAGCAAAGAAGCTAAAAGAATTACGACAACAGTGGTGTGAGTTTATGCAAATGGTTTCGTGTTCAGAAGATGTTCTGTAACCACTGCAGAAAGGAAAATATATATATATTTTTTTCTGTTGGACAAAAGAAAAAAGGAATATATATAGTTAACCCACAGAGGTTGATTTCATTACTTTATTAAAAGAAGCAGCTTGTATTGATAAATCATAAAAAAAAAAAAACATGACGTAAAAATGTGGACACTGAAGATTTATCTTGATTTGATCAGCAGTTGGAATCGCTTCGAAATAAATATTTTGTCAGAAAGTTTTTGAGGAAACAAAATAGACACATCCCTCTCAAATATAACCGGAACCAAAGGGTTAGAATAGGAGAGAGATTACATACATATTGGTGATACTGTTTTTCTTTATTTTCACTTCATCAAAGGAGAAGGGGTGGACATCAAAGGAATCTAACAGAATACATATAGCTCCACTCCCAGTCCCATCTCATAGTACTCAAAATGGATGCAGCAAATAATTCTAACGTCATTCAAGTCATTGTTAAGTTGGACCCACTGCATTCCTAAAGGGAAAAACAGGTTTAATCAAGTGCAGAGTTTCAACTTCAACTTGTAACATAGACCAGGATTTACAACACCCTTTAAAGGATAGCAGTTGCCTGTAATGTTTTAACGGGTGTTTCGTTCCGAAACATGTTAGCATTACAATTTTAACACATGGGAGGCTGAGCATTACTAGATTAAAGATGAACTTACTCTAATCATTCCTACCTTCTAATTTGGGGCATAATACCCAGCATTTCGTTTTTACAAACAATAATACTGGTCAAATAGTCTATTATATTTCTCAATACAAAATCCAGGAGACCAGCTCAGTTACCCTGGCCTGTGAAAAGCTTTATTATAGACTATAATCATAGAAACTTCATGGATTATATCAGAATATGACCCCATCAAGATTTTCCTCAAGGCCCAAACATTAAATTTATAGACTGAAATCCATTTTCTTCTCTTTGTCTTTTTCTTTCTTTTGTTTCTTTTCTTTTCTCAAATGCATATAGCAATTTACACAGTCTTCTACCAAAATCAAACACCCTCTTAATACAGTATGGCTATTTTGATCGGATCATGATACAAATCTACTCATTGGAAGTTTCTCTCTTGATAGGAGGTGGGTGGTTCTCTATCTCTTCGTATTTGTTGTGGCTTCTAACTCCCTAATCAATATGCCCCCTAAGCTACCAGGAAGTCATATGCTTTGTTGAATTTGATTCTTAAATGCTCTCTTGAGTAAGAGAGAACCGGGACGCAACCAGGAACTTCATATGATTTGTTGAATTTGGTACTGTGGTACTATTTACACTCTTGCATTATTAATTTCATTCCTTTGCAAAAGTTGGTGCCAAATTTAATTAGATAAAACCTGTCTCAACATGAAAATCAGGATTGAACCACAAACATTGTCCTGGACTCTTCTTATCTGGTAACTTTTTTAAGTCTACAGAAAATGTCAACACGCAAAAAATTTGAAGAAAACTTCATATTCCATGTTGATGCAAGAGCAATCTCAAAGTTAAAATATATATAATTTTCCCATAAGAAATACATTGAAGTAAGCACCATTGATTTACCAAATACAACGGTTGGTGTTGAATCAAAGTATATTGATCCCCATCTTATCCAATCAAATTATGATTAGAAGACAAATCAGACTATGTGAGATCAACCCTAGGAAAAGTAACCTTCTCATAATCAAACTTACAGAAGCAAATCCAAGAGCGTCTTAAACTTTTGAAAAATAGCAAGTGCTGCTGTACACAATGACAGGCTTTACTTAAAACCACTCTTAAGTTTTTTTTTTTTGGTATAAATAGGCATATCAACAAAGCACACCAAATAAACATCTCTATTTCATTCTCCAAGTAAATTTCTACTTGCTCATAATCTAGTATAGCCTCCTAAGTTGGCGATAACATGGATAGGCCGACATCAGCCAGCCAATGAACAGACATAACAAACACAGCGATATTTACAAACCTGAAACAGAACTAAAGCAGCAATGGCAATTACTTATGGTATTAGTTCCTCAAAATAATATATGCAAATGATGGTTATAGGTTTAATGAGAGATTCTTTGTCCTCTGCTCTATAATTTCATGTTATCAGTAGCCTTGTTTGCTATCAAAAGACAATGTGCTTTAGGTTGAATGCTTTTGATTATCATGCACAAGCACACAGTATATTTGACTATTTAATAAGCAAAATGCATGAGACTTATTTGGGTTAAGCAGTAATACCTCAACCATGAGAACACCAGGCATAATAGGCCTCTCTGGGAAATGGCCAGGGAAAAAGTTGTCATTAATCGTCACATTCTTAATAGCAACAGCTGAAACACCTGGGTTGTACTCAATTACTCTATCCACCAAAAGAAATGGAAACCTGCAAAATACCAAAACCCAAAACCCCATAAAGATCAAAACTTTAGAAACAATCACTAGAATTTACAATTTATCGAGACATTGTTAAATGACGAGAATTATGATTCCGGGAATCAAATTCTATTGTTTGGATATCATCATATAGAATGTCAAAAGTGATCAGAATTACTTTTTGTTTTTTTCTGAGAGGGTATTACATGTGTTATGGTGTGATAGCTTTCATGCTCAATATTCACAATTATCCAAGTCCACCGTTCCATGACTAGGGAAAATGGAAAGAGAATTGAAAACTTAATACAATTCTCAATGGTATATAACCAATTCAAAATGGTATATATGTACTAAGAGCATAATCATTCAGACCTAATAATACCCTGTTAGCAAATTTCAGGCATGTGTTCATGCAACTAGTAAACCAGTGAATACACAGTGAAGCAATTTCTGATTATGCTCAATTGACTCTGAATGATTATGCTCATAGTAGATATATAACATTTTCCAATTCTGGATTTCTTCCTCGAACACATTCATGTAGATATATACCATTTTCCAAATCATGATTTCTTCCTTGATCACAGAGCAACCATTTTGAACTCTATGCTAGATTTAATTTCTTCTGTCTTGAACTTGTAGGCAGTGGCGGATCAAGGATCCTTAATCTAGGCTAATGATCAGAAGTGCACAAGAATATATTTTTTTGGTCTGGAATAGCTTTGATTGGCCACAACGAAAACAGCACAAAATAACAAGATTACATAGACTAAGACAGAGCATCTAAACAAAGAAGAAACAGAGGAAGGATTGAAGGAACCACAACTACTGACTAGGAGTTTTTAACTCAAGAATTTGGGATCTTGGTTCTTTAATTCATGCCATCTAGCTATCATACCAATTCATGCAACTCCATACAACTGCATTTACCGATTTCCATTATTCCCTTCTCTTCCAGAAGCCTTTGAACCTATCTCATGGCAAAGATTTATCAATTTTATCTGCAATTTGTAGAGCAGCACTAAGGTTTCTATTCAATGTTTACCTACAAATTATATATACCTCTTCTATTCAATGTTTTGGCCTAAAAATCCAAAACCCACAAACCAAAAACATCTGAGAAACCAAAACCACTCACCTGTGAGGCAAGATTTCACGTATCTGATTGATATCAATCACTGTAGGAAAAGCTGGGAATCCTGAGATAAGATCCAGATATTAGTCTCACTTGCATGGTTTGCTAAAACATTATAAAAGCAATGAAATTGAAGTCAGGATTCAAGAATGCACTTACTCAATTCAATTGGGGTGTCTTTGGGGGCATCTTCTTGAGGAGAACAGCAAACAATGAGATTGGATTGGCGATTGGATATGAGAGAGGGAAGAGGAGAAGCTGAGAATGAAAGAGAGGCTGGAGATTGAACAAGCCTTCTGGGTTGAATAAGAGACTGAGCAGGAGTGAGAGACAAGAGGGAACTTGAAGTGGCTGACATCGTCTTTCAAACTCAAAAGAGCAGAGAGACAGAAGTGAAGTCAGGTTTGCTGTTGTGCCGATTTGCAGCGTCATATATTCAAAGACAAGGTCAAATGAGTCAAAACAGTTTTTTTTTTTCAGAAGAAAAATATTATTTGTGGTTAAATATTGCTTAAAGAATACAACTTTTTTTGGGTATTTATGCTCAAAGATTGTTGCTTACCCACTAAAGTCTGAGACTTGCATGCAATCAACAGAGTGTTTTTGCCAGATTGGTTCTAGCACAGAGGGGCATTGAAGTTATCGAACTCTAACATTGAGGCCATCTCTATGAAAATAATATTTTTTAGGTGCAACGGTTGGGGAGTGGTTGGATCTAGTGCAATATGACCAATTTGTCATCGTTAATTCTTAAGAGAATCAATCTCAACCAGATCAGCCAGGGTTTGTTCAAAAATTACAAACTTTGGTGGCCACCGGCCTTGTTTCTTGAGACAAATAAAACAAGTGAAAGCATTGTATACAAGGGTAGCTTATTCATGGTTCGTTTTTATGCTTATTAAGTCTTTTTTTTGTGTCGCATGTCAAAAGAAAATTTTCAATGGTGCTCATTTTCATTCTGCATGACAATAAGGGCTTGGTTACTGATTTTATTGCTGGTGTTTCTTAAGTGTTTTCTGATGTTCTTCAACTTCAGCATTTGTGCAATGAAATTAGTCAATTTTTTTTTTTGGGGGAAGTTTTACCAATTCTGTACGAGTTGGTTGGTGCAACGAATTGGGTGCACACTGTTCGACGAAATGACTGAATCATATAACACGGAATAACACCATTTGATTTCTTGCAGAAACAGAAGGAAGTTGGCAACATTTCTAGTTGCTTCTCAGTTGAATGGACCAAATCGTCAGAGGTAAATCAGGTAATTAAGGTTCAACTTTTCTATTGTTTTACTATGATACACATATTATTGGTCTCGTCCCCTTAAATTTGTTCTTTTCTGATATATAGTATTGTTATTTCCATGTTGTTCATGGCCATGAAAAGCATTACTGAATTAAAAAGATACCAAATGAATATCATGCATTGGGAAAGTGAAGTTTCACTCAGCAACTGCTCGGGGTATACTCATCAATTCAAATTTTAGACATGTTCCGGTTTCCTTTTGTGTATTTGTTGTTTCTGTTATTTATTTTCTGTTTCTATTTTTCTTGAAATGCTCCTTTTGTTTTTTAATGGCGAAAAAGGGTAGGGATGATGTTGATTGGTATCTTTGCATGTTTATGTATTAGTATAGCATATGTTTGCAATCCTTGTATTTAACAAAACACAACCAGCTTAATTTATTAAGCCCAATCAAGTGAATTTTGAAGTCGAAAATCAATTTGAAGAGCCAACATTGACAGGACCCGCCCCGGATTTCACCCTGAAATCCGAGTAAGATCCTGCGGGGACCACCTTAAGACTAACTCTATCGATAAATCGATAAGTCGATTTTAAAATGGACAACCCTAAAACCTGCAATCACCAAAACACTTCTAAATTCCAATTCCAACCTCAACACCTGGAGCCATCTGCTTCCCAAATCACAACAACCGCCACAAATAAATACAAAATCAAATTAATTTAATATTCAAAGGTTCACAGGTAATCAGAGCAATCTAACAAAATGAACTGGAATCACAAATGGAAATATAACAAGAAATAGAATAATAAGGGATCACAGATCCCACCTAGCGGAAGCCACAAAGATGATGACTATGCCTCGACTCCGAGTACTCTTGACCTCTGATCACTACTCTGCACACTGGGCGATTTTAAAACGAATGGCCCAGGGGAAAGTAAATTAAAAACGTTAGAGTGAGTGGATAAAAATAAAACAATTTAATATAATACTTTAATTGAAAGTATCATATTACTTTCTCAATATTTTAGAAATAAAACCACATTGCATGCTTTTAATAAAACGTGTTAAGAAAATCGTATTTAAAAATCAGCCCTGCTGATATATCAATTAAACAAATAATACTTTTGTTTATATATGTATTTCAAAACGAAATATTTTTGAACATCAATTAATAATATTTCACGACCAATCCCATTGGTCATATAAAAACCCAGCCCGCTGGTTCAGGAATTTATTAAATTACAGAAAGTCTCATAGAGAAAATATTCCCAAAAACCAAATAATATAAAATCATGACCAATCCCATTGGTCATATAATAGAATAGGGGAACGTTATTACCACCATTTAACAGTAGCCTCCAAGGCTAAGGGTCGAGCCTCCAAGACTCTCTCTATAGCGTCTCACGCTATGCCCGTACACGTCGACCACCGAGCGTGAATCTGACCTATGTGGTCAAGTCGTCACCTCGCATGGGCTCAGGCGACACTATGCCCGTATACGTCGACCACCGAGCGTGAATCTGACCTATGTGGTCAAGTCGTCACCTCACATGGGCTCAGGCGACCAATCTAGCTAGCATCAATATATATCTGACCCTGATATGGTGAAAATCCGAAAACAAAACAGAAAGTACGCTTCCCCTTATATATCATAAATCCGTACGGTCCCCGACTGCACATATGAGGCTTATAATAATCATTAGTATAATAGCCTCGGAGGAACATATATAAATATCCGACAATCCTCAATGTCATAAAAATAATTTCGAAAAGAATATATAATATCGACATGTCTCCCATGTCGTGAAACCATAAATTCCCTGGAAATCTCATTTCCGGTCTTTCAATTATAAAATACAATAACAACGATTAAGTATAATTTATCAAATCATACTATTTCCGGAAATCTCATTTCCGAGTACAATACGTACTACTAAAATAGTAGTAAAAGTATAACCCAAATCCATAATTTATTTTAAATATTAAATCAACAATTATAACAGAAGTATATGAATTATAGACTTTCGATAATTCATATCATACTTACGAACTCATTTAATTAAATAAATTACATTTCAATAAAACGTAATTGCATGTGTTGACAGTAGCCGCAGAGGGGCTACAGCAGGCCCACAGACCCGCAGCAAGTGCACCAGGGCCCGGCCCAAGGCCCGGGACCGGATCACCAGCACCCCGGCTATATCTCCATTGTTCCACATCACCGGTGCCGCACTCAGAAGCAGTGCCATCGGGCGCCTGAAGTAGCTTCATGAGTAGGGAAATGTGTAGTAGTGTGGGTTTGTGTCCCACATTGGAGAAGTTGTAAAGGAGGGAGCCTTCCTTCTCTACAAATAGGAGGCTTCCCCCTTAGTGTTAAGGATCTTGGTTCCAAGGCATTCCACCCTTGTAACCCGATGGCTTATTGGGCATGCCTACTGGATTCCAAGTAGACGTAGCCGTGCCCTCCGATGGCACGGTGAACCACTATACATCGTTGTGTTCCTGTTCTATCTTTATTATTGTGTATCTACCAGGTCCCCGGGTTTAGGCAGAAACAATTGGCGCCGTCGGTGGGAAGGCTTACAAAAAGCTGTGTTGCTCTGCCGGCAAGCTACTGCCCGGACAACAGGTCAACCAGGCTGGCAGCCCAGCCTAGGCCAGCAACCTGCCCAGCTAGCCCGCCCAGCTTGCCCGCCTAGTATAAGTCAGCAGGCCAGGCAACCCAGCCCGGTGAACCCTGCCCTGTCAAACCGGTCAGCGGCCCGTGTGGCCCAGTCAACGGGTCAACCCGGTTTCGTCCTCCCCGAGCGGCAGACCCCTCCGGTCCAGTGCAGCTTCGTCCTCCCGGTGCGGCAGGCTCCTTCGGTCCGGTGCTGCTCACCTCCGGCTGTCGAGCGGTCGTCTCCTCGGAGCAGTCCCGATCGGTCGGTGTAGGCTTCGTCAGCACGAGCATGGTCGCGTGCACGCCGAGCGAGTCAACCCCGCCCGGGTCAGTGGGTCAGCAGGATCGCCAGGCGCCCGCGCAGCCGCGCTCCTCCCTCTCCGGTCCGGTGTGGCTCGTCCCCCGGTGCAGCAGCTTCCAGCAGGGTCCGGTCCGGTACCGTTGCAGCTCGTCTCCGAGATGGAGAGCACCGGCCGAGAGTGGTGCCGGCCGAGAGAGTCCGGCCGAGAGAGAGCCCCGAGCGGGAGAGAGGTCCGGAGCGCCTCGTCTCCGGTGCAGCAGGTCCGGCCAGGCTCGTCTCCGGTGCAGCTCGTCTGCTCCTCCGGTGCAGCTCGTCTCCGGGGCGCCCGGACGAGAGTCCCCGGCCGAGGGAGAGATGCCGGCCGAGGGGGGATGCCGGCCGAGAGAGTCCCCGAGCGGGAGAGAGTCCGGCCGAGAAGCAATCAGAGCAGAGGAAGAAAAAGAGAAATTGGCGGGAAATCAGAAATTCAAAGCTGCATGGTCCACCGGTCAACATGTCACCCCATGCAAGATGGGCCGGGCCGGGCTTGGGCAGCAGCAGCGGATTGGGCAGGCTGGACTGGCTTGGGCACCCAGCAATCTTCTCTGGACACCCACTGCTCCAAACAGCGAAATCAAGCTGCTCTCTAGACCCGTAGACATTCACCGGGCAACTCGGGAATCATTCTCGCATGCTATTCCAACACCCGACAGCTTTCTCCAAAGCTAAGTATTCTAATTTATTTATTATTACTCAACGCATGCTTCACCTGTGCATAATCTGTTGGGAAATAGTGATAATTAGACATGTGATAAAAGCACGAACTCATATCAGTATGCATCGTTGCACGCATGTCATTATGCGCTTATCAGTGCTGCTCATATCATTATGCATCGTTGCACGCATGTCATTATGCGCTTATCAGTGTTGCTCATATCATTATGCATCGGTTGATCATCTCAGCACTGCAATGCATCGCATATCAGTATGCATCGTTGCACGCATGTCATTATGCGCTTATCAGTGCTGCTCATATCATTATGCATCGGTTGATCATCTCAGCATTGATGCATCGCATATCAGTATGTATCGTTGCACGCATGTCATTATGCGCTTATCAGTGCTGCTCATATCATTATGCATAGCATTACATCAGCACTATCTCACCGGTTATGTAATATTCAACCGGCTCCATGGCTCTCACCGGTTAGGTAACATTCAACCGGCTCCATGACAAACGCATGGGCTTTATAAACCCGGGCGAGTTTACATCTAACACATGTACTCTTGTCCAGCAGGATAAAAACCCTGCATCGCACTGAACTGCGATACATTTGGGGATACATGGCGAGACTCGTTATCTCAACGCCACTCCACCGGGCAGATTGTTTCTCTAACACAGAACAAGTCTCCCCGCAGGCTAACAAACCTGCACATTACCTCAACACTTATCCAACAAAAGCTGAGAAGAACTAGCAAGTGTTAATCGGCGCTTCAACATAGCCGCAACACTCTCCGGGGTACCTGTTGGCTTATTCCACGCACCAACAGGTCTCCCCGCAGGCTAGCAGACTTACCCCACGCTTATTCCAGTACAAGCTGGGCTGAGTCACCGGTGACCGGGTAACTGTACTGGGGGACTCGTTCCGACATGGCTGTCCACCGGTCGAGTCCTCACATCATCATCCCATACATTCATCTGGGTTTCAACCCGCTCCACATTCACGGTCATATCAGAATGCATCGCATCAATGCATCGCCACCATTATGCATCTCATTACAATGCATCGCACTACGGTGCACTCATTTCAATGCATCGCATCAAGGAATCGCCGTGCTCCGATCCGTCCAATATGGCAGAACGCCCGGACGGAATCGCCGTGCTCACCGATCTGTCCGATGTGGCAGAACGCCCGGACGGAATCGCCGTGCTCTTCGATCCGTCCGATATGGCAGAACGCCCGGACAGAATCGCCGTGCTCACCGATCCGTCCGATATGGCAGAACGCCCGGACGGAATCGCCGTGCTCACCGATCCATCCGATGTGGCAGAACGCCCGGACGGAATCGCAGTGCTCTCCGATCCGTCCGATTGGCAGAACGCCCGGACGGAATCGCCGTGCTCTCCGATCCGTCCGATATGGCAGAACGCCCGGACGGAATCGCCGTGCTCACCGATCAGTCCGATATGGCAGAACGCCCGGACGGAATCGCCGTGCTCACCGATCCGTTCGATGTGGCAGAACGCCCGGACGGAATCGTCGTGCTCACCGATCCGTCCGATATGGCAGAACGTCCGGACGGAATCGCCGTGCTCACCGATCCGTCCGATTGGCAGAACGCCCGGACGGAATCGCTTTGCTCACCGATCCGTCCGATATGGCAGAACGCCCGGACGGAATCGCCGTGCTCACCGATCCGTCCGATGGCAGAACACCCGGACGAAATCGCCGTGCTCCGATCCGTCACCGGTTCCGCACCGCTGAGCCAAAGCCTTGGCCGTTCGCCGACCGGTCATATCCGGCGGGCCACCCCCTCCAGCGGGTCGCCCCGGATTCAGCCGACCGGTCCTATCCGGCGGGCCACCCCCTCCAGCGGGTCGCCCCGGATTCAGCCGACCGGTCCTAGCCAGCGGGCCACCCCCTCCAGCGGGTCGTCCCGGATTCAGCCGACCGGTCCTATCCGACGGGCTACCCCCTCCAGCGGGTCGCCCCGGATTCAGCCGACCGGTCTTATCCGGCGGGTCACCCCAGCCAGCGGGTCACCCCGGATTCAGCAGGCCCGGTCCTGTTCAGCAGCGGCTCTGCTCGGTTAGGCTTCAGCGCCGGCCGAACCCGGATCCTCCTTAGGCACCCACCGCCGCTCCAGCACCCGGCACAGACGGTACTCACCTCGGTCACGCCCAATCTTCAACGCGGACTTAGGGGACTGGGCACCGTTAGGTTGGTAACCCTGCGGGTCTGCGGGACAAGAGCAAGACAGAATTAAGTCCCCATTCAAGATTGCACTTGACCGGGAACTTGGGGGACTTGTTGACAGTAGCCGCAGAGGGGCTACAGCAGGCCCACAGACCAGCAGCAAGTGCACCAGGGCCCGGCCCAAGGCCCGGGACAGGATCACCAGCACCCCGGCTACATCTCCATTGTTCCACATCACTGGTGCCGCACTCGGAAGCAGTGCCACCGGGCACCTGAAGTAGCTTCATGAGTAGGGAAATGTGTAGTAGTGTGGGTTTGTGTCCCACATTGGAGAAGTTGTAAAGGAGGGAGCCTTCCTTCTCTACAAATAGGAGGCTTCCCCCTTAGTGTTAAGGATCTTGGTTCCAAGGTATTCCACCCTTGTAACCCGATGGCTTATTGGGCATGCCTACTGGATTCCAAGTAGACGTAGCCGTGCCCTCCGATGACACGGTGAACCACTATACATCGTTGTGTTCCTGTTCTATCGTTATTATTGTGTATCTACCAGGCCCCCGGGTTTAGGCAGAAACAACATGCATTTATTTTTAAAATAAAATCCACTCACAGTACGGCCGAGCGTGCCGCTATTCCTCGCTCTCATTACGTCGAGTAATTTCTCGACCTGTAACAGAGACGTAATTATAAATATTTCAAACTTCGGAATTAAATTATAAAAGTTAAATCTACAGACGTCCTCACTCGCACGAAATCTCCTAATTTTCTCTTTTTCAGTTATCGGTATAGGAATTACGCCTCAATACTGAAAATCTACGTCCGAAATTACTCAGGACACCCACCTCGTGTCCGATTAATCCTTTTACTAGTTATTTCGTCGTAAAACCCTTTTAAAACAACTTTTACCTTTTTACGGTAAGTCCACAGTAACTTTTAATGGTCAAACAATAATTATTCTAGGTAAAACAGTAATTCTGAAAGTCAAACAGTAAATGGTTAAAATCTAATTACTATTTACCATTTACTTTTACTGTTTACTATTTACTTTTCACCTTTTACCGTTTACTCTTACATTTTACTGTTTCATTGTTCATCATCTCCTACCTCACGCCGCCACCGCCGCCGGCAGCGCCGCCACAGGAGGCAAAACCACCTCCAATCGATCCCAAATTTCCACAGCAGTATCGCCACCACCTCGGGGACTCATCCCCGACGTCCCCGCCGCCAAAAACCAGCGCAGCCGCCGCAAACGGCGGCCGGCACCGCGGTCCAAAAGTCCCAAATTCAAATTTCTCCAAAATTCAACCAATTCAACCAATTCAACATCAAAATACACCCAATCGACTCCAATCATCGTCCTAAACCCAATTCTAGCCTCAAAATCCACCAAAATCACAACCTCCACCGAAATCCTAAAAACCCTAAAAATTTCAAATTCTAAATTCTCCTTACCTGGATCGATTTGGATCGATTCTTTTGGTGGGATTACTACACGAGTCAAGGTCTCCATTTCCCCCCTAAAATCGGGCCAAGAAGTGGCTGGAGGAGGGAGTTTCGTTCGGTCTCGGGCGTCGCACTGCCGAACAGCGGCGAACCACGCCGCCACGCTGCCACAGACGCGAAGAGGAGGCCGAGCCGGTCCGAACGTGACCGGTGCGACGGTCCAGTTCGGCCGGACGGCGGAGTTGGGTGGAGGCAGGGAGCGGGTCGGGGTCGGCCGATAGGGGGAGAGGAGAGAGAAAAGAGAGAGAAGAAAAAGAAAGAAAAGAAAAAGAAAAAGGAAAAGGAAAGTTTCCCGTTCGGGAAATTTTTCATTTCCCGCTATTTATACTCGTCCAAAAATCGGACAATTTCCGATTTTACATCGTAACTTTTTCGTACGAACTCCAAATTGAGCATGCTACGTGTCCACAAACTCGTTTCAACGTCTTCTATCTCGTTATGAAATAAAATCCTCGGTCGAGTCAACTTATTTAAAAGTCAACCTTTAGAACTTTCAAATCGTAAAAACAATTCCCGAGGAGTAAAAGTAAAAGTAAACCAGTTAAAAGATAATTCGAGGTTCGGGTCGTATCAAACATAATCTCTTTGCACTCAGGTATAAATCATGCATATACATATCATGCGTTTTCATTTAGGATAGAACTTCTGCCTGCTATCCTAAAACTTTTGTACTGCTTGATATACTCATTAATCAGACGATTTTTTGAAGATCTTTTTCTTAGTTAAAAGATCTTTTGCTTTTGAAGTTAGGATATGACTTCTGCCTGATTAATCAGAAGATATTTTCCTTGGTTAAAAGATCTTCTGCTTTTGAAGTTGGATGATTTTCTGGAACTCTCTTACTTAGTTGAAAATATCTAGCTCTTTTAAATGCTCATCATATCTCATTAAATGTAAATGAGATTGTGTCCCCTTTCTTGTTAATATCTTCAAGCTGTTTGAAAGATATCTTCCGTCTCATACAGTGGCTGCTGCCATGTTGCATGTCTTAGTGTTGCCCTAGTCAAGTGGATTGTACTAGGTTTGTCATAAACACTTTGCTAAGATGATTGTGTCCCCTCTCCCCTTAATATCTTTTTACTATTAAGAAGATATTATTTTTCGCTCAATAGTGTCCTACCTGATATTTTGATATTGGATACTATGTCATGTTAGTTTTTATTGGCTATATGTATGCTCCCATGGAGCCTCACTCATGCATATATAAAGGGGCATAAATCTCTTTGCTCCTCTGGTTGTTCAAAATGTAGTCTTACATTTTTATGTTGTTAGGTTTTATTCCCTTGCATGTCCATTTGCTCTAAGTCTTCCTTGTGTGATTGTAAACCTTAGAGCTGGACACAAAACCATTTTGCAACAACCCATATCATTTATTTATCTTCTATTGAAATCTTGTTTCTATATATCTTGCATTGTTCCAATAAGCTCAGGGTTATACTTGTGTTATAATCTTTTGAGGTTGAACAAAATCTTTTCAAAACTCATATAGCATGTTGCATACCATGAAGTGATGATGGGTGATGCAATATATTCATGAAGTGTCCTTGACAGATTCAGTTGAGTGTAACTGAGGTCTTGATTTGGAACTTCTGCAGCTTACTTGTGAACAAACACTTGAGAGGTAAGTGAGGTAGAACAGTCGAGAGATTAGGATAGTCTAAGACAGGATGCAAACGTGGTTTGTGATCCCCGTGTTGCTACATACTTGTAATAAGTGTTGTGTGTCATAGTGAAGAAGGTTTGCTCTCCAAGAGTTGGGAGCACGTAATTTTTCTCCATGTTGTAGGGTTTCTGCGAGTAAAAAACATCTTGGTGTTGTTTGTTTATTGCTGCACCAACTACTGTTATCCCTAAGAGTAAAATCGAACGATTTCAAGATCCCCCACCCCCCCTCTTTCTCTCTCCCGCTAGGACCTTCATAATAGTCTTACAATGAGATATCACTAAAAAACGGGGGATTCAACCTTGAAAATTAATGTTGCCGTTAAGAATGAATATACAGCAAACTGAAGCAACCTTCAAGCTATAAAAGACACCAATCAATAGTGTTCGCTCAAAAGTGTTCATCTAGAATTGATAAAAATTGCAGAAAGAATATTGATTGAAAACAATATTACCGATACAGAAACAAGTTTGTTCCATAAGGATAGAAATTTATTTAGGTTCAGTGTAAGGATGCTTGGTTATTAGCATTTAAAACCACATCAAGCATCAGAGATAAATACCACTTTTCTGTTTTTCTCATTTTATTTAATAGAGTCCAAAGTCAGCTAAATTTATCAGCATTATTCCAGTCTAAGCTAATTGAGTTTTATATAGTTATTCTCAATCATCCATTTGAGGCTCCAGTGATCGTACTGACACTTGTAAGACCAGTACGCCCAACCAAAAGTCGCACGGCCGTAGACATCTAGTTGTGCTGTGGCGAATCTCTGGTAGTCTTGCTTAGATGCTCCATTGACTGGCCATTCTGCAACCCATTCCCCTGTAGATTGTACATAGTATGAAGCTCAGTCTCAAACAATGTAGCTTGCCAGGCCTTAGTATTGTAATTTTGATTGTTTAAAGAAAAGCAAACAAAATGGCCATAGATTGACAGGTACTAATTGCTTGGATCGTGTCTTACCAACAAAAGTCAGGGGTCCATTAGAAGTTGTCACAGCAGCGAGATCAGCAGCTCGTTGTTTATAGATGAAATCGATGTGTTGTTGCACATTAAAGCCATTAAACATGTCTATATACAGGCTGTAGTAATGCACGTCTATGACTACCTTACTGAGGCCTTGGGCAAATGAGAGGAGCTCCTTTGGATCAGCAGGTCCCAAGCGGTTTGATAGGATCACATAGGCACTTGAAGTGTACTTCCTTACTGCATCATAACCAGCTTTGTAATACCTTTTGAGGATGTCTAGTGTCACAAGTGGTGCCCAAGGCTCATTTATTAACTCAATTGCTGCAAGAGCTGGATTTTTAGCATATCTGCACATTGGTTGTTTGCGATCAATCTTCCTTAGCATATATTTGGGTGTGTGTGTGCGTGTTGTAAGAATGCATATGGACAATGTGTAGGCATTTAATTAACCTTGCTGCTAGGAAATCTATAACTTTCACGGTGTCCTGTATGTTGGAATCTCCAAATTCCAGATACCCATCTCTTGTTGCACTGTGATCCATACCGTTTTGGGAACCTTGAACTGCATGTAGATCTATAATCACCTTCAACCCATATTTTCTGCATGGAAATAAGGAGTAAAACATTAATTACACTAATTTGAAGAATTTTTCTCTCCGGTTACCATTTTCTTATAAATTTGTGTTAGTTTTAAATTTTAATAGTTATACATTTGCCAGTACTTACTGTGCCCAAGTGAAAGCATTGTCCAAGGCTCGCAATGATCCACCGACAAAAGGCTTTGGAGGTGTTGGATCATATGCAATCCACCATCCAACTGGGATCCTCACAGCATTCAAGCCGTTGGACGACAAGAATCTGAAATCCTCTTCAGTGATATAAGAGTTCCGGTGGTCCTGTATGTCAGGTATATACAGGTTTAACGTCAACTACAAGTTTTGATTGATTGTGTGCTTCTATCTGTTTAAACAGTTGAGTTACATCAGATTAGTTCTGCTTTTCTTTATGATAAGATGTAAATTACCTGCAGGACTTGAGCAGCTTTATCTGGACTAAAACCATTTGAGATTTGGTATTCACCTTCTAGGGAGCCTACTATTGAGATAATAAACACTGATGGATTACTGTCTTCCCAGCCTGAGCCTCCATTATAATCTGCAGTAAGTACCGTATCTGATTTCGCCTAATCACAACAAAAAGTTTGTCATTCAGTTTCTAATTCCTCTTTTATTCAATCTATAAAAGTTTGACTGAATTTGAAAGTTTACAACGAATTTACAGATTTTAATGGAATATTCATGGTATTGTCTGTCTAATACATTGTTAAATAGTACTAGAGAAATTCCCTTCAAACACATGAGCTGATCTAATAACACAGTATCTGACTAAAACTCTATTTTTCATGCTGAGGCTACCAGAAAGATACGTACCTGGAGAAATAAGCCATTGGAGGCTTGAATGCGAATCCTATTTGGCTCGTCATTTTTCCTTATAATTCGAAAAGTTTCTGTGTCACCAGGTACATCTTTCATTGCTACTATCCTGTTGGTTTCCTGGCGTGACAATCCGACAAACTGCTTGTTTGATACTCGAAAGTTAAAAGAATTTTCATTGATCCTCCACAGCTGCATTTGATACATAAAGGAAGAAAATCACTTGATGCACGGAAAGTACATGTAGAGCTAAAGATAAGTTACCAATAATCTGGAGAGCTCACCCTGAAAGTTTCCCAATTAGACGCTGAAGTACGGTTAATAACAATAATGGAATTACCCCCATTTTCTGCAGCCAAAAATTTCTGAAACTTTGTGGACTTCAATTGCACCGCTGTCCCATCCTTTTAATGCATCATAAAAATTAAAAGCTTCAAATTACTGATCAATGTAGTTGAATATCTCATTAAATACAAAACACTACCAGCTAGCAGCAACTACTATACCAAAAGATCTCTGTTAGGTATTCCATCAAAGAGAGAAGGCTTCATCCAACCCTCTATAACAAGCCAGTTCCCAAGATTCACAGATTTTAATGGCAACTTCAAGTTCTGTGCTGATGAAAGAGAAGCTAAACATAACAAGTAAAGAGACAAAACTGGGTAGATATTATAGGATGACATCTTTCTATATTTCAATGACAAATGAAAAGACTTCAGTTACATTTATAGTAGCAAAAGTTTGGCAGAGTTAGAGCATTCAGTAGTAGATGTACTATTCAAACTTCATTGACTTGATTTGATCTTCAAGTCTATATGTTAAGGATGGGGACACCATGGGATTGCCGGAATTTAATTAGAACTTTAAGCTAGAATTGCTGAAAGCATGGGGTTTACATATAGTTAGGGTGGTTAAAGCCTTATAGAAGGTGCCTTTCGGTTTACGTAGATGCCACACCACTTGACAGAGGTGTTTAAAGTCTCACACAGCAAGGCTGCTATGCATTGAGACCAAGTTGCAGTGTTGGACACTTTTGGACCCAGATAGATGTTCAGTGTTTTGCTGTTACTTCTGACTTTTCTGGTCATCTCATGGAGTATTTATCTATCTATACATTTCAATGATTTCATGCTATAAAGCTAAGTCTGAAGTTTGGTGTCATTTACCTTCACTAGATTATAGAATGTGCATACTACTCTTCAGCTTAAAAAGTAAAAATTTCAAACAGAATATGAGGTCCATAGTCATCATATTTCTTTGCTGGCTGCTTCATTGTATATCTTCTTCTCGAGACACTCTTGCTCCTTCACATGTTCTATTTTTCAATGATGTTAATCATATTATGCTGGGACTGAAGGTCCTAGAGGGGGGTGAATAGGACACTTTGCAACTTTTTCGTTATGCGTTGTAATCCGAGGCTAGCAAGGAGATGTGTTATCCCGATTAACAGTTTGCAACGATTATGCAAGAATTGAAAAAGATTGCTAAAAGTAAAAACAACACAGAGATGTTTTTCTTTAACGCAGAAACCCTGAACTCAGGGAAGAAAACTGCGTGCCCTTATCCCAAGGACAAACCTTTCCACTATGTGATTCGTAGACTTATACAAGAATAGAGCCTGGGATACCAGACCTTATTGTTATCATGTTCTATGACTCTACCTAGTCTAACTAGAACGCTCTCCCATCTTGTCCCCTAAGTCCTCACACATGAAAGGGATACAAGAGCTTCACTCAGACCTTAATTACACCCTAGCTAACTCTGCTTGTGAACTCTTGGGGTCGTTGCACCTCCAATCACAACCTCATGTATTGGAATGCAAATGCTTTATGATTTTAGAAAAACGGTTTTTGATTTCTCAAGCTCTAAGATTTATAATCACTAGGAAGACTTAGAGCATTAGAGAGTAAGAACACAGCCAAGCCGATATTCTTAAATAATAACAAAAACACAAATGAATTTGACCACCAAGCAAAATCACTTTGCTTGGTATTTATAGGCAAGTGTAAGTTGCTTAAGAGAGCAATACGCATGCCAATAAACTAAGGAGGTTTGTCCTTATGTGCTTGGCTTAGATGCTGTTGAAATCCTTTGTCGAACAAAGCCAAGGACAAGAGGACAAAACCAACTTTCCAAAAATAGCTAACTTTTCATAAGAAGGAAAAAGGTTTTGCAAAAAGCATTCCATAAGAATGTTAACAATAAGGAAAGGCAAAACAACTCCCTTCTAGGATCATACAGCCTACTATCAAATGCATAGGTAAGTGTAACACAAACCAAGCATAAACAAAAGGGACCTTGAAACCCTCAAGGTCACGGGTTGAAGAAAACTTCACCCTTTGATAGTTTGAGCGCCAAGAGCATCACATGCTTGGCTGGCTGTTTGAATTTGAAAAGCAAATCGACTGGAAACAGCTGGAAATGCATTGAGAAGATAAATCACAGTTTTCAAGACGATTTAAACAAAGCTATAAAAATACCCAGAAAACCGGTATACATAACAGTACTCCTATCCTTAGTAGCAAACTTAGGATACAAAGTGGTACTGCTATCCTCAGTGAAAACATGATATGAATATGCATGAATATACCTAGGTTTACTGAGGTTATGTTGGGCCTTGAATTTGGTTGGGCTTCATGGCTTCATTTGTACTTGTGCTGGGACTCATCTTACTGCATCTTGGGCTGAGTTTTGGTCCATAAAGGGAACTGCCAACATCTTTCTACTTACAATCTCCCCCTTTGGCATTCCTGGACAAAACACACCTAGCTATCCAAAACAACTAGTTCTAACCAACAAAATCAGCAGCACAGATTCCTCAAGATACACAACCTGTCCTTAAGAAAACTAAACAAGAACACAAGTGAAGACATAGAGAATATTTAGGATAGCCAAGGCATTATAAATCAGATGCACATTCTCAGATAATTTAATAACTGAAATAAGCATGGAATAGTTCAGCACAACCAACATAATGCCCTACAACTAGTTCTCCCCCTTTTTGTCACAGAAGGACAAAGGGAAACAGAGAACATCCATGTTCAACAGTTAGTTAATCAAAGGAACAGAAAACAGACAGTGTCTCAACAAAACAGGGCAAACAAAAACAAAACAAGAAAACAACAGAAAAACAGGGCTGGCAAGAGTATCAGACATCCTCATCCTCATCACTAATGTACTCGACATCGTCATCTCCTGAGATGGAGCGATCCGAAGACTCCCCCTGAGTTTGATCCTCCCTGCCCGCAGGCTCCTGAGCACGAAGCTGACCATCTGAGCTGGACGCAGAGTCAGAGGCTGAATGATTGCTGGGGTTGGCCGCTTGTGCAAGTTCATCCATGTGAGTCTTCAATTCCTCAAACTTCTGAGAGAAAGAGACTTTGAGATCCTCAACGGCAGACTGGATGGCCTCCTTCAGCTCCTTCTTGAGACTCGTATGCCCTAGAGACTCAACATACATCCCAGCTTGGGACACAGATTTGTGAACGGAGGTCAGATCAATCGGAGGAATGGGGGGAAGAACCGCATCACCATCTCGGGTATTCACACCCGCATCATAGCAAAGAAGACAAATAACCCCGGGAAAGACAAGCGAGCTTTTGGCAGAGTTGCGCTGGGCAACAGCAGCCTTGTGGATGGCTTGATAGATGAAGTACTCTGCTGGAAAGGGAGGGTTATTATCCTGAAGCAAATAGGAGATGAAGGCTCCTTGGCGTTTGGTGATTTTGCTGGTTTGAGTGGAGGGAGTGAGAAGAGACCGAACAACAAAACCCAAAACCTTTACAAACTCAGGCATGTATTGACTCGCTAGACAGACAGTAGGAATGGGAGCTTGGGAGGGAGTCGAGTACAAAACCTCAGCAAGGTCAGTCAAAGAGACAGTGGTGAGGTGCTTTCGGATGAGATCGAGGTCAACAGTCCTGGTGGTGGGGAGACTAAGAACCCTACGGATACTAGCAGGAGAGATGTTAATTACACGATTTCGAACCCAGATCTGGAGATCCTTGGAGGGGGCCTTAAGCTTAACCTTCAATGCCATGTCCTCAGAGAAATTGGCATAGAATTCCTGGACTATGGTCAGATTGATAATAGGCAGGGAGGCTAAGGGGTCTACCCATCCTAATTGTTGGATTTTATCTTTAACAAAACTAGGAAGGGTATCAAATTAAGGCCAGTTTCTTTTCATACACCACCGGACGACCGATGGTACAAGTGGTAAACAAAGATCTAGCTTCCTCAGAAACGAAATGCTCTATAGGGGGAACAGGCAGTACCTCAATAACCTTGCGCTTGAGAGGGATAGCCTCGTTGGTATCCCTAGGCAGAGTGACGCGAGGTTTCTTCTGGGGTTTGGGAGGTTTGGCTGTCTTGCTATCCTTGCGACCAAACAGTGAACCACGCTTGCGAGGAGGCTTTTGTTTCTCGGACTGTGAGGGAGCAACAGCCTTCCCTTTAACCTTGGATGGTCCAGCATCCTTAGATTTGGCAGCAGCCTTCTTGCTCGACGTCGGAGGGCTCGGGGCAGCGGCTTTGACCGGTGAGACCCTGAATTCTTGATCAGAGCTGTTCGTGCCATCCAGAGAGCTAGTCTCCACCATGATGGGGTCCGATTCCTCGGTCCTTGCTGGGGAGACGACCGGGGCGACCTGGGCAGACCTCTTAGCAGGAGTGGTTGCTGGCAGAGTTCCCGGAGAAAGAGTGGCAGATCGACTACGAAGTCGAGAGGCGAGTGGAACAGACGAGACTTGGTGTGGCCGAGGCGTCTTTTGTGAACCGGAGCCACTCGCCGAAGCATCCTTCTTTCGCTTCTTTAGGTCAGACCATTGCATGGCAATGGTGACACCGCCAGAGGCTCTAGTGCGAGCCTGGCTGCGAGGGGACCCAGCAGAGGTGGGTCCAAACAGATCCTCCATGTTTGTGGTTCCTGTGGAGGGAACGGAAGGGCCAGTGGCGGACGCAAGAGGGGACTTCTCATGTTCGAGAGGACCCAGAGGAGAGTGAGTTGGGGAGTGATCAGCCATGCGACCAGCTACAATGGAGGAAGGAGAAGGAGAAACAGAGAAGAAATTCGAAGTGGAGGTGATGGGGTGAGACGAAGTGGGAAAATGGGAGCAATAAAGCAGGACGACGTGATTTGACGTTTGGCCTTGGTAATTGCAACTCAATCCATTACCACACGCAAAGGGAGACGAAAGGGAACCGAACCACCAAAAACAGTTTCTCTTCTCAAGGGGAGAGAACACGTGTCCATGCAGAAAGTGGACTTAAGGAACCTTGGGCCAAGACCAGGTCAAAGAGCCTAAATAGATGGACTAGGGCCGACTGACATGTCCTCATAGAAAAAGCGATTTTCCTACTTTTTCAAACAGTATAAAAGGCACAAAGGCACACTCAGCATTTAATGATGAACAGTGATCGTTGTTAAGCACACTTTACAACCTTAAGAGAACAAAAGTGAAAGCAATTGGTGTAAGAACCCATGTGCATAAAACTTCTCCCCCTTAGAATAGCCGTTCAACAAAAGGAGAAAACAAAAAAAAAGTCACGGGATGAGATTTACCTTTTCAGATCCAAGGGTTTGCATAATGGTCAAAGCATAGACTCACAAAGTGAGACACCTTTTAGCCACTCACAAATAACCAAATTTTGAGCAAAGCATGTACATGTGACTGTCTAGTTGAGTGAATATGGTCCAAAGTGAACAGAACAAAATCCGTGAAGTGTGTGAGAAATATTTCATAGACACAAGGCGGACTCATGGAGATGCATCAAGTGAGTTGGAAACTGAGTAGCAGGCTGAGGATAGTAACGGTTGTATCCAGCCTTGTAGCACCAGTAGGGTTTTCTTCCTTATAGCTACACAATTCCAGTTCTCTTAGGCATTTGTGCCCATATGTTCACATATTTAGTTCTTTTTGGCCATTCTGGAACAATCATCCTCATAGGGTTATATGTAATTAAAATTTTGATAGTCCAAGTAGACTTTATCAAAACCCCATCGAAGGATAGAAGACATTCCAGGCATCCCCACTGATCCATGTAGCAAACCTATTCACTAATGACTCCCAAGTCAGTTGACTTTAGGACATTAAGCATAACAAGGATGCTCCTAAGAGTGAAAGGCTCGGATTCTTTAGTGGAAGAAGCAGCTCACATATCAAATATTTTTCCTTTTTTTTTTAAAGATCAAGCAAGTTCTTTCACTGGGGAGATAAAGCCATTCTCGTTTCTGCCTTCCAAAGAATCGTGGATGCGACCCAATGAAAAACTACTTTGAGAATAACCTGACCTAGATATTCAACAAAAAAACCACCGTGGTGACCAAGCCACTCTCGTTTCTGCCTTCTAACGAATCGCGGACACGACCCAAGAGATGACTACTTTGAGAGTAACCTGGCCATAAGCAATCCTCAAACCTCCATCTCACTTGATACAAGCCCATTGAGCAAAGCATAATGTGGGAGAAATGTGTACAAATAGCGTGAAACTCGTTCTGAGATGTAGACCACGATACAATCAAATAGAGGGCAGATGCACAAGCACATGAGCTACCGTAAAGTGATCATTCAGGTAGTAAAGGACGCAAAACTTAGGTCAAGTTCAATGACTACTGAGGATACCAACACATATTCCTATCCCGTGAGGCTGAGAACAAAAACTTCTAAACTAGATGTAAACCCTTTTTTTTTTTTTTCAAATAAAAACTATGTACAAGGCATGTTCTCAGGGGAAGATTAGTGTGGGCCACAGATACCAATTGCCTTCCTTAGGCTAGTGAACCTAAGGTTGTCAAGTGGTTTTGTGAACAAATCAGCCAATTGCTTTTCAGTGGGAATAAAAGTCAACTCAAGCAAGTTATCTTCTACCAAGTTTCGGATGAAATGATATCTAATCTCTATATGCTTTGTCCTAGAATGCAGCACAGGATTCTTAGAGATGTTGATAGCAGAAGTATTGTCACAGAATAGGGATAGAACCACTTGTTGAAATCCGTAGTCTGCGAGCATATGTTTCATCCACAAAAGTTGTGTGCAGCAGGTTCCGGCAGCAATGTATTCTGCCTGAGCTGTGGACAGGGACACACAGTTCTGCTTCTTGCTATGCCACGAAACAAGGTTGTTTCCCACAAAGAAAGCACCGCCGGAAGTACTTTTCCGGTCATTCGCATCTCCTGCCCAATCCGAGTCGGAATATCCTGCAACTTCACAGTTAGTGTCGAAAGTATAGCTAATCACAAGGTCAGTTGTACCTGCAATGTACTTGATAATGCGCTTGACCGCCTTTACGTGTGATTCCTTTGGATTAGCTTGGTACCGAGCACAAACCCCTACACTATAGCATATGTCAGGTCTGCTAGCTGTTAAGTACAGCAGGCTACCAATCATGCTACGGTAGTTGAACTGATCAGCACCAACTCCATCAAGATCGACTGTGATTTTGCAACTAGTTCCCATCGAATTTGTGACTGGAGAGGATGTTTCCATCCCAAACTTCTTCACGAGTTCCTTGGCATACTTGGATTGAGATATAAACAGGCCATCAATCTTTTGGTCAACTTGCAAACCTAAGAAGTAGGTCAGTTTCCCATAGTGGCTCATCTCAAACTCCTTAGACATAAGATCAGAAAATTCTTTAACCAAGTTATCGGAAGTCGATCCAAAAACAATATCATCCACATAGATTTGAGCAATAAACATATCCTTAGAGGTGATTTTTACAAACATAGTCTTATCAACTGAACCTCTAACATAACCATGCTCAAGAAGGTGTGTGGACAACCTCTCATACCAAGCTCTAGGTGCCTGTTTAAGGCCATAAAGAGCTTTATCTAATCTGTACACATGATCAGGATGGCTAGAGCTTTGGAAGCCTGGAGGTTGTGCAACATACACTTCCTCCTTAAGAATGACATTCAAGAAGCCACTCTTCACATCCATTTGGTACAGGGTAAACCTCAAGTAACACGCTATTGCCAAAAGCAACCTAACTGATTCCAACCTTGCAACCGGGGCAAAGGTTTCATCAAAATCAAGTCCCTCTATTTGCGAGTAACCTTGAACAACCAATCTAGCCTTGTTCCTGGTTATCACACCTTTCTCATCAGACTTGTTCTTGAACACCCATTTGGTGCCAATTACATTCTTGTTTTCAGGTCGTGGCACAAGGTGCCAAACCTTACTTCTCTCAAATTGATTCAATTCATCTTGCATGGCATTAATCCAATCAGTATCACACAGGGCTTCTTTCACGTTCTTAGGTTCTATGGTGGACACAAAACCAAAGTGCATGACTCTATCTATGGTAGACTTATGCATCGCAAAAAAACTTTTTAACACTGCATAACTGCTTACCACACGTTTTACCTTGCTGCGTGTGACTGTAGATTGTGAATCATTACCAATGATGTCAGAGGGAGAGTGATCTTTTTGCACTTGTCGCCTTCCAGTCCTGTGTGGGGGCTGGGTAGTTGTGGTTACATCCCTACAACCTTCTGCGGGATTGGTAACCTCATATCCATCCTCATGATCATTCTGATCCTCTCCATTTCTCGAGTTAGCTTCATCAGCTGAAGAACCTTCCTTATAGATTGTGACATCTGCATCTGGCTGTATGGGATCAGTAGGAGTTGTTGGATCATCTCCAGATGTGCAACCGGTCCGGTGAGTACACCCGAGACCATCATCAATGGCAACGTTAATGGTTTCCATTAGCTTGCATGAGATTTTGTTGTAGACTCGGTATGCTCTGCTTTTGAGAGAGTAACCAAGAAAGACACCCTTATCACAACGTGCATCAAGTTTGGTCAAGTATTCTCGATCCTTGTAGATGAAACAAGGACTCCTAAACACTTTCAGATGGGCCAGATTAGGCTTCCTTCCTTTCCACATCTCGTAAGGAGTTTTATCAGTTCCTGGCCTGAAAATAGCACGGTTAAGAGTATAGCAAACATTGCTCACAGCCTCAGCCCAGAAGATGTGAGGGAGACCAGAGGCATTAAGCATTACCCTAGTCATTTCTACTAAGACTCGATTCTTCCTTTCAACAATCCCATTTTGTTAGGGAGTGATCGGAGAAGAGTATTCATGGTGCACACCAAACATATCACAGTACTCATCAAATTTTGCATTATCAAATTCAGTACCATGATCCGTCCTAATTCTAACAATGTGTTTACCCTCATGCATTTTCTCATTTGAAACTCTTTTGGCAAATATATCATATGTGTCAAAAGTATCAGATTTAGATGCAAGAAACATAACCCAAGTGAACCGAGAGAAATCATCAACAATAACAAGGGTATATATAGCACCGTTTAAGCTAGGAGTCTTAACTGGTCCTACCAAGTCCATATGCAAGAGTTCTAACACATTAGAGGTGGGTTGAGCATTAAGAGCAGAGTGTGGAGAGCGTGTAAGCTTACCAATTTTACATTCTCCACACATACCTGAAGCTTTCCCGGAAAGCTTAGGGAGACCTCTAGCTACTTCCTTGGTTGATAGCTTGATGATGTCCTGATGATTCAAATGGCAGAGGCGTCTGTGCCAAAGATCAAGAGGCAGCTCACCAATTTGTGCGCGAAAGCATATTTGAGGCTTGAACTCCTTCCGAGCCATGATACAATAGCAATTGTCCTTGGTCCGATCTCCTTGCATGACGCTCACCCCCATTCCATTTAGAACCAGACATTTGATCTTGTCAAAAATGACACAGTCGTTCTCATCAACTACTTGACTCACACTCAGCAAGCATACTTCCAAGCCTTTGACGAGAAGGACATTTTTTAGTTCAGGGAGACCTGGAGCCCTTACTGTCCCTTTACCAATGATTTCTGAATTTGCTCCATCCCCGAATGTAACGCAGCCGACTGGAAAGACATCATCTCTTGATACGAACCACTTAGGATCGCCAGTCATGTGAGCCGAACATCCACTGTCAACGTACCAGGAATCGGATTTCCGGGCTGACAAGGCAGTGAGTGCAACATTGCAATAAGCTCTTGTACTTTGTGGGGCTATTGGCTTCAGAACGGTTCGGCTGAGAAAACAGACTCTCATAGTATTACTATCTGAGTCTGAGTCGTATTCCTCTTCATCATTGTGATCTTCTACTTGAGCAGGCTGTTCCTTAGACTTGGTCTTTGGAGCCCAGATTTTCTTCCTGGACACATCCCTAGGGTTAGGGTTTGCAAGAGTTTGAACAATCTTCACAAGTTCCTTGAGAGAGTTCTCAATGGAATCTTTGAGAGATGTCAGAACTCCATTCTCGGCATTCTGAGCAGGTCCTTCATTTTTCAGCTTGTAGCAATATGGTCGAATATGACCCATGACACCACAATGATGGCATTTTGGAACAAACTTGGTCTTGGTCTCCTTGGACTTTAAGACTTCCTCCTTGGGGGACTTCACCGTCTTCTTTGTATTCTTCTTGCTTGATTTTGAGTGATTAACAATCTCAAAACCAAGACCACTCTTGTCATGACCAGGTTTTCCCATATTAACGATCTCTTTGAGCTTATCCGATCCAACGGAGAACTTCATATATTCCTTCTTCCAATCTTCTAGCTGCAGCTTCAAGGTGGCCTTCTCGGAGGAGAGGTTGCTGGTCAAGGCATCCTTAAGTCTCAGACTATCTTCAAGAGACTCCTTCTCCTTTATCAAGGCAGACTTGTCAGCTTTCCACTTCTTCTTTTGGAACTGCAGCTTGTCTTGTAATTCCTTGACATGGTTCTCACTCTTGGCAAGTTCGTTTGACAAGCCCTCAATCTTGTCAAGCATGGACTTAGATGCAACATGCAAATCAGAATATGCATTGTGAAGCTCTTGAGCTTCGTTATCATCATCTATATCAGAGTTCGACGCATGGGCAAGCTTAACCGATGCAATGAATGCAACGGTCTCCTTCTCTTCCTCATGGTCTGAGGAAGGTTCAGACTCACTGTCCGACCAGGTGGCCTTAAGAGCCTTCTGCTTCATCCGGTTTGCACATTCAGCTGCCTTATGTCCAACACCACCACACTCAAAACACTTATCATTCTGAGGAAAGTTTCTGGGTTTGAAGGTAGATTTGGGATTTCTAGAGTTACTGGTTTCCCCTTGTCGAGGATATTTGGTATTGGTTGTAGCCCCCTTTTGGTTAAACCTAGGGTTAAACCCAGGGTTCCTCTTTTCCCTAAGAATCCTCTCTAATTTTTTGGTTAAGAGAGCAAACTCTTCCACAGAACCATCACCCGATACAGACTCTTCCTCTACTTCCTCTTTAACTACAGTAAAGGCTAAGGATCTATCCTTTTTAGAGGATTTCCTCTTGGCTTCAAAGTTTTTGAGGTTCCCTACAAGCTCATCTAGGGTGTAAGTGGTCAAGTCTCTAGCTTCTTCTATGGCAATCTGTTTTGACTCGAAACTAGGTGGTAAGGCCCTTACAAATTTTTGAACCATACGTTGAGGGTCAATGGGATGATCTAAGCTATGGCAATGGTTTGTAATGGCAAACATACGTCCAAGAAAGGTTTCTACAGTTTCATCCTCACTCATTTTTAACTCCTCAAACTCATGAAGTAAAGATCTGATACTTTGTTCCTTTACCTTGTTTGTGCCTTCATGAGCGGTGGCCAAGACTTGCCATGCATCTCTGGCAAGGGTGCAGTTGATGATCCTTCGACGAACGTCTTCGGATACTGCCATGAAAAGGTTGTTCAAAGCCCTCATGTTGGCTTTGGCTTCCAACCTTTCATCTAAAGTCCATTGGTCGCGGGGCTTTGGAATGGAAGGTGCAGTTTCTGTTTCCACCGTCATAGGGACTGAATACCCAAACTCAACTGCTTCCAATTGTCTTCCATCGTCCTGGGACGAGAGGAAAGTAAACATCATAACTTTCCAATCTGAATACCCTTTCCCATTGAAAAAGGGAGGAGAATTCAGTGAGGAACCGAATCTGTGGTCCATATCCCTTTAAGAGGATCTCACGAGCAAGCTGGTGGCTGCTCTGATACCACTTGAAGGTCCTAGAGGGGGGTGAATAGGACACTTTGCAACTTTTTCGTTATGCGTTGTAATCTAAGGCTAGCAAGGAGATGTGCTATCCCGATTAACAGTTTGCAACGATTATGCAAGAATTGAAAAAGATTGCTAAAAGTAAAAACAACACAGAGATGTTTTTCTTTAACGCAGAAACCCTGAACTCAGGGAAGAAAACTATGTGCTCTTATCCAAAGGACAAACCTTTCCACTATGTGATTCGTAGACTTATACAAGAATAGAGCCTGGGATACCAGACCTTGTTGTTATCCTGTTCTATGACTCTACCTAGTCTAACTAGAACGCTCTCCCATCTTGTCCCCTAAGTCCTCACACATGAAAGGGATACAAGAGCTTCACTCAGACCTTAACTACACCCTAGCTAACTCTGCTTGTGAACTCTTGGGGTCGTTGCACCTCCAATCACAACCTCATGTATTGGAATGCAAATGCTTTATGATTTTAGAAAAACGGTTTTTGATTTCTCAAGTTCTAAGATTTATAATCACTAGGAAGACTTAGAGCATTAGAGAGTAAGAACACAGCCAAGCCGATATTCTTAAATAATAACAAAAACACAAATGAATTTGACCACCAAGCAAAATCACTTTGCTTGGTATTTATAGGCAAGTGTAAGTTGCTTAAGAGAGCAATACGCATGCCAATAAACTAAGGAGGTTTGTCCTTATGTGCTTGGCTTAGATGCTGTTGAAATCCTTTGTCGAACAAAGCCAAGGACAAGAGGACAAAACCAACTTTCCAAAAATAGCTAACTTTTCATAAGAAGGAAAAAGGTTTTGCAAAAAGCATTCCATAAGAATGTTAACAATAAGGAAAGGCAAAACAACTCCCTTCTAGGATCATACAGCCTACTATCAAATGCATAGGTAAGTGTAACACAAACCAAGCATAAACAAAAGGGACCTTGAAACCCTCAAGGTCACGGGTTGAAGAAAACTTCACCCTTTGATAGTTTGAGCGCCAAGAGCATCACATGCTTGGCTGGCTGTTTGAATTTGAAAAGCAAATCGACTGGAAACAGCTGGAAATGCATTGAGAAGATAAATCACAGTTTTCAAGACGATTTAAACAAAGCTATAAAAATACCCAGAAAACCGGTATACATAACAGTACTCCTATCCTTAGTAGCAAACTTAGGATACAAAGTGGTACTGCTATCCTCAGTGAAAACATGATATGAATATGCATGAATATACCTAGGTTTACTGAGGTTATGTTGGGCCTTGAATTTGGTTGGGCTTCATGGCTTCATTTGTACTTGTGCTGGGACTCATCTTACTGCATCTTGGGCTGAGTTTTGGTCTATAAAGGGAACTGCCAACATCTTTCTACTTACAGGGACGATAAACGCAATTTTATTGAACATTATGAGATCTTTTTATAAAATATCGGGGTGTTTGAAGCCAAGTAACTCAAGCCAAGTAATATCTTGGGGTATTACATTCCGCACACCACGTACTGTTCGAAGAAATGACTGATGAATCATATAAAATAGACTTATGTTTGCCTATCTCAAGTTCTGACAAAGCAACCATTATTTTTATCTCAATCAGGAACTCCAATATCCTCTGTAAATAGATTCATCTGGCTGCATTAATTAAACTCCAGAAATAAGAAGGAAATAATCCGAGTAGAAATTTTTTTTTTTAATGTTCTTAACTGGAGTTTCTGAATCTGATATAAAAACTATGAAAGTCTGTAATGCACAAGATTTAAGACCTCGAGTGCCAGCACTTCATTTGATTGTTCTGATAGAAATATGGAATATACATAGGGTGTGCGCGTTTATTTGTTTTGATAAATTAGATTATACTATATTATTGCATGCTTGTAGATCTCTGCCATTGCAAAGTGAAGAGGTATTGGCCGTATTGCTGTGTTACTCGTGTTGGGATTTCCCAAACTTTAGATCAAATCTTTATTATAAGATTGTCAGATTGATCTAATCAAATATTAATGGTCAGGTCACTCAGGTGTTAGCAGTTCTCCCATAACCTATTTCGGTGATTCATCCTTGAATTGAATTGATAATAATTGCAGAAAGACAGTGTTGCTTAAAAGACTATTCATTGAAAACTGTAGTAATACCAATACTGAAATGAGTTTGTTCCAAAAGAATGGAAATTGAGTATAAGGATGCTTGGTTATAAGCATTTAAAACCACATTAAGTGTCGAGATAATAGCACTTTTCTATTTTCCTCATTTTATTTAACAGAATGCAAAGGCAGCTGAATTAATCAGCATTATTCCAAATTATAGAATAAGCTAATTGAGTTTTATATAGTTATTCTCAATCATCCATTTGAGGCTCCAGTGCTCGTTCTGACACTTGTAAGACCAGTATGCCCATCCAAAAGTAGCACGGCCATAAACATCTAGTTGCGCTTTGGCAAATCTCTGGTAGTCTTGCATAGATGCTCCTTTGATTGGCCATTCTGCAACCCATTCTCCTGTAGATTATACAAACTACAGAGCTCAGTCTCAACCAATGCAGTTGACCAGGCCTTTGTATTGTTAAAAAGTTTTTTTTTAAAGAAAAAGCAAAATGGTCATAAGTACTGATTGCGTCGATCATGTCTTACCAACATAAGTGAGGGATCCATTAGAAGTAGTCAGAGCAGCAAGATCAGAACGGCGTTGGTTGTAGATGAAATCAATGTGTTGTTGCGCACTAAATTTGTTGAACATGTCTACATACATGCTGTAGTAATGCACGTCTATGACTACCTTACTGAGGCCTTGGGCAAATGAGAGGAGCTCCTTTGGATCAGCAGATCCCAAGCGGTTTGATAGGATCACATAGGCACTTGAAGTGTACTTCCTTACTGCATCATAACCAGCTTTATAATACTTTTTGAGGGTGTCTAGAGTCACATGTGGTGACCAAGGCTCATTCATTAGTTGAATAGCGCCAAGAGCTGGATTTTTAGCATATCTGCACAATGGTGTTTGCAATCAAGCTTCCTTAGCATATAAACATACATTTGTGTGTGTGTGTTGTAAGATTGCATGTGAAATTTAAAGGCATTAAACCTTTCGGCTAGGAAATCTATAACTTTCACAGTGTCCATTATGTTGGAATCTCCAAATTCCTGATGCCCATCTCTTGTTCCACTGTGATCAAAGCCATTTTGGGAACCTTCAACTGCATGTAGTTCTATAATCACCTTCAATCCATATTTTCTGCATATATCTAAAAGGAGTAAAACAGTAATATACTAATTTGAAGCATTTTTTCTGTGTGGTTTATTTGTACCAAATTTGTGCCAGTGTCTGTGATTATAAATGTCTGATGATTTTTCAGTATACCCAGTACTTACTGTGACCAAGTGAAAGCATTGTCCAAGGCTTGCAATGATCCCCCAACAGAAGGCTTTGGAGGTGTTGGATCATATGCAATCCACCATCCAACTGGGATCCTCACAGCATTCAGGCCATTGGACGACATGAACTTGAAATCCTCTTCAGTAATGTAAGAGTTCCAGTGGTCCTACATATTAAGCATATGTGGGTTTATCAACATCTACAACTTAGATTGTTTGCATTTCTCTTTCTGTTTAAACAGTTGAATTACATCAGATCAGTTCTGCTTTTCTTTTGGCAAAGATGTAAACTACCTGCATGACTTGAGGGGCTTTATCTTGACCATAACCATTTGTTAATTGGTATTCACCTTTTAAGGAGCCTACTATTGTCATATTAAACACAGATGGATTAGTGTCATCCCAACCCGAGCCTTCATAATCTGCAGTCAGTACCGTATCGGATTTCGCCTAATTACAAGAAAAAGCTTGTGTCATTCATTTTCTAATTCTTTTTTTATTTAATATATACAAGTTCAGGTAAATTATAACTAATTTCTGGTTATTCATCGAATTGTCCTTCAAATACATTATCACTAAGTACAAGAGCAGTCGCCTTTAAACACATGAGTTGATCTAAAGCACAGTATCTGATGTAAACTCAATGTACTTGCTCATGCTACCACAGGCAAAAGTACCTGGAGAAACAAGCCATTGGATGCTTGAATGCGAATCATATTTGGGTCGCCTTCTTTCCTTACAATCCGAAATGTTTCAGTGTCACCAGGTGCATCTTCCTTTGCTACTATCCTGTTGGTTTCTTGGCGTGACAATCCCACAAAATGCTTCTTTGACACTCGAACGTTGAAAAAATTCTCATCGATCCTCCATAACTGCATTTGATACACAAAGGAAGAAAATCAGATGATGCGAGGAAAGTAGGTATGAAGCTAAAGCTCAGTTACACTGATCTGAAGAGCTGACCCTGAATGTTTCCCAATCAGAGGCTGAAGTGCGATTACTAACAACAATAGAATCACCCCCATCTTCTGCAGCCAAATACTTCTGTAGCTTTGTGGACTTCAATTGCATCTTTGTCCCATCCTTTTAATTATACATCATCAAAAACGAAACCTAAAAATTATTGATTAATGCGGTAGTATATCTCATTAAAGAACCGGAACAAACCATGACAAATCACAACTAACTAGCAGAAAGTACCTACCAAAAGATCATTGTTAGGTATTCCATCAAAGAGAGAAGTTTTCATCCAACCCTCTATAACAAGCCAGTTCCCAAGATTCACTGATTTTAATGGCAACTTCATCTTCTGTGCTGATCAAGGAGAAGCAAAACATGACAAGTAAAGAGCCAAAATAGGGTAGATATTGTAGTATGGCATTTTTCTGTATTTTCAATGAGAAAAATAAAAGACCTCAGCTACATATATAGTAGCTAAAGTTAGCAGAGTTAATGAATCATTATCAGTAGTATACAATTTTGACTGTATTGAACTGATAATTCAATCAGTTTCAAGTCAATATGTCCAGGATGGAGACACCATGGGATTGCTGTGCTTTAGTTAGAACATTTTGTTTCCAGCTGAAAGCATAGTTTTGCATCTAGTTTTAATTGGGTGCTTGACGCACCTCTTGACAGTAGGCAAGGGGGAATGCATTGGGACCAAGTTTCACAAAGACATGCTTAGTGTTTTGCCCATATTATAGAGCTAAATCTATAGTTTGGTGTCATTGGGTTTACCAAGTTGTAGTGTTCATATATAATACTCTTCATCTTGACAAGTAAAAATTCATAACAGAACTATCTAAACATGTTTTTATGGTACAACAAAAGCACATAAAGGCATGCATTTTAGAAATTAAATGAATTGAGTAAAAGGGTAGACACCAATATAACACAAACATCGCACTTAGTAGAACTTAACCGACGAGTATTTCTCTCTCGTCTGAACTTGTTCTAGACCTTTCTTAAACACCAGCGACGAAAATTAAAATCTTAGAAATTAATAGAAAACACAAAGATTAGAGAGAAAGAGAGCAGAATATGTATTTACTGTCCTTAATCCGAGCTCCACCGGCAACATTTTGATACACTGGTAGTCGGTCTCCGCACCGTTCAAGGTTAAGAAGATGAAAAAAACATGCCCGAAAACAAAATGGATTCAACACGAAATACTTGAAAAGAAAAATAAGGACAATAAAAAGACAAATCAATCTAACAAATCTGGAAGTGCGACTGCAAATTGCATAGATGAAAGTGGATTCCAAGTGATGGAGGAAGAAGTAAAGGAATGGAACAGGTCCAGAAAAGAGAAGAGATCAAGACGAAAAGAATCTCATTATCAAAGCATTGAGGTGATGAGAGTAATTGAACAAGTGTCGACTCAACATAGATCATTTCAATGAACAACTCCGTCTAATTTGTTCTATGTTTGAATCTCCACTAGCCACGCATTTTAATCAGCTGACCGAATTAGCGGTTAGCCTTTCTCAACACACCCAAAATTAGCTTAGTTTAAGTTACTCTCGAGAGTCGATGGGTAGAAGAATTTTGGTAATGGTTTTTTGTATATATTATTCGTTGAACTTTTAGATTAATATGTAAAAATATTATGTCTACAAGAAATCACCCAAATTTATAATCAACTAGCATTCCTGCTCACGCGTGCATATATTATGTTTCCTATTATACTTTGTGTATGTCAATGTCGCTTAATACACAAATTGATTATGCGTTGCACATTATCCAACACTTACACATATGAAAATATTATAAACATTATATGTCTTTAACGATTAAATAACGAATATACAAAAATAGTAGTTCTTTTCTTCGTCTTTATATTAAAATCTATAGCATTCTTGCTCACGCATACACATTGTGAAAGGACTGCACTCATGCGTGTGAAATGGTCTGGCTCACACATGACAATTTCATTTTCTTAACCGTTACGTTATTCATACACTCCAACGCTTTTGCTATAATAATTTTTAGGGAAAATGTCCATTTAGTGCTAATTTGGGCCCCTGATTGCCCATTCAAATGACCATCTTATTTTTCTCCCCTATTGAACATAAGGTTACAGCTCTATTGCCCATTTGAACAAATCTTTTTCAACCTTAGTACAATTTTAATTTTTTTCTTCTTTTTTTGTCCTTCTGTCTTATCTAACATATTTTTGAATTATAATGTGCTAAGAAAGTGGAAGATAAAAAAAACTTTGCCGAAAGGTCACCCAACTCCGCCGGCCTCCCATGGCCGGTCGCCGAAGCTGCCGGATTCCGGTCACCAAATTTTTTTCGCTGGATTTTTTTTTTTTTTTTATAATCAGATTTTTTTTAGGGTTACTGACCCCCAATAATCAGATTTTCCCAATCGGATTTTTTCACAGGAATTTTTTTTTCTTTCGCCGGAATTTTTTCTTTTTCAATATTACTTTAGTCGCCGGATTCCAGTCACTTGACTCAAGTTACTGAGGGTCAGTAATGAGGGTCAGTAATGTGATTACTAGGGGTCAGTAATGTGATTAGTGAGTGTCTTTAATGTGATTACTGAGAGTCAGTAATTTGTTACTGACCCCCAGTAATCAGGTTACCGATTTCATATTTTCCATTAACCATGTTACTGACCCCGTTACTGACCCCCAGTAATCAGATTACAGATTCCATATTTTCCAGTAACTAGATTACTGACCCCCAGTAAATCAATTACTGACCCCCAGTAATAGTATTACTGACCCCAGTAATAGTATTCCCAATTCGATCAAAACCCTAATGTTGGAGGAGGAGGATCCGCCGCCAATAGTATTACTGACCCCCAATAATCGATTACTGACCCCCAGTAACCAGATTACAAATTTCATATTTTCCAGTAACTAGATTACTGACCCCCAGTAAATCAATTTCTGACCCCAGTAATAGTATTCTCAATTCGATCAAAACCCTAATGTTGGAGGAGGAGGACCCACCACCAATAGTATTACAACCCAAAAAAAAACCTCAACCTTCTTCACCTGAAACCCAAAACCAACAGAACCAAAAACCAAGATGGAATAAATGAAGCGTCGTCCCGATCATCAAGAAACCCCAAACTAAGATGAGTTTCTGTTCGAATCCCCTCGCTTGAATATTGATCCACCGGCGACGGATCTCTGCGGCTCGCACAGGTTTTCAATGTCGCTCAGATCGTTCCTCGTCATCAGATCTACAACTTGATCTCGGCGTTGATGGTCTGGTGAGGTGAGGTCTGGTGGTTAGAAAGGAGGTGAGAGAGAGAGAGAGAGAGAGAGAGAGAGAGAGAGAGAGAGAGAGAGAGAGAGAGAGAGAGAGAGAGATTAGGGTTTAGTATAGGGTAATTAGGTATTTTTGACAAGATTCATTAGAATAGGTATGTAACATTGGAATAGGCAAGTTTTTCATTCTTTTTGTGCAAATGGTCTTTTTTCCTAATTTTTATAGATATTAATTATTTACTCTGCTTGGATGCGTTGCAGCTCACACATACATATTTACATTGTTTTCAAGTGTTTTAATAAATAGAAATACTTGATCAACTATCATGTACATAGGCTCCAAAATCAATTAACTTCTATAGACACAATTGATCCATTATTGCTGAAAAGATCTACTAGATTGTTGTGATTAGTAATAAGAGATCCTTAACCCCCTAAATTCCTTTAGTAGTAGCTAGAGACGCATTTTCTTCCTTTTAATTTCTTAAAATTGTAGTACCGCGCTGGTACATCCCCCGACATTTAGGTTGCTGTAAAGCAAAGATTAATATCAAACTTATAGAATATGTATAAACCAAATTAAATTTCAAAGCACGGGGCAAGGTCAATAATACCAACAATATGAGAGAACACCAGTATCAATTCCAAATGTCCAAAAACCACACCAAAAAAAAACCAATAAAACAATAAAGCTCATAAAAATATGCTCAAGTTTTTTACATCATAAAATGATTCAGCCAAATTAAACACCAAGCTGAAAACTTGAATTGAAAGCATAGTAGGCAAAAAAAAGTGTAGAGACAAAAAAAAGAAAACGATTCAAGATATAGAGCAATGATCGAATACAATACACGGAAAAGTTGGAGAATTATACAGTCATATATTATCCTCCGGCACTTTGGCAGTGTCCTAGTACGTAATGTACCAAAACCTCCCAAATTCTGAATTCGTAGTACCTAAAGAAAAAGAAAAAAAGATTAAGTTTAACTAAAATCACATATAAATTTTATGATGTTGATTAAGATCGAATATATGGGTGAGACTTCAATGGCTATTGGTCTAGCACATATTTTATGTGTAAATACAAACACAAATGCACAATATATCTCTTCTCTTTGTACAATCTCCATAATTTTACGTGCAAAGTGGATTCAATTTTAGGTTTGAACCGTCACTAAAAACCATGAATATCTTGACCGTCCAATTTCCGAGTTGGGGTTGCCTAGACATGGGATGAAAAGATAGAAACAGACAAAAAGGATTGACATTAAGGTAGAACCTGGAATGAAATCAAGGAATGGAATTCTATATGGAGCTAGATGATATGAAATCAAGGAATTATCACTACCAATACCGAGGGCGTTTGCCTTTACTTCCTAGTGGAATTCGAAACCGTTAAAACTCTCTCATTTGATTTACTCGTGACAATTGCTCCCTGGAAAGAAGAACAACAACAAAAGTTACAAAATTAATCTAAAATAGGTGAAAAGAAAATCAACAGATTGCATTTAGATATTGAAACACACCTGCTAGCTTTCACTATATTTAAAAGTTCTCCCATATATACCTGTAAAAACCGATGAAAGAATACGAAATGGAAAACCCCTAGACCATGGAGAGCGAAACCCATTAGTTATAGAATAAGGTAGTCTCACCCTTTGGTAAAACTACGAACTCTGAACCAATGTTTGATATCAAAGTTTTTTTTTTTTTTTTTTTGCAATCCCTCAGCATGTTCTCCTCTTTTGGGGTTTAATTTTCTACTTTGTATGAACTGCAATTCCAATTTGTCCTCTTTTCGGCGTTGATAACAAAAAAGGGTGAGAGCAATGGTGTATCTATATGTACTCTGATAACCTCTCCCGTCGGCCTGAGTAACAGTCAACACAGCGATCGTGTTGTGGCGGTTGTAGTTTACCTCGACCCTCCTTAGGTCGTTTGCGATTGGATTTTTTACTCTCTTTCGTTCTCTCTCATTTCTCTCTCTTCAGAGAAATATGGCTTCTTATTTTGGCTTTTGTTTACAAAAAATTACCATAGTGTCCTACAAACTGTATTCAGACAGATGTAGAGATTAATAAACTCTGGGTTTTCCGGAACTTCAAAAATTTAACCACCATCCCCTACTTCTGACTTTATTATTAGAGATTGGTCATTGAAAATATGTAAAGAAATGTAGTCATTCGGATAGAATTAGAAACGTAGTCCCAAATTTGGCAAATTTCTCGTAAGATTCATATGATCATATATATATATATGATAAATTACTGGTCACTCCTTATATTTGTACTGTGTCGACAGTTTAGTCTTTATGCTTTCAATTTCAACTGATCACTCCTTATAATCTCAATTTTCTACTAATTGGTCTAATTCATCCAAAATAATTGTTTACCATTTTTCAACTTCCTCAAATGCCCTTAGGTTATTTTTCTTATCTTTTTACTTTCTCTTCTTCAAAACCAAAACCAATAGAAGCTCCATAATATCTTAGTTTATGATTGTTGATCTTCAATCCAAGAATTTTATAATTGCAAACTGATTGCAATCATGAAAAAAAAATACAAATTTATTTGATACATATTGGCTAACAAAATCAAATAACATCACAATAATCACTATAAAATAAAATTCTATCAAATCTCCATCATATCAATTTAAACCAAAATGAAATTAAAAAAAAATTCTCATCATCATCTTGAGCATTAACAGCTCCCATGAATAAAACCATATAAATAACTATCATTTTATATAGTTAAGCTTACAAACAACACTACTACACTATGCTTAATTAATTATTAATTTTTTTTTTTGCCAATAAGGCTCAAACTTAATTTGGCTACATAGCCTTTCATGATGGGTTGTGTATTCTTTGGTTTTAGTTTTCAAGAAAAATGAAAAAAATCAAGAAAAAAATTAATAAAACAACACCTAAGGGCATTTGAGGAAATTAGAAAATAGTTAACAACCGTTTTGGACAAATTGGACCAATTGGTCGAAAATTGAGATTACGAAGAGTGACCAGTTGAAATTGAAAACACGAGGACTAAACTGTCGAAACTCTAAAAGTATAAGGAGTGACAAATATTTTGTCCATATATATATATATATATATATATATATATATATATATATATATAGTCCCCTTTCAAGGAGGGATTCCTCATTTTCATCATTTTAGAGATCGATTATTTAATATATTTTTCGATCACATATTAACATCTCCACCTTTCGACTTTCATGTTTATATAAGTCGATCATATCTGAAAATTTTCATTCCATTTGATAATCGTTAGAGCATTCAAAATTGAAATTTACACATAAAACCATGGACGGTTCAGTTTCGACAGATTTCATACATCCATTGATTTCATCTAGTTAGATATCTTCATGATCATCATTTTGGCTAAAAACTTACAGGAATAATCTAATACAAACTTAGTATTTGAGTGGAGATGTGAAAATGTGATCAACAAGTTGGCCTAATAACTGATCTCTTAAATGAACAAAATAAGAGATTTTTTGGTGAAATGACTCCCTCTATATATATATATATATATATATATATATATATATATATATCCATGCCATCAGTCCGTGATTCTATATCAGTGGTTTAAACTTTAGATTATAAAACTACATGTTAAAAATAAAACATCCTCAAATTTCAAGTTAATCATCACTTGGTTATGGAAATAAGGATATGTGTGATGTGGATAAGTGGAAGTAGCATTGATCAGTTGTTCTTGTAGCATTAGCTTCCTATGATACAAGTATCTTCATTCAAATTGTGGTTGGTGACAGCAGTTGAGAAATGTTCAGCTTTTTGTATGATTCATTCTCTAGAAGATGTTGCATGATGCTTACAATATATATATGTGATAAAAATCTTCTCTATATGCAGGCGAGGACATGTTACCAGGAACTTAAGCTGCTACCAACGTTTAGGCAACTACCCTTTGAAATAATCAATTGAGATATTGGATGAAATTGAACATGGTAATTAGCAGAAAATCCAATGACATTTGACAGAGATCTACATTGTAGTATGTACGTATTTACTTGTCTTGTTGTGTATTTGCATCATATTGTAAATCGAATATTTCAGCCTTAAACTGAGCTAAACTTTTTACGGTGAAATTCAGTTTGATAATTAATTAGAAATTTGGTCATTAAATTAGTTGATTGTTATCGTAAGCCTCGGAAGCTGACTGAACATATGCATACATTGTAAGACTATTCCAATTTAGTGCGAGTATTAGTTCTCAACTGTTGAAGGAAAAACGTATTATGTGTCTTCGTCAATGTAACTGACGATAGATAATTATATAGTCATTATTGTCATTAATGTATTTCCTATTACCGTTGTAATACTCACCCTATATAAAGGGGATTATCAATGAAATGAGTAGACCAATTCAGTATTTCCTACAACACGTTATCAGCATTTTGCTTTAGCCAGAGAGAAAAAAAAAACTCTAGGTTTTGTTCACGAAAAAAAAAAAAAACCCTAATATTCTTTTCTGCTGGCAATACCTTGTCGGAAAATCCCCAGAAATACACTCTACCGACAACAGTTCGTCGGAAAAAGAAGGCTCTCCTCTGCCATCCTTACTCTGCCGACGACAGGTTTGTCGGCAAAAGCTTGGAAAATCTTAGCACACCCAGAAATCTTCTCTGGGCACCCTCCCGATCTCAGCTCCGTCGCGGCCTTGAGCCGATCTTCAGCGCCACGCCAGCAGTCCTGCTCGCCGGCCCAGCTTGACGCCATCGACCCTCCTTCGAACCCGATCGGGCTGCCTCGCCTCGATCGGCGTCTGCCCCAACCGGCCTCCGATCTATTCCCTCCCTCCGACCGGCACCGACGCCACCCGGATCGTCCCCCCCACCCCCCCCCCCCCCCCCCCCCCCCGATCCAGTCGATCACCTGCATCGACCCCCCCCGATCCAGCCTCCTCCAGCGCCATCGACGCCGCTCCAGCAGCCCCGATCCGGTCCCCCTTCGTCCAGCAGCCCCGATCCGATCGCCAGCACAGCCAAGATCCAATCCCCCTTCGTCGGGAAAGGCTGCCTCCCAGAAGTTCTACCGACAAAGCTTCGTCGGCAGAAGCATGACCCGACCCGGTCTTGTTGGGCCTGACCCGGATCTGCTGACCCGACCCACGAAAAAAAAACAGAATTTTCTTTTTGGGATAAATTTTGAAGGTAATTTTAAAATTACCGCATAGTAATTCTTATTTACTGTGACTATTTACTGTTTTATGAATTTAATGGTAAATATTAAATTATTTAATTGATATGGTAAATGTATGATTAAAGTGACTAATCATATGAATATTTTTTTTTTATGTGACATATCAATTTAATGATGCGGCGATGAATATGCGACGACAAATTTGGAGTCGGAGATCGAGCAATCGATTCATATGCAGTTTATTTGGCAAACTTACAAGTAATATTTATATTGACGCTCTGCTTTCATTATATTTTGTTTCAGTTATTTATATGAAATAATGCTTTATTCAATTTGATCGCATTAGTATTTTATATAAATATGAAACTTGAAACATTATATGCTCATTTTATTAGTGTTAAATAATTGTTTTATTTAACATGTTATTTAGTTTGAGCATTGTCATGATAATGTAATTTCATGAGCATTGTAATATAAAGAAAAAGTGAAAAACCTATATTGTGAAAAAGCATTTTCACGAAGTAAGAAAAATATGACCATTACAAATTTCGGTCTTGAAATTCAATTTTTATTTATTGAAAATTTTTCAACATGGATATCTTATTTATTGTGTAGAAAGCAACGATAATGGAATTTCATTAGCTTCACATGCAATGAAAATGGAGAAACCAAAATTTTATTGTGATAACGAAATTTCACGAAGCATCGAAGTTACCATAATGTATATTGGTTTATATTAGTCATCGTGCATGTCATTTAGACTACGAGATTAATACATTATATTCTTCCTCTATTTTAAAGATGGTTCAACCATCACATTTTAGTTTTGACATATTGGACTCTGAAGAATTTGAGTACCAAATTCCCCTATTAAGCCGACTAAGGCTTGAGCATGGTATATTTATGCAAATTGCTTTATGTAAATAGCTAAATAAATAATTTCAATATCTTGAACGACAATGTAAGGTCTAAGAAAAAAATCCCTGAAATTTAATTATGCAAAGTAATGCAATCACCCTAAAACAAAGGGCAATGATGATGTAAGTTATGAGAAAACAAAGAGTAATGACGATGTAAGGTCTTAGACAAAGAAATTTCCTGAAACAAATTATGCAAAGTAATGCAACAACCCTAAACCAAAGGGTAATGACAATGTAAGGTATGAGAAAAAGAAATTTTCTGGAACACATTTTGCAAAGTAATGCAACAACCCTAAATCAAAAAACAATGACGATGTAAGGTTTTAGAAAAATATATATATATTCTTGAACAAATTGGGCAAAGTAATGCAACGACCCTAAAACAAAGGGTAATTACCATGGACGTAAAATTCATATAATCATCCAAAAGTAAGTGGAAACAATGTAACATTTAAAAGATGACATAGGGGACATGTCATGTGCAGTGAAGCACTCTGCCATTGTTGTAATTCAATGAACTATTGATATGTACATTATAAGCTAGCAAAGAATTAGCTACGACTTTCAATAAATATGAAGAATTATATGAGTACGCGGATTTTGGAAAAGTATCTTCAATATCCAACAGTAACATTGAAAATGAGTTTACAACTAAAGACATAATATCTGGGAAGAATATGTTAAATGACAAATCTCATCATTGCAGCTATTAAAAGAGCAAAAAGGATCTGGCTCAATCCAAGATAGACTTTGATTAGTCTACTTTAAAAATTTTAAGATATCCTTATAAAGGCCATTACGCCTAAATACGACTTTTGGTCATAAATTAGACTTTTGGTCTTAAAATTTCTCTCTCTAAATTGGACAAGACTAAATGTAATCGTTGGCATGTTAATTTTTTGAATCTTCTCTAAAGGAATTGAGATTATTCAAATTTTATTCATAATACACATGATTCAATTTTCTACATCTAACTTTGCAAAGTATTGCATAAAATAAAGCAACATATCATAATATAGGCATGTAACAAAGAACCGTGTGCAAAGAAACGCACAATGTAATCCCTAAAATAATAGTACTGAAGAACAGTAACACTATATCAATAGTATATGATAATGATTAGTATATCAAAGAAAGTGATAATGATCAGTATATATTTTCCTTTGGGATTCATAATACACCTGCCTAATTGGGATTACAATACCTTTTCATTACAATCCCCATCGATTTACTCTAAAGAACTTGAGTTACGTTTCGATGTATATATTGAGCATATGTCAAATTGACAATTTATGCGATAAAAGAAAATTGAATTTTGTTTTCCACATTAGAAAGAAATTTACGCCATGATTTTTCATGTGAAAAAGATACAAGTGAGAATTCATTTGAGCTCCTTTGCATTACCTCTAAATGACTGCGAATGTAAACGAGTATTAGAGAAGATTATATGTCAACTTAGTAGGTTCTAAGTAACCGCTAATTAAATCCAACGTCATAAGAAAATGATCTTTTGGAATTCTGACATAGATTGGCTTTGATATGGTGATCCATACATTAAAGAAACTACTATGGACACCCATATTTTTGGATAAATAGAAGCAAACACCAGAAGAATATGGTTCACACACGAATCTGAGGACGATCAATGAACATTTTATCCTCAAATATTGTCATATAGGGTTGAAGACGTATGTTCAATTCCTAAATTCCGCCGCTCCCCCAATGTGGCATTATAATATATTTGATGCACAAGCATATGCATTTATACCTTATTATGCTTCTCCTATCCGTCATGATTTTATGGATAAAAGTACATCATTCAAAGCCTATTCGTTAAAGCAATTATGATTGAGATCATCATATGCAAAGGACACATGAGTTTCTCATTATGTTGTTATATTGAATCAAAAGAGGATTCAGTGGATCGATTCAACCAACTTGCGGACACCATAGATATTTTATGGTGTTGGTTGTTGTGTCGACACACTGGTCACGTGTCATGACACCATCCACAATTAAAATTTATGCTGCTTATGCTAGAAAGTCAAAGCACTTAGGCCGGGTTAATTTCCGTAGGTGTGATGATTTTATGGCTTATTATATGGGATTTGTAATGGACATCATATTCCTATATAAAAACCCAATTGGTCTCACGGAAAACGACTACAGTAATGGTATTAATATTGGTAAACCACACCAATACTTCTGTTTTGGGTTATGCAATTTTTGCATGCAGCGTTACTTTTTCATCTATGGCCATCATCATTGAACCAATTTACACCATAGCTGGTGACTATGTGTGAGAATTTTTTAGGATTTCAAACGAACTTGTAATCCTTGAGCTCTTTTGGATTGACACGGATCTACAATCCTTGAGCTCCATTAAATGTTTTATGTGCCAAAATTGCGCCGCCACAGCGCACAATGATGGGTTACTTGAGATGAATAAATATTTATGCTGGATATGAACTTCCAGCTATAGTCCGCTATGTCGAAACCTTGACAGGCGATCTCCTCACCGCTAGATTTGCGGTGTGTCACTTTGATGAGACAGTCTTCCCGTCGTTAGGGGGAGATAAGAACAAGCATGTTCAAGTGGAACGACAGGAATTGTCGTGGTTTGTCCCCACTGTGTCTCATCTCGATCCTCAAAATCACACAAAGTAAAGTGTGCAGATGTCTTATACATTAAAGTGACGAGATCATATAAACCTGCTGCAAATATACCTACAAGGATTGTGTTTTATCAAAAGGACATGGTACCACCCAAGAAGAATTGGGTATTACACTACCACCATGGATGGTGGCATGGTGACGCCATAAGTGGCATAAATGGTGTCACAGGCCGTGGCTCTCCAAGGAAGAGGGGGAGGCCACCTTAAGTTCGATACATACTTGTGTAAAGGAAGAAAACAAGTTTGGCACAACCTGATCTATTAATCAGTGATACTCAAATCCGTCTCATGAGAATATTTATGGATTGTCGTTATCATTGGGGGACGCCTCAAATGTTAGAACCAATCCTTAAAGTATAGAGATCTCTACAAACACATTACACTAGTGTACATGAGGACGTGGAATAATGAGTCTACTATCGAACCATACTTCGTTGAAAAATGTCAACTTAGTAAACTGGCCTAATGGAAAGAAGCGATTCAGTATAAACAAAGAGATAGGTATTTGGGCAGGTGACGCCGACACCGCAAATATAAACCCTATCAAATATATCTTTGTTAGAATGCGTAATGAGAATAAGAGTATGCAGACTCACCTTATGGCGCAAGGTCTCTCAAAAACGCACTGGAATCGACTACGAGGAGATATTCTCTCGTAATGGACTACGATGAGACAATCTCTCGTAATGGATGTCATTGCACTCCACTACCTTGTCAGTTTGGTAGTTTCCGAAAAACTGAACATGCAGCTTACGAAAAGTGATCAAAACATATATCTCTATGGGGATCTAAATTAAGAGATATACATGAGGATCCTAAACGGACTTGATCCACCCAAATCAAGTGACTCTAGATCACATGAGTACATTTGCAAAAGAAATTGAAACGTTCACTAAAGTGACTACTTGATTGGAAAGGGATTGATGAATTATGCCCTTGCGTTTTCATTATGGATATATATGAACTCTAAATGAAATAAGAGAAACTCAGTGTATTGTAAATCCTAAGTTGAGAATGAAAAAGATTTTGGGAATACACAGTCTTGAAATGGAACTCAAGGACTGTAATGATGGTGATCATCCATCAATCGGCTTAGGCACTCTAAAGAATAAAGTGAGACCTACAGATATTCCCATGATCAGTCGAAGTCTTTACTCTAACAATAGATCCGTTTTTCATCTAAAGGAAGATGACGAAGAAGTATTGGGAAATGAAATTCCTATACAAGTGCAATGACGCATGATTGTACTTAAACATAATATGTAAGACTCGACCTCTCATTCGATGTAAATTTGTAAAGCTATGTCTAGCTATGCGCCTACGCAACGCAAATCGTTCTTTCATTAAAGATATGAAAGATTTGGGCTTATTCAATCTCTACATAGAATGTGACATGATAAAGAAATTATCCACGTCATAGCTAACTATGTGTAAAGAAAAACGCATTAAAGGTGAGATAAGAAAATCTGTTATCACAGATCAATTTCAAATCTCTTAATGGTTCACTCATACTCTAGACGAAGTTATGACTATTTTGTTATATGAAGGTCATACCACGAGTGAACCTGATGTTCAATATGAACCTATGCATTCAGTTCATGAACAACCTTATCCTCAAGATCAAAGTAAATCAAGTTGGACCTGAGGACGATGTGGCAAGATTTAGTTACTAAATCATTGCTCAAAGTCATATTTGGAAAAACATGTGAAAATGCATAACTATGCTAATGTTACTGAAGCTCCCTTGATCAAATGAAAGAATCAGGGAGAATTCCATGATTAATGTAAAAATCAGGGGGAGGTGCAGACATCAGGGGGAGTCTAGCACATACATGTTGTTTTCAAATGTAATAGGTGCGTTGCGCTCTTTTTGTCCTTCGACCAAAGTTTTATTTTCTCCCATTGGGTTTTTGTTACTTGGCAAGGTTTTTAATGAGGCAACACCACATGCACCATTCAATCTCTGACTCGGCACAAGGGGGAGTGTTGAAGGAAAAACGTATTATGTGCCTTCGTCAATGTAACTGACGATAGATAATTATGTAGTCATTATTGTCATTAATGTATTTCCTATTACCGTTGTAATACTCACCCTATATAAAGGGGATTATCAATGAAATTAGTAGACCAATTCAGTATTTCCTACAACATCAACAAATTAAAATTCAAAATTATTAGAAAAGAGTTTACGTAGTTATCATATATTTAGTGAGATCAGTTAGATGCGTAGCCATCAGTTATATCTCAAATATATATATAAATCATCTTGTTTGCCTCATTGCTTTTGTATAGCTACTTAATTAATTCGTTCCAGAAGAGAAAGAAAGCAACTCAATGAGAAGTTATATGCCACTTCAATGATTTCATGTCTGAATTTTGCAGTAATTAACTTCGGGATATATTTGTACAACAATGTTTTATCTCTTGTTTATTTTCTTGGACAAATAACAAAACTGTGATCACAAACCTTTTAGGAAATACGCTTTTCAGACCAGCTTATTTCAATAAACTAGAAAACTTCAAATACATATGTACACACTAGGGGTGGGCGTTTTAGCCCGAGGGCCCGAATGCCCGCCCCGAAAAACTCGAAAAAGCCCGAAACGGGCCGGGCCGGGATTTTCGAACCGAAAGTGTGCAGGCCTGAACGGGCTCGAGCCTTGTTTTTCTGTGGCCCGAAAGCCCGACCCGACCCGATATATATATTCCAACCCTAGAACCTCTTCTTCCTCAGCCGCATCAGACCTCACCTCTTCTTCCTCTTCGCATTAGACCTCACCTCTTCTTCCTCTTCTTCCTCTTCTTTCTCTGTTCACCATCTCAATCACCATCAGCCCAGCCTTGCCTCGCCTCGCCTCATCCAGCCCAGCCTCAGCCTCGCCGCGCCCAGCCGCCTCGCCTCGGTAGCCCAGCATTGCCTCTGCCTCGCCTCTGTTTTTGGGCCCGAAAAAAGCCCGAACCCGGCACGAACAGGGTTTGGTCGATCCCTAAGGTTCTGAAAGCCCGAACCGGCCCGAGCCCGAAATTTCGGACTTTGGGTCGGGTTTAGAAAAAAATCGGCCCGCCCCGGCCCGGTCCGTGCCCAGCCCTAGTACACACCAATGACACCATACTGCCCGCAAAAACCATGACCTTTTTCAAAAGACAAAGTGACGCGGGTGTTTACAAAAGATAAATACCAGGCACAGAATCAGGATTAAAAATCGAGCGGGGCTAAATTTTCCTTATACTTGATAAGAAAATTTATCTTAAAAATTTATTAAAAGAATTTCATATCATTTTGAGAAGGATTCTCCCTTGAATCTAAGCTGAATCCTCTTTTTCCACCCATTAGAAGAAAAATTGCCTTGAATAAGGTTGGGAGAATGAGAGTAGGTTATCTTGAGGACCTCAGAGAAGAGAAGTGAATAGAGAACACTGAATACGGCACATGACCACACTTCACTAATTAGTACTTGTCATTTATTATCAATTGATAATAATTGATAATAAACTAATACTTCTTCTTGTCGTTTTTGTTTAATTGAAATTAAGGTAAGGTTGACTCAATGATTAAAAAAACGCACCTTGAGGCGCGCTAGGTAAGACGAGCCAATTTCGCCTCAAGGGTCCATCTGAAAGGCTTTTCACCCAAAAAAACGTGCTAAAGGCGTCCCAAGGCGCACTATAGAGTGAAAGGTAATGCTGAGGCGTCGTCTTTCGTGTATTTTTTTCCCCTCTCCATTCTAGTCCAAACGACATAGTTTCGACTTTTCATCACCTTATATAAGGTATAAGAAGAAATAAAAATCATTCTTTTCTTAAGACGTCGTGAAGTGAGTTTCCTTGATCCTAATCGATCTCCAAGTTGGGATTCCTTGCTCTGAGTCTTTTTCTTATCATTTTGATGCTTGAGATGAATTTCATACTGATGTGGAGGTGGATTCAATAGCTCTTAGTGAGAAAGAGGGAAGAAATTGAAATGAGAGAATTCCAATGTATGTATTTGTTAATTTAAAATGTATGAATTAATGTATTTTGGTTACTTTATTTTGAATTAAAAATTATTTTTATGTATATTTTATTTATTTACTTTAATATAATTAAAAAAATTTGTAAAGCACGAAAGACTTCGGCTTAGCGCCTTAAAGCTTCCAAGACTTGAGACTTCAACAAAACGCCTTGTCTCGTGTCTTTGCTCTTTTAAACATTGGGTTGACTTAATTAATTTTTTCAAAAGTGCTACTAAACTACTAATATGTATATACATGTTGACAGTAGCCGCAGAGGGGCTACAGCAAGCCCACAGACCCGCGGCAAGTACACCAGAGCCCGGCCCAGGACTCAGGATCGGAGCACCAGCACCAGGCCTCGGGGCCCAGCGGTCTATCCTGCCTCCAAGGGTCCTGGGGCCAGGGGCGCCTGCCTGCCAAAGAGGGCACCAGAATATCCAAACAGAAGGGAACCAGTCCCACATCGAAGGGCAAGGCCAGCCCTCACCCTCAACCACCTATATACGGGCCTCGACTACCACCATAAATAGGTAACTTGTCTCCCTCCCTGCTTACATACGTGCCCAGGTTATATATATTCCAACTATACTAACTTAAGCATCGGAGAGGTGAAGGCCGGCCCGCCCGGTGTTCCCCTTAGTAAGCAGGATTGCAGGAGATCGAGTCGGATTCATCAAGTATCTACCAAGACCCCCGGGTTTAGGCAGAAACAATTGGCGCCGTCTGTGGGAACTCGTTCAAAAAGTCAGTGTCGCTGTGCCGGAGAGCAGGGCCCTGGGGACCCATTAAAGAGATCGCTAAAACCACAGTCCGGAAGCCATGGAAAGAAGAAAGATAGAGACAAGCACGGAAGGATCGAAAGGACGAATTCAGTTCCCCGACCGGGCCCCACACGCAGGGGCCGCGATCGGTGCGAGGTTCGTTCTTTCCCCCGACCGCAAAGAAAGTCCGGAAGCGCGAATTCAGTTCCCCGGCCCGGCCCGTAGCATAAAGGCCGAGGTCGGTGCGAGGTTCGCACTTCCTCCTATTCAGAACAAGGCTCACGATCGTCAAGTCTCAGAGAATCCCGACCCAGTGGGAGCAGGGGAAATAAGAAAGATGAAGGCAGAAATTGAGCGATTGCGAAAGGAGGGCGATCAGGATCGGTTAAAAGCAGAGGCCCGAAGTCGGGAACTGAAGGCAGTAACCACCGCCCTGTTAGCGACCCTAGAGCGAGAAGGCCAGCTGGGTACTCCTCGGGCGGCCTCGCACACGGCGAGCAAGGCTAGCGAATTCCCGCATCTCGAGATAGGGCTGCCTACGGGCAGGAGGAAGACCGTCCATATGCCCGTACCCCTCTTCTCAGAGGCTCTGAAAGATTCCGGCCCAGTCAAGCTCCCGTACCGCGCAGATCAGGCTTCAGATGAGCGGGATAGCTCCACCGCGCGAACGATCGAGGCACTTTCCGCTTCGGTATCGGACATAAAAAGCCGCATGGAGACCAGCGAGCGGAAGGCGGGACGACCGCAGGACGGCGCGCGGTTTACCGAGCGCACTGGACCCTTCCCACGCCGGATCCGGGAAACGGGGGGATCTGGCGACTAGAGGCCTCTGAAGTTGACATACTCGGGAACAAGCTGCCCGTACCGGCACTTGGATAGCTTCAAGTCGAAGACAAGCGCTAGGGCCTATTCGGATGCCGTGAGCTGCAACATGTTCCGAGAAACGCTCGTAGGGGAGGCACTGGGTTGGTTCTACGAGCTACCGATGGACTCGGTCGAAACTTTCGCACAGTTGGCCGATAGGTTCGTCGGCCGGTTCGTCCTTAAAGCCACGACAGCCCGGCCATCGACGGTCCTCTTCGATTGCATGCAGGCTAGCCACGAACCATTACGCGCCTTCGTTAACCGGTGGCAGGTCGCCACGTCCGGGGTAAGAAACTTGGATAAGAGGATTGCGGGGATGGCCTTCAAGCAAGGATTAAGAGCTGGGGAACTTTCATACGACTTACAAGCGCAGGGGCCGCTGGCGTACGACGAGCTGATGACCGTGGCCGTTAGGCATGCTCAGGCAGAACAAGAGACATATGGGAACAAGGCGCCCAAGCGGATCTCAGATGGCATACCGCCATCCACTCACGGAGGCAAAGCCGGGCGGCTACATATCAGCCGGGTACCTGTAGCCGCCAGGGGGATAGAAGCGCGAAAGGAGTGGCAACCCCGGCGAAGCAGCGACAATGATCCCCGACCAGGAAGAGGACCACCTTTTGGGCACCCAGCTCGGATCCAGGTAGCTGTGTCAGCAGAGCGGACACCACGGGCCCCGGTTCCATCGCCAGCAAGAAAACCCTATGAACCGGACCTTCGGATCCCAGATCGGAAGACGGTCGTACAAGACCAAGCCCGCCCCGGCAGCCCCAGGGCGGACCGACCGCGAGCTCGGCCGATAGGGACCATATGCACGCGAACCCCCGGGTGGATCGAGGTACACGGGAGCATTAACATGATCCACGGTGGGGACCATATCGGTCAGCTCACCCGGAGCTCAAAGAAGCGGTGCCTAAGATCAATCCGGGGGAGGGAGATTTACGCCTTCAGAGAACGAAGCGTCCAAGCCGCTAAAACCGGATGGAATTCGGTCACCTTCTATGAAGACGAAGAGCCGGAGGATGTGATCCAACCGCACACCGACCCCTTCCTTATCACGGTCCAAATAGACCACTGGATAACCAGTCGTATGCTGATCGATACCGGAGCCTCTGTCAACGTAATGTTCCGAGACGCGTACCGAGGATTGCAAAGAGGGAGGAACAAGTTATCCCAGGATAACGAGCCGCTGATAAGCTTCTCCGGTGAGGTAGTCCAGCCTCTAGGATCCGATTACCTACCAATCATTTTCGGCAAGGGAGACAGAACGAAAACAGAGCATTTGGAATTCATCATCGTCGACTGCCTGTCGTCGTACAATGGTATAATCGGTCGGCCAGGGTTATGGAGGCTCAAAACGTTCATTGCCGGCCACATGCTGATGTTGAAAATGCCTTCACCAGCCGGAGTTATAACTATACGCGGGGACCAGAGAATCGCCCGTAAGTACTACGCAGAAGCCCTGACCCACGGGAGGAAGCGGGCCGAGGTCTTTACAACCGCTCAGCGAGTACCAGCGCCGGATCTGAGTCTTGACCCCCGTGATGACATCGCTCCAGGTAGAGTTAGGCGATTCACGTTCACCGAGAAACCAGAGCGACCTTCGGCCGTGGAGGAAACCGAAGTCATCTGTATTTCCAAAGACCACCCGGACCGAAGCATAGTGATAGGGACACAACTCGACCCGGTCGTCAGGGAAGAACTCATCGCCTTTCTCCGGGCCCACAGTTCGGTTTTCGCATGGTCCTACGAAGACATGCCGGGCATATCCCCAGAGATAGCCGTTCACCGGCTAAACTCATTACCCAGCGTCCCCCCGACGAGGCAAAAGAGGAGGTCTTTCAGCCCGGCGAAGTATGAGGCGATTAGAGAAGAAGTGCAGAAACTCATGGGCATAGGTTTCATCCGGGAAGTCCAGTACCCGCGCTGGCTCGCCAACGTGGTCATGGTACCGAAGAAGGCAGCCGGTCAGTGGCGTATGTGCGTGGACTTCACTAATCTAAACCGGGCATGCCCAAAGGACAGCTTCCCGCTCCCTCGGATTGATCAGCTCATTGACTCCACATCCGGCTTCAAGCTGCTCAGCTTCATGGACGCCTACGCCGGGTACAACCAGATACGGATGCACCCGGATGATGAAGAACACACGTCATTCACAACCGACCGAGGCACCTACTGCTATAAGAGGATGCCGTACGGTCTAAAAAACGCCGGCGCCACCTACCAACGGATGGTGAACCAAATGCTGGAACAAGAGATGGGCAAAACCGTGGAAGTTTACGTTGATGACATGTTGGTCAAAAGCTTAACTGCGGGGGCCCACGTCCGGGATTTGGCCGTGGTCATCGGTAAAATGCTCAAATTCGGAATGCGCTTGAACCCGAAGAAGTGTCTTTTCGGGATTTCAGAGGGTCTTTTTCTAGGGCACATCATCAGCCAGCGAGGGATAGAAGCTAACCCGCTGAAGGTCCAGGCAATCCTTGATATGGAAACACCAGGAGAGAGAAACCAGGTCCAGATCTTGACCGGCCGGTTGGCCGCCCTGGCCAGATTCATCTCCCGTTTAACCGATAAGTGCGTCCCGTTCTTTAAACTGCTCAAGGCACAGCAAACCAGGAAGATACTCTGGGCTGCGGAGCATGAGGCAGCGTTCCAGTCCATCAAAGCATACCTGGCTGCAGTTCCTCTCCTATCCAAACCACTGCCGGGAGAAATGTTGTACCTTTACATAGCCGCATCCGCAGCCGCCGTCTCCGCCGCTCTCGTCAGAAAGGAGGGCACGCTCGAACTTCCGGTATACTACGCGGGAAAGGGACTTACAGGAGCCGAGGGCCGGTACCCCGATATAGAGAGATTGGCTCTAGCCTTGATTGTTAGCGCCAGGAAGCTCCGGCACTATTTCCAGGCTCATTCCATCACCTTATATACCAACCACCCCCTGCGGCAGATCCTGCAAAAGCCAGACACCAGCGGGAGGCTCGTGCGATGGGCAGTCGAATTAGGGGAATTCGACATCACCTATGCCCCACGAACAGCCATCAAGGGACAGGCTGCTGCGGACTTCATATGTGAGCTCACCCCAATGGCGGTAGAAGACCATCCCGCCCCGCTCGAGGACGCAGGGGCAGAACAAACCGCCAAGATCGAACCAGACCTGCCAACCGGCTGGAAACTTTACGTGGATGGCTCCGTAACCGCCAAACGGAGTGGGGCCGGGGTCCTGATAATCTCGCCCGACGGCCAATCGTACGAGTATGCACTACGGTTCCTTTTTACCACCTCCAATAACGCTGCCGAGTACGAGGCCCTCATAGCCGGTATGCAACTGGCCAAGGAGCTGGGAATCTCATCCATGGACATATACAGCGACTCTAGCTTGGTAGTCAACCAGATGAACGGGGTGTTCGAGGTTAAAGATCCTCAGCTATCCTCCTACCAGGCTTTGGCCAAAACACTGATCGGGTTCTTCCGCGGCACCAAGATCCAACATATTCCCCGGGATGCAAATAGGCATGCAGACGCCCTTGCGAGGCTAGCAACCGGAAACTACCCCCCAGAGTACCGGAGAGCTAAAATCGAGACCCTCCAAAAGCCAAGTATAAGCAAGACCATCTCCGAAATATTCGCGGTAGAGCAGGTACCACCGAGCTGGATGGACCCAATAGTCAAGTATCTGACCGATAAAACCAGCCCCCAGGATGCGGTGGAAGCCAGGAGGCTGCACCTCCGGTGTGCCCGGTATGGCCTCATTAACGGCCAATTATACCGAAGGGGCCACAGCTTCCCCCAGCTGAGGTGTGTGACTAAGGAGGCAGGAGAAGCAATCATGCGAGAGATCCACGAAGGGGTATGCGGTAATCACTCCGGCGCAAGGTCATTATCCCACAAATCACTCCGAGCGGGATATTTCTGGCCCGATATGGCGGCAGCATCCAGGAAAATATCACGCGGCTGCCACAAATGCCACATGTACGCCTCGGTACCTCGTGCCCCGGCAGTCGCATTATCAATCCTGTTGGCACCTTGGCCTTTCGCACAATGGGGATTAGACATCATCGGCCCTTTCCCCGTGGTAGTAGGACAATACAAGTACGCCATTGTGGCAGTGGATTACCAAACTAAATGGGTCGAGGCAGAACCGTTGATAAAGATCACTGAGGAACGGGTTAAGAAATTCCTGTGGAAAAACATCTACTGTAGGTTTGGGGTGCCGCAGACTATTATCACGGATAATGGGACGCAATTCAACAACGCAGATCTCATCCAGTACACAGCCTCCCTGGGGACCCGGATGCTATTTGCCTCGGTAGCACACCCGCAGACTAACGGCCAGGCAGAAGCGGTCAATAAGATTATCAAAACCCTTCTTAAAAAGAAGCTGGATGCCAAAAAGGGATGCTGGGCCGAGGAACTCCCCGCGGTATTATGGGCCATCCGGACAACAGCAGCAGAGGCAACAGGAGAGACCCCGTTCTGCTTGGCATTCGGGAGTGAAGCAGTGCTCCCTGTGGAGACTGAGATACCCAGCGGCAGGGTCGAGAATTACGACGCCGACACAAACGCCGACGGCTTACTACTCAACCTGGACCTCATCGAGGAGCGGCGCGACCGAGCGCACCTGCGAAACCAAACCTACAAGCAGCGGGTCGCCCGGTACTACGATAGAAGGGTCCGGGAGAGAAAGCTGCAAGTCGGCGACTGGGTCATGAGGAAGGTCCAGAAAAAGCCATTGGCCTTGCAGCCAACATGGGAGGGACCCTACCAGATCACCGCGGCCGTAGGCCCGGCAACATTCCACATCATAGACGCAACGGGCATCTATTCTACCAGGCCGTGGAATATCGAACACCTACGCTTTTACCCTAAATAGTAGCAATCGTAAAGGAACGAAAGTGTAATTGGCAAGCATTGCAATGTGCAGTTATGACATTAAAGAGACTACACCAATTACAGGATATATGTACAGAACACACCCCTAGCTAGCACTCCCGGAACCCACAACCCCCGACCCGCCACCTTTTAGCTCCCGCTCCTGCTCCCTCATCACGATCAGGGCTATGTCAGCCTCCATCCGCTCGGCGTCGAGCCACCCTTTCTCCCGCCACTCCAGATAGGCGTCACTTATACCCTCCGTACGAGCCTTTTCCAGCATCTCCTCAAAATCTGACGACTCCCGAAACTCGTCAACGGCCTTATCAGCCACTTCAGCAAGTTCGGATTCCACCAGCCTCTCCCGTCCCCGAACGACCGCCGTCATTTGGGCCTGCAGCTCCAAAACTTTTGCCTCCAACTCAACAATCCTCCCATCACGGGCGGCAAGCAGTCGGCTGGCTTCCTCTCTCTCCCGCACGAGTTCCGCACTCAGCCGGCCGCCTTCCTCCCTTTCCTTCGCAAGCTCGGCTTCCGCCACACCCACCTTAACACCCAGCTCCTCCACCCGCTTCTCCAGGATAGCGGCAGCCTCCATTCTGGGGCCGGCGACATAAAACCTCTGAGCCAGCTGCCAAAAAAGAAAGCAAAAGGAGCATCAGCTCATGTCACATCACGGAAGAGGACTCACAGAAACACATTTACCTGTAGAGACAGTCCCACGGGCTCCGCCATACTCTCACCCGGATTTTCAGTCCAGGACCCCTCCCGGTCGAGCCCCAAGGTTTCGATTATACCAGCCACAAGCCTGCTAAATCCACCACCAGAGCTACGAACGGATTCCGGTTCCTGAGTCCTACGACCACCCGCCTCCACAGTCGGGACTATGGCTCGCCCCGTCGGCCCAGCTGAGCTTGACGCCCCCGCATCAAATACCCTCGCTCTCTTTGCCGGACTTTCACTGTAGCTGCTTCGACGGTTCTCGGGCAAAACCACCGATTCCCTCTCCCGCGAGGTACGCACTGCCATTTGCCGCGCCACAGGGTCTGGCCCCGGGAGGCCCTCCGCCCGCACTTCCCGAATGCGGAGTGGAGAATTGTTCTCACCGCCCGGCCGCCTCCCATAATGCGCGTCCGAGAACACTAGCGGCACCGGCCTCGCATGCTCCGTACGCTTCTGGGTAGCCACGTCAAGAACGACTTTTGCGGCCTCCTCCCCTATCTCCATCAACCGCGCTGCTATCAGCTCCTCATCCGGCTCGATAGTCTCCTCAACTTTAAGCGCGGGCCGAGGACCGTTAGTAGGTTTTCTCCCCATCCCCAGCACCTCCAGCACGTTCCACCGAGTGAAATTATAGGTGCTCCGGCTATCATGGTCCCAGCCATAAAACAAACGGAATAACCGTTGCTTCTCCAGGTTCTCCAATTCATAGGTCTGGTCCCCGATCGGTTGATATGCCCCGGGCACTTGATAACCCCTCCAGGTCCGCTGCCACTTACCACCGGCCAGCACCACCGACCTCCTCCAGCCATCCAAAACCGTCGCCGGCAGATGTGTAATGGCAGCACCATGCTCCCGCGTGGCAAAATTCACGCAACCACGGCACTGGCCCTTTCTGCAGTAAGAAATCCGGTACAGCGCCCGAAATTCATTAACTGTGGGCCAGTCCATATAACTCAAACAGAACAGGCACCCAAGCCCAAGCAACTGCCTCCACTGATTGCTCGGAAGCTGGGCTGGGGAAAGATTCAGCGAGCTCAGCATGTACTGGACAAATCCCGGCAACGGCAGCGATAGACCGTTGCGGAACTGGTCATCAAAAACGGCGACCCAGCCCGGCTCCGGATTACAGGCCAGCTCGCCGGGATGCAAGCCTCGAAGTTTAACGGAAGAGTTGATATCCCACCTCGACCGAAACTCCCTAATCTCCCTCTCGTCCATACTTCTGACTGCTTCGTCGCAGACAATCGTCCCATCACCATCCCGCAGCTCGTGCCTCCTAGGCCCACGAACGCCACTGCCATAATGCGCAGACCTCCCAGACGCCATTAAACCTCAAAACAAAAGTTCAGTTCTGCCGAAAGATGGAAGAGGAGAGCAGAAAGCAAAGTGCGGCAGGAAGAAAGCAGATGAGACGATAAATAGGGCAACAACAAAGGTCAGGCAACCCCAGCCGTCGATCCCCTCCATCTCAGTCCGCCCCCTGCCGACACGTGTCCACGGCATCAATAAAAGACCCCATGCCATCATAAACTGATGGAACTGATGGGCTCCCCCTTCATTGCATGTCAGCCACATGCCCCACCCACAAACAACAGTTAGTAAACAAGGAGCACGCAACGAGGCGTCCCCTCTCCTCGCTCCACAAAGGTCAAAATTCGAATCAACCCGACACCATGACGTGTCACGGTTACTTACACCGGCTGAATGCCAGTTCACTGGAGGACTTACCCCGATATGGCAGCCCGCCCGATCGAGATCCGCCCAGCACTATGGCATTCCACCGGGCATGTGACATTCAACCAGCTCCAAAATATTCTACCGAATGTCATTCCCTACGCCTACGGGCAGGGACGAGCCAGCAACAACGCGAGGCTTCCAAACGCATGGGCTTTATAAACCCGGGCGAGCTTACATCTAACCAATGTACTCTTGTCCAGCAGGATAAAAACCCTGCATCACACTGAACTGTGATACCCTTGGGGATACATGGCGAGACTCGTTATCTCAACGCCACTCCACTGGGCAGATTGTCTCTCTAACACAGAGCAAGTCTCCCCGCAGGCTAACAAACCTGCACATTACCTCAACGCTTAAACAACAAAAGCAGAGAAGAGCTAGCAAGTGTTAAAACAACGCCTCAGCGCGACCATAACACCCTTCGGGCACCTGTTGGCCTATTCCACGCACCAACAGGCCTCCCCGAAGGCTAGTCTGCAAGTCCATCCGGGACTCGTTCCGATACGGCAGGACGCCCGTCGAGCACTCCGCCCCGCACCAATATGGTTCATCCGGGACTCGTTTCGATACTTTAGGAACGCCCATTCAAAGATCCAGATACTCACCTCGGTCACGCCCAATCTTTAACGCGGACTTGGGGGACTGAGCACCGGTAGGTTGGTAACCCCGCGGGTCTGCGGGACAAGAGCAAGACAGATAAGTCCCCATTCAAGATTGCACTTGACCGGGAACTTGGGGGACTTGTTGACAGTAGCCGCAGAGGGGCTACAGCAAGTCCACAGACCCGCGGCAAGTACACCAGAGCCCGGCCCAGGACTCAGGATCGGAGCACCAGCACCAGGCCTCGGGGCCCAGCGGTCTATCCTGCCTCCAAGGGTCCTGGGGCCAGGGGCGCCTGCCTGCCAAAGAGGGCACCAGAATATCCAAACAGAAGGGAACCAGTCCCACATCGAAGGGCAAGGCCAGCCCTCACCCTCAACCACCTATATACGGGCCTCGACTACCACCATAAATAGGTAACTTGTCTCCCTCCCTGCTTACATACGTGCCCAGGTTATATATATTCCAACTATACTAACTTAAGCATCAGAGAGGTGAAGGCCGGCCCGCCCGGTGTTCCCCTTAGTAAGCAGGATTGCAGGAGATCGAGTCGGATTCATCAAGTATCTACCAAGACCCCCGGGTTTAGGCAGAAACAATACATATACTTGCTAATTTTTTCTCTAAAAATTTAGACGAGCTGCACTACGCCACAGCTCCTCCCTAGGTCCGTGCTTGATAGATACTAATTTGGCAATGCCTTTGATATTGTCTATATGTGTCTGTAACTCTGTATAGACTTGTAAGAAACAATCTGCAGTAATAATACAATATTTGACATAAGTAAATAGGTATTGAAATATCCACACATAGTAAAATTTGACGTAGCTTTTGGGTGCGTTTGGGGGGGCTTTTTAGCTCCCCTGCTTATAAGCAATGGCCAGAAATGTGTTTGTTAAACTCTCCTCCAGCCAGCTTTTAAAAAAAACTCTGGTTTTTTTCCTTGAAAAGCAGAAGTAGGGGAACCCCAGCTTCCGAAAGCCAGCTTCTGCTTCGGCACTGTAGCGGAGACTGTAGTTAAATGAATTTTTTCGAAATACCATCTATTACCCCTAACCTCCTGCTTCGCCATCGCCTCCTCTCTCACTATCGCCATCGCCTCCTCTCTCTCTCCTTATGCTTCTCTCCGCCTTCATCTCCAAGCTCTCATCCCTCTCCCCATGATGATCGACGCTCACCGGCGAAGACCTCGACGCTCTCATCTCCGACGCGCCTCTTTCTTTTTCCGGTCAATTCGCTCGCTCCGACGAGCTGCGGCTCCAACGAGTCCAAGTCCGAGAGGCAGTGGTTCGTCGACTCCTTGAACTCCGTCGATACTGCTGGGATTGCAGGCTTTGGGGCGGCGTCGATCAGAGATCGGAGGAAGGGTGTCCAGAGCAAATTTCTGGGTGCATTCTCTGCCGACAAATTTTCGTCGGCAGAATTCTTGGCCTTTCTTTTACCGGCGAGGAGGTTGTCGGGAAAAAGAGTTTCTGGATAAGGCCTCTTTACCGACAAAATGTTGTCGGCAGAAGAGAATTTATGTTTTTTTTTTTTTTTTTTTGCGACGTTAGTGTTGTAACGGATGTAAGAAAAAACACAGATTTACGTAGTTCACTAACAAAGTATTAGCTACGTCCGGAGGAGAACAGCGAGATCCCCGACACTGTCAGTACTATCGGATGACTGGTTTAAAATATAAACTAACAGTTAGAGAGATGTAGCCGATAAAAATTGAATCTAGCTATTTAATTCTCGTCAGTTACATTGACGAAGACACACAATTTTTTTTTTCTTCTACAATTTCACTATAATGATTTGTAATTAATTATATTTAGAAAAAATTTCATTTAAGTATAAATAAATATTTAATTAGCCATAAAATTAAAAATTATTAGGTATTACCATTTAATTAAAGTTAAAATTTCTTTCATGTCTAAATTAGTCATTTACAGACAAAAAGCGCAAGCCAACTTTCAGTTTACCAAACACTTTGCCAATGTTTTTTCCACCAAAAGCACCTAAAAAAAGTCAGGTACCAAACACTCAGCCACTTTGCTTTTCAGCCACTTATTTTTTAAAAAAAAAACAGAAACCAGCTTTTCTATAAAGCTCAGCTGCACCAAACATACCCTTTAACTTGTGCCTGTTGCTAGCAATACTTTAATCTGTTGTTTGAGAGACGTGATAATTAACTAGCAAAATTATGATAGTCAGTAGTTGGGAAATGTCAACTACATGTATATATATATATATATATGCTCAGTATGTGTGTTTGTATGACTCTCGCTCTAAAATGAGTTATATCAGAGGCGGCCTTTGGGCAGTGCCATACGAACTAATTCAAACTAAATTACTCAATCATATCCTTAGAATATTTCTTTCGAAGGACGTATTCGTACGTATGTATAGTATACGCAATCTTGTACTCGACAAGTAACAACGTCCGTACTCTTTTGAGTAGATTTTCTACCAAAATAACAGTTCCACACTATACTATTCTCTGTGAGTAAATGCTCTACACTCTTCACTCGGAAGATGCCCACATTTGAAACTCTGCTTGTGATAGCTACTATACGTATAAGTCTCAATATTTGAAACTCTGCCGGACAGGTCAAATGCAGAGTAAAGTGGAAAGCAAGTTTACCCGAAATAGACCACCCACCACTGCATGGATTGATCACAACACAGTGCAGCTAGCATTGGTGAAGCAATAATATATTAGGTAAAAGCTTGGACAGCGATCGAATCCAGAGGTCGTAGAGCAGGGTCTGCCTAGAACTGGAAAGGGACTTGAATGCAATCCAGGGGCTCCGAGGAAGCCAAAAGAATAGTGAAAATGAAAGGGTTTGGATATTAATATCGGGCATGCAGGATTGCACAGCAGCTTCATCGAGGGCTCTGTGTTTCTGGGAACACGACTTGACAGGACGTCGAGCTAGACTCCAAAAGGGAACGTCCAGTTCGAGTTGGATAGACGAGGAGGATGAGAGGGCCGGGTCTAGGGTTTAATCCAGCTTGTGATCTCTCACATTTCACTTTCATTCAGTTAAAAAGTATTATTTGCAGGTAATATACGAGCACCTCATTGACTTCAATTCGTTGTATCAAATAAAACTTTATTCGGTCACAAAGTCCTACGAGAATTTTGGTTTTTTTTTTTTTTTTTTTAATAATTAATTGAACAAAGAAAAGACAAGACTTCATCTACGAGCTTGTCCACACATAGTAATAATTAATTAAATTTGGCCTAACTCTTGTGGGAAATATTGCTCAAAAGAAAAAAGTACGTAGGCAGACCTGAGGGGAGCAAAAACAGGCTTCCATATGGAGAGAAAAAGAAGCAATAGGAAAAGAAGAATGGTGGTAGTAGCTCCAACTCGACAGGGAAGGAGCTTGAAGCAATTTGAATTTTGCACCGACTAGGGTGGAGCTCTTATGTGAGTATGTATTCAATATCTATGATGAGTGTTCTATGAGGAGGTATAGACGTACTTGTACCACAATTGCGTGTTAAGGTAAGTAGATGATTTAGATCCATTAGCTTGTAGGAGGCGAGTTTGTATGCTCGTGTGGGAGCTCGCTTGATTGCGAGCGTGCCAATTTCTTATTGATTTGTTTTGCTTATTTTTGTAAGCATGCTAAGCTATAACTTTAAACGGTTGATCTATTGTATTCAATTTCTATTAAAAAAAATGACTTCATCTACGAGTTACTTGCACCGGTGAATAGTCTTGCCGATGCTTTGTTTGCGGGTTCAATAGATGCCTTGTTCATAGGTGATACTCTTTTCCGAGTTCTCAATTCGAAATTTTATCCAAGCAAGGTTATATTGAGGCGACCTCTAAATTAGGTTAGAGAAGAAGTGATGACCATAATCCACTTTTTCAGATTATGGTTAAGTATCTATATATATTATAAAAGGTTGCAAATAGCGCATGTTTTCATATTAGGTTTGGGATTGTCATTGTTGACTCTCTCGTACTTACTACGTATCTAATGTGAATAATTGTTCACTCTCTCATAAATTCTCCAAGGCCATGAATAAGTGGTTAATCTTGATAGCTTAGAATAGTAAATTTGACGTGAAGGTAGCAAATGACAAGCGTAAAACATAAAATTTAGGGTTTAACATGCGCATCAGTAGTTAAATTTTGCGTACGATAAAATTTCAACTATTGCACGTGCAGAATGAGTCGAAGTTCATAAGAGATGGATCATTTCGATTGCCAAAAAATAAAAACAAAAACAAAAGGGATCGACATCTTAAGGTTTTGATCTAATAATTCATAATTTTCCATTTAAAAAGTTGGGAGTTATACATTAAGGTAGCTAACCGTATTCCTAGCTAGAGTAGAGTACGCGGGATAGAGAAGCAAATCAATGGCTTTAAACAAGCAACTTATTGTTCCCATCTGTGGTTCACGTTCACTTGTTGATCCGTATCTGCACAGGCAGCACAGCTCAAAGTGGTGTTCCCTTCTGTTAGGTCCGTGACATTGTTTGCCGAAAAAAGGACAGGATATCGGTGTCAGTGTTTTCAAAACTAGAAATGCTACATAAACATATAAATTATTTTTATTATAACTTTTTGATTGACATATATATTGAACAATTCTATAAAATTAACATCGAAGAACATTATATACACCACGATCTAACTTTAAGATGATCTAATGAACTATGATCTCAAATTGATCTAAACATTATTAGCCCCTTCATCGCGATAAGTTTACCTATTTTGTATTGTGGCATGAGACATTAATTATATTTTGAGACCGTATTGCAGATAATTATTAGAGATTGTCGGTTATAGTTACTCTTAATGTGTCATATGTGTCATTCAAGGTCAAGCCAAACCTAAGCAACAAAAGAGGTCGACGATAATATTAGTAAAGACCCAAAAAACAAAAACCCTAATCGATTCACCATTTCCAATCCTATTATAACGGCTTGGCTCCTTACTCAAACGTAATAATTGGTCAAATAAGAGATACACAATAACCAAAAAATCGTCATTCATTAGGGTGTTATTTCGATAGATTGTCTTTTTTATGATCATAGTATCCACAATCATAAATTCACAAAATTGTGTTAAAGATAAAAAACAAGTTTGGGTTGTTTTTTAATATCCCCGTTAGTAGATCAACTGTGCATTACACATCATTGATCGTGTATAGACCTGTAAATGGACCGGATCCGGAGCAGATCAACATAGATCCGGATCCGTTTAGTAATTAAAAATTCTCGATCGTACCCGACCCGTTACCCGCCAGATCATTGATAGCTCGATCCAAATCCGTATCCGGCTGATTAACGGATACCTGCCGGGTTTCTTCAATTCATTTATAATAATCAATATTTTCATATTTTAAACAATAATTTTAGAATTTTGAAATAATATCTCATAAAACACTAAAGGAATATAAACAAAATGAAAGTTCACAAGTTCACGACAAGTAAAATTACATGGCCAAAATGCTCCTTAACGATAAACTAATATAACCAAAACACTAAACCTCCAATGTTTATATATGAGAACAAAACAGAACAAATGCATCAGTGACCTCTAATGTTAGAGGCTTAATGCATGCAGACGTTTAGGTTATTAAAGAAATTATAGTGTATATTAAATATTTTATCAGTATTAATATATTTAAAATATTATTAATTAATTTTATAACGGGCCGGGCCATTAACGGATCGGATCAGCCTTGATCCGTACGACCGTACCTGATATATTTATTAAACGGGTAAACGGATACGGGTCATTAACGGACCAAAGGATCAAATTTCTCAATCCAAAATCCGTTTAAAAACCACGGATCCGGAGCGGGTCCGAATTAAAATCCGTTCCATTTACAGTTCTAATCGTGTATATGCACATATTTTAGCTTGGTTGAATGGGTGATTACCAACAATGCACAATAAAAGTTTCCCATAAAAGTGACCTTTTTCTCATATTTTTGTAATCATGATATGATCTTGATATATCACTTTCTATGTCTCATTTTGGGATCCGGGCAAAACAAAAGTCAAAATTAAATTCTCAAATAGTAAACCTTCCATCATGACCATACACTACACAGTGTACACACCCTCTCCCTCAATTTCAAAAGCATCCAAAGTTGATGTCTGAATCGTTCTGCAAGAGGTTACGCCTTTTGAGGATATCTTCTGATCAATCTATCCTATTGCCCTATAGCTCCTCCCCCCTTTCACTCTCACTCTTATTCAACCACTGCTGCTATAATGGCTACTATAAAGTCCTCCAACGACCATAACCCACATTAAGAACAAACTGCAAGGACTTGAAGAAGAAGACGCAGAAGGAGAAGAAGAATATCAGTTTTTCCCCAAACCTCAGAAATGGATGTTCGATTTCGAAGACCCCAAACAAGTCCGGATAGAGCCAAAGTGTGCATGCAGCAGCAACTGCAGCCAAGAGTAGCAGTCAACAAACCCACCGTCAAAAAGGTCCAAATTGTGTACTACCTCTCCAGAAATGGTCATCTTGAGCATCCTCACTACATGGAGCTCACCCATTTGCCCAATCAACCTCTTATTTTGAGAGGTACTTAAGTAACAAGATAAAACCCAGTTCTTAGTCGCCTTCAAAACCAACTCACAGATTCTGATTTGTTGAAATTCATTATGTAGATGTAATGGATAGGCTCACTGCTCTCAGAGGCAAAGGCATGCCCTCACTATACTCTTGGTCCTGCAAAAGGTGTGTTATTTTTCACTAAATTATCAATCTTTGTAGAATTATGGAGTAATTACGCTAATGTTTTGTTCGTTACACTAATTAGGAGCTACAAGAATGGTTATGTGTGGAATGATTTAGCAGAAAATGACATAATCTACCCAGCAGAAGGAGCTGAATATGTACTCAAAGGTTCTGAGATAGTTGAAGGCTGCTCTGGTAACTAGTACTACTCACTCACTACCCTTTTCGTTTCATCTGCCTTTGATAATTACATTTTACAGTCAAGTCACCATCTTGATTATTTTCTTTGTGCAGAGAGATTGGACCAGAGTCATATTAACAGCCCCCTACAAATTCAAGACTCAAACTTTGGGTCCAAGAGGAGATCACCACCACTGGCTCCCACCCCAAACAGCAACTCCAAGTTTCCTGAACACCATGATCAATATGATGAGCAAGAAGAAGAAGAAGTTGACTATGAGGACGAGAAAACAAGCACAAGCTCCACAACAACAAACTCTCGCTGCTCCAGAGGAGTCTCCACAGATGAACTCGAAGAACAACAACCACCAAAAAACCACAAGCCTCCACCTGATTCATCTCCTCTTCCAAATGCACCAGCTTCAGTGTTGAACCAAACCAACCACAGCAACAATACGTCCATGAGATTCGAGGACGGTGACCCAATTGTTACGAAACAGAGCTACTCTGTTTCGAAAACAGGGCAGGGTAAGAACTCTGTTCTACTCCAGCTCATTGCTTGCGGCAGCTCTGCAGTGGCCAAGGCCAAAAACACACCGTGCATCAGTCAAGGGGTAGTGAAGAGGGAGAGGAGTAGTCAGAGTTTTCGTAAAGAGGTGGTGTACAGGAGTGCGGTGAAGGTTGCTATTGAGGATGAGGATATGATTACCTATATGTCTGAGAATCCAAGGTTTGGGAATTTACAGGCTGAGGAGAAGGAGTACTTTAGTGGGAGCATTGTGGAGTCCATGAAGGAAGATGAAAGAGTACAGGCAGCTGAGCCTATGCTAAAAAAATCCAATTCCTATAATGAAGAAAGGTCAGTGTTCATGTTCTTCATGCAATATTTAGTACTTATTTTTCATAATTTGTAACGGGTAGTTGCATATTATCATTAGTGATCGAAATTTACAATGGGAATTGACTCTTGTGTGATGGATTGTTGGTAAACTTAGTGGGTTATCAATAATTGGTAATGGGTAAGTTGCTAGTGGCTTTTTTGATTCAAAGCTTGGTTCTTGATTGCAGGTTCTTCATAGTATAAGTAAATTTGCTTTGTTATGAGTAAATGATAAGTTGTAATGGCCATTGAGTAGGTTGAAATTGGTCATTCTGCATTTGTTGTAAATGGGTAAATTTCAATTACCCAGCTTGTTATATGATTACTTCTGCGTAATTTGGATTTAAGTAACTTTGCTATGTGATTACTTGTGGTCATCAGGAGCCACAAAGCTGGGCTAGGAGAAGCAACAGTGGAGGAGGAAGAGAAGAAAGAGAGAGCAGCGGCGAGAGGAAATTGCATTCCTCGCAAGTTCTGTTCTAGTGGTGCATCATCAAAGCCAACCAGGAAGTGAAATGATTGCCATAGTTATGTGGGATTAATTTTACTAGTGCAGTTTGTTGAAGTCTGTAATTACTACTAGCACTAATTAGAGGAGGTTGAGGAACTTTGGTTGCTGTAAAATTAAAGGGGAAGAGTTTGGTAGGTAAATGTTGAATCTTTGAAAGCAATGGGTTTGTGACTTTGTTCATTGGCTTGTTGCAGCAATCATAACATTGACCCTACTCCTTGTACCATCATGAACATGAATACATGATGAGTTATTGTGGACCATGAATCTGGGTTTTGGGAAAGAGAAACTTTGAAAGATTTCTAAAAACTAGATAGACTGATATGTCACCAACATGAAGTTCCTTATTTTGAGAAAGTCAGCAGGTTAATCCATTAGAATGGGTAAAATTGCAGGAAATGAGATCAGCCATGCTCATTTGGCTTCTGCCACAAAATCAAAGATAAATCATTACAATGTTACAATGATGGCAGTGGTGACGAGGCCTAATATAGTGCATTGGGTGCCTAAAGTTTTTAGGGCACCTAAGCGGAAGTGGGCTGATAGGAGCACAATGTGCGACGATATTATATGTTTTTACCATCATTTATACTTTGTTTAACCCTTATTTTTCTAAGATAGAGTCATAATATAGTTTAGTGTTAATTTGGTAGAGTTTTGGAGAAAATGTGCTTAATTGTCAGAAAAATGACTAAGTAAAGAAATCTGAGCAAAAAGTGCAAAATATGTTGTTTTCATGATATTGAGGCCTGTGCTAAACTGATCTATCCTTTTCCAAATTTGATGAAATTTGGTATGCATATAATTGGCAAGCTAAAGTATATTGTGTCGAAATTTCAGATCAATCGGAGTTCGGGAAGTCACCCAAATGAAGGCTGCAACTTGGCAGTTTGAACAAACCAATCCAGGGACTATCAGGATTTTCCTGGGACTGTATCCTGACTTCCGGAATTTATGTGGGACACATCGCTTGGAACCAGAGAACGAGCCATACGCCGTTGGAAAGCTCTACGAGTCTGGTTTCTTTGGGACTTGGAATCGCAGTAAAATCTTTCATGAGCAAAAAGTTATGCCGGTTTGAATGCACAAAGGTCAAGTCTGCCAAAAGAAGAAAACCTAAACCGAGTTCTACATGGATTTGGCTTACGAATGTGGATTGAATTCCATCATTTGTGCAAGATTTTTGGCTGAATTAATTCATGGAAAACCTAAAGAGATATTGCTCAATTATTCAGCCATTATCTTGGGAATTTTCGGCAGAAAATAGAGGAAGAAAATCGCAACAAATCCTGATCAAATTCGGCAGAATTCCTGTGCACGTCATCCAACTTCCACGGACTCTCCCGGACAGCTCACAATGAATCAGAGTTCGAGCCTTATATGGATAGAAAGCTACGGGAGTCTAGTTTCCAACCCAACTGGAATCACCTTAATATCTATTTTCTAGAGAAAGATATTCCATAATCTTCACTCGAAGGTCAAATCTGCCAGCAGGATTAGTTTGAGAAAAACTAGGTTTTGTAAACCCTAGCTGCCTCCCTTGCCTCTATAAATACCACAACATAATTTCAGAATAATCATCTTCTCTTCCTCACTTAAACTAGCTAAAACTCTGCCGAATTGCTTCCAAGAATTCTCACCAAGAATATAGCCGACCCATACTCCACCACCTTTCATAAAATCATTCCAATCATCAACACCAAATCACCAATCCACTTGCCGAATTCTTCAACAAGGTTGTCACTTGGATTGTAATTTCAATGGCTTTTGTTTCTTTGTATTTATACATTAATTTGTCTATGAATTATGTATTGATTCTTGGATCCGATTTTGGTTTTGTTAATTATTCATGGGATTTCCGAATTCTTGTTATATTGTTTGGTTTTCTTGTGTTTAATTACCGAATTATGCATGTTATGTAATTGAATATGGTATGATGGGCAGTAGGCTTTTGCATGTTTTCTTGATTTAATTAGGTTTATTTCCTTAATTCGTGTGCAACCGAATGAGATGTCTAAATGCATTCGAAAGGCCATGAGTGTTATCTAGATGTTGAATTCACTTGCCGATTTAATACATGTTGGATCATACGCGTAGTTGATTTTAATGTGTATTTATCTAAGGGATAGAGTAATTCTGAAAATTTACATGTCGATGTGAGATGAGTGACGTCATACTTGCTAACATGTTCCAATTCGACATACTGTGCTTATGTGCTATTTGTGTTTAATTTCTACGCGTAGTGTTATTAAACCGATTAGTACCATGTTTAGGATTACACGCGTAGTTGATTCTAAATACTTGTGATGTTTTGAATAATTAGATATACCGCGTTGGCTCTAATTAAATTGGAACTTAATTGATCTAGAATTCGATATTTGCTTGCTGCCCCTATTACTTGTTTTAATTTCGTTGCATGTGTAATGATTTTTGTGTTTTGTGATTGTGTGAAAGGTGATGATCAATTGTAAATAATAATTTAGGTTTTAATTTTTGTAAAAATCAGTAGGTAATTAGACATAAAAATCGACAACCCCCTTATGTGCAACACTTTGTGTGATTGAAAGCCCTTGATTTCTCCGGATAGAACGATCCCTACTTGTCCTAACTACAATTGACAAAAGAAAGGTATTATGTGTATGAAGTTGTTTTGCAGGTACTTTGTGCTTGGATAACATCTCCATCATGGGCTAGGAAGTAGGCTGAACTCTGCTGGTCTATACTCCTACTCTGTACGGTTTAATTAAGAAAATCCGAAATTGGCAAATTTTACAACATAAAACCTCAAGCTACATCATTCCTAACTGATCTCCATAGAACGCTGGCAATACAGTGAAACCGAGCGGCTAGCTCAGAATGATTATGAGCAATGTCTCGGTGGATTTAATTTTTTAGTCTTAAACATTTCTCTTACCTACCACAGAGTGCATTAGTGAATAAAGTTTCTAAAATTTTGACAGAGCAGTACCATCATATTATTCATTTATAAATAGTAAATGTTTCTGCCTAAACCCGGGGGTCTAGTAGATACAGGACAATAAAGATAGAATACAAACACAACGATATATAGTGGTTCACCGTGCCATCGGAGGGCACGGCTACGTCCACTTGGAATCCAGTAGGCGTGGCCAATAAGCCATCAGGTTACAAGGGTGGAATGCCTTGGATCCAAGATCCTTTATACTAAGGGGGAAGCCTCCTATTTATAGAGAAGGAAGGCTCCCACCTCTACCATGTTTCCAATGTGGGATGCTTACAACACTATTACATAATTCCCTACTCACAAAGCTACTACAGGCGCCCGGTGGTACTGCTTCCGAGTGTGGCACCGGTGATGTGGAACAATGGAGATGTAGCCGGGGTGCTGGTCTACTCGCTAGATGCCGGAAGTAGGACCCCCGATGCCGGTTGCACGGTCCACGAGGTCGCCGGATGTGCTTGGCGGTGCACTATATGTACTGTCAACAAGTCCCCCAAGTTCCCGAGTAAGAGTGCAATCTTACTTGGGGAGTTAATCATCATGTGCCGCCAAGCGTAGGCGGTGACGGAGTCACCCCTACTACCTCCAGTCCCCCAAGTCCCTAAGTAAGATTGGGCTCTTCTCGAGGTGTTCGAATGTCGAGTCCCCCAAGTTCGTGCTGGAGATGTGACTTGGCCGGGAGTGTTGGGGTGCCGGGAGTGATGAGGTAGTGGGTGGCCATGGAGGATCCGGGTTTGACCGGTCCTGACGCGCAGAAGCCTGATCGGGTAGTGCTGGTAGAGCCGCTGCCGAACAGGACTGGGCCGGCTGAATCCGGGGTGACCCACCGGAGGGGGTGACCCGCCGGATAGGACCGGTCGGAGAACTGGCGATTCCGTCCGGGCGTCAAGCCATCGGACGGATCGGTGAGCTGGCGATACCGTCCGGGCGTCAAGCCACCGGACGGATCGGAGAGCTGGCGATACCGTCCGGGCGCTAAGCCGTCGGACGGATCGGTGTGCTCGGCGATTCCGTCCGGGCGCTGAGCCGTCGGACGGATCGGTGAGCTGGCGATACCGTTCGGGCGTCAAGACACCGGACGGATCGGAGAGCTGGCGATACCGTCCGGGCGCTAAGCCGTCGGACGGATCGGTGTGCTCGGCGATTACGTCCGGGCGCTGAGCCGTCGGACGGATCGGTGAGCTGGCGATACCGTCCGGGCGTCAAGCCACCTGACGGATCGGAGAGCTGGCGATACCGTCCGGGCGCTAAGCCGTCGGACGGATCGGTGTGCTCGGCGATTCCGTCCGGGCGCTGAGCCGTCGGACGGATCGGTGAGCTGGCGATACCGTCCGGGCGTCAAGCCACCGGACGGATCGGAGAGCTGGCGATACCGTCCGGGCGCTAAGCCGTCGGACGGATAGGTGTGCTCGGCGATTCCGTCCGGGCGCTGAGCCGTCGGACGGATCGGTGAGCTGGCGATACCGCCCGGGCGTCAAGCCACCGGACGGATCGGAGAGCTGGCGATACCGTCCGGGCGCTAAGCCGTCGGACGGATCGGTGTGCTCGGCGATTCCGTCCGGGCGCTGAGCCGTCGGACGGATCGGTGAGCTGGCGATACCGTCCGGGCGTCAAGACACCGGACGGATCGGAGAGCTGGCGATACCGTCCGGGCGCTAAGCCGTCGGACGGATCGGTGTGCTCGGCGATTCCGTCCGGGCGCTGAGCCGTCGGACGGATCGGTGAGCTGGCGATACCGTCCGGGCGTCAAGACACCGGACGGATCGGAGAGCTGGCGATACCATCCGGGCGCTAAGCCGTCGGACGGATCGGTGTGCTCGGCGATTCCGTCCGGGCGCTGAGCCGTCGGACGGATCGGTGAGCTGGCGATACCGTCCGGGCGTCAAGACACCGGACGGATCGGAGAGCTGGCGATACCGTCCGGGCGCTAAGCCGTCGGACGGATCGGTGTGCTCGGCGATTCCGTCCGGGCGCTGAGCAGTCGGACGGATCGGTGAGCTGGCGATACCGTCCGGGCGCTAAGCCGTCGGACGGATCGGTGTGCTCGGCGATTCCGTCCGGGCGCTGAGCCGTCGAACGGATCGGTGAGCTGGCGATACCGTCCGGGCGTCAAGACACCGGACGGATCGGAGAGCTGGCGATACCGTCCGGGCGCTAAGCCGTCGGACGGATCGGTGTGCTCGGCGATTCCGTCCGGGCGCTGAGCCGTCGGACGGATCGGTGTGCTCGGCGATTCCGTCCGGGCGCTGAGCCGTTGGACGGATCGGTGTGCTCGGCGATTCCGTCCGGGCGCTGAGCCGTCGGACGGATCGATGTGCTCGGCGATTCCGTCCGGGCGCTGAGCCGTCGGACGGATCGATGAGCTGGCGATACCGTCCGGGCGTCAAGCCACCAGACGGATCGGAGAGCTGGCGATACCGTCCGGGCGCTGAGCCGTCGGACGGATCAGTGTGCTCGGCGATTCCGTCCGGGCGCTGAGCCGTCGGACGGATCGGTGTGCTCGGCGATTCCGTCCGGGCGCTGAGCCGTCGGACGGATCGGTGAGCTGGCGATACCGTCTGGGCGTCAAGCCACCGGACGGATCGGAGAGCTGGCGATACCGTCCGGGCGCTAAGCCGTCGGACGGATCGGTGTGCTCGGCGATTCCGTCCGGGCGCTGAGCCGTCGGACGGATCGGTGAGCTGGCGATACCGTCCGGGCGTCAAGACACCTGACGGATCGGAGAGCTGGCGATACCGTCTGGGCGCTAAGCCGTCGGACGGATCGGTGTGCTCGGCGATTCCGTCCGGGCGCTGAGCCGTCGGACGGATCGGTGAGCTGGCGATACCGTCCGGGCGTCAAGACACCGGACGGATCGGAGAGCTGGCGATACCGTCCGGGCGCTAAGCCGTCGGACGGATCGGTGTGCTCGGCGATTCCGTCCGGGCGCTGAGCCGTCGGACGGATCGGTGAGCTGGCGATACCGTCCGGGCGTCAAGACACCGGACGGATCGGAGAGCTGGCGATACCGTCCGGGCGTTAAGCCGTCGGACAAATTTACCGTAAATCGATGCATTGAAATGCTTGCACAGATAAGCGCATAATGACATGCGTGCAATGGTGCATACTGATATGCGATGCATTGTAATGCTGAGATGATCAATCGATGCATAATGATATGAGCAGCATGGGATGATGATGTGAGGGCTCGACCGCTATGAAGGCGAGTCCCATATTGCTAGACTGCGGGGAGATTAGCCCGGTGTTGCGGGCTGTTTTAAAGCGCCGGTAAACACTTGCTAGTTCTTCTCAGCTTGTGTTGAATAAGCGATGAGGTAAATGTGCAGGTTTGTTAGCCTGCGGGGAGACTTGTTCTGTGTTAGAGAAACAATCTGCCCGGTGGGGTGGCGTTGAGATAACGAGTCTCGCCATGTATCCCCAAATGTATCGCAGTTCAGTGCGATGCAGGGTTTTTATCCTGCTGGACAAGAGTACATGTGTTAGATGTAAACTCGCCCGGGTTTATAAAGCCCATGCGTTGCCATGGAGGCGGGCGGACTCGACGGGCGACATGCCATATCGAAACGAGTCCCCCAGTGAAAGCCATGGGTCCGGGTGGATTATGCACCCGGAAAATACTCTCGAGCCGGTTGGATGCGACGTAACTGATGGGCGGATGCCGTACCGAGACGGGATCCCCCAAGTGGGATGTGACTGGGTGGACTTCGACCGGGCGTTCTGCCATATCAGAACGAGGTCTACCGTAACGTGATGCATTGGAATGCGTGCACCATAGTGCAATGCATTGTAATGCGATGCATTGATGCATTAGAATGCGTGCACCGTAGTGCCATGCATTGTAATGCGATGCATTAGGATGCGTGCACCGTAGTGCCATGCATTGTAATGCGATGCATTGGTGGTATGAGCAACACTAATAAGCGCATAATGACATGCGTGCAATGATGAGATGATCAATCGATGCATTGATATGAGCAGCACTGATATCACGTGTCTAATTATCAATATTTCCCAACAGATTATGCACAGGTGAAGCACGCGTTGAGTAATAATAGATAAGTTAGAATACTTATCTTTGGAGAAAAGCCGCCGGGTGTTGGAATAGCATGCGAGAATGATTCTCGAGTTGCCCGGTGAGTGTCTACGGGTGTAGAGAGCAGCCTGATCTTGCTGCTTGGAGCAGTGGGTGTCCAGAGTAGATGCTTGGGTGCCAATAGAAGACTGCTGCAGCCAAATCTGCTGGAATCCGGCCCAAGATGCTGAAACCCTGGCGCAGCCCAAGCTGCTGCAATGGAAACAGGCCCGGCCCGTCTTGCATGGGATCATGCAGTTTGACTCTTCATGCAGCTTTGAATTTATGATTTTTCCGCCAATTTTCTTTCTCTTCCGTTTCTCTCTTTTCTTTCTTGTTTCTTGCTCGGCCGGCGCATCTCTCGGCTGGGGACTCTTGTCCGGGCGCTTCCCGTCCGGTGATGAAGACCACCGCATCGCTCCGCCCGGGAGGAGGGAGGCTCTCCGTACCGGTCCTTGAAAGGAGTGCCGTACCGGAGGAGGTCATTCGGCCGGGGTTTGACGAAATCGCACCGCACCGGAGACGTCGCACCGGAAGGGAGGGAGGCGAGCCGCACCGGAGGAGGTCATTCGGCCGGGGTTTGAGGAAACCGCACCGCACCGGAGACCACCGCACCGGAAGGGAGGGAGGCCGCACCGGAGGAGGTCATTCGGCCGGGGTTTGAGGAAACCGCACCGCACCGGAGACCACCGCATCGGAAGGGAGGGAGGCCGCACCGGAGGAGGTCATTCGGCCGGGGTTTGAGGAAACCGCACCGCACCGGAGACCACCGCATCGGAAGGGAGGGAGGCCGCACCGGAGGAGGTCGGGGTTTGAGGAAACCGCACCGCACCGGAGACGTCGTACCGGAAGGGAGGGAGGCCTTCCCGTCAGCGGGCCCGGAAGCAGTGCCACCGGCGTGGGTACCCGGAGAGGAGAATCGGGGAGGCACGGTGCCGGGCTCGGGGGCGATCTGTTGACCGGCTCTGACTTGGTTGACCCGGTTGACCTCTTCGTCCGGGTGACCTGAGCTGAGCTCCCAGCTGGTTGACCTGCTTGACCGGGCTCTGCTGACCCAAGATGCTCCTGCTGACCCGCCTAGAGCTGGGCAGGTTCATGCTGGGCTGGGCAGCATGTCTGCTGGCCTGGACTGGGCTGCCTGCTGGTCAGGCTGAGCAAGAGTGGTGGCCAGCTCCGGGCAGTAGCTTGCCGGCAGAGCAACACAGCCTTTTGTAAGTATTCCCACAGACGGCGCCAATTGTTTCTGCCTAAACCCGGGGGTCTAGTAGATACAGGACAATAAAGATAGAATACGAACACAACGATATATAGTGGTTCACCGTGCCATCGGAGAGCACGGCTACGTCCACTTGGAATCCAGTAGGCGTGGCCAATAAGCCATCAGGTTACAAGGGTGGAATGCCTTGGATCCAAGATCCTTTATACTAAGGGGGAAGCCTCCTATTTATAGAGAAGGAAGGCTCCCACCTCTACCATGTTTCCAATGTGGGATGCTTACAACACTATTACATAATTCCCTACTCACGAAGCTACTTCAGGCGCCCGGTGGTACTGCTTCCGAGTGTGGCACCGGTGATGTGGAACAATGGAGATGTAGCCGGGGTGCTGGTCTACTCGCTAAATGCCGGAAGTAGGACCCCCGATGCCGGTTGCACGGTCCACGAGGTCGCCGGATGTGCTTGGCGGTGCACTATATGTACTGTCAACAGTAAAGAAGTTTGGAGTTCATATCTAAAATCAATTAAAAATAAATAGAGTGACCCAAACTCTTATAAATCCACGTATGAGGTCTCATATTTTCAATGTGAAACTCCTATACAATAAATTTCATAGAAATCTATATAAATACTGGATCCCATGTGAGAATAGACCATTTATGAGTCCTGACCCAAGAATTGTGCATCTAATATATATAGATCATATTCACATGCTTCCCTTCACTGTCAGCCCTAAACTATCCCCGCAATAGAAGCAAAATAGTATTCCAGCCATAATGAAAGATGTTGCATACGAAGCTTTTGTCTCTAGGATCCACGGCATGCACTATAGTTCCTACTATTTTTTTGTGATACTTAAACAGATCAATCTTTTATGACCTTGGATCTGCTTTGCCAATTCATATTCTTTGATGCTTCTTCCTCCAGCTCATGCACATGCACATGCACGTAGTAATGCATATACCTGGCTATTCAATACCACTTATGCAGTATTCTGGGTATGAGATAAGATTATGATATGTTTAATAATTTGGAATGAAATTGAGAATAGTGGAATCGATTCCAGAATGAGAGAATTCAAACGTTTATTAACACATGAAGGAATTGGAATGGGTGTGGGTTTCACCTTTATTTCAGGAATCAATTTTTGACAAACTCCCTAAAATTCTAATCAGAATCAAGCTCATGTATCAATTTTTGCTACCAAAATTGTCCTCATATAATTTCAATATCTCTAAATTATTACAATTAATATGGGTATTTTCATAATCAAATTAATTTAATTATGAACTCAAATGGTAAATAAACAATATCAATTTTATTTCTTGTCTAATTTTATATGGTAAGTAAACAACTCAATAGAATTAAAATATCCATACAATTTCATTCCATCTCTCATATCTTCTATTTTTTTCTTCCTGATAAACTCTATCTCAAATAAGTAGACGTGCAGTAATAGATAGATCTTGTGACACAATTTTGAGAGTACGTGTACTTCTATACCTCCCCAAAATCATGCTAAATTAGCTAATTGGGGTACATTAGTAATATAGTAATTAGCATTGGCTTCTTGAATATAGAACGAATTTTTGCTTTACAAATTGTGGATAAACAATCTAGGGTTTGATTAATTTCGGATTGAAGCAAATCCAAGCTAGCTAGATATCTTTCTCTTTATTTTGATTAGATAGAAAAGTAGAGACTAAAAGATGTGCAAGTATGCAAACTCAAGTGCGAATATCACAGCTGCTACTCAAGTTTGTAGTTCTAAACCCTAACATTGACCAACGAATTAGTTTAAGCCCTACAATTAAACTAAACCATTATAAAATCTGGGCAAGAAATGAGATCTTACTCCATGCAATTAATGTCGAACGGAGGAAAGGGCACAAGAACTGGTCCGCAAGACGCTCTCTCTTTGCTTCAATGGCGGAGCACGTGACCGACCACCCCACTGGTATGTGTGTGCATCCAACACTCCTTAATTGGTAGATAGACCTTACTATATGAACATATCGATCTTCCATTTGTTCTCACTTTGTTCTTCTTCTAGTTTTACATTTCAGTTTCCTCCAGTCTAGCTTTCTGCACTTCTCCCACGAAATCAGTCTGTACGTTTATCTTCGACGGCTATGGCAGTATCTAGGGTGCTGGTGTTGCTTGCTCTCTGTGTGCTTCCGGCGCTTGTCAGTGCAAAAGTCGTCGGCAAACCTTTCTATGTGCAAGGTCGCGCCTACTGCGACACTTGCCGCTGCGGTTTCGAGACCTCCGCCACCACTTATATTGCAGGTATGTGCACAACTTCAACTCCAATCTCCCTAATCCCTGTAAGTACTTTCAGATTGTTAAGAGTTCAACAGGCTAGACTACCGTGCTTGTGTTTATAAGTACGTAAGGTCCCATTTCTGTGTGTGTGATCGATAAAAGAAGTTCAATCTGCACCATTACTTCCTTATAAGTGATACTTATATGTGGTGTGCTTGTATTGTTTAGGTGCAACGGTGAGAATTGAGTGCAAATACAGGAATAGCTTAAGCCTTGCATACAGTGTAGAGGGCGTGGCGGACGAAACCGGAACATACAACATTTTGGTTGAAGACGACCATGAGGACCAGATTTGTCAAACGGTCCTCGTTGACAGCCCGATCAGTGACTGTAATTCGCCCGACCCCGGACGTAGCCGTGCCAATGTGGTACTTACCCGCTTCAACGGCGTTGTTAAGACGAGACGTTTTGCAAACAACATGGGATTCTTCAAGGATCAGGCATTATCTGGGTGTCCCGAACTGCTCAAGCAATACTTGAACTACGATCAGCCGGAATAGAAGAGCTAACTAGCTATATATCTTGTCCTTCATTTTAGTCCTTTATACGTTGATCTACATATCTTAGATCTCATTTGGGATGTTGTTAGTTGTTGTTAATCTACCTAAATCATTGATCTCAATGATGGTGTGTTGGGTCTTGCTTTGATTTTCTTCATTTTGCGGACATTAATTGTATTAGTCCCTCTTGATTAATCCAAGATTATATGATGTACTTTCGTCACTTATCTATGTTTTGAGTATGGTCGATCCTTTCCATTTGATCTGCTAATTAAACGAAATTAATTTATGTAAAAACATATTCCAAACTTAATTTAACTATCATTTCCCAAGTTGTTGTATTTCATGCATGTTCTCCTGCTTAATTTCAACATAATTAAACAGTGCAACAACGACGAGTTCCAAATCCTTGACGTTTGCTAACATAGAAAATGTATCACTTGCCGCAGGGCCGGCCCTGACTTGCAGGGGGCTCTAGGCGAAATTTTTTTTGGGGCCTTACACAAGTATAACTTTTTTTTCTTTCTTTTCAAAAACACAGGTTATGGAGAACAAGACTTGAGCCAACACCATAATAAAAAGCAAAATCAGTAGGAATAAAGCAAAATACAATTTAATTTGGTCATAGCCACAAACAATTGTACTTCAAGCAAAAAGAAAAGAAAAAACATAAGCAATTGTACCAATGATGTGACTTTGCTGATTCAAAAACCAAATTCTACTGCCATATACAACAACCAAATTCTACAGCCATATTATGTACGTAGTGTTGCATTTGAGTATCTCCTATATGTTTTGAGCATCTTCACCTATCAGTAAATAAACATAACAGAAAATCAAATTATGATACAGAGTAAAATTAAGTCTAGAGGACATATAAAACAGTCAACAAATGGAAATAAGCAATTACCTTGATTATTCAGTAGTTTAACACTACTCAAACGTCACTCTTCTTGCATTTTTTGAAGCAAAAGTATTGACTAAACTCTCATATTCAAGCTTGTCAACAAGATTCTTTTCAATTGATAACATAGCCAAATCATTCAATCTTTCTTGTGACATGGTTGAGCGAAGATAAGACTTGATCAATTTCAGCTTTGAAAAGGTTCTTTCAGCAGAAGCAACAGTGACTGGAATTGTTAGAAGAATTCTATAAATGATCCAAGCATTCGGATAACAAGCCTTGAAATCTTTCATATAGTTCAACACTTCAATTGCTCTCTTTGTTTCCTGTGGTATAGCTTCCCTTCAGCGATTTAGTTCTGAAAACAAATCATTTCCATCAATGTCTGAAACTTGATTGTGCTTCAGTAAGTTTTCCAGATTTGAACAAAAGCTCATCAAAGTCTTTCTATCAGCAGTCTTCAAACCCTTCAAATCAAACAATAGCCTGAAATCTGTTTGATATTTCTGAAATTGTTCAAACCTACTTCGAAGTGAAGAAAGAGCTTGATCAATAATATATAGGAAGTAATTAATCTTGAAGGATTCCGTAGCTGACTGTGTCACCTCTTCAATATTGTTGTCATCATCATCATCAAACCATCTCTTTGGCCTACTGATTCTCTTTTCAGGAAATGCATCTTTAACTTTCATCTTGTTTGCAATCTCTCGAGCTTCGATCAAACAATCCTCAAAACCAGTTTGTCGATATTTCTCTAACCATGACATAAGCCTTCCTAATTCACTGATAGCATAATCAATGTGCATATCTTCGGTCTGGAGAATTTTGCTTACAATGTTAATATGATCCAATAATTCATACCAGATAACCATGCCAAATAGGAACTCAAAATTCTCCATTTCATGTTTTAGCAAGGCACCAGCTTCACTCCTTGTTTTGGAGTCATCACCAAATTTCTTCATGTGAGCTAAAGCATCTCTTATTTGTGGAGCTTGAAACCTGATTGCTTTAACACTATCAACACGACTTTCCCAACGAGTTTCAGACAAAGGCTTAACAGTTAGGCCTACCACATGATCTCTAAAGACTTTCCATCTTTTTGTAGAAGATGAAAAAAATGAATATATTCGTTGTGTTGCTCCAAAAAAAAGAATCAGCTTTCTCATAACAAGATGACATATCACAGATTGCAAGATTAAGACTATGAGAACCACATGGAGTATATAAAGCTCTAGGATTTACCTCAAGTAGTCTTTTCTGCACCCCTTTGTGTATTCCTCTCATATTAGCTCCATTGTCGTATCCTTGTCCTCTTACATCATCAAGATCAAGTCCAAGAGAATCTAATGCAGCTGTAAGCTCCTTAAAAAGTCCAAGTCCTGATGTGTCATGCACTTTTAGAAATCCCAGAAAAGATTCTTCTACAATAATAGGAGTTGTAGAAACATTAACACTTCGTGCCACAAGAGTCATTTGTTCATCATGACTAGTATCAGGAGCGCAATCAAGTATAACAGAAAAGTACTTTGCTTCTTTGATTTTTGCAACAATGGAACTTCTCACCTCACTTGCTAACATTTGAATCATTTCATTTTGGATCTTGTGGCTTAAGTAATGGTAATGAATTTCTTTTTTCTGAACACGTCGAACATGCTCTTCCATCACTGAATCAAATTCTGCAATCATCTCAATAATCTGTAAAAAGTTTCCATTGTTTTCCTGATACAACTTCTCATTTTCTCCACGGAATGCCAGATTGTTCTTTGCAAGTCTCTTGACAATAGCCAGTATCCTTGCTAATACTTTCCTCCAATGCTCTCTCTCTCTCTGTCTATTTGTTCTTCCACAGCATGGTCAATTGTTTCATTCTTCTTCATTCTTTTTTTCAACTCAATCCAGTTAATAAAGCAAGCAACATGATAACTACTCTTTTCATGACTTGTAAGCCGTGCACCTAAATTTTTCCAATCTTTCACTCCATCATTTCCAAACTGGCCTACTAGTTGCTTGTTGTGATCTTGCTTGAACAACTTACAACAGAAACAATATACTTTGTCTATGGAAGTAGAGTACACTAACCATCGACGGTCTTCTTTTTCTCCATTTGGTAAGACACGAGTGTAATATGAGGAGCTGAAGTGTCTACCCGAATCATCTGTACGGTAGGTTATATCATTGTCTCGTTTAGGCCCTCTTTCAGTTAAGAACTCTCTGACATTGGTTTTCATCTTGTCCCAATTTGCCGGATCATCAACATCAAAGGCATAGACATAGTCTTCACATGCTTCTTCGGTAGTTTGATTATTCTGCTCATCAATTTCAATTCCCTCATTCAAATGCTGATTTTCTTCATCTTCAGGTTGAATTTGCTCTTCCCGTTCATCAGCATTCATAGCTTCCTCACTCTCATGCTCCTCATTCAGTCCATCAACATCATTCTCATGTTCCTCATTCAATTCACTGTCCGCCCCATGTTGGCCCTGTATACCAACATCAACATTATTCGCATTCTCATGTTCCTCATTTACCACTGCACTTCTTGAACTTTCTCCTTTTTTAGTGAAAAATTTATTGAGAGAACCTGCTTGAAGCCTTGTTAGTGCTTCTCTCCTCTTCCTCTCTTTTAATTTTTTTGCTCCAGAAGCATACTTTCTAATAGGAGCCATACTAAAGAAGTATCAATGGATCAATCTGCACAATTTAGAAGAATCCAATCAACACAGCGAAAAACAATGTTAGATAAATGATCACTCATCACCGAATTATCTGATCATCTAATCATCTATGTATCTAGCTAGTTCAAAAAAATTCACTTCGTAGAATATGATCTTATTAGTCATATTTTCATAGCTTAAGAACTTCAGAACATAGATTAAATAGTTGCAACAATATAAATTAGAAAGATTGAAAAAAAATTGAGATGAAAAATTACCTGAAAATTGAGTTACAAAAGAATGGAGCCATGGAGGAATGGAGATTGGAGAAGAATCAGAAGATGAAAGTTCAGGACTGCAGGAGCAACAGTAGAGTTGAGGAATAGTTGAGACGGCTCTCTTTGACGGACTTGAAAGCTTGAACTTTGATATCTAGGTCACGTGCTCTCAGCTCTCTTTTCAATTTGGATTGCTTAACTTCAATAACTTGCATTTGAGATTGCTTGCGTACTACAAGCAACAACTGAACAACCAGTCAACCACGTCTTCTCTTCTTCTTCTTTTTTACATATAAATAATTTTTTTTTTTTTCAGGATTTGGGGGCCTCAAAATTTGGGGGCTCTAGGCCCAAGCCCTCTGGGCCTATACTCAGGGCCGTCGTCTTGCCGTGGTAAATAGAACGGATTCAGATACACAACAACCATAAATCGGATAATTTGAGCCAATAAAATCATGAAAAAAAAAATGAAAAAAAAAAAAAGAAGAAGAAGAAGAAGAAGAAGTACTGTGCCTGATCGAGAATATAGCAATTATTTGCCATCCCTCGCTTGTCCCCAAAATGTAGGAGGTTCATTGCCAACCAAGGCAGTTGCCTAGATAGCCTCAGCTAAACTTTCCCGATGAGTTCCTATTTTGGCTGTGGCTACCAGGATTCGGGAGCTGATCCACGCCCTCTATATATGCTCCGTTCCTAACTTTATATATAAACCCCTGAACGTTACATTCCTCTGCAATTAGAATCGGTTTGTATATATCTCATTTCTTCATCTAAATTCTGCAATCTGCACATATAAAGATCAACATGGACCGTTCGATGCGTCTAGCTGCCTTCTTTCTCGTCCTGGTTCTCATGGCTTCAGGTACAATTTTCTGTTTCCCTCTTGTAAATTACTTTTATCAATCGATCATTATAGTTCAAGAAGTTATAAAGTATCAACTAATTGCCATTTGCTTGCCGATGTTGGCAGAAATGGGGCCGAAAGTGGTTGCCGGTGGGAGACCGACTCCGAAGACATGCGAATCTCCGAGCGGCAAGTTTGAGGGACCTTGCATTTTAGGAAGCAACTGCGCACTTACTTGCAACAAAGAAGGCTACGACGGCGGCTATTGCCGCGACTTCTGGATACCAAAATGCTTCTGCACTAAACCTTGTTAATTAGGGAGATTGATCACTGTATGTATGACATAAAATTATGTGCGTAAATAATGAGCATGTGTGCACTGGGTTTGTGCCTTTGCTTTTATATATTCTTTGTTCTTCCGAGTGAAAATTGCATGTATGCAATTATGCATGACTTACTTTGACATGGAAAGTTTTTCTCGATGGAAGCTTTGACATGGAAAGCTAATTAGCAGAAATATAGTTGACAAAAAAAAAAGTAACTATCATATCATAAAGTTCCGAACACAATATATATTTAGTTATACAGCGAATTAGTTGGTGCATATATACTATATAATATGACAAACATAATTTTGTATCTCTCACTGATACCTTTATAGTAAATTAAATTCGTCCAATCAGTTATACTACGTATTATATAAAATTTAGATTATATGCAGTCGTTAAAAAATTGTTCATAAGCTGTAGAACCCTCCACTATTAAATATATTTAATGAAATTTAGAATATTGGAAATTTTACTAATATCCATATTTTTAAATGAAAAAAATGAATCATGCCCAAAAATACAAAGCGTTGAAGGTTGAATTCAAAGTGAGAGAATAGTCAATACGACGTCGTAAAGTTTCGAGCTATTAAAGAATTTTAGCCGTGGTTAAAGCCGAAAGGAACTCCGCCACCTCTGTCTGTGTTCCCCCGCTAATTCGTAAACAGCGCCCATCTCCGATTCCAACCAAGGCAGTCGATCCCTCTCAAACCCTTTTGACGATCAACTCAGCTCCCTAATTATTAGGGTGAGTTCTTGCTCTTTCTTTTTTACTCTGTTTTTTTTAAAGCATGATCCCTTATTGTTTTTCTGTGGATTCTTTTATTCTCGTATCAACTTTGTCTCTGAGAATCGCATTTCTGATAACTGGTATGAAATGAAACCTGTTGCTTGGTTCGATGTTCAGTTCAGTTTAAGTAACTTAAGTTTGAGAATCCGTGGTTGGTGAAGTAGAAAACTTGGCTTTAAATTTGGGGAAGATGTGCTTTAGTGGTAGTGTTTTGGGACATTTGGAAATGAGAGCAAAGACAGTTCTTGAGATTGTGAGTGGATGGGGAAATAGCTGTCAGTGTTAATGTTGTTGTTGTTTTGTCTCATGTATCAGTGAATGTCTATTTCGGTTGTGTTGTGTATCTTTTTTAATCAATAGACTCCTATTACTTATCAATGAAGAAATTATAATGACTGGTTTGTTTGGAAATCTTACAGAATGGTTGCCACTGCTTTTCGCCACCCTGTTGGGATCATTCAAATCCATGGTTCTGTTAGTGATGCTGGCTCTGCTAGCAAATGTGGGCATTCGTCTTTCAGATTCGTCTCCAAGAATTTCGCGGTTGATGTTGCTTTGCTTAGAAAAGGATATTGCAACTATAGACAGGGTCAACAGCGTGTATTTAGTGCATTATCTTCTCAGGCTCAGACTACTTATCCAAGTTCTTCCAGTTCCCATGGTCTCACCATCAATTTTTTTAATTAATTCAAAATGTGTTCATATTCTCTTAACACAAACAATACTTATGTATATTTAGGCATTTTCTCTTAATTGTATTTCCCTTACGCTTCTTTGTAGTCGAGAGTGCTTTGATATTAATTCGTCATGGCGAATCTATGTGGAACGAGAAGAATTTGTTCACTGGATGTGTAGATGTGCCTTTAACAAAGAGAGGTGTAGATGAAGCAATAGAAGCTGGTAAGAGAATTAGCAACATCCCTGTAGATATGGTTTATACATCTTCGCTGATTCGTGCACAGATGACAGCCATGCTTGCCATGACCCAACACCACCGCAAGAAGGTACCTTTGCTCAAATTATAAGCTTTTGCAATATGTTGACTCTTGAATATCTAAGTTGAAATAGATAGTTTCCAGCATATCATTGCTTCACTAGCAGACGGCATTATTAAGCATCACGATATGATTATAACCCGAATATAACTTGGACCTACCTCTACCTCTACCCGTTTTTGTCCCTTGACATCTACCAGAAGAAAATTGTCCTTCTAAAATTTAATTTCAGAGAGACCATCAACTTTTTGCAGTTTTCCCGGCCAATTTACTTACCTGTCAAGTTTATATATAGAGCATTGTAGACATATGCTTTAGAGGTCAGAAAGTATATTTATAGGAGTTTAAATGGATTTGAACATAATAAGTATCACCATATCATACTTTTACCAATCCAATCATAGGCTGTTATCCATCCCAGAATTTTGGTTGTGATCTATGGAGATGTGTGCCTAAATGTTCTTATTATGCTTTTATCAATTACTACTGAACATTTTTCTCTCTTGCTGTATGCTGTCAATTTTGAATAAGCGCTCTATGAACATCCCCTGCAATGGTGACTGGTTGCTGATCTCCTTGATTATTGTGTTTATAGTTTGTCCACCATAGTGTTAAACAGAAACCATATACTTTAGCCACTTAAACCATTATGGGCAGCTCAAACTTGAAATCCTTTATTTTTTTTTTTGTGTGTGCATGTGCTTAAGGTCAAGCAGGTTGGTCTTTTTTACTTTAATTTACACCCCTTTCCAATAATTTTACAGTGTAGCAAAAAAGACTCAAGAGAAAGATGTTAAACCAGCTGACTATGAATTAAGTGATTCATTATCTATCTGTTCTAACAGAGATACCTAAAAAGTCTGATAAATGAGATTGCTTATCTCTTAAACAACCTAGATGATCTGATACTCAATTTCTAATGTACCATGTAGGGAAGTTATTTATGTCATCCCAATTATGATTTCAGGTTCCAATCATTATGCACAATGAGAATCGACAGGCAAAGGCATGGAGTCAAGTCTACAGTGGAGATACTGAGAAGCAATCGATTCCAGTTATAACTGCCTGGCAATTGAATGAAAGAATGTAATCAGTCAATTCCCTTGCACATCCTTTTAGTGATTTTACAGTGAACATATTTAAGTAAGTATTACTGGCTGTTGTAATCTATAGGTATGGTGAATTACAGGGTCTCAATAAGTTAGAGACAGCTGAAAGATATGGAACAGATCAAGTACATGAATGGCGTAGGAGTTACAGTAGTCCTCCTCCCAATGGTGAGAGCTTGGAAATGTGTTCCCATAGAGCTGTAGCTTATTTTAAAGACCATGTAAGTAAACCATATTACTCTAATATTTGACATTTACATACAATGCCTATGTAGAGCTGAGTGCTGTAATGTGTTACTGTCTAAGCACTTAATGAGAAGAAATCACATTGCAGATTCAACCACAACTACAATCTGGAAAGCATGTGATGGTTGCTGCCCATGGGAATTCATTAAGGTCCATAATAATGTATCTCGAGAGACTAACTTCTCAAGAGGTACCAACCTATATTATCAAACTCCTCATTACCCGGATAGTTCTTTATGATAGCGACAAATGACTCAGTACTTTATTGGAAACAGGTTGTTAGCTTAGAGCTACCAACTGGGCTACCACTTCTTTATATCTATAAGGACATGAAATTTATGAGGAGGGGAAGTCCAGTTGGACCCGCAGAAGCTGGTGTTTATGCCTATACTGAGGTATGGACTCTCTACTCCATCACTGTTGTTAAACTGCACAAACTTTGAGCCAATTGTGTCTACCTTTACATTCTATCTTCATGTAATTACCCTTAAAAAAAAATTACTTACTGGGGATTTGAAACTATTCTGAAAATATACTTAGTGGAAGGAAAGAAGTAAATACTTTGGGGGAGTAGCTGTCCTTCTTACTATGGCTTGGTAGTCTGACAGAGTATATAGAATGCTTTTGTGCTATATTCTATCTAAACCATCCTTCCACATGTGGCAGCAAATAATAGTTAACGGCAATTGCCAAACCAGCTCTCATAAGCCTGGTTGAGCTGAGCTCCATCGATTCTGGCTCGACTCTGATATTTAATCAGTACAATATTGAAGTAGCTCGGGGAATTCGCAACCCTATGGGCCTGAGAAATGCGAGTGCACTGATATGCTAGTTAAATGTTCAGACTAGTTTTCTGGTCATGCCAAGACTAGTGACGTTATCTTGCGGCATAAGAGTATAATGTGTCTCTAGTTCTCTCTTGTACTTTTGGTTGACAACAACAATTGAACCCCTTAAGTCAGGTAGGTTTAGGGCCAAAACAAGTTTTGTAATGAGTCAACCAACATTTTGTCTCTGTGCGATATGCTTCCTCTACTAGTCTAATATTTCTCATTTTCGCACTCATCCTTGATTCCTTGCAAAATACATTATAATCTGCTTGTAACACTTTCTGCGTGCAGAACTTAGCCCTTTACAAGCAAAAGTTGGATGAAAAGTTGTTTTGAGAACAGGTAAGCGCCTTAACAATCTTCTACTCTGAACATTCTAGTTGAAAAAATAGATGCCACTAAATTCACTGCACTCATTGTTCTTAATCACATGTATGCCTTATTTCCAGGGATATCCATGACATAAGTTGGATGTCTAATGTTCTTTTGCCATGGCATGGATTGGTTGGATAGTTCAGTCTTCATAAGAAATAAATGTTGTCTTATCCACCCAGACATCTATCAAGCCAATATATAGGATTCAGAACTTATCAGTTCAAGTATAACTATTATCTGCTTCATAGAAAGTGTACCATTTTTGTCTCATATGCGGTTGTTTTTGCAGAGGCAACCTATTTTTACTTGGTCAGGCTTTTCTGAAACAATTGAACCCCTATGCAGTGAGTTCCATTCATATAAAAAGTTAAATACTGGTAATTTAATCTCAGACACTGAACATGACAAACAGGCCTTGCAGTGAAAGATTTGGTAGAACAAAAGGTAACATCATACTATATGATTACTTTTCAAATTGGAGCTGCATTTTTATATGACTACTTTGCTAGTAAACTAGCTGCATCCAACTATGTCAGGGAAACTGAAGCATGGATTGAATCTCAGTTTCATTGTCTAGAATCTCATCTAAAGGATTATGAGTTTCCAATCGATCTCATTCTATTGCAACCCAGAGATGCAATGTGATATGTATTTGCTTCCTTTTCTCAGTTCTTTTGGCTTATCACCTTGTGTGTCATGTTTCAACTTATTCACGTCTAACTATAGATATTACATTATTATGCCATCAAACAATGTATGAATATCATTTCAAAGACGAAACCAGCATTGTCAGAATTGGTGTACATACATTTTCCTCAGTTTTTACCACAATTTTGTTGCAATGGCCCGGGAAATTTCGTCCATGAGGTTCTAAGCACATATAAATTCCCCATCCGTGCATGCATATGTTTAGGCAATCATTCCAAATCCTATGCCATGTAATACATTCTGCGTGCTACTCTTCTTTTTCATGAAAAACTCACACGCAAGTTGTTTCATCTCTGTTATATAAGCCAGTACAGATTCATAAAGAAATTATTTGCCAAAGGTTTTGCAAGCTTCCCATTGCTTCAGTTGTTGAAATCTCTCTAGAATAGTGAATAAGATGAGATGTTGGAGAAACCAATATCATGTATAAATCTGTTATTTTGTGTTTAAAGGTATTACACAGATTATTGACTCAGAAGTCAGAAAAGAAAAGCCCAATTTTATGTCACTTGTTATGAATCCGATATATCAATACTCTATAGTACCGTATACATATATTATATATATCACTTAGGCCTTGACAAAATCATAATATAATTTGAAAATTTGAATAGAAGAATATAGTGAACGAATCAGTTGTGACAATCTTCATTAGGATGTTAGATGTTAATTTGTAATCTTCATCAGGATATTATGAAATCTAAACGGTGTAATTACCATGGTTACCAAGAACAAACGTAATCAAATTAATTCCTCGTTTTGCAGTTTGATGTTTGACAAAAGTTGCAACTTAGAAACGAGAATCCTGGTAAGTATGATCCAAAGTGATCCGTCCTCAGATTGTCTTAATATTTATTAACGAGTCTCATTAGGTTGTTACATGTTAAAAGGAATTCTTCAGCTTCTTTGTCATGGCCGATCAGATATCATCGAAAATTTGGTGAATACACATAATTGGTTGTCTCTCAGAACGATCAGCTTCATGAAAAAGAACGGTTTCAGAAAGCCACATTGAATATAGCAGTCCGAGATATACAACGCTGAACCATTGGATGCCCTTTCGTCTTTCACATCTCTAAACCCGTTGTCCATTAACCTTCCAAAGACTCTCACTTCGTTACTATAAATACCGTTCTTTCTATCACCATCATCATCACCATCACCATCACCCACCGTTCCCACGTTTCAGCCCTCATTCAATTACAGTATCACTTAACATGGCATTAGCAGCTATTGTTGCAAGCTTCATACTTCTCTCATTTTCGGCAGAGGCTAGCTATGGCGGTTTCACTGTTGATCTTATACAACGCGACTCGCCGCTCTCCCCCTGGTACGACTCGTCCACCACCCATTTCGACCGCCTGCACAACTCCTTCCGTCGCTCCATCTCACGTGCACATCGCTTCATCAAGCCAAGCACGAATACAATCCAATCCAAAATAGTCCCAAGTGCTGGAGAATACTTGATGAACATCTCCATCGGAACCCCACCGGTTGAGGTTCTCGGAATAGCTGACACCGGCAGTGATCTTATCTGGACCCAATGCAAGCCATGCAAGCAATGCTTCGACCAAAACCCTCCTCTCTTTGATCCTAAACGCTCCTCCACCTATCGAACTGTCCCCTGTCAGTCCAACTCATGCTCAAATCTTGAAGAAGCCTCTTGTGGTATGTACTGTAAAACCTAATGATTTCATCTCCCATAATAATCAAAAGCTTTTCCTAGGGGCCGTAGGACAATCCATATTAGCATATTACAATCAAAACTTTCGATCGATTATATGCATCATTTCAGATTTCATTTGTCTTCTCGTTTCATTATGATTAATATGTAACTTCATTTGTAGGTGCGGACCGCGGTGACACTTGTGTATACAGTTATCGTTATGGAGATCGTTCGTTCACTCGGGGGAGTCTAGCTCAGGAGACCTTCACCCTTGGCTCGGCTTCTGGTAGGCCGGTTTCCCTTCCTAAAATTATATTCGGTTGTGGATATGAAAACGGTGGCACATTTGATGAATCCGGCTCCGGCTTGATCGGTCTTGGCGGTGGCTCTCTTTCTTTCATTTCTCAACTAAAAGGAGGGAAGTTTTCCTATTGCTTGGTTCCCACGTCAGCTAAATCCTCCGTTGCAAGTAAGATAAGTTTTGGTACTGCGGGAACAGTCTCAGGCAATGGTGCCGTCTCAACTTCTCTAGTTTCCAAACAACCCGACACATTCTATTACCTTACCCTTGAGGCAATAAGCGTCGGAGAAAAGAGACTAACCTACAAGACCAGCCAACTCAATAAGGCTGTTGCTGCCAGTGAGGGTAACATTATCATCGACTCCGGGACTACACTGACATTGCTTCCACCTGGGATCTACGACGACGTCGTCACGGCCTTGAAAGTGGCGATTAATGCAGAGCGCGTTAGTGATCCGAATGGGGTTATGAGTCTTTGTTTTAGAAGCAAGAGTGATCATGACATTGATTTCCCTGTTATCACTGTGCATTTTAGTGATGCTGATGTGAAGTTGAACGCTTTGAACACATTTGCTAGGGTGGAGGATGATATGGTTTGCTTTACGATGATTCCGTCTGATGATGTTGCCATCTTCGGAAACTTGGCTCAAATGAACTTCTTGGTGGGTTATGACCTTGATGAAAGAACTGTATCCTTTAAGCCAACTGATTGCACCAAGCATTAGATTAAATAACATCACATCACACAGTGATAACTCTACAAGTTTATTCTGATCTTAATAAATTTTCTTTTGATAGTAATAGATATATTGAGTCGAAGTTTCGTAGTGTAATCATCATCTTTATGGCTGATACATATAGCTAGCCTCATCTAGGCTTTGCCTTGAGATTATGCACAGCCATGCATATATCAGCACTGTTATCACAATATGTCACTTCCTTCAACTCACAACCAAAAGCCTTGTCCATCAATCAATAGTTCAGATTTAACCATATTAATAACGTCTTATAAATCAAATTTAAGGATTCCAATACAATATATGATTTTTTTTTCCTTAATAACTATGATTTTATTGTATGAAACATACTATACAAATCTAGTGTCAAAGGTTTCACAAATAAAATGTCTTAAACACTCATTATAAAATTGAGAAATTGCTTCATTTTAACCGCAATATGTCTATTGCACGGATATATTTCTTATTTTAAAACACGTCTATCGCACTAACCTTAGTAATGAGATATTTTAATGATAATTTTTTTGTTTTTTGATCAAAATGATAATTATATCTAAAACATTTTTTAGAGGATCAGTTACGTGGACAGGAATGAAACGAGAAAGACACCACAGTTGGGGTTCTTCACAAACTGCATGTTAACTTAACAGTTTCTCCTCTTTACCGTCCTAATTAAATTCTCCGAAAGCCTTGCCGCCAAAATCTCATCTTTCCAAAACAGAAAACACACAAAAAGGAAGTAGAAAGAGAAAATCATTGATCACATCAAACAAGACCAGCAAAACCCAAACCCAGAAAAAAAAGAAAGAAAAAAGAAGGCAAAAAAAAAACTCACCCATTTTCGAAGACAATAACAAAAAATACGTTCACTGAAAGTGTGTGTGACCTAATCTTTGTCAAAGACTATAATGAATGAATGTCTTCCCATGGTGGAGATGCCAACGTCGATATGACCAAAGCCGCCGATGAGGTCATCAGCACCAGCGCCACCACCCCTACCGCAATACCCACCACACCTGATAGCTCCGTCAAGAATGAAAAGAAAAAGAAGGTATGGTATTAATTAACATTGAGGTATGGTATTATAATCCGAAAGAATTATGTTATTAACAATTCCTTTTTGTGGTTTGATTAATGTTGTTATATTTTTTTGGTGTGAAGTCTATCATGCCTAGACTTTTTGGTTCAAAGCGAGCCGGGCGTGAAAGCTCAGAATCAGAGGGAGATGGAGAAAGCGGTATATCTCTCTCCCTTCCTCTCTTTCTTTTTCTTTCTAGCTATCTAGATCTCCCTCTTTCAATTAAATTTTTGTTTTCCTTAACAGACTTGGAGAAAAAGATTGCAGAAAGGAAAAAAGCTTTCATTGAGGCAGCCCCCATGATGAGAAAGAGTTTTTCAGGTATCTGATTATGTCTAGGAAATTAATTAGATAGTTCATGAATAAATAAATTTCAGAAACATACCATGTTATTGAAATTGTTTTTATGTACTTAAAAATATCGATGGTTAAGTTATTTTAGATCGGATATGAATGATGATGACAGGCCACTTACCATTAATGGAGGGGATTTTCCTTATCCTACGATGAATAATTTTGGTAGCTTACCTAATACCGATGCTGTGTTCGGATTACAGTCAATATATTTGTATTTAAGGGTTAGACATTAATGGGAAATAGAGAAATTTCTCTCTTGATTATTTGACCCTAAGGAGTTAGGCCTGGAGAAATAACATTGAGTTTCATATATAATGGTGCCCTTTTCTTCTCTACTCGCAGAAAGACAAACAAGTCCGGGGATTCAAAGCCTAAACCTATCGAACTTTGAACAACACTCAATGTTGCCATCAACTGAGACTAAAGAATTCAGGTAACGATCTTGTCTTAAGAGAAATATACATATATAGTTCAAAATTGTTTCAATTCAATTGAATATAAGACGGGGTGAATTCGGGTGCAGGATATTCGTGGCCACATGGAATGTGGGAGGGAAGTCGCCCAACAATGGCCTCAACCTTGAAGATTTCTTGCAGGTTGAAGGCTCTTCAGACATCTATGTGTTAGGGTATGATTCTTAGTTTATCTGGAACAATTAACTTCTCATATTATCCAGTACATTGTTGGCAATTGATCGATTTTGGTTTTCGCTTTTCAAATGTTCATTAACGCTGAAATTTGTTCATTAGGTTTCAGGAAATCGTACCTTTAAGTGCTGGAAACGTTTTAGTGATTGAGGACAACGAACCAGCTGCAAAATGGTTAACCCTTATAAGCCAAGCCCTAAATAAACCCCAGAATGGCTGCCCCAATACGTGTTGTTCTTTAGATTCTTCGGGTCATGGTTCTATTAAGTCCTCACATAACAAGGATTCCAAGTCCCCCGGTAGTCTCAACTTTTTCCAGAAGCCTTCCCTCAAAGTTATCAGCAAAAGCTTCAAGGCAGATAGTAGAATTCTCAAGTCCTGCAACTGCCCGTTGGAATTTTCGTCTAACGAAAGGCGGCGGCTAAGAAAACTCAGCGATCCAAAAATCAGTAAAGTAGACTCCTCAGATGGTTCTTGTGATGGTAGGGTGGATGAATTTTTTGCAACTGCAAGGTTACAGTCACCGCCTTCCTCTAGTGAGATGAATTACTCTCTCATAACAAGCAAGAAGATGGTAGGGATTTTCGTATCAGTTTGGGTTCGAAAAGAGTTGGTACAACACGTTGGCCATCTTAGAGTGTCTACTGTAGGAAGAGGAATAATGGGTTGCCTTGGAAATAAGGTTATTGAACCTGAGCTTTCTTGTGTCTTGTACGTTTATGTAGTGATGATATATACCTATATAGTGTATATAGCTCATATACCTAATATTGGTAGGTCCTTTCTAATATAAGTAGTATAATTTCTTTTAGATTTACTTAGTCCATAATGTAATCGCTAAATGTGGTACATATAACGACAATATTTGAACAATGGCTTGATTATTTTTTGCAGGGATGCATATCAATAAGCATGACGTTGCACCAAACAAGCTTTTGTTTCGTGTGCAGTCACTTGGCTTCCGGCGAGAAGGAAGGCGATGAGCTGAAGAGGAATGCGGATGTGGTGGAGATCCTGAAGGCCACACAATTCCCCAAGATTTGCAAAAATCCAAATCGTCTTCCTTGCGACAAAATAGTCGATCATGAGTATGTTTTATGTTTTTGAGTTATTTTTTCTACTATTTGTAATATTCACTCTCATGGTTCGATTTACTAATGACTGAAATGCTTTCTTTTGATTAATGAAACTGTTGCAGTCGGGTAATATGGCTAGGAGATTTGAATTATCGGGTGGCTTTGAGCTATGAAGAAACTAGGGTTTTGTTGGAGGACAATGACTGGGATGCACTTCTAGAGAAAGATCAGGTTGATTCCCTTGCACCATTCTAGCTAAGATGATTTTTTTACGATAAAGGATTCTAGCTAGATGACTGAATACACTTACATTTAATTATCCAAAATAGTATAGACTACATGAGGCCAGCTGAGAGATAGAATAGTACGTATCTGATGCATATATATGGTATACAATTTCACAATTACATAAGATTAACTTAAATGATCCGGTTTGATTTATGATGCAGTTGAATATGGAGAGAGAAGCTGGGAGAGTATTCAATGGGTTCCATGAGGGACAAATCTACTTTGCTCCTACTTACAAGTATTCCCATAATTCAGACTCTTACGCAGGAGAGACTGCCAAGTCCAAGAAGAAACGACGTACCCCTGCATGGTATATATCCTTCTCCTTAAATAAGAGTTTTTTCAACCCCTTGTTTTTACGAAGAATTCTTAAGTATTGGGCTTTTGTTAACAAGATAAGTTTACAGGTGTGATAGGATACTATGGCGTGGTGAAGGTTTCGAACAGTTGTCCTATATTCGGGGTGAATCGAGATTCTCCGACCACAGACCTGTTTGTGCTGTGTTTTCAGTTGAAGTGAACCTAATTAGAAGCAAAAGCAACAGATTCAGAAAGGGTTATTCTTGTGTTGTTCCAAGATTTGAATTGGATGACTGCATGCCCCAAAGACACAGCTTCTATGAGTTCTAATAGAAACATCAGATCGTTCACTCAAAGAATTGTACATTGCATTAGGGATGTTAGGAATACTTTCCCACCCTTTTTTTTGCTTCGTACATTTTTCCTTCAAATGAACAAAATAGGGAACTAGCAACTTTTATGTAACCAGTGAGGCTTTGTTAAGGACTAAGGAGTGTAGAAAGGTACATTATTTTCACTGACGCTTATATATAATTACAATGTAGACGACATCAATATTATGAAGACTAAAGAGGATTAAGTTTTTAAATACATAACCTAGAATCGATCGAGATGTGATGATAAAAATTGTTTGTGGTAAAAAAAAAAATTAAAAAAAAAAGGTTTGTAATACATAGCAACAAGAAGCAGAAATTGCATGTGATGAAGTGATGAACTACCTATTTTGCTTTCTGACCTTATAAATTTGCATCGCTATAATCATATCCCAAGTCCCAAATTGAAGTCGATTCTTGATTCATCTGTGATATATATCTCTTCTTCTGGACATCGATTAAAATCCATATTTTCCCTTTGAATTTCAAATGCTACATCCATAGCTAAATCTTCCATACCACCTTTCCAATAAGTACTTGAACAACCTGCAGACACCACTCCACCGGCTTCGTTTATAGTGGCCTTTTGGAGCTGCATATTAATCCAGTCCACCACACTTTCGAATTCTGAATCAATTGGGGAATGATCAGACGAAGAACTTGTGTCAACCTGCACTATTGAATCAGAAACATTCTTTTGTTCATGGCCTGTCCTCGATTTGTTATCCACAAAGCCAAAATCCCATTCAATGTTTGAAGGCTTTGGAAAGACATGCGGAACATCAAGTTCAGAGCCATCATCGTCAAACACACACTTTCTCTTTTCGCTATCATGCAAGATCATGGCGCCCGCGGTTTCCGGGCGGCTGATTGGTTTCTGATCAGTACTATATCGGATAATTGCTTCTTCTTGGTTAACCACTTTCGACCAAATCGCGGCCTCCGTAGCCGTCATTTTATCCTGCAAGCACTTGGACTGCCTTACTAGCCTTCTAACCCTGTCCATATTAGGAACCATATGCTTAATCACTGCAGCCAAAGCACTTACTTTCCAAGCCTTTTTGAGGTCATGAGGTTTCGAGGTCCATGCTCTTGAGAAACCCCTTGGTCACCCCACCATATCTCATTTCCCTTTGGCCACCACGGTGGAGCCAAACCTCTCTCCAAAGGAAACCGTCTCTGTGGTGGTATGCAGTGTTGCATTAGAGCCGAAAGCAGCGACCCCAGAGTCGTGTCTTGCAAGTCATGAAGGAGATGGACATAAGAGTTGTCTTGATCTAGCCCACTAGAACCTGCTTGTTCCAAAAGCACTTCTGGTAGATAGTTGGAAATTGCAAGTGGCGCGCTCTGGTCGAACCGGACGTTGTCTTTCCACCACTCTCGATTTAAAAAAAAAAAACAAAACAAAACATAGAGTTGGAAGTTGTATAGGGAGGAGTGACAAGTTATGAGAGGTTCAAAGAGATTATAGGGGAAAACAAATTAGAATAATTCTTAATATTATTTTATTATTTATTATTTTGTCATTTAATTATTAAAATATTATTTTAACATAATTTATAGTCAAAAGATTTAGTCGTATTTTCACAGGACTATTGGCTAATAAAGTATGTTTGCTTAATAATAGTATAGATAGGTTTAAATTTTTTTTTTTTTATATAAAAATAATAATCTAAGGGTTTTACACATATCTCTTATCATGACTCGAAAATAGACTAAAAAGATATATCAAAATGACTTACCGGATGATACGCTCAATTTATCTTGTGCCACAGCTACAAATCTTAGCAAAAACAAAAGAAAAGGCGGAGAGAAAATAGACATAAGGAAAATCAAAAGGTAGATTTCCCAGCACAAAAAAATGGGATCAATAATGCTACCTACATCTTTGCTTTCTGCCTTTATCTTTACCCTAAAGAACCTAAAGAGATTTGCAGTCATGGGGATGACAAGCAAAAAGTGCATGAAGGTAAATATGAATCCAAAAGATAGATGTATACAAATGGAAATTTCTACCTACCAAGCCCAGAGAAGTAAGAAACCTCATTGTGTTCTGTCACATATTTACAACCCAGTCACAAATTACCACTGCCATCCACATTTTCATTCCCTTATTTATGATGTCTTTGCCTTATATCATGGGTAAAGTACAAATAAATACCCGAAGTTTGAAGCTCATTTCAATTAAATGTTTTATCTATAAATTATTTCAAATAAATACATGAACTTTGAAGCTCATTTCAACTAAATACTCCATCTATAAATTATTTCAAATAAATACCCGAACTATACAAAATCATACAAAAGTTTCAACTCCGTTAGACATCCCGTTAAAACAACCGTTAACTTGTCTATGAGGGGTGTTTGTCTTATTGACTAGACCTGTCATCGATGGTATTTTAGGTAACACAAACATATTCCCGCTCAATGTCTCCTATAATCCTAAACTTTCATCTCTTTCCCTCAACATTTACGTTTAAATAAAAGTACTACATTAATTGCAAACTGTAAAATGGAAATCAACTTAATTGGATATAAATTGTACGTAGCTAATTTGTTTTGACAACATAATAACTGAAATTTTTGTACGAAAATTTCTTTACATACAATTAAATTGATTTTCATTTTGCAGTTTGCAATGTAGCACTTTCGTTTAAGCTTAAATGTTGAGGGAAAAAGCTGAAAGTTTAGGGTTATAGGAGACACTGAGAGGGAATAAGTTTGTGTTGCCTAAAATACCCTCGATAGTGGGTTCAATCAATAAGTCAAACACCCCTCATAGATAAGTTAACAGTTGTTTTAACAGGATGTCTAACGGAGTTGAAACTTTTGTAAAATTTTGTATAGCTCGGGTATTTATTTGAAATAATTTATAGATGGGGTATTTAATTGAAATGAGCTTCAAAGTTTGGGTATTTATTTGAAATAATTTATAGATGGAGTATTTAATTGAAATGAGCTTAAAAATTTTGGTATTTATTTGTACTTTACCCTTATATCATCTACCAATTTTAATGGAGGGCATGAACCAAGTATAGGTAATAGATTGGTTCCAGCTAGTTTTCTCAGCCTTGATCAGGCTCCTAGAGTACCCAATCTACCAAACCACAAGAATCTTCCATGCTCCTCCACCTCGATGCCATCATGGAGCGCATCAATTGCATCGACGGCGTGACAACCGCCCTCGACTCCCAAGACTACAAGTTGCGAGGGTAGAGCGAGGCAGGAGGGGGGACCAAGGCACGAGTAGGCGCGAGGGTTGAGCGAGGGGGGAGGGGGGGACTGAGGCGCGACAGCAGAACGAGGTACGACGGCTAATTGAGGACTCCAGCAGATCTCCGCTGCATCAATCACTTCGACCACCTCCGAGACTTCCTCCTCCGACGCCGATGCTTCCACAACAACCACACAAAGGCTGCGATCTCCTCTCTTAAATCGATCCTGCTCCAGATTTCTCTCTTAACACGCTTCCCGACCATGACGACGGAGGTTTTTGAAGCTAAGAAAGTTTTGAATATTGAATTTGTGGGTTTGGATTCTTTAGATGGAAGAATTTGATTTTTTGTCTTGGTTGAAATGTGTTGTTGATGTAGATACTACATAGAATATTAGCAATTTCTGTGTGAATAAAAATTTATGATAGCATGAATAAAAAAAATATGTGAATGGGTATTAACTTATTGAGGGTCAGTAGTCCATTGAGGGTCAGTAGCTTTATGCCTACTTGAGGACTATGTCGATATTATATCTCACTAGATCTTTGTTTTATGCTTTAAATTATTGACACCGATTCAGTTGTTTCTAAGGATCAGTAGCATTAGAATCGCAGCGGAATACGGTCTCAGATCTTTGCTGAAACAACTGAGGGTCAGTAGCATTAGAATCGCAGCAGAGGACGGCAGAGGTAAAGTTTCTGAGGGTCAGTAGCATCAGAATCGCGGCGGAGGACGGTGAAAGTAAAGTTTATGAGGGTCAGTAACATTGGAATCGCGGCGGAGGATGGCAGAGATAAAGTTTTTGAGGGTCAATAACATTAGAATCGCGGCGGAGGACGGCGGAGATAAAGTTTTTGAAGGTAAGTAGCACTAAATGTACATATTTCTGAAGGGAGTATTATTAAGGATAATTTTGTAATTTATGAGTTAACTGATTGTTTTAGATGGAAACTTGTTAGTGATAATTTTAAAAGACAACGTTACTACCGGTAAATACTAACACAAAATTGTAGTTTTTGATAAAAAAAACTCTTCTCTTAAATTCAGAGTTGAAAGCATCCACAAATATGAAGGGTATATAAATGAAAGTAGAAAGTGTCATTTTTCACCCAGAGTGAGTGTGCACCCTTAGCTTTGAGACCTAAAGAGTTAAAGACATCTACCTCAATAGTGAAGGTTATAGACTTATAGAGCAATTGACAATAAGACTAAATTTACGTATACAAATTTAACTTGATAATTTATTATCTATTTAAATTTGAACCACTTTATATAATGTGGACTTGTTGTAAGATTGTCAAAAAAGTTTTATATCTTAACAAATTTGGTATATGTTGCTCATATGACAAGTTATAAGTGTCACTTTAACAAGTTGACCAACTTATATTTCGGAGATAAATGTTATAAAAAGAAAAATAACTATATCCGTATTAGAGGTATTGAGGTTTTTATTCACCTGACTCTCGCATAACTTTCTCTTCTTATGCAAAATGTAATTGTCAAAGATTTGGAACCTAACTTCTCAAGACAATTTTCTAAAAATTAATTAAGGGAAAAAAAGGAAAGTGGGAGTCGCAATATGAGAAAGTCTACTTATTTTCTGTGCAGAAGAAGAAAGACCAAATATTTACATACAAGCGGATATTAAGGAGCCGTTAGAGCGTCGTCTCTCGTGAGAAAAAAAGCAGAGGGCAATTCTGTCTTCCTATCACCATTTCCAACATGAAAATGCATTTTCTGAGCTTCTGACACACCCAACAATTGCCTCCTCTGTTCTCTCTCTCTCTGGTTTGGACTAACACAGCGTTGATGGTGATTCTCAACCTCCTCCGCCGCACACAAATACAAACTACCTCTCAAATTTAAGAGAAATTTAACTACCAAAAGAAAATCAGAGAGAGAAGAAGCAGAGGATTTATTGACCTTTATATATTTTGGAAAATATAAGACACACACTACGAGGCAGCTCCTTTTGCTCTATTCTCTTGTGCTTTTCTTTTTCTCTCTTCATCACATTGATTGTGGTAATATTTGGCTCCTTTCATCATTCCAATATCAAGTTTTGGCCAAAATCTTTGTCATCAGAAGAAAAAAGGTATCTGCTTCACATTGATTGCTTTCAAGTTTCAACCTTTCTGTTAATGGCTCTTTCCTTTATGACTCTCCAACCACTCTCCCCTACACACAGCTTTACTCCATGAAAGCCAGAAAGCAACTACTCCTCTCCTCTCTGTTTTGCTCTGTCTCTGTTTAAATCCCATAGTTTCAGCTTTGCTCTGTAACCAAGTTTAACCATTTCTGCCTTCTGGGTCCTTCAAACCAATCTCTTCCCCTACTGGGTTTTCCCTTTCCTGCAAAACCCATATCCCATTTTGTTGCTCTGCCTCTGTTTTACCACTAATTCAGGGTTTGGGGTTTAAAGATTGGTTTCTTAAGCCCTTTAGTTGAGCTGGGTTCTCAGTTTTCAGTTTTCTGTTTTACTAATCAACTTTGGTTAGTTTCATGAACTGGGTCCCCAAATTTGGGTCCAAAAATGGGTATAGCAAACTCTAAGACCGAAAAGGACGCAGCTTTGTGTCTGTGTAGAGAGCGCAAGAGGTTCATCAAGCAAGCAATTGATTCAAGGTATGCTTTGGCTGCTTCCCATGTCTCTTACACCAACTCACTTCGCACCATTGGCATTGCTCTCCGGCGTTACGCCGAGGCTGAGGTGTTGATAGAGTCTTCTCTGTGCACCTCAGACAAGACCCCATCACATTCCTCATACCCTTCGCCGTCGCCGTCCCCGAAGATTTCGAGGTCTCCATTGCACAATGAGAGGCCCATTTCGCCTCCGGGGGTGGCGACATTGAGTTACATGAGGTCAGGAGGAGGTGGTGCTGCTGTCACTATGAGGTTTAATCCTGTTAGTACTAGCTATGTGGATGAGGAGATTCCATTGCCGCCTCCTCCGCCGGATTCTTCGTGGGATTACTTTGATCCTGTTGATGCTGAGGAGAGTGAGAGCTTTCGGTTTGTGGGGAGTAGCGGAGTGGTGGATGTGAATTGTGATGATATTAAAGGGTGGAGGCAGATGAGGAGTGAAGAGGGTGAGTATAGTGTGGAGAAGACTAGAGGGAGATGGGCAAAGGTGGCTGGGAGTAATGAGCTTGATGAAGGAAGTAAGATGTTGGAGCAAGGGGGTGGTGAGGTTTCGGGTGATTTGGTGACTCATAATGGAAGTGAAAAGCATAATGTGAATCCAGTGAGCTCGGGAGGGGGAAATGGTGAGTCGAGACAGTTAGTGGTGGGACGACGAAATGGCAATGAGGGTTCAAAGAGGGAGAGGAGTAGTGTCGGAGAGAAGGATTCATGTGATGAGAGAGAGGACCCTTCGGAGTTTATTACCCACAGAGCTAAGGACTTTCTTTCAAGCATTAAGGATATTGAGAATCGTTTTTTCAGAGCTTCGGAAGCTGGCAAAGAGGTCTCAAGGATGCTTGAGTCGAATAAAATCAGGGTTGGATATTCGGTGGCAAAAGGTACTTGTTTATGTTTGTACTTTGTAAGAATGTTGTATCTCGACTTAAAAGAGCTGAATTTGATGGAGATATCTGAATTGCTTTGTATTTACGTGAGTAAGATGGTAGTTTACTTCAATTATAACTTCTATTTTGCTTCATGAACCTTTATTTTCAATTTTGTAGGTAAGTCATCAGGGCTAGCTCTTCTTGGGACTTTCCAGCTTGTTTGCTGCCAGGGAAAGTCCTCACTTGTTTCTAGTGGTAAGTTATAGGAATTGATTGATTATACTTCACAAGCTAATTTCGGATGCAATAGCTCGAAGGTTGAATGCATTTACATCTTAGCAAATGCAAGAACTTCCCTATGGTTTACCTATCAATTAAAGATGAGGTCTTTTACATTGATTTACCATTTTTTGGCATATTGAGTTCTAGAAATCCTTTCAGCAGTCAAACTTCTTTTTGTCAAGGCTAGAAGTTTTATCTTTGGTAAAAAGAAGCAGATAAACACAGTCGATCCATTTAGTTTTGATTTTTTGTGTCAAATAGATTGCAGTCATTTGATATACATATACTATTTTGTTTGTGCATACATACTGCAGAATAGATGAAAGCCTCATTCTACCTACATTTTACAGTATGTTTACTATCTCTTCCATCTATTCGTACCATAAATTGAGATTTTAATGTTTTTGTAGAACCTGAACATGTTACCAAAAAAATTATTTGGAAGCGAACAACATCTTCGAGATCTTCATCATCAAGGAATCCCCTTGCTACAGCATCAAAAGATGATGGTGATGACAGTGGAAGTGACTTTATTGAAGAGTTCTGTATGATTGCAGGAAGTCATTCCTCCACCTTAGATAGATTGTATGCATGGGAAAGAAAGCTATATGATGAAGTGAAGGTACTTTTGCTAACTTATTTATTTGAGTGAATCAGCTGGCTCCAGAATCTTGTTGAACCTCTTGATTACAACCTATTACTGCACTCTTTAAATGAACTGCTATATGATTTGCGTGCTACAATAGATCATGATTTAGCAAATAACAATGAATATAATAGTCCACATTAGTGTAAGCGTAATATATGAAAAGGGATATTCCAACCTCATTCCATATGTTGCAGTCTGGGTTTTGAGTACCACCCTGTAGCATCTTGTGCTTAAAACTTCAATTCCTGACACTCACCTGACTTATATTCTTGGTCAAATTGTGCATAGATATAAATGTTGAGGTACATGCATATACATACTTGTGGAATATATATACTGAAGATAGAAAGAGAGTGAGAAATACATAGCTGATATCATCACATATATTGACGAGATGCATATACTTGTAGAATACACACACACACACACACCGGATATAGAGCTTTATAAATCATATTTTCATCCTCTTTATTTTATTGATGCTGATGCTTTCAATAATGAATATTCTAAGAAGCTAGCTAGAAGGTTTTCTCTTAGTGAGTGATTTGCATGTTTTTCCGATCCATTTTCCCACAAACCCTTGGAATCTCTGAGATACTCCTCAATTTGCTTGTGGTTTAAATTCTCCAAAAGATCTGACCTTGGGGGTCATCAAATCAATATGGCAAACAGATGGACCAAAAGTGGCTGGAAACATTAGCTTTTTATCATGTCTTGTGAATTTCGTCTCTCTGATATATAATTGAAATTATCAAAATTATTTGTTTTGTAGTAATTTGCTTATTCATCCTCTCACTCCTTGGTTCCAATGTGTAGGCTAGTGAATCTGTCAGGAAGCTTTATGATGTGAAGTGTGATCAACTAAGGAATCAATTTGCTAAGGATTGTAGCAGTCAGATTATTGATAAAACCAGGGCAACTGTAAAGGACCTACATTCACGAATAAGAGTGGCACTTCATGCTGTTAATTCAATATCAAAGCGGATTGAGAAAATGAGGGATGATGAATTGCTTCCACAGCTTTTGGAACTTAATCAGGGGTAAGTTTGTTCCTTTTGTTTCTTTAATGGCACATTGAAGATGATTCTCGTGGCCACTCGATGTCATTTATATCCAACCATTGAGGTTCATATTACTTGTTTTAAGGCAGGAGTAGTAACCATGGATATATAATTTGTGTTTCTGTGCAGATTGACCAGGATGTGGAAGGCAATGCTTGAATGCCATCATGCGCAATATATTACCATCTCGCTCGCATATCATTCAAAGAGCTATACTGTAACTACCCAAGGAGATGGCCGCAGGCAGATCATGGCTCAACTTTTGGAGGAAATTGAATGCTTTGGACTAAGCTTTGCAAACTGGATCAACAGCCTTACTTCATATGTAGAAGCTCTGAATGGTTGGCTGCAACACTGCATTATGCAACCTCAGGAGCGTTCCAAAAGCAGAAGGTCATCCGCATTCTCCCCTCGCCGAGTTTTGGCCCCACCTATATTTGTTCTCTTTCGTGATTGGGCAGCTGGGATCAGAGGATTGCCATCTACCGAACTTACGGATGCAGTCAGAACCTTCTTATCGGACCTGCGTCAATTGATGGAACAACAAGCCAGCACACAGAAACGACAGAGGGCGGGTGATGCAGACATCGGAGAATCAGAGAACAAAGATGGGGAGAACAAAGATGATGAGAATTGTGAAGAGTCATCATCGAACCTGAGCTGCATACATGCAAGTTTGACTAAAGTTCTTGATAGACTGACAAAATTTTCTGAGGCATCATTGAAGATGTATGAAGATATCAGACAGAAAAGCGAAGCAGCGAGAAATGCATATTCAAACTGCATCAGACCTATTAGACACTAAGTTGATGTAATTATCACATAAGCATCGGTTTTAGTTTGCTATTAGAAACAAAGTGCATGTAAACTTGAGTGTTCCAAAGGAGGTAGGATGACTACATAGTTTGGGGCAGTGCTAGACTGCTAGTTGGATGACTGAGAATTGAACCAAAAGGAAGAGTTCGTCAGCAAAAGGTCATGTGTTTTTTTTTTTTTTTTTTTCGTTTTGTTCCTATTCAAGTGAAGCCCTTATTAGCTTGTATGAAAAGTGGTGGCTTCCTGTGCTTGCCGGTGGGGGCCGATCAAATATTGTAGCAGCCTTTGCTCGGGCAGGAACCCATGAGTACTGGTGTGTTTTGGATGTCATGAAAATATGTCTCGTCTTCATGTCTACCAAGTTCAAGGTAGCAGTTCTCAACTACTTTAAGGCTATCTTTGAACTCATCTTCGAACTTGATGCGCATAGACCTCGAATTACTCTACGCCTGGAATTGTGTCTGCAAAGAATTTGCTTCCACCCCACTATATGTTCCCCCTCAGCTCGTGCTTGACCTGTTATGCTTGGTTTCATTTCTGTCACCAGAAAACTTTGAGATGCGCATGAGTACATAAGAATGATGAGATGTTAACGACGACCTTGTTGCTCAACAATGGAGTGGCGAAAGTTTATTCCTCCAACAGGGAAATATGTGAGTAAACTCCCTCTTGTGTTTGATGCACTCAACGTTTTGATGGGAAACCTGTAGAAGAGGACGACAGATAGAAGAGGACATTGACTCGGCAACAAACGCATTCAAGTGTCTCATTCATGCTTGCATTGATCAAGGCTTGATCAAACAGCAACAACTATAGTTCAAAAGCTGTGTTCTATTGTTCAAAGCTTGATTATAACCGGACTAATGTTCCTGCTCTCAGCATGGACCTTGCAATTGAAGTTGTTGGACAATGCTCGTTAAATTAAGGGAATGCGTGATGTAGGATGGATGGCAGCCAACATTGAAGATCAGATTGACCGTTGCAAGGCAAAGCCCGCTCGCCAGAAACGTCCGTCCGCCAAGGGTGGTTCATCCGCCAGACTACATCCGCCAGAGCAGATCCGCCAGACGACATCCGCCAGACGTCGTCCGCCAACATTGAAGGAGCCCGATTTACTACAGTTTTGACATTCGGCGTCCGAATGACGATTGTGATACCATTCCGGAAAGGGAACGACGCCAGGAATCAAACTCGTAGCTTTGCTACGATGTGTGGGTCTTTTCGGGCTTTCGAGTTCGTTTAGGGCCTCAAAACGGCAGTTTAATATGTTTTCAAGTTTTAAGTTTTCTAATTTGTTTTGGACTTGTTTTGTTTTAATTCCTTGGGCTTTAGGGTTTCCTTGTTAGTTGCCCTAGGGTTTCTTTTCAGTATTTAAGCATCCCTTTGGGATTGCAGACGGCAGTTAATCATATTTTATCAAAACTCTAAGAGTTTGTCTCTTGTTTCTGGTGGATTCCAGACCTATCCTATAGAGTACAACGTTGATTGTGCTCTCCATCTATTGAGGGTTCGACGTTGATCAACCCTTCCACCCTTCTACTGCGTCAGTTGGTATCAGAGCAGGCTTTCTCCTGTCTCTTTTATTTACTTGACTAACCATGGCAGATCAACCAGTGGTCAGAGCAGATATGGAAGAGCTTACTGCGGCTTTAACCCAGTCTCTTACTGCTTTGACAAACCAGTTGACGACCCAGATGACGAATTTAACAAATCAAATCATTAACCACAATAACAACGGTGGTAACAACGGTGGTAACAACCGGCGAAGAGGCTGGAGAAACGAGGATAACAGGTTTCCTCGAGGTGGACACAACACTAGCGGTTCAAGTTCTGAGTCTGACGAAGTCGAGGAGGAACAACATGAACGTGCTGATAAGGATTACCGAATGAAGGCTGACATCCCGTTCTTCTATGGAACTATGGGCGTTGAGGAGTTTCTGGATTGGCAGATTGAAGTCGGCAGGTTCTTTGATGTCATGGGGGTTCCTGAGAACAAACAGGTCAAGATGGTGGCATTTCGTTTGAAGAGTACCGCTGCCGTATGGTGGGATAAGTTGACTCTTCAAAGGCAGAGACAAAGAAAAGGACCAGTCAAATCTTGGTGGAGGATGAAACAGTTGATGATGGAACGGTTCCTCCCAGAAGATTATGAACAGATCCTATACAAGATGTATATCGAGTGTGCTCAAGGGACCAGAAGCGTGTCCGAGTATACAACTGAGTTTTTACGCTTTTCTGAACATAACGACTTGGGGGAATCTGAAAACCAAAAGGTGGCGAGGTACATCAGCGGACTGAAACTTTCTATACAAGAGAAGATGGGACTGCAAACTGTGTGGACTGTAGTCGAAGCTTCAAACTTGGATTTGAAGGCAGAGCTGATGGAGAGAGGAAGTCGAAATTCATCTACACTTCGTAGGTACCCTTCTCAAAGCAGCAATGAAGTAGGAAACAACAGTCAAGGATTCGATAAAGGGAAGAATGTGGCCGGAAGCGGTACAAGTAGGGAGCAAAACACCGCAACCAGGGGAGTTGGAAGTACCAATAGCGGATCTCAAGCTAAGGCACCTGTGCAGAAAACAGTTAATCCTTATGCTAAGCCTACTGTATTTAAATGTTATCGATGCGGGCAACCAGGTCATAGGTCCAATGAGTGTCCAGCCCGGAGAACAGTTGGGATAGTGGAGAACGAAGAGGAAGAGGATGATGCACATGATGATTATGATGGGGCTGAATTTGCAGAAGAGGAATCCGCCGAAAGGGTCAACATCGTGCTGTAGAGAATCCTTTTATCATCCAAAGAAGAGGGGCAACGCAAGAATCTCTTCAAGACACACTGCTCTATCAACAACAAGCTGTGTGACATGATTGTGGATAACGGAAGTTGCGAAAATCTGGTGGCTCAGAAACTGGTGGAGTATTTGCAGTTGCCAACACAACCTCATGATACGCCTTACTCTCTTGGGTGGGTGAAGAAAGGCCCTCAAGTTCGGGTGACACAAACGTGTAAAGTACCTATCTCAATTGGTAAGCACTACAAAGAAGAGGTACTTTGTGATGTTCTTGATATGGATGCTTGTCATGTCCTGCTTGGTCGTCCTTGGCAGTTTGATGTCGACGTGACCTATAGAGGGAGAGACAATGTCATGATGTTTCATTGGAACCAACGTAAAATCGCCATGGCTCCCGTCTTGCACTTTGACAAACCTGCAGAGGAGAAGAAATGAGAGACTTTCCTAATCATGACTCGCAGTGAGAAAGTTATGGAAGAGGCTTTTAAAGAATCGGAGATGTTCTGTGCAGTGGTGACTAGAGGCCTTTTGAGCATTGAACAAACAGCAACAGAACCGCCAGTGGAAGTGCAGGAGATGCTGAAAGAATTTCCAGCTCTAGTTTCTGATGAGTTGCCTAACGAATTACCTCCCATGAGGGACATTCAGCACCAGATTGATTTCATTCCTGGAGCTAGCCTACCCAACCTACCACATTATCGTATGAGTCCCAAGGAGAATGAGATTCTGAGAGAGCAGATTGAAGACTTACTTAAAAAGGGATTCATTCGCGAGAGTATGAGCCCTTGTGCTGTTCCAGTCCTTCTTGTTCCTAAGAAAGGTAACCAATGGCGGATGTGTGTTGATAGTAGGGCCATAAACAGAATCACCATCAAATACAGGTTCCCTATTCCCCGTTTGGAGGACATGTTGGATGAGTTGTCGGGTTCACAGTTGTTCTCAAAAATAGATCTTCGTAGTGGCTATCATCAAATTCGGATCAGAACTGGCGATGAATGGAAAACAGCTTTCAAGAGCAAGGATGGACTTTATGAGTGGTTGGTGATGCCTTTCGGAATGTCAAACGCACCAAGCACCTTCATGAGACTTATGAACCAGGTTCTTCGTCCTTTCATTGGATCTTTTGTTGTGGTGTATTTTGATGATATTCTTATCTATAGTAGAAACAAGGAAGAGCACCTGGAGCACTTGCTACAAGTTCTAAGAGTGTTGCAGGAAAACAAATTGTACATTAATCTCAAAAAGTGTACGTTTTGCACCAGCAAGTTACTCTTTCTAGGCTTTGTAGTGGGAAGAGACGGAATACAAGTTGATGATGAGAAGATCCGCGCCATTAGGGATTGGCCTGCCCCAAGGAATGTGTCTGAAGTACGCAGTTTTCATGGTTTGGCCACTTTCTACCGGCGTTTTGTATGCAATTTCAGTACTATAACTGCTCCTATCACAGAGTGTTTGAAGAAAGGGAAATTTCAGTGGGGAGAAGAGCAAGAGCAGAGTTTTGCCCTAATCAAGGAAAAACTTTGTACAGCACCTGTCCTAGCACTGCCTGATTTTGACAAGATCTTTCAGGTTGAATGTGATGCTAGTGGAGTAGGAATTGGGGCAGTTCTATCCCAAGAGAAGAGACCTGTAGCTTTCTTCAGTGAGAAATTAAGTGAGGCTCGTCAACGATAGAGTACGTATGACCAGGAGTTTTATGCAGTCTTTCGAGTCTTGAGGCAATGGGAACATTACCTGATTCAGAGGGAGTTTGTCTTGTTTACTGATCATCAGGCCTTGAAGTTTCTTAACAGCCAGAAGATTATTAACAAGATGCATGCACGCTGGGTGAGTTTTTTTACAGAAATTCTCATTTGTGATTCAACATAAATCTGGTACTCTTAATAAAGTAGCAGATGCGCTGAGTCGGAGAGCGTCTTTGATGGTTACGTTGGCACAAGAGATTGTGGGCTTCGAAGCTTTGAAGGAGTTATACGCAGATGATGCAGATTTTAAGCAACTTTGGGCCAAATGCAACGAGAATCAACCAGTGGCAGATTTCTATGTCAAAGAGGGCTATCTTTTCAAAGGTAACCGGCTTTGTATACCCATCTCTTCTTTAAGAGAAAAGGTAATCCGAGATTTGCATGGTGGAGGCATGGGAGGACATTTGGGTCGTGACAAGACTATTGCTAGCCTGGAAGAGAGGTATTTCTGGCCTCAGCTGAGGAAAGACGCTAGCGCCATTGTCAGGAAGTGCTACACTTGCCAGGTTTCTAAGGGTCAATCTCAGAATACCGGTCTTTATATGCCTTTACCTGTACCTGATGATATATGGCAGGATCTTGCAATGGATTTTGTCCTAGGTCTGCCTCGTACACAGAGAGGAGTGGATTCTGTCTTTGTGGTGGTTGACAGGTTCTCCAAGATGGCACACTTTATCGCTTGCAAAAAGACTTCAGATGCAAGTAACGTAGCCAAGCTGTTTTTCAGGGAGGTTGTTCGTCTGCATGGTGTGCCTACGTCTATTACTTCAGATAGAGACACCAAGTTCCTCAGCCATTTTTGGATTACTTTGTGGAGAAAATTCGGAACCAGTTTGAATCGGAGTAGCACCGCTCATCCTCAAACTGACGGGCAAACCGAAGTGACAAACAGGACGTTGGGGAACATGATCAGAAGTGTTTGTGGAGAGAAGCCAAAAGGCTGGGACTTAGCTTTACCCCAGGTGGAGTTTGCCTATAACAGTGCTGTTCACAGCGCTACTGGAAAATCACCTTTTGCTTTGGTATATACCTCTGTACCCAAGCATGTGGTTGATCTGGTGAAATTACCAAGGGTTCATGGATATAGTGTTGCTGCTGCAAGCATGGCTGAGGATGTGCAAGCTGTTAAGAGGGAAGTCAAAGCTAAGCTCGAGGCTACGGGAGCAAGAAATAAGGCTGCTGCGGACAAGCATCGGCGGATTAAAGTGTTCAAAGAGGGGGATGATGTGATGGTATTTCTGTGAAAGGAGAGGTTCCCAGTTGGAACTTACAAGCTGCAGCCCCGAAAATATGGGCCATTTAAGGTATTGCGGAAGATCAATGATAATGCTTATGTTGTTGCTCTTCCAGATTCCATGAATATTTCCAATACCTTTAACGTGGCGGATATACATGAGTATCGAGAGGATGAGGTTCTGTATCCAGAAGAGAACTCGGGGTCGAGTTCTTCGGAGGTGGAGGAGACTGATGTAGGATGGATGGCAGCCAACATTGAAGATCAGATTGACCGTTGCAAGGCAAAGCCCGCTCGCCAGAAACGTCCGTCCGCCAAGGGTGGTTCATCCGCCAGACTACATCCGCCAGAAGTCATCCGCCAGAGCAGATTCGCCAGACGACATCCGCCAGACGTCGTCCGCCAACATTGAAGGAGCCCGATTTACTACAGTTTTGGCATTCGGCGTCCGAATGACGATTGTGATACCATTCCAGAAAGGGAACGACGCCAGGAATCAAACACGTGGCTTTGCCACGATGTGTGGGCCTTTTCGGGCTTTCGAGTTCGTTTAGGGCCTCAAAACGGCAGTTTAATATGTTTTCAAGTTTTAAGTTTTCTAATTTGTTTTGGACTTGTTTTGTTTTAATTCCTTGGGCTTTAGGGTTTCCTTGTTAGTTGCCCTAGGTTTCTTTTCAGTATTTAAGCATCCCTTTGGGATTGCAGACGGCAGTTAATCATATTTTATCAAAACCCTAAGAGTTTGTCTCTTGTTTCTGGTGGATTCCAGACCTATCCTATAGAGTACAACGTTGATTGTGCTCTCCATCTATTGAGGGTTCGACGTTGATCAACCCTTCCACCCTTCTACTGCGTCAATGCGCTTCTTATTTCATGTCTGCAAATTGCGCATTCCTGCTAGAGAGCTTGGCTCACATGTACAAGTTGCCTGATGAAGAATTTCCTTTCAGGAAACAAGCCATTCTTTTGCCGAGGAGAAATGTGGACTAAATGATAATATTTAGCTCTCCTGCCGCAAGGACGACTCACGGAACTGCTTGCAGAGTTTAGGAACCTTAAATATGAATCTTGAAAATATTAGATGAAACAATATATTAAAAATGCAGCGGAAATAAATTTATAAACGGTGTAACTTTTATTGAATAAAAATTATAATCAATACAACGGATGATTATTAATAATTTAATTTGATATGGAGTTACAAAACAACGGTCGTCCACACAGGTCGAATCTTCTTGAGATGCCACACAGGTCGTCTCCGGCAAGTCCACACAGGTCTTGAATACTCAGGCCACGAAGGTCTTACACAGTGTTTAGAAGTTCACACAGATCTTCAACAGGGTCACTAAGTCTCTCATACTAGAGTCACACAGTCTCTGAATTTTTTCTTATATTTTGTTCTCTTTGTATTCGACTCTCTACTCGACTGCTTTTCTAAACATGCCGGCCACATATATATACTAGTACACAAGTACTAGTTACTTGACAATCAAGACATAATAACTTGAAAACCAAGTCTCACTAATCTACAACGTCAAGTAATTAACTACTTGATCACCAAGTTTAATTAACTTGAATACCAAGTTTACTTAACTTGAACACCAAGACGAGATAACACGCAGCAAACAAAGAGTTCAATCTCCCTTAGGACTTTAGATGTCCTCATTATCCTTTAGTCCAATTAATCATCCGATTCCACCACCAAGAATTGATCTCTACACCCAGACGTTTTATCAGTTCAAGTAGGAAAACCACAAGTCCATCAATTCCACTCCAAACTCGGATCAACCATTGTTGATTTCTCTTTGGACTTCATGATTAACCATGGAAGGACAATCATGTACCTTCAATCTCCCCTTTTGTCCTTCCATGGACTTCCTTTTCATCAAGCTTCTACAAAAGAAAAATAAATGTATTAAATTTTCAGAATTAAAAAGAATAACTCATATTTTATGTATAATAAACACATAACAATTACACAACACAAACATTGAGTTTATTAATATTGTGCCTAGGCACCACATTACAAACTCTCACAATACAATCCTACTTGAAGAATTGAAAAACCACAAACACTTTATAAAACCTAAACATTAACCGAGAAACCGAAATTAAACCTCATAAAACCTAAACAAAACTAGAAATCAAAATAAAACATTCTAATTCTTCCAAGCTTGATTACTCCCCCTAAGTCCATGAAGGACAAAGAGAAGGAAACACAATGCACAGGAGAAAAGCATTTAGCCATCAAAAGGACCACGAGGATGAGGAGTATCCGGACGACGCGGATGGTCAGGAGCAGTTTGCCAACGATCATCACCAGCATCTCTTGCATTGCCCTCCATGCGACTATGTCGTCTAGACAAGGAACGCCAAGCGTCAGAGGACAGACCAGCAGCAGTCCTAGCTTGTGCCTCTTCATGCTGTTGAAATTGAATGAGAGAGTTCCAAAGGTTGACACCAGCAGGAGTGGCACCAGACGAGGGAACCGCAACAGGAGAAGCATTAGGTATTGATGCTGGAACAGATGGTTGAGGCACAGAATGACGCACAAGTGAGTCGACAGAGCTAGCAATTTGCGAAAGCCATTGCATGATGGCAGTACGTTCATGATCAGCATCCCTCTGGACGCGATCAATTTGAGATGTCATATGATGGCCAAGCCTAGCCATTCCGACCACGATGTCATGGAAAGTATAGGAATCATGCGCCTCCCTGTGAAGTTGATCAGCCTCAAGTCTCCGAGCTTCAGCACGAGCATGCATATACGCTATAGATCGTTGATTATCAAGGTCCTCCAAAGTACGAGCTCGTATAGCCGCACGATGCTCACGGCGAGAGGCAGGATGATCATGGCGAGGCTCCCTTCTTGCAGGCATACTGAGTTGGAAACAAGAGAAAGAATAAAGAGTACAAAGGAGGTATGAAACCAAGAAGAGAAGTACACATATATATATGAGACACCAACGTGAGAAGTACTAAGCCAATGAAGCACATAAAAGGAGTTAGAATCGGACTAAATTACATCAATTTAAAGAGTCCAGTGGAGATTCGGTACAGGTAGAAGAGATGGAGTAGAATACACATACCGAGGATTGTGTGTGGGTTGAATCATGAATGGAAGTAACAACTTTCATACGTTATAAATCAGAGGAACATACCGAAGCAAGTAGACAAGCCAATGAAGAGAATCTCATCATAACACAACCAGTTTAGACGTAATAGTAATCATGTAAGTCTAGACAATAATAGTTTGATGAAGCATGATAAAGCCATTTACCGAGAATCAACCCAAGTGTCCATGCGGAAGAGATCTTATAGTTCAAGCAAAATATAGCCAAGATCATAAAAATAAGAGCTCGAGAAATAGTTACGTCTCAAGCATGAAGCACTGTCATCAAACACTTATAAAAACGAGCACTGTGCAAAGATATTACCTAAAGACAAAGTGAAGTGCAGAATGTTGTGCTTCAAAATGGGAATCAAATTTAGAGGAGTGATTGAGTACGCAAGCAAATTTTTAACGACACTCCCCCTTATTCCAACCATAACTATTTCACATATTTTAACTTGTAGCTCATAATATACGTGACCAGGAAAGTGAAAGTAGCTCCCAAGTCAGACAACTTTAGGGTACTAGACATAACAAGGATGTCTTTTAGTCAACTTAACTGACACATAATTTGAAAATGAAACCACCAGGGGACCAAGCCAGTCCATTCCAACATGCATCGAGTAGTTAGTCAACACCTGAAGAGTAGAACTAACCTGGCCAAACGACTACAACAATAATATCGATATATATAATAATTTTTTTTTTTCAGTCGAAAAGAGAATACAGTAGTCAACTCCACCTGCTCCTGACTCGGTGACTCAACTCAAAATTATTTCCCCACAGAAAAGCACGTGTAGAAAGTGTATTTGTGCGATAGCTAATATAAATGAAGTGCTACAAGAAATCATAAGTATGGACAAGAGATTATCAATTTTGATAGTAAATATCTCAGAAGCAATAGTTCCATAACCAAGGCATAATTTTGATCAAGAACTATAAGTAACTACCTTTGTGGAGAGCCTAGTAATTCTTTAATATTGTGAGCAAATGCCAATAGCATTGCGAAGAGTCATAAATCGCTCTGTATCTAGCGGTTTTGTGAACAAATCAGCCCATTGATAGTCAGTAGAAACAAATTCTAATGCAAGTATGTCTTTTTCGACAAGTTCACGTATAAAATGATACCTGATGTCTATATGTTTAGTCCTAGTATGTTGAACAGGATTTTTGGAAATATTTATTGCACTAGTGTTATCACAAAATATAACTAGTTTTCCTTGAGAAATACGATAATCACTTAACATGTTTTTCATCCAAAGTATTTGAGTGCAGCAACTACCTGCAGCAACATATTCTGCTTCAGCGGTGGATAAAGAAGTACAGTTCTGTTTCTTGCTGTGCCAAGCAACCAAATTCTTACCAATAAAGAAACAACCACCACTAGTACTTTTTCTATCTTGTAAATTACCTCCCCAATCAGCATCTGAATATCCTGCAATTTCAGCATTAGTGGCATTTGTATAAAAGATTCCACAATTTATACTCCCAGATATGTATCTGAAAATTCTTTTCACTGCTTCAAGGTGTGACTCTTTTGGATTTGCCTGAAATCTAGCACACACACCAACACTATAAGAAATATCAGGTCTACTTGCGGTTAGATAACGTAAGCTACCGATCATGCTTCGATATTTAGTTTGATCAACAGACTTGCCAGTTAAGTCATAGCATAATTTTGTAGTAGTACTCATAGGCGTTTTAACAGACTTCAAGGTGAGTACATCAAATTTCTTTAACATATTTTCGGCATATTTAGTTTGGGACAGAAAAATACCATTTTCTTCTTGTTTTATTTGCAAACCAAGAAAATATGTTAATTCACCACACATACTCATTTCAAATTTATTTGTCATAATGTTGGTAAATTCTTTCACTAAAAGTTCAGAGGTAGAACCAAAGACAATATCATCAACATACACCTGAGCAACAATAAAATGTTTACCGATATGTTTAACGAATAGTGTTTTGTCTACATGACCTTGAGAGTAACCTTGAGAAATAAGGTATGTAAAGAGTTTTTCATACCAGGCACGGGGAGCTTGTTTGAGTCCATAGACAGCTTTCTTCAATTTGCACACATAGTCAGGATGATGTATATCTTTAAAACCAGGAGGTTGTTCGACATAGACTTCTTCACGTACATCACCATTTAAGAAAGCTGTCTTTACATCCATCTGATATAATTTAAAACGACAAAAACAGGCAATAGCAAGTAATATTCTAATAGATTCTAATCTAGCAACAGGGGCAAAAGATTCATCAAAATCTAATCCAAGAATCTGAGAATAGCCTTGAACTACTAACCTTGCTTTATTTCTAGTAATATTACCATACTCATCTACCTTATTACGAAAAATCCATCTTGTACCAATGATATTGACGTTTTTTGGTCTAGGAACAAGAGTCCATACATCATTTTTCTCAAATTGATTAAGCTCTTCTTGCATAGCGTTAATCCAATTGTCATCTGAAAGAGCTTCCTGCACATTCTTTGGTTCAATTAGAGAAACAAAACCAAAACACGTTAGTTCATTTGTTTCTTTAACATTTTCTTTAATGAAGCTGTGTAAGGCTTTATTTAATTCAATAAATTCAGAATCTTGATTTTCTTCTACTACTTTGTTGTCTTGATTATGATATTGAATCGTTCGACCTCTAGTTACCATTCCGTCGCTAATATCACCTATTACATCAGTGGTTGAATGATCCTTGCGAACCTGCTTGAAACCAGTTTTATATCTTATTGCAGGTTGTAGATTTTTATCAGGCTCTTCTTCTTTTTCAGAATCCATTATATTATTTTCAATAGACAGCTTCTTATTGTTTGCTTTAGTGAAGTCTGAAGTAATTAAAATAGACTAATCAAAATTATCATCAACTGTCACATTAATAGATTCCATAATAGATCTAGTGGCTTTATTATACACCCTATAAGCTCTACTGTTTATCGAGTAACCAACGAAGATAACTTCATCGGCTCTTGGTTCAAATTTTACAAGTCTTTCACGATCTTTTAACACATAGCAAGGATTACCAAAGACATGAAAGTAACTTACATTGGGTTTCTTGCCTTTCCATAATTCATATGGTGTATTTTTCGTACCTGAACGAAGTAGAACTCAATTGCCTACATAACATGCAGTGTTTACTGCTTCTGCCCAGAAATTCTCACCGAGTCCAGAAGAATGAATCATAGCCCTAGCCATGTCAACTAAGGATCTGTTTTTCCGTTCTACAATTTCGTTCTGTTGAGGAGTAATAGGATCTGAAAATTCATGAAAGATACCATAATCTTCACAATATTTAGTAAATTTTGAATTCTTGAATTCAGTTCCATTATCAGATCTAATTCTTTTTATTTTTAAGTTTTCATGATGTTTTTCGTTTAGAAGACGTTTACTAAGGGTGGAAAAAGAATCAAACGTCTCACCTTTGTCATTCAGAAAATCAACCCAAGCAAACCTGGAATAATCATCTACTACAACAAAAATATATTCCTTACCAGCCAAACTGGAGGTAGCAGAAGGTCCCATTAGATCCATATGCAGAAATTCAAGCGGTTTAGATGAGGGAGAGGAATTAACTACCTTGTGACTTGCTTTTATCTGTTTACCTGTTTTACAACCTCCACATATAATATCAGTACGTCCATTTAATGTAGGTAAACCTCTTATTAATTTCTGAGTAAATAATTTTAATAGATCCTGGAAGTTTATATGTCCAAGTCTTTTGTGCCATAGTTTCATGGTTTCATCAGCTGAGCTGACTCTAAGACAAGAGAGAAACTCGTTAGGGGTGTTCATGGAAACATGATAGCAGTTATCTTCTGATCTAGATCTTTCTAGAATTAATTTACCATTTAGATCAAGCACAACACACCTTCGTCGATTAAACCAAATGTCTTCAAATTCATCAGCTAATTGACTAACACTAATTAAATTAGTAGAGAGTCCATCAACAAATAACACATTGTTTAAGCAAGTAAGGTTGTGAATAGTAATCGATCCTTTTCCTTTAATTTTAACTTTTCTTCCATCTCCAAAAGTCACAGAACCTGAAATACTTGATTCTTGAAGGTTAGTAAATAAAGATAAATTTCCACACATATGTCTGGAACACCCGCTGTCAATGTACCAAATATCTTCCCTTCTAACTGACAATGCTGTGAGAGCAACATTACAGGTAGCTTCAATGTGGTTAGTCTCATAATCAATTTCAATAGTTGAAACGTTACAATTTAAATTTAAAGGTTTAGAACAGTTCTTTTTCTTCCAAACCTTCTTTCCTGAACTTGAATTTTGAATTTCTGCAAAAGACTTTGTTAGACCAACAAAGTGAGATATATCATTTAACAAGGAATTATGTTGATCTAACTTTGAGTTTAAATCAGAAAAATTATTTTCAATTTTTGAGCTAATAGAATCAAGTTTTGATTCTAGAGAAACTTTAAAACCTGAGACTTTACCTTTCATAGGAATTTCAGTAAGAGTATAATTATCATCAGACTCGTGGCTTGAGTTTCTGTCATAACCCAGGCCAGTTTTATAATTGAATGTTTTTCCAGAATCTATAATTTCAGACAACATTTGAGAACTCATTTTAAATTGTGCAAACTTATCTTCTGATTTATCTAAGGTATCTTGTAATAATTTGTTTTTTGTATTTAACATACTAATACAGTTATCCCTTTTAATTAGTGCATTTTGAAGATAATTAATTTTAGCATGCAAATGTTTTCTTTCAATTTCAATTTCATCATTAGAATTATTACCTGAACTCGTTTCTTCATTCTTTATCCATTCTTTCTTTTCTTCAAGTAGCATACTTACTTGAGCCTTTAATTCTTTATTTTTCTCAGATACAGATTCTGCGAAGTCAATAATTCTTCTTTGATACTCCATCAACTCGTCATCTTCCAGAACTTGATCTTCTTGTTCTTCTTCGGAATCTGAATTATTTAAAGTAAACGAAGAAACAAGTGCAAAAATTTTATTTTTCTTACCATTATTTTCGTCTTCTTCATCACTCCATGTAGACTTGTATGCTTTCCTTTCTGTACTTGAAAATTTCTTAGTGCAGTTGGTAGAGATATGACCATATTCATTACAATTATAGCATCGAGGTTTATTTCGATTATTTTGATATACAAATTTCTTTTGAGAGCTATTTTGATTTTGAAAATCTCTATTTTGAAAATTCCTAGCATTTTGATTATTTTGATTAATTTTGCTATTTCTAATATTGGTACTCCTTTGATTGATAATACGTTTAAGACCATTTACTAGAAATAAAATAATTCATTATCTTCGGAATTTTCAGAATTAACAGAATGATTTGAATTATCAGAAGTACTATTTAAGGCCAGGTTTTTAGAGCTCATACCTTTGGGTTTGTTTTTACCTTTAAGCTCATTTTCCCAGGCTTTGATATTTCCGACTAATCACTCCACAGAATATTCATATAGTTTTATAGTGTCCTGAAGTGTAGTTTTCTTCATCAGGTATCTTTCAGACAAGGACCTTAATATTTTTCTAACAGTATCGGATTCAGACATAGGCCTGCCAAGACTTTCAACCAAACTTGTTAGATCAGAAACACGTGCGTAAAATTCATCAATATTTTCTTCATCATGTTGTTCTAACTTATCAATTTCAGCATAAGCTTGTTGAATTCTTTGTTGTTTAACCATGTCATTACCTTCATTTAGAACACATAATTTATCCCATACCTGTTTGGCAGTCGTACAATTTTGTACATTTTTCTTCTCTTCTTTGGTAAGTGCGTTGTATATAGCTGTCAAGGCTTTGTGATTTGCTTCACTAAGCATAATATCATGTTCTGTCCATTCATCTTCAGGTTTTAAGATCGGTTCGGATCCTTCTATTGCTTTATCACTCTTTCCTCCTTTTATTGGATGTAACCATCCACGCTCCACACTTCTCCATGCGTAAAAATCTATTCCATAAAGAAAAGATTTCATTTGAATCTTCCATTGAGCAAAATCCATCTCTTTGAGTTGTGGAGGACGATTCATTGTGTTTCGTTCCATCTTTTGCAAGATCTACCGGATTAATCCAGAACATGCTCTGATACCAATTGAAAATATTAGATGAAACAATATATTAAAAATGCAGCGGAAATAAATTTATAAACGGTGTAACTTTTATTGAATAAAAATTATAATCAATACAACGGATGATTAATAATTTAATTCGATACGGAGTTACAAAACAACGGTCGTCCACACAAGTCGAATCTTCTTGAGATGCCACACAGGTCGTCTCCGGCAAGTCCACACAGGTCTTGAATACTGAGGCCACGAAGGTCTTACACAGTGTTTAGAAGTTCACACAGATCTTCAACAGAGTCACTAAGTCTCTCATACTAGAGTCACACAGTCTCTGAATTTTCTCTTATATTTTTTTCTCTTTGTATTTGACTCTCTATTTAACTGCTTTTCTAAACATGCCGGCCACATATATATACTAGTACACAAGTACTAGTTACTTGACAATCAAGACATAATAACTTGAAAACCAAGTCTCACTAATCTACAACGTCAAGTAATTAACTACTTGATCACCAAGTTTAATTAACTTGAATACCAAGTTTACTTAACTTGAACACCAAGACGAGATACCACGCAGCAAACAAAGAGTTCAATCTCCCTTAGGACTTTAGACGTCCTCATTATCCTTTAGTCCAATTAATCATCCTATTCCACCACCAAGAATTGATCTCTACACCCAGACGTTTTATCAGTTCAAGTAGGAAAACCACAAGTCCATCAATTCCACTCCAAACTCGGATCAACCATTGTTGATTTCTCTGTTCAAGTAGGAAAACCACAAGTCCATCAATTCCACTCCAAACTCGGATCAACCATTGTTGATTTCTCTTTGGACTTCATGATTAACCATGGAAGGACAATCATGTACCTTCAAATCTAGATCTTTATCAAGATCCTGGAAAAATAGTCAATAGGACGTATTAATGCATATCAATGTCGAAACTTTCTCATCGAAAACGTGCTTAGATACCAAGACGCCTTCTAATTCTCAATACTAAGGGAGTTGTCGGAGGAACTCCGAGTGCAGCCATATATGGTGCAGTGCAAATGACAAAGAACAATAAGCATCTAAAAAAACAAAGCTACCTCTACCTTCTTGAAGAAGGATGTCAAAAGATCTAATTTTTGTACATGTATATACAAGTTTTTGATGACATTATTCTTAACAATCTCGTGTGTAAATATGTAATATACTCCAATACTACAAAAATTAACACTAACGATCAAATGAGATGAGTCATAATCTAAACCCATTATTCGAACAGAAAACAAGTCCATAGTGAAGAAAGGTACCATCTTACCGGTTTGTGAGTTTCACTGCAGGTCGTTCATCTCATTCATCTCTTTATCTTTTTTGAAATCAAATACAATCTTGTATTCGAATTGCAGGTTCGCTATGCAACAAATACAAAGTAACAAAATTATATTCCTTCCCAGATATTACATTCACTGTGAGTTGAGACCTTTAATGCTCAAACTCTCAAGTCCCAGACCGTAAATTTTTCTTTTTTAATTTGAAAAAGGAAGAAAAAAAAAAATATGGTAACAAACAAAGGAGTTTACCCTTCATCGTGCCAATGTGGCACTTTGAAACCTATATTTCCTGTGTTTTCACTGTTTTGTTCCCTATAAGGGATTAAATCCCACATGCTGTGTGTACTGAGAGTAGGCATCTGACTGCATTGCAATTGGGGCACGTGTCACATAATCTGGAATATCAAATGCGTCTATGAGTTCCCCTGCTATATTTCTCACTCGGAAACTCAGGTATGCAGTGAGCTTGTGGATAGCCTGCACAAAACACAAACGCATTAGTTACATATGAACCCCAAGTTGAATAGACCAGAATGCATTAGTCAAAATTTGGAAACATACGTGGACTCAAATACAAAGAAAAACAAAAGAAGTAACATATATTTCAAAAGCATGCTATCTAAAGGTTTTGATCTCTTTTTTTAAATTAGCTTAGCTTTATCATCAAAATAAAGAATTTATACATTGATAACACTCTATCAAGATGGACCATTGAGTATTTTTCTGCAAGTCGTGCACCGGTGAATAATGCAGGAGTTCTGTTCGGTTATATGCAGAAAGGCAGATAAAAAGAAAATTATTTGTTCAAGCTCAGTTAGATTACCAAGGAATTTGTATACCTTAGCTTTGTTAGGTGCAACATAATCAACATTACGATAGGTTCCTATGTCTTTCCATATTCGATCCAAGGCATAAAGATCACAGACGAGCTTCAGAGCAGCTTGAGAACTTGCATCCGGACAGCTGGAACAAAATAGTTTAGATTAGTACCTCACAAAAAAAGTAAAGTAAAAAGAATGTAAAGCATGAGAGGAAGATTGGAACTAAGAGATACTTTTGCACAGCTTCTATAAACTTGGCAAGTATGACAGTTTCAATATGGGACTCTGCAAGTGTCAAAAGATGGTTTAAGCATCTATTCCAAGCACCAAAACTTCCAAGAGGTTTAGAGTGCTTCCGAAGTCTAACAGCAACACTTTGAAGTAGTCGAGAAGTTCGGTACTGCAAGATGAAAAGCAAGCCAATTCAGTTTTAAAACTTAATTTGATTATAGCTAATGTGATAATTTCAATCATAGAAGCAAACTCACTCTGAAAGCATCCAACTGGAACTTAGGATCTCGCAAATGGTCCTCACTTTCCCATCGAGCAGTCACCGGATTTGGCTGAGATAGGTATGAGTTCATGGACTCTCTAAGGTAGTTCCAGGTAACAGTGAGTGTCCCGCCTTGAAACTTTTCTTTGTATTGCTTCAATAGATCACCTGCTACCTGCGTTACAACTGAAAATTTTAGAATAGGAATTGTTTCGTTGAGTAAAGCCGGTATCCAAATTGCAGTTCCATGTAGAAACGGCAGAAGTGGCATTACTAAACCTAGAATTCTCCATATAAACAACTTGCCATAAACCATGATAATAATATTTATATATGAAAATATTCAGGAAAAGAGGAAAAATAAAAAGGAACAGTTTTAAAGCCTTCAAGAAACTAGCAATAGCAACCTGCTGTAGAAGAACAGTGTTGTCCCCTTCAAATGTCTGAAAAATGTCATGGTCATTCCTCAAACTGCCAAAGCGGTTGACAGCAGCATAACCATGGCCTCCACAAGCTTCCCTACAGATACTCAACGACTTTGCTGTATATGAAGTAACATAAGCCTTGAGCCCTGCTGAAAGAGAATGGACATCGGCAACCAATTGTTCATCATGAGTCTTCTTCATCTCTGCATATTTCTCCACCAGATGCAGTGTGGCAAAATGAAATGCGTAGGTTGAAGCCAGCATTGGCATTAACTTGTGCTGCTGGGACTGGTAATCAAGAATACTGACTTCAGGTTGCTTTGGAGGACCAAACTGCTGACGCAGTAGAGAATATCGGATTGCAATTGTGCCAGCAATCTTTAAGACGCTATTTGAAGAATATGCAAGGCCAACCCTCCCACCTACAAGTTCTCCAAGTGTGGCAGCAAATCTTTTATTTATAGATGGTAGGCTACTTGTGTATTTACCATCCCGAGAGACATCTCCAAAGCGGTTAAGAAGATTATCACGAGGGATTCTGACAGAACGGAATCTTAATGCTCCATTGTCCACCCCATTCAGACCAACCTTATGGCCACAATCATTTATCTCAATTCCTGAGAGAGTTTGATGAGTCTTCATATCCCTTATTGGTACAATGAAGGCGTGGACACCCATATCGGAGACTCCTCTTTTATCATGTGTTGGCAATATCAGCTTAGCAAAAACAGTGGCAAACTTGCCATGAACAGCAGCATTCCCAATCCACCATTTGATGGCCCCATCATTTGGTGTGTCAATTACAAACTCATCTGTGATTGGATCAAATGTTGCCGTGGTTTGTAGACCTTGAACATTGGAGCCTTACACACCAAAGAAGAGAACAAAAATCAATTAAGACATGATACCTAAGTATAGCAATTTCCTGTTCGAACAAATAAAAATAACTAGTACGGCCTGAACGAGAGCTAGCCCCATTTTAATAGCTAGTAACTCGACATGGTAAGCCGAAGTAACAAAATGCTACCTGGCAGAAACCCATCTAAAAGTAGAATTGATGTCCTAGATAATCGAAAAGAAATGTGAAACAAAAGGTAGATAATGGAAAAAAAATCGGATGGCTTCTTTAGGTTTATGGTCTAAGTGAAAGATGATAGCCTAGTTCACTCTATCCTATTTCAATTCAAACTGGACCACCGATCCACAGAACTTAAAGAAGTACCCTAAGCCTAAAGAAGCCATCCGAAACAAGATAGAAGCAGAACAATACAAATTGCAACACAGAAGTACAACAGTGAAAAACAAAATTCTCATACTCATGAAGATGATCAACCTAAGTAACAAGACTGAAGATTTTATACTATTGCATCTCTACAAAGATCCACTTCCCTCAACTTCAAAAATCCTTCCATTTTTTTTTTCATATGACAAATATATCCCTTACTAAGACAACACACCACCATAAAATTTTAGCCTTACTCAATCTAACACCAAGATCCTTAACCTAGGAGTAGAAATCTCTAGTCCAGCACACTCCCAAGAGCAAACTTTTGCAGCAACCCGCCACAAATCTGAAGTGAATTGATACTGTAGAACTCTCGGCCTCATTGCAGCATATAGAATTACATTGAGAAAAGCCAAGTTATACGGCCTTTTTAATAGGAGAAGATTATAGGTAATGATTCATCCATAGGCCAAATCCAAACAAAATTCTGAATATTGGTGGGGAGAAGAAAGCTTGTCAAAGGAAATGAGCAAATGCTCCCAAAACCCTTTTACGGTGAACAGACTACATGTCAGGGTGATAGTAGGAACTGTAGTTAAGACTGCAAGAAATTATTTCCCAAAAGTAAGATCATAAAGTTTCCTTCTCATTCAATACAGAGGATAGCTGGATACCCAGCACACGACGAAATAAGGATGCAGAGGAAGTCTAAGCAAACACAATCCCAGAAGTCTGATTGTGCAACCATTATTGTCAACATGAGATCATCTTTAAACCCTTGGAAAAAACATGACAAATGAATTCTGACTGCCTGTGAAATGAACCATATGAAGGATCTCTTCTCAGCTGAAAGCAATCCAAATATGCTTCAAACAACTTAACCACACAAAATTGGAAATGCTACTTTAGACAGATTGAAGTAAAACAAGCCTCTAAAAAGGAAATCCTTCATCCATCCATCCAGACAAAACCTCACTATATCCACTACAGGATCCAAGAAACCAAGACAAAGCACAGTGTCCCAAAAAAAAAAAAAACTGAAAAAAACTCAACTACTGGCTAATGGTCAAGAATCGTAGTCTCAACTCTCATTAATCCACAATGAACACTCTAGGACATTACCATAACACTTATACTCACCCAAACAGCTCAAGTATCAAAAGGAGACTACCGGATCTAACCTCATCCCCAAAAATTATAACCTAAGGTTGTCTGCGAACCGAGGGTGGGGCACCTGAGTCTACTCACAACCCACCTCACTCAAATTGACCTCACTAGCGTGCTCAAGACGAGGACGACTGAGGTAAAATGAAATGTGAACAGCAGAACTCTCTGTAAATTCCCCCAGCACGTTTTGAAATAATTCATACGCCTGTCATTCATGCAGACTTACAATTCCTTGGCTCAAATAACCACTAATCAAAGTTCTCCAATTACTTATGAAAACTTTAATAGCTAAACTAAATTCAAGGAAGTCCCCATCAACATAATCAAAAGCTTTCTCAAAACCAAATTTTGAAAATTGCAGCATCTTTAGTGTGCTACCAGACTCTGTCCACAATGAAACTGACATTCCAAAACATTGACTAACAACTGATCAAAATAAATCTAGGAGAATTTTCAACTTAATATCGAATCCATCATAAAAAGGTGTTTCTCACTGGATGTTTTTCTTTTTTGCAGTTGATGTTACTGAGGCTAAACTATCACTAAGATTTTAAATTTTATTTTTTTAGAATAATTACCAAGATCAAGTTGCTTCAACACACAATTGAAGTCATATAATTCACACCATTTAAGTGTCATCTATTAACATATGTTTAGGAGTAAACAAGAGAAACAGGTAAAGAACAAAACAACTCACCATGATGCAGTTCAGTCATAGCAAAGCAACCAGGATAGTCTAGATTGTCAATACCATCAAAGTACTTATCCTTGTGCTTCTTAGTTCCTAAGTTGATTACAGAACCTCCCCAAAGACTGCACAAGAGAGTACCAAGCATCAGTACAAGATAAAACACAAACTGTTAAACAAAATTCAGTTGGCCGTCAAACAATCTACAAGCTTTAACTGAAGAACAAGTCCTATGAGAATTTTATCTTAATTACATAAGCATGCAATTAATCACTTTATTCCAAGCTTCAGAAATCCGCAATATGTAAAAAAAAATTCCAGTGTGGTGACTGACCAAGAATGCAATTAATCACTTTAACCAAAGCTTCATAATCCCGAGTTTACTTTATATATCTCTAAAACCACACTATAATATCATATCTCTTTATTGCCGTTTGCACTATCATTATCAATAAGTGTGTGTCCAACATTTTGTTGAGCACTAAAGAAAGCCTAGTAAACTCGACAGCTAATCAAAACGGAACTACAAATAATATAAATCCAAAGAATAAAATTGGCAGACAAATAGTATAGTCGATTTCGATAACGTAACAAGACAATTTAAACAACTATCAAGGTCATTTCCTTCTCCACAACACCAAAAATATCATCTCATTTGCAATTTATACTACCAAACCAGCCAAAAAAACCACCATAATCTCCCAAAACAAGTCACAATTATTAAAAAAATTAGTAAAAAAAACAAGAGCAACAATCACCTGTACTGCACTCCCATCTTAATCCCAAGCGACATGTCGACGCTTCCCACCGCCTCCAGAATCGCGAAATACTTGGACGGATCCTCAACGACGTACCGGAACGGCCTGATTCCGGCCTCCCTGACCAAGCCAGTGAGCTGCCGCATACAAAGCTCGCGGTGATCGTCTTTCAAAATCTCCACCGGAATCTGAAGATCAGGCCTCTTGTTGAAGTAGTCCATCACCTTGTCCTGGATTTCTCTGTCTTTTCCTCTCATGTAGGTCGTCAGGCTCTTCCTGTCCACGTGGAGCTTCGCCGCCGCCTTCGCGCACTCCAGCCGCTGGATTTGGCCGTGATCGTGAGGTGAGATCGCGACCGGCGTGAGGTGGAGGGAGAGCCGTTCGATGCGGCGCGCGGCGGAGCGGGAGTCGTCCTCCGCCGTTGGATCTGGATTTGGGGTCTGCATCTTTGAGAGAGAAGAGAGAGGATTGCTGGCTTCCATTTTGATTTTGGAAAGGGTAGATGATCGAGTTCGTTACTTATACGGCAGAAGTGATGACGTGGTGGGTGATATGGCGGTGGGTGATTGGTGGCTGGGTTAGGCAGTTGGTTTTGGCGCGCCTTTCTATGTCACGGATATGTCTGACGCATCAAGCAGGGAATTATGGGGCGTTTGGATCAGATTTGTCGTTACGGCGCCGTTTTCATAGACCCCTTTTTGTATTTTGTTTCTCTCTTTAATATTTTTGGAAGGTTCTATTTACATCTCTAAATTTATTAAATATATCTCCATATATTTTTATAAAATTTATATTACTTTTATGTCTATAGTAATTTCTCAAGAGAAAAAAAAAACAGAGAAGTAAAAGTCCTGACCATTCATATATCTTGTTTCATTTTTTATTACCCACCAACCCAAACAACCATTGACAGACATACATAGTTCACCAAATTTTACAGAACAGAAAATACGTCGAATATATTAGAATTGAGGTGCAAATATATGTCTCTTTTTACTCACATAGAGAGTACATAAAAATTAAAGAGGAGTGAGAGAGAATAGTGAAAAATGGAAACAAAGCTGTGAATTAAAGCTTTGTATTTTCGAATTAAGGCTAGTTTGCATATGGAAATGGCTGTGGACCTTGACTATGCTTTTCTTTCTCAACAAGATATTGGAGGGGATTGAACCCCTCTCTAGCTCTCTCTTTACTAATCAAAAGGATTACTCTATAAATTAGGACACGTGGAAACAAACCCGGTTGAGAGAGAGACTCAGAAAACCAAAATAACTGAAATGGCAGATTTGACAGTTTAAAAAAAAGTAATGAGATTGAGGTATATAAAGAAAACTTGAATATGCAAATAGAACTACTCTTAGTACCATTTTTGGAGAATTTTTTCTTGTTTCCGGTCTAAAACTAATTGTTGAACTAAAAAAAGAAATACAAAAAATAATAGGGAATTCTATTTAGACCTCAAAATTTACTAAATACACCTCCATGTTGAAGGAAAAACGTATTATGTGCCTTCGTCAATGTAACGGACGATAGATAATTATGTAGTCATTATTGTCATTAATGTATTTTTTATTACCGTTGTAATACACACCCTATATATAGAGGATTATCAATGAAATGAGTAGACCAATTCTCATTTTCCTACAACACGTTATCAGCACTTTGCTTTAGCCAAAGAAAAGAAAAAACTGAAGAAAAAAAAACCCTAAATTTTTTTTTCTGCCGGAAGACTGCCGGAGAACAGAGAAAAAAAAAACCCTTTTGTTTCTTCTTTGGGCACCCACTCCGAACGGCACCATCACCTCGCCGCCGCACCTCGCTAGGCCTCACCTCGCTGCAGCTTTCTCTACCTGGAACCGGACCCAGTCACTCCCTCGTCCCGGATCCACCGGCCCCCCACCCCCCCCCCCCCCCATTGAAGCTCGTCCCGGATCGCCGCCTAGCCGGTTTTCGGCCCCTCCGCAAAGCAGCGACACCTCCGGATCGGATCGGCTCGACCTCACACAGCAGCTCGACCTCCTCTGCTCCAGCTCGGCTCAACCCGAAACCCGATCCAGCTTCTACCGACGACAGCTCGTCGGGAAAAGGCTGCCTCCAGAAGTTCTCCCGACGAAAATTTTGTCGGCAGAGCTTGCAATCGACCCGACCCGACCCGGATCTGGGTGACCCGACCCACGAAAAAAAAAACAGAATTTTCTTTTTGGGATAAAATTTGAAGGTAATTTTAAAATTACCGCATAGTAATTCTTATTTACTGTGACTATTTACTGTTTTATGAATTTAATGGTAAATATTAAATTATTTAATTGATATGGTAAATGTATGATTAAAGTGACTAATCATATGAATATTTTTTTTATGTGACATATCAATTTAATGATGCGGCGATGAATATGCGACGACAAATTTGGAGTCGGAGATCGAGCAATCGATTCATATGCAGTTTATTTGGCAAACTTACAAGTAATATTTACATTGACGCTCTGCTTTCATTATATTTTGTTTCAGTTATTTATATGAAATAATGCTTTATTCAATTTGATCGCATTAGTATTTTATATAAATATGAAACTTGAAACATTATATGCTCATTTTATTAGTGTTAAATAATTGTTTTATTTAACATGTTATTTTAGTTTGAGCATTGTCATGATAATGCAATTTCATGAGCATTGTAATATAAAGAAAAATGGACAAACCTACTACTGTGAAAAAGTATTTTCACGAAGCATGAAAAATATGACCATTACAAATTTCAGTCTTGAAATCCAATTTTAATTTCTTGAAAAATTTTCATCATGGATATCTTCTTGATTATATAAAAAGCAACGATAATGAAATTTCATTAGCTTTACATGCAATGAATATGGAAAAATCAAAATTTTATGTGATAAAGTAATTTCACAAAGCATCAGATTTACTATAATGTATCTTGGTTTATTTTAGTTGTCGTGAATGTTATTTAGACCGCGAAACTAATTCATTTTCTCATTCCCTTATTTTATAGATGGTTTAACCATCACAGTTTAGTTTTGACATATTGGACTCTGAAGAACTTGAGTACCAAATTCCCCTATTGAGCCAACTAAGGCTTGAGCATGATATATTTATGCCAACTGCTTTATGTAAATAGCTAAGAAATAATTATAATATCTTCAATGACAATGTAAGGTCTGATAAAAAATAAATTCCCTGGAACAAATTATGCAAAGTAATGCAACAACCCTAAATCAAAAGGCAATGACGATGTAAGGTCTTAGAAAAATATATATATATTCTTGAATAAATTGGGCAAAGTAATGCAACGACCCTAAAACAAAGGGTAATTACCATGGACGTAAAATTCATATAATCATCCAAAAGTAAGTGGAAACAATGTAACATTTAAAAGATGACATAGGGGACATGTCATGTGCAGTGAAGCACTCTGCCATTGTTGTAATTCAATGAACTATTGATACGTACATTATAAGCTAGCAAAGAATTAGCTACGACTTTCAATAAAAATGAAGAATCATATGAGTACGCGGATTTTGGAAAAGTATCTTCAATATCCAACAATAAACATTGAAAATGAGTTTACAACTAAAAACATAACATCTGGGAAGAATATGTCAAATGACACATCTCATCATTGCAGCTATTAAAAGAGCAAAAAGGATCTGGCTCAATCCAAGATAGACTTTGATTAGTCTACTTTTAAATTTACAAGATATCCTTATAAAGGCTATTACGCCTAAATACGACTTTTGGTCATAAATTAGACTTTTGGTCTTAAAGTTTCTATCTCGCAATTGGACAAGACTAAATATAATCGTTGGCATATTAATTTTTGAATTTTCTCTCAGTGAATTGAGATTATTCAAATTTTATTCATAATATACATGATTCAATTTTCTGCATCTAACTTTGCAAAGTATTGCATAAAGTAAAGCAACATATCATAATATAGGCATGAAACAAAGAACCGTGTGTAAAGAAATGCACCATGTACTCCCTAAAATAATAGTACTGAAGGACAATAGTATTAATATATCACAAAAATAGCACAATAGTACTGAAGAACTATAGTACTATAATGAAAGTGATAATGATCTAAATATCTGTTCCTTTGGGATTCATAATGCACTTGCCTAACTGGGATTACAATACCTTTTTATTACAATCCCCATCGATTTATGATAGGAGCACAATGTGCGACGATATTATATGCTTATGCCCTCGTTTATGCTTTGTTTAACCCTTATTTGTCTAAAATAGAGTCATAATGTAGTCAGTGTCAATTTCGGTAGAGTTTTTTAAAAAATGTTAAGAATCCGAAAAATGACTAAGTTTGAGAAATCTGGAAAATAATGCAAAATATGTCTTTTTCGTGATTTTGAGATGAATGAAACTGTGATCTATCCTTGTCCAAATTCTATGAAATTTGGCGTGCTTAATATTCATATGCTGAGGAATGTTGTGTTAAAATTTCAGATCAATCGGAGTTCGGGAAGTCACCCAAAAGTTGGCTGCAAAACGGCAGTCCGAGCATTCCAATCCAGGGACTTCCAGGATTTTCCTGGGACTTTGTCCCAACTTCGAAAACTCATTCCCATCAATTCACAAGGATTTTGATCAAACTGTTTTATGGGGAGATGGCAATTTGTGTCTAGTTTATCTAAGATTTGAAATCGAATCAATCAGAGCATCGAAGAAAAAGTTATACTCGACTGAAGACACAAAGGTATCATCCGCCAGGTCTCATTCGCCAAGGCCTTGCTCGCTCGCCAACGATCTTGCTCGCCAGAAGCTCATCCGCCAAGTTGCATCCGCCAAGCTTCATCCGCCAGCAGATTCAGCAGAACTAGTCAGCTCACCAGCTAGTACATGTTCGCTCGCCAACCATCCGCACATGCCTACATGCATGTTCGCGCTATCGCCAGATTAGCCTCGCCAGTACCCGATACTAGCAAAGTCTGTACTCGCGAGCAGAGAGGAATTTCCTGTATTGTCATCAAGCGGCTGCGAGCGTGCCCAATCATTCCAAAGAGCTATGAAGCGGCCAAGAAGAAATTATAAGTTGACCAAGCAAGGTTTCTTTGTTCGATACGGAAAGAAAAGCCTATGCCAACTTGGATTGGGAAACCTTATTTACTGAAGATTTCTTTGCCGATTTGAACAAGGAAAGGCTTCAAACTGCACAGACCTTTTCTCCTATATATAGAAGCCTGCTCCCATCATAAAAATAATCTCATCTCTTGCAAAGCACTAGCCAAAACTCTACCAAATTTCCTACTCAAAGTTCTAAGCTGAAACCCTAGAAACATCAAGTCACCAATTCACCACCACCAATCACCACCGATCCCTATCCCTGCCCTAGCTACTGCCGAAACTCTTCCACCACACCAAGACGAAGCTCTCCAAGGTTTCTAAAGTGTGATCCATCCCTATGACTTGTGTTTTTAATTTCGGTTTAGTCACATGTATTGTTATAAAAAATACTTTGTTTCGTTTGGTTTTGTATGATGAGCATGAATTGCAATTTTCATTGAAGTTTATGTGATGACTTGTGCGATTTTTTTAATACATGGTTTTTGTATGTTTAGATAATTAGAGCAGTGGTATTAGAAGCATGTTTAGGATTTAAATTGGTTAGTAATCTAAGGTGAGGGCATGAAAATCGATACTTGGTGTTGTCTTTGAACATAATCTAGGTATTAGGTTTAATCTGCTAGGGTAATTACAAACTAGATGGACCTGACGGACTCTATGATTTGTGTTATTCACTAAGGGCTATTAATCTTAGAACTTGCATGCTAAATAAGATGATTGACAACCTTACTTGTTTACATGTTTTCGATTTTAGACTCTTGCGCTTAAATGTTAAAACGCGTAAAACCGGATTAGCATAAACTTTAGGATCGAAGGCGAATAGCATGATCTTAAAACATTAGATGTCTAACAATTGGTTAAAAGGCTAATCGCTCTAATTGTGGTCGAAACTAAGTTAAGTTTTGAACATGCTAATACTTGTCTCTTACTTTCTTGCATATGAATCTTTGTGTTAAATTGTGTTTTGTGCTATGTGATGCGTGAGAGATGATGATCAAACTTGTATATAGTAGACCTAGGATTTTATTTTCTGTTTTTATGCCATACTTAGTATAGGGCAGCCCTAGGGCTGCCGAACCCTATCCCCCATAGGTGTGATGATTTTGTATATATGTGAATATGTTTGAGACTAACAATTTCATATCTCAGGTACCCTTAATCCCCGGCCTAGAACGATCCCTACTTGCTCATACTACTAACGATATTTTGTAGGGTTATTATTGCATGCGAGCTTCGGCTCTCGTCCAATTTACTCTAAAGAACTTGAGTTACGTTTCGATGTATATATTGAGCATATGTCAAATTGACAATTTATGCGATAAAAGAAAATTGAATTTGTTCCACATTTTAAAGAAATTTATGCCACGATGTTCATGTATAAAGACATAGATGAGAATTTCATCTGAGCTCCTTTGCATTACCTCTAATGACTGCGGATGTAAACGAGTATTAGAGAAGTTTATATGTCAACTTAGTTGGTTATATGTAACCACTAATTGCACCCAAAGTCAAAAGAAAATGATATTTTTGGAAATCTGACATACATTGGCTTTGATCTGGTGATCCGAACATTAAAGAAATTACTATGGACACCCATATTTTGGATAGAAGCAAACACCAGAAGAATATGGTTCACACACGAAACTGAGGACGATCAAAGAACATTTTATCCTCAAATATTATTTCGATACAATCCATGTAGGGTTGAAGACGTGTGTTCAAACCCTAGATTTCACCGCTCCCCTAAGGTGGCATTATGATTGATGCACAAAGTACATGCACTTATACCCTATTATGCTTCTGATATCCATCGTGACTTTATGAATAAAAGTACATCATTCAAAGCCTACTCGTAAAATTATGATTGACATCATCATATGCAAAGGAAACATGTGTTCTCATTATATTCTTATATTGAATTCAAAGAGGATTCAGTGGATTGATTCAACCAACTTGCGGACACCTTAGATATTTTATGGTGTTGGTTGTTGTGTCGACACGCTGGTCACGTGTCATGACACCATCCACAATTAAAATTTCTGCTGCTTATGCTAGAAAGTCAAAGCACCTAGGCCGGGTTAATTTCCGTAGGTGTGATGATTTTATGGCTTATTATATGGGATTTGTAATGAACATCATATTCCTATATAAAAACCCAATTGGTCTCACGGAAAACGACTACAGTAATAGTCTTAATATTGGTAAAGCACACCAATACTTCCGTTTTGGGTTATGCAATTTTTGCATGCAGCGTTACTTTTTCATCTATGGCCATCATCATTGAACCAATTTACATCATAGCTAGTGACTATGTGTGAGGATTTTTAAGGATTTCAAACGAACTTGTAATCCTTGAGCTCTTTTGGATTGACACGGATCTACTATCCTTGAGCTCTATTTTTGTGCCAAAATTGCGCCGCCACAGCGCACAATGATGGGTTACTTGAGATGAATAAATATTTATGCTGGATATGAACTTCCAGCTATAGTCCGCTATGTCGAAACCTTGACAGGCGATCTCCTCACCGCTAGATTTGCGGTGTGTCACTTTGATGAGACAGTCTTCCCGTCGTTAGGGGGAGATAAGAACAAGTATGTTCAAGTGGAACGACAGGAATTGTCGTGGTTTGTCCCCACTGTGTCTCATCTCGATCCCCAAAATCACACAAAGCAAAGTGTGTAGATATCTTATACATTAAAGTGACGAGATCATATAAACCTGCTGCAAATATACCTGCAAGGATTGTGTTTTATCAAAAGGACATGGTACCACCCAAGAGAAATTGGGTATTGCACTGCCACCATGGATGGTGGCATGGTGACGCCATAAGTGGCATAAACGGCGTCACAGGCCGTGGCTCTCCAAGGAAGAGGGGGAGGCCACCTTAAGTTCGATACATACTTGTGTAAAGAAAGAAAACAAGTTTGGCACAACCTGATCTATTGATCAGTGATACTCAAATCCGTCTCATGAGAATATTTATGGATTGTGGTTATCATTGGGGGACGCCTCAAATGTTAGAACCAATCCTTAAAGTATAGAGATCTCTACAAACACATTACACTAGTGTACATGAGGATGTGGAATAATGAGTCTACTATCGAACCATACTTCGTTGAAAAATGTCAACTTAGTAAACTGGCCTAATGGAAAGAAGCGATCCAGTATAAACAAAGAGATAGGTCTTTTGGGCAGGTGACGCCGACACCGCAAATATAAACCCTATCAAATATATCTTTGTTAAAATGCGTAATGAGAATAAGAGTATGCAGACTCACCTTATGGCGCAAGGTCTCTCAGAAACGCACTGGAATCGACTACGAGGAGATATTCTCTCGTAATGGACTATGATGAGACAATATCTCATAATGGATGTCATTGCACTCCACTACCTTGTCAGTTTGGTAGTTTCCGAAAAACTGAACATGCAGCTTACGAAAAGTGATCAAAACATATATCTCTATGGGGATCTAAATTAAGAGATATACATGAGGATCCTAAACGGACTTGATCCACCCAAATCAAGTGACTCTAGATCACATGAGTACGTTTGCAAAAGAAATTGAAACGTTCACTAAAGTGACTACTTGATTGGGAAGAGATTGGTGAATTATGCCCTTGCGTGCTCATTATGGATATACACAGACTCTCAATGAATTAAGAGATACTCTATGTATTGTAAATCCTAAGTTAAGAATGAAAAAGATCTTGGGAATACACAGTCTTGAAATGGAACTCAAGGACTGTAATGATGATGGCCATCCATCAATCGGCTTAGGCACTCTAAAGAATAAAGTGAGGCCTACATATACTCCCATGATCAGTCGAAGTCTTTACTCTAACAATAGATCCGCTTTTCATCTAAAGGAAGATGACGAAGAAGTATTGGGAAATGAAATTTCTATACAAGTGCAATGACGCATGATTGTACTTAAACATAATATGTAAGACTCGACCTCTCATTCGATGTAAATTTGTAAAGCTATATTTAGCTATGCGCCTACGCAACGCAAATCGTTCTTTCATTAAAGATATGAAAGATTTGGGCTTATTCAATCTCTACATAGAATGTGACATGATAAAGAAATTATCCACGTCATAGCTAACTATGCGTAAAGAAAAACGCATTAAAGGTGAAATAAGAAAATCTGTTGTCACAGATCAATTTCAAATCTCTTAATGGTTCATCCATACTCTAGACAAAGTTATGACTGTTTTGCTATATGAAGGTCATACCACGAGTGAACCTGATGTTCAATATGAACCAATGTGTTCGGTTCATGAACAACCTTATCCTCAAGATCAAAGTAAATCAAGTTGGATCTGAGGACGATGTGGCAAGATTTAATTACTAAATCATTGCTCAAAGTCATATTTGGAAAAACATGTGAAAATGCATAACTATGCTAATGTTACTGACGCTCGCTTGATCAAATGAAAGAATCAGGGAGAATCCCATGATTAATGTAAAAATCAGGGGGAGGTGCAGACATCAGGGGGAGTCTAGCACATACATGTTGTTTTCAAATGTAATAGGTGCGTTGCGCTCTTTTTGTCCTTCGACCAAAGTTTTATTTTCTCCCATTGGGTTTTTGTTACTTGGCAAGGTTTTTAATGAGGCAACACCACATGCACCATTTTACCTCTGACTCGGCACAAGGGGGAGTGTTGAAGAAAAAACGTATTATGTGCCTTCGTCAATGTAACAGACGATAGATAATTATGTAGTCATTATTGTCATTAATGTATTTCTTATTACCGTTGTAATACACACCCTATATATAGGGGATTATCAATGAAATGAGTAGACCAATTCCCATTTTCCTACAACACTCCATTACTTTTTGTAACATTTTTATTATTGTTATGTCCCTCTAATGATTTTCCAAAAAAATAAAAAATAAAATAAAATCCAACAAAAAAAATATGTTAATTCTCCCTTAATTAATCATCTTTCTTCTCACCCTTGTTTCTCTACTTTTTTGGTTCTGGTTCTCTTGATGTTTACGATGATCCGGTTACTATGGTCACTCGATACAAAAGTCACTTTGGTTACTGGTAACTACGGCTCTGAATACTTTGATTACTGGATACTACGACTCTGGTTCTATGGTTACTGATTCTCTATGGTTCTTGCTCTGATTTTTGTGTTTTCTGGTTACTATTATTTTGGTTATAAAGTTCTCTGATTCTGTCATCCTGGCTACCTATATACCCTGGTTACGAATTACAAAGCCAAAAATCAAATACAAAGCCGTATACATAGTTCTCATGCCACCAAAACCGTAACCATTCATGTTTTCTGTTAACCTTCAAAACCAATATTTCCCCAAATGCCATGTTTTTTTCTTAAACCACCACTGCCAAATAAGCCTAAGCCTAAACCTCATGCCAAAATCAATAATCAAATCGGCGGAAAAAGTTTAAAAATATACACATGGAGTCTCATCCTTGAAACAAAATCCTGGAATTTCAAAAGGAAGAGAGTCTGGACAAGCATGAATTGCAATTGTCCTCGTTGGTACCTGCATTAAACAAAGATGGTTTCTTAAACCATGATAGCATGAACATGTGCTCAAGTCTTTAAACACCGTTTTCATCTTAATAAGAAATCAATAAATTCATCAACAGTATGCTCAATGAACAAGTTGATGCGGTGCTGAAGGTCCAATTGAATTGCTTGAAGCATAATTAATAAAAGATGAAGTTCGAAAGTTCTGAAGTCGTAGTCCAAGCGGTGGCTTATTCAATTAACAAAGGTGGTCATGATTCCAGAATAATAAGGTACAAAGAGGAGAAAGAAGCTCACAACTATTATGTTTTTGCAACAAAGCCTCAAGCACGGATTTTGTTTTCCCTTCACGAAATTCACTCAAGCTCGACACAAGCAATTCCCCTTCACGAAATCTCAACGAGTTCACTTGATGCTCACCAATATACCGCTATAATATCCCCTCAAACACAAGCCTCTTCACGAAATCTCCACGAATTCACCTTAAATAAAAAATCCACAAGAACCCAGTGGCAACCAAACTTAGTAGATTTCAACTTTAAAATTCAGGATTCAAAGAAAGAAGAAAGGAGAAGAGGTGGAATCCTCACCAAATATATATATATACTTTGAAATTAAAGAGGGGTTCCTTGACCAACTTTCTGATCAAATTTATATATCTCAACCGTTCAGTATTCAGGTATATGTGTGTAGATCATTTCTGCAAAATTTCATCAAATTTAATTATCGTTTGAACATTGCTAGTCGTAATTAACACAAGTGGTTCATACTGAACAGATTCAGTATGTTCATTATTTTTTTATCGTTTTGATACCTTAACAATCACCAAATTTGATGAAATTTTGCAGAGATGATCTACACGCATATACCTAAATATTTAACGGTGGAGATGTAGAAATTTGATCAGAAAGTTAGTCAAATAAGAAACTCCGCTCTTTAATTTCAGAACGAAACTTCGTTTTAGATAGAAAATATATATATATATATATATATATATATATATATATATATATATATTTATGCAAAGCTTGCAATTCCAATTGCAAGTCGAGTTCTATTACGGAGGTCCATTTCAGAGCCTGGCTTCAAGTAGTCAATGTCCAAGTTTGTCCTCTCTATCGACATGATGTTGGGAAACTAAAGCAAAACTGGACTTTAAAAAAATGGTAAAATTGGAAAAAGTGGCCTCTGTGAGTTCTTGGTTTCATGGGCCTCTATGAGTTTTGGGCTCCATAAAGGCTGAGCCATCGATGAACTTTTAAAGCAGAGACCATTTAGACCAGTAATCTATTTCGGGTTTGGACGAAAGTCTAGAACTAGTGTGACCTGAATCAACTCGGAGACATGGGTATCCAAATCATATATATGAAGTCTGATTTCGCAACAAAAAGGCGCGAGACCTGAAACAAAGATAAATGTGTCCAAATATAATGACACTAAAATCTACCTTTGGTATAAAACCAAGAAGATCCAAATACCCAAAAGTATAAACTACGGTCGGTTTGATCCTTCCTGGGTACGTAGGCAACCCAACATAAATTCCGTGTGCAGCCGCAAAAACAAACAAACTCACATTAGTTTTTTTTTATAAGTGGAATCAAATGGTTTTCTCTTGCAACAAGAAATTGTAATTAAGAGACACACTATGTCTTGAATGGCTCAAACCCGAAATAATTAAAACCCTATTCAATTAATGAATATGAGTGAGATTACATTGGGTGACATTTTCGCCCAACATTAATCTCACCCAAGGTGAGAACTCAGAAGTTTTGAAGTAAATATTGTATAGTATATATATAAGAAGGGAAAGTAAGAAACTTGTCTTAAATAATTTCATATCAGTGATATAAATTTTACTTTCTCTTCACTTAATTGACGTTATTCTTTTTTTCTATTTCAGTGCCTTACTTGAAGATAGTGTTAGAAATTTACGAATGACCGTATAAGTATAATTATGTTGTAATCTTTCGTGCCAATACGATGAACACATAGAGATCATTCATGCACGTAACACGCTATTGGAAAGAAGCAAAGGCAAGTTTCCCCTTTATTTCATGATTGAATGTTTGCAACGCTTCCATAAATAATACCACAAATAATAGATTAACAAACTACAGATAAGTACATAACAGCAATTTGTTTTACAAATAACTCACTTACATATTTAATTGAGCAAATTATGACAAAAATTTACAGATCAGTACAAGATGCTGTAAAGCTGCCATGTGTCACTAACAATTTGACACTTTTACCCCTCTGTATATCCAGCAGCTTAAGGAATAAAAAGGCCCAATTTAAAATCTCCTTGATCATATCGTCCGTTCCATGCTGCCTCTGTGATATGTTCTTCGTCTTCAACCCTCAGCTCGCCGGAGCTTACTTCTAACCCTAATCTTGTCGGATGATCATAATTTCTGTCGGTTTTAGTTGCTAATTTAGACGTTGATTTCATCGGAAATTCACAAGTTCGTCTTCTTCTTCAGATAGTTCGTCAATTGATTTTTCAGGTTAGTTTGAATAATCTAACTCGATTTTTCGTTTGTGAAATTGTTCTAGATCTCTTTCGATTTCATGTTTCAATTGATTCGTTTACGCAGTAGCAATTTTTGTTTTCGTATCTTTTTGAATCAACCCAGTTGCAATATCTTTTTTTTTTTAAATCGAATTCATGATTCCTATATAAATTCGATTTAACGTCCGTAGATTTAACGTTTATGATTAAATTCCGAGTTTCGTAATAATTATAATTACGTCCATATTACAGGTCGAGAGGTTATTCGACGGGACGAGAGACCGGATTAGCGGCGCGCTCGGCCGTACTGTGAGTGGATTTTATTTTAAAATAAATGCATGCAATTACGTTTTATTGAAATGTAATTTATTTAATTAAATGAGTTCGTAAGCATGATATGAATTATCGAAAGTCGATAATTCATATACTTCTGTTATAATTGTTGATTTAATATTTAAAGTTTATAAAATGGTATCAGAGCCTGTCCTCGGCCGGAAGTGTGCCGATGCGGACGTCGGACCCTAAGGGGGGTGGATTGAGATGACCCGGTCTTAGGGTGGATTGTGTGGACCTGACTTGACCTGGCTATGGAAGCTAGCAGGTAGGTAGGTCACAAATCCCACATCGCCCGAGGGACAGTGGATGCGATGCTTATATGTGCAGGGTTAGCACAATACGTAGAGACGCGTTTTGGGAGCGTAGTCGCTTCGGAAGGGATGAGAAATCCGAAGTTAAGTTTGCTCGCCCAGTAGAAATCCCAGGATGGGTGACCTACTGGGAAGGTAGCAGGCAGGCAGCTCCCGAAGCAAAACCGTGCGGGGTGATTCCTAAAGCGGACAATATCTCTACTGCGCGTGCCGGACCGTTACATGTGCAGTAGCATGCTCATTGATTTGTGCAGTATCATTTTGAACCTTATGAGTCTTTTTGGGTTTCTTTCCAATCATTTTGACATTCCCTCATTCTTATCTTTTTGGCTTCTAGTCTTTCTCTTCCCCTGCCCAGTAGCAGCATGCTTCAGATGAGGTGTCTGAAAGTCATCATCGCTTTGTCCATCATTGTTTCCAACTGCCTCATTCATTTCTATTACATTATCAATCTGCAAAAACATTGAAATACATAAATATATATATAAGATAATGATATTATCCAAATCACATATTCAAATATTCACATATTCAAATCACATATAAATACATCGTGTAAATTTGTTGCTATTACCTCTATATTTTCCATTTTCATTTTACTCAAAATTTTGCATAAATTTAGGAGACTCCACTTGACAAACCCTGGAGTCATTTCGCAGATGATAGTTGTCCTCTCGCATATTCAGTACTATTAACATAAACAATGTAACAATAAGTACTACATATTTTAGTTTTTACAAACAATGTAAAAACTAGCAGTAGCAGTAGCCATTAACAAACTGGCAGTAGCAGTAGCAGTAGCAGTAGTGAAAAAATAGTAGCATTAGCAGTAGCAGTAGCAGTAGCGGTATCAGTAATGACTTACCGGAATTAGTGTTAGACAACCGCTAATCTGTCTTGATTTTCCCTTTTTGCTAGCATCCAAACAATGAACCAAGTAGTCTCTCACAGCAGCAGCCCAATTGTACTTGTTCATGGTTTCAACATTGGTTATGCACTTGAGAAAACTCCACCCCAAGGTTAAACCTGAGTTAGCAAACAGTAGCGTGACAAACAAATGCAGGATCAGCAATGTAATCAGGTTGTCAACCCTTTCTTCAGTCTTTTCCTCCAACTCTCTATCGATGCAGGTACCAATAAAAGATCTTTTTATCCTACTCTCATTCGCAAAAAACTTCTGCACGATACGATTGTTGACTGGCTTTTTTGGATCCTCTATTGGGTTTGGCACTGTGAGACCTACTTTTTTGTTTGGCAACCCTAAAACGAATGCTGCATCTGCTACTGTGATTTCAGACAATTGGTTTCCGAACTTGAACTTTTTAAGTGACGGTTGGTAGCACTGCACCAGTCTTTGCATCTCTAAATCATGTTTTCTAGCCGTGTTTTTGTCCATAAGCCCCTTATGATAAGCTTCAATCAACTTCCAAAACGGCGTCAACTTTCTTACCAATGCATCATTTTCTCTACCATCTAACTTCTGATAAACTTTCGTATAAATCTCTTGAAAAGCCATCATATTGCACTTTAATTGCACCTTTCCCACCTAAAAAACACAGTATTTTCAAAACACAGTCCCCTAAAAAACACAGTATTCTCAAAACACAATCTCCTAGAAATATCAGTGGCATAATTGTAATTTTATTGAAACACAGTGGTTTTTTTGTCATTTGGTTTTCTGGGTCGGAGTCAGGCCTACTTCATTTAACTGTTGGGTTTGGACTGTTGTTCTAATTATATGACAAATTTTAAAAGTATCTGAAAACACCACCCCCCATTTTTACAAAACACACTCCTTTCTAACTTTTTCCTATGAGAAAAGACCAAACTGCCCTTTTTTTTTATTCTTTTTAAATTAACAATATTCTGTTTATACTTATTTTCCTTTTTGACGGAGCGTGGTGGGCCCATAATTTTGTTTACTCAGTATATTACATATATGTAATTTATCCTCTGTACTCAAAGGTAAACAGCTAATTTTAATCATTAAAGTATTTCTTCGCAGCGTTTAATTTATTTAGAAAATATTAGAATCACTGAAAAAGAATTAAAAGACAAAAAAGAGAAATTGAAAAAATTAAAAAGCTTCAGAGAAAGATTACCCAGACATAGACAAGGATATTGAGATATAATTTTTAGATTTACACAAGGCATCCATATTTTAGAAAGACAGATCGTAGATCTTGAACAAATTTTAGAACAAGAACAAGAACAAGAACCTCTTGAAATTTTGAGCCGCGGTTAGAGCCGCTGGTTAGATCCGCTCCAGTTGGTATCAGAGTCTGTTTTGCTCAAAAACAGGTAAAGAAAAGGCTTATGCCACAAAGTTGGCTTCTCTCAACAAATAAAAGAGAGCCAAAACTAAAAAATTATCAATCTTATTGCATAGAAAAAGAAAAAGAAAAGTGGAACTTGTGTTTTCACACAAGACATATCCAAGAAAACCAATACTCCATTGAATACGCTTGTAGAGCCCTAAACACTCTATACGACGAGCATATTCATCTCCAGAAAGAAATAGGAGTAGAAGAACTTGACCCCTCTAGGCCAAGCATAGTTGAATTTCTAGATCACATATCTAGAGATAAGACTACTGAGAAAGTAAAAGAACAACTCGAGAGATTTAATCTCAGAGTACATCAGCTAGAAGAAATTCAAACAAAGATATCAAGGCTTGAAATCAAGCTTGATTATCTTAAAGAAAAACAATATCTTTCAGATATTGAAAAGAAATTAGTAAAAACCGAAAATCTTGCAAATAATATTCATCAACAAGCAGTTGATTTAAAGGGTACGCAAGAAAATCTAAAACGACTTTTAGAAACCCTTATATCCCGGATAGGATGAAGCAAAAGGTTGAGTTAAGATTAAGACAAGAAGACGTAAAAGCCTTAAGTCTTTATCTTCCCACAGAGAAACTTGCTGAAAATATTGAGGCAATAATACATCAGCAGAATTACAGCAATACCTATCTTCAAGAAATAGGAAAAAATATGGAAGAACAGTTCCAAGAACTAAGCACAAAAATCTCTAGCCTACAGAAGGGTATAGAAAAAATGAAAGAAAATTCAACCGTTGAAAGAATCAACGAAGAATCACTAGCACAAACAGTAGCTAGTAAAATCATTATACCACAACCAAATATAGAAAGTGGGTTCAATTTCAGTGAGCCTAAGCTATTAAAATGGAAAGAATCCAAAAGGGATACAAAGATGTTAAGTAGAGTTTTCAGCAAAAGACATACTGTACCAGCAGTATAGCTTATAAATGCTCAAGAATTCGAGTATAACGAAATTGAATCTAGCGTAAGGGAAGCCTCAGCACCGAAATTTAGATTCAATGAGATCTATAAGAAAGGATCTTTTATTATAGATTCTCACAGATTCAAGATGTTAGAACTAACAATACCAGCAACTGGTGGTGAAACAGACATCAGACTAATCACTTCTAGAGAAGTGAGTGAAGCATTCCAAAGAAAATATTCTTACATGCACATTGGTGCAGTCCAAATTTCCATAAAACTCTTAGCAAGAGACGGTATAGGTTGTTCGGTCTTGTGTATTTTACAAGACGATAGAATAACAGACTTCAAGAAAAGCCTGTTAGGAACAGTGGAAGCATCACTATGCAACCAGGTTGCATATTTCAATGTCTTCCCGAACTTCACCACTCATCTGAAAGACGCAGCACACTGCCTAAGACTGAGAATCAAAACAGATGGGATTGCCATGAAACAAGGCATGATGGAACTTGTTGTTGACTATAGGATCTATTACAAGCTAATGAGCTCCAATGTAACACCAAATACTAGATTCGTCAACAGTCTTGGTCTTACAACATATGTCTTTACCAGTCCTAGAAATAATTCCCAGCAAAAGCACATCACAAAATGGGATGAAGTATCATTCCCTAGAGAATGGAACTTAGCACCTCCTGAGAGGCAGATACAAAGCTCTAATGCTTCTATCTATGAAGACACTGGAGGAAAAATAAGTCTCTAGTTCCATAGACATTCTTTTGCTAACTATGAGCAAGCAAGTGCTTCAGGATCAATTCCTGAAGAATCTTTTGAAGAAGAAGAAGACTCAAAAAGACCTATAAGGATGCTTAGGGTAGAAGGATTGAAGGAGCTCTATAAGCAAGCAGAAACTTGTGAAACCTTAGAAAGGTTAGAAGAGATAGTAAAGAAAATTTCTTTAGTCCAAACTAAAAGAAAGATTCTACCTTACCAAGCAGCAGAGGCAGAAGCAAACACCATGGATGTTGAAGCAAGTACCATGGATGCAGAAACAAGCACTAGCCAGCCACCATTGGTAGGAAACACTATCATAAACAACATTACAAATAACCCTACCAAGATCATTAAAGAAGAAAAAATCAAGCTTCCTAAAGGACAGTCGCCTACAGGAAAGATAGGAGAAAGAAGCTCCCAAAAATATATTCCCACAGAACCACACTAGGGACAAGCAATCTCTGAAAGAGGAGTTTATCTAGACCTCGATAAAGTAGGAGATAAAAGAAAAACCATAGATAACTGGGTAGCCAGTTTAAAGCTAACCCAAGCCCTGGTTTTATCCAAATTCCATTATAAAGAAGCCCACGCTTACTATGAAGCAACCCTAACGGGAATAGTTCAGAAATTGTACAATTCTTTTAAGAGAAGTAATAGTTCGGCAGACTGGGAAGCAAAGTTAGCCAAGACAAATGACCCAATGGATTTCTCTATCCCTATATACGCACAATTTTGTGAAGATATAACGGGACATAGTGAACAAACCAAGGAAAGAGCTAAAACAAACATCCAAAAATTAAGCATCTGCAATATGAGGTATTTTGAAGAATACACAAATGAGTTCCAAAACTACTATTGAACGATAGGAGATTTGGAAAACATAGATCTTATTAGAACATATTACAGAAAATTACCAGAACCCTGGAATAATGCTGTAGCACAGTCCCTTGAAGAAAATCCTTTAGAATATTATTCTATAGAAGAAATAGCAGAAAGAGTAAGAGACCTGTTAAGAAAACAGTGCACGGAAAATCAAAAGTCAAAAACTGTTAAGAAACAACTCAGAAGAGTTGAGAACATGTGCCCCAAAATCTTAGACACACCAACCCAATGGGGATGTCATCTCTACACTGAAAGAAAAAATAGGAGCAGGTTTAGGAACAAGAAATACAATAAATTTACTTCTAAAAAGAAGTATAAGTTCAGAAAAAGCTTTGAACAAGATAAAGAAAAAAGATCTCCTAGAAAGAGATTTTTTAAGAAAAGAGCTCCGAAGAAAAATACTTCTAGAGACACAAAGCCCTGTAGATGCTGGCTTTACAAGGCTGAAGGTCATTATGCAAACGATTGCCCTAAAAGGGATAAAAGATCTTCTAAAGCCCTTCTAGCAGAATACGATGAAGCCGTAGAATACGCAAACATAAAAGGGTTTGAAGTAGCCTATTCTGATGAAGAGAATGAATCTGTATATTCTCTTGAAGATACATCAGGCAGCGATACGGAAAACACCTCTAATAGCTCCGAAGAAGAAAATGAATACAGTTATAGACCTATATTCATGTTGATCCAAAACTGGAAAGAAAAAACCACTACTGATAAAATCAGTAAGTTTACCCCAAGGCCTGGAGCTTTCACTTGTGACTATTGCAAGTGTGAAGATAATAATACAGTACCCATGTACTGTAAAGAAATAGGAGAAACCTATCATAAAGAATGTTTCATAGCAGAAGTAAGAAGAAAAACAAAAGAACCTGATGCACATACACTAGTAAATCAAGAATATGATATATTCCTTGATCAAATCCAAAAACAGGATCTTGAGAAAAACCTCGAGAAAATGAAGTTAGAAACTTTAAGAATTATAAAAGAAGAACCAAGTCCCTCAATAGTAGTACAAGAAAGTAGCCAAACTGAGGTAGAACCTGAACCTCTACAAGAAGAGGAAAGAATTATAAACCCTTTCATAGAATTCACTAGAAAGGAGGATACAATCCAACCAGTAAAACAAGTTCAGACTAGTATATATAGCAACTATATTACTGTAGGTCTGAAATTTCCCAACTATAAGAAATACCATCTACATGCTTTTGTAGACAATGGTTCAGGTAGCAAAGAAATATGCTATTCCTGAAGAACATTGGGAAAAGTCCGATAAGGCAGTTACTGGGATTGGAATGGGAGATAACGAGTTCACAATGAGTTACGTAGCCAGAAATGTCAAAATCTCGTTAGGTGGAGGAACTTTTACGTTCCAAAGAATTTGGCAAAGTGAAGCCCAAGGGGCCGATATGCTTATAGGAAATGATTTCCTACTTCAGCAAAGAATAATACAAACCCTCGAAATGATCGGGTTTGAAAAAAATAACAAGTTATACTGGGAATCCAGATTACTAGATGCAGTCAACATTGCAAGTAAATGATTTACAGAGCAATATCAGAAGTCGCGAGCCAAGCGTGGTGATCATAAATCACCTTTTGAACCGGTTATGCAACCGGTATTAACATTTCAAGAACACCAAGAAATTGTGCAAAATGAAGCGACAACTTCGGAAGATTCAGAATCAGAGGAAGAACCTCAAGATTCAGACAGCTCGGATGGCGAAGAAAAATTCATCCGAGAACACAATCTAAAAGTATACATTAATAAAATAGAGCAAAAGAAAATCCCGAAGCTCGTTGAGATAGAAAATCTACTGAAACCCATAATCAGTGAAGATCCCCAACTATACTGGGAAAGAGACCCGATATATTGTCAGCTAAAAATGCATGATGCTAATGCAATATGTCATGTCAAAGCCATATCTCATTATAGAGATGAAGATCGAAAAGAAATGGAAAGCCAAATTCAAGAATTGCTTGAAAAGAAATTAATTAGACCCTCAGATAGCCCTCATTATGCTCCAGTATTTTTGGTTAGAAACCATACAGAGCAATTAAGAGGAAAAGCAAGAATGGTCATAGACTATAGGGACGTCAACAAGAAAACCGTCAAAGATGGTTATCAGATTGCTCAAGTAAGAGTCTTGATAAATAGACTAAAATGAGCAAATATATTCTCAAAGTTCGATGCAAAATCAGGCTTCTGGCAAGTAAGAATGCACCAAGATTCCATAGCCTTAACAGCCTTTGGAACTCATCAAGGACATTACGAATGGCTTGTAATGTCGTTTGGACTTAAGCAAGCTCCATCTATCTTCCAAAGAAAGATGGATAACATATTTAAGCCATACTCAGATTTCTGTATAGTTTACATTGATGACATTCTTGTCTTCTCTAAAACTATAAATGAACATCTGAAGCATCTTGAGCAAATTTGCAAGCTCATAGTTCAGAAAGGAATCATCCTTGGGCAAAAGAAAATTCATTTTATAAAAGGAAAAATTGACTTCCTTGGCATACACGTCAAGGATGGAGAAATTCGTCTTCAAGAACATATAGTAAAGAAAATAAGCCAATTCCCTGACAGTATCCCAGATGCAAAGTCTCTACAGAGATTTTTGGGAGTTGTTAACTTTGCAAGAGATTTTATTCCTCAAGTGAGTGGCCTCACTGCTCTTCTCTCTCCAAAGACAAGCACGAAAAAGAAATGGTCATTTACAACGGATGATAGCAACACCGTTAAGAAAATTAAAGAACTCACAAAAAATCTCCCCCCTTTGCAGTTACCTGAAGAAGGTGACCTGATTATTTTGCAAACGGATGCAAATGATTATTATTGGGCAGGAGTAGTTTTAGCAATAGCACCTAATACAAATCAAGAAAAGATCTGTAAATTCCTGTCAGGAAAATTTAATCCTGCAGAATTAAATTATTCCACAGGAGATAAAGAGGTTTTAGCCCTAATTAAATCCATTAAGGGAGCAGAAGCCTTTTTAGGAAATAAGTTTCTTGTCAGAACAGATAATAAGAGAGTAAAAAACTTTAAGAACTATAAGCTTACAGATGCAGCTAATAGAGGAAGAGTGCTTAGATGGCAGATGTTTTTATCTCAATATGAATATGATGTTGAAATGATTGCAGGAAACAAGAATTATCTGCCTAACGCTCTCACAAGAGAAATGGCACTGTTCGAAAGAGATGAGGGTCGTAACCCAAGAAGCAGAAGGCCCGAACCTGAACTAGAAATTGAAGAAAGAAGAAAGCCCGATTTCAAAACAAGAACTAGGCATGAAGACAAAGGATCAAAGGACAAAGCCCTACAAGAGAGATACAGAGATGGAGACAAAACTGTTGGACCATTACATGATGGACCAGGTTACCAATATCTGGTATCATACTCTCCTGCTGGATCCAGTAGCGCCCCTGAAAAAATTCAGCCTGACCCGATAAGAAGGGAAAATAATCCAGAAGATAAGCAATCTTCCAACACAGAAGAAAAAACTGTAAATGAATATCTACAACATCCTAGAGCTACAGTCACAAACGACTGGTTTCAAAGAAGACAGCCTTATAAGGCAAGAACCACTGACAGGATAGCATCCTTCAGATTACCAGCAGTAAAAGGATTGAGAAAGATTTTCAATCATCCTATGAGAATTTATGAAAGGCCGGTGTTCAAAACCAGCAGAAATTTGCAGTTCAATCAGAGAATTATCATGGATAATATTTTAGCAGCATCTCGAGAAAATAATGAAGCACTGGTACTACAAGCCCTGGAAACTCTAGCTGATGAATTCTGCAGCTACGAGTTAGAAGAAAAGGATCAGCATCTCAAGGAAAAGCTGGATATTCAATACCTCGAGAATCCTGAAAGTGCTAAAGTCCCACTTTTAGCCCTATCGGAATCCGAATGGTTCAGTTTCCATAATCTCTTAGGAGATTTCAAGAACAGAAAGGCTCTTCCCTCAACCTTGCTAGTAGTAGCAGGTCCTTATTATGGAAGATACTTGGTTGATGTTCAAGCAGAGCATCCGCAGAAGAACAAATTGTGGCTAATTGGGAATGGTTTTGTTCATAACCTTTGGACGAAAACCAACAAAGACCTAGAAGGTCTCCCTGAAGCAATTCACCAGGCAGTCAATAACATTAGACCAGATGGTTGTACTCTGAGATTAAAGTTCATTTCAACTCCTCCTGAATGGACTAGAGAAGAAGGGAGAAAGAGTTATATTTCTCCTTATCATTATGTCAGAATTATCCAGAGTTGTGCCTCTCAAGCACAAAAATGATCATCAAGCAATGGAAGACCTAATCAGAGTATCCCTTGGATGAAGGCAATGGCGATAATTCGTATCCAGAACCTAATACAGAAAGACGGTGACTCTACCCTTCTGGCCAAATGAGAAAAGATTATAGTTGCCAGCTATAACCATCCACCTCCAGAGCACTGTGATCTGTATAAGGCCCTAGAAAGGCGAGAAATCAATGGTACGTTAGCAACTACCACGTGGATAGAAAAATTAGAAAAAGAACCAGAATTCAAGGATCCGTATGACTCAGATATGGAATCCGAAGAAAATAATGACTCGGGAGCATCTTTTGCTGATGAAGAATTGCACAACATCAATAATAGGATGGAATACTAGCCTCCAAAGCATCAGGACAAATAACTTTAGGTGAGTGGGATCCATGTAGTGGAAACCAGCCCAGATGTAAGATAAGTGTGTGAAATAAAGTTGCTGTCGACGCTTAAGGACAAGCTCCTTTAGAAGAGTAGAAGCCAGCTGCTAAGATAAGGATTCCTCCTGTCTGCTTTTCTTAATGGAATTCAATTCCGGTTTGAGATCCGAAGGCTATTTAAGGAGGCTGAAAGCTCAAAGGAAGGCAATTTCGAAAATCAAAGGAAGGAAAGAGAAGTCTGAAGTTTGAAAGTTTGTGAGTGTTTTAGCATAGTAAAATAAGAGTGAATAGTGAGAGTGTGGTTTCTTGCTAGTCATCTGGTGTGGTGTGCTTATTTTTCAAGTAAGTTTGTAATTTAAGTTAAAATTATGCATAGCTAAACAGTTTTTAGCTGTTTACCCAAGAGTGAGGCTCTGGATTATGTATATGAAAGTATGTTTGAGTAAATAAACTTCAGTTGGTATCCCCCATATCCGTCTTTGTTTAAATTTCTCAAACCCAGGTGGAGGACTACCTCCTAGGAGTGGTATTTGAGACATAATTGTCTGTTATTTTCCTGCTTTCTGTTTAACTAGAACTTAAGAATTATTATTTATTTGTTTTACTAGAACTTAAAGAACTTTTCAAGACTAAGACAACAGTGATTCCGCCAGAATAGTAACCGTTGAGACAAAGGGTCGTTAGGTGAATTTGACATGATGAAGGTTAGTTCTTAGAATTGATAGGTAATTAAGATCTAGTAAGCAAATAGGTAGTGAGTAATTAAGTTTTAAAAAAAAAGAAAAAAAAATTTCATCAAAATTAGAATTAGGGGTATTTTGGGAAATCTACATATTAAGGGGTGGGGATTTCAATTTTAGGAGTGGGAATTTCAATTCCCATTTTAAAATTGAGTTTTCTATATTATTAAATTTAGTCTATGTAATTAACTAATAATAGATGTCGGTTAAATGGTATGATATTTTCAAATTAGAAGTAATAGTGGGCCCTATTTGGTTAGGTCGGGTCTCAAACTTTTTTAAAACTGTTGGGGCGCGGTCAATGCTAGAATCAGCAGACTCCCGCCTTATCAAAGTTTTTGATTTTCAGATTCCAATTTCTCTCCAAAACCCTTAAAGCGCGCGTCACCATTCTTCAGTTCCAGATGCTCTCTTGAGATCTCACTCTCAAACCCAAAGGTCAGTCTCTCTATAAATCCCCACAAATGACGAACCATCTATATTTTCCCTCCTTATTACTTCGTTTTAATTCCATATCTACGGTTAAATCTGTACTGAAATTCGTAGTTTTTGAATTTTTGAATTTTCGGGATTTTGGGTTTTGTAATTGACTGTTTTTTGCTTCTGGGTTTTTGATTTTACTGTGTAATTCGTTGTTTTAGGTGAACGGGGGAGGAGGGTGGGTTTCGGGGTTTGGAAGTTGAAAACCTAATTGGGGTCTTTTGTCTGCGCTGTTGGGGGAGTCAATTTCATTATGAGTAACGATAATTCAGCAGATGGGTCGTGCAAAACCCGCTCGGCTCTCGGTGATTTGACCAATCGGCCTCTCAAAAGGGGATTTTCGAAGATTTCAGCTGATTCGGATGCGAAATCTGGAGATGGGTATTGGGGCAATGTTGATGGGGGTTTGCGGAAATGTGCAAATAAAGTGGCTTTAAGGGATGAGAATATGGTTGGGGAGAAGTTGGGGGAGGACTGTAGCCCTGAAGGTGTGTCTTCCCCGAAGGGGATAGTGCCGGATCCTGTGGTTTCACCCACTTGTAGTGCGGGGGATTCGACGAACGACAACAATGTGTCGGTTATTGTGCTTGATGATGATGTTGAAGGGAAGTCGAACGACAGTGTGATGGAAGTTGGTGATGCGTCGAGGGATAATTGCTTGTCGGTTGCTTCAATGTCCACGAGCTCGGGGCTGTGCAAGAATGGCTGTTGTGATGGGGGTGGGAAATGTCAGTATGAGAAAGCGGGACAGACTTCTGATGATGCTCAGAGCGCTCCTGTATTAGGCAATGTTGTTCCTAGGAATGATGAAAGGGATCCTGGTGTTGGCAAACTGGGTGCGACTTCATATGGCGCTACCGAGTGGTCTAAGATGCCTACCTCGCTGGGTTGTTCAATGGCAAGGTGCACTACTACTAATGCCCCTGCTGATTTGAACGCAGGAGATGACTGTCTCAATGATTGCTCATGTTCGTTTTGCTTGCAAGGTACGACAAACTCCTCATTATCGGACTTGTGAAATAGAAGTTTAAATGTAGACTAACATGAATTTGATTGTTTTGCATTGTCATAAACAGCTGCTCACATTCTGTCAGACCTCCAATACCAGGATATAAAGGGTCGAATTAGTGGTAAGTGTTTGCAGAATGTGTAATGTTTTACTAGGGTCAACTAAAAGCTGTTTCTGGACATTTGTATTTCCTTTCAATTCTGATATATTTTGTTGTTCATTTGTCTTTTGTTTTAATACCTTTTAATAGCTTTGAAGAAGAGTCAAAAAGAAGCAGGCATATTGGTCCAGAAAAGTTTCAGGGGAAAGGAGATTGATCCTAAGGGACCACGGTACCCAAACAATACTTCAAAACTTGAATCTGATCTCTCAAGTCAGTGGAGATCACTCTTTCTTCACATGGAGGATATCTTCGTAAATGAAGGCAACCACCTAGTGAGTTTGGCCACCTTGATGTTTCATTTATTATAAACTTACTTATGTTTGAGCACTTTTCATGCACACCAATGTTTCAACTTTTTTTGAAATGATCCTAACTCGTTGCTCCACAAACCAATTTAAATTAATTAGTCTGTTGAAGTTTTCCTACCTATTGCAACCCAGAAGGCAGTGGATTTAAAACCCTTTTTTTTATTTGAAAGGGTTTAAATATAAATGACTAATTGATTTGATTGTTTGCTGGCTCTCTATTGTTGCTCTAGTCTGTTTTAGTGGAATCTTATAGTTAGCTTAAGTTTTTCAGATCTTTAAATCAGATGTAGTGGCCTTCTGCTCTTTCTTTCAACTGGTGACTTCTTTCCTTTGGGGTCTTATTGTGAGAATTATTCTTCGTTATGCTTGGCAGCACGATAAATTAGTCACACTAAAAGATTTGAGAGACAACTGCAAGATGGAACTGGAAACTGCTGTTGGAGTGCCTGCAGAGAGGCTGTAGTGCATTTCTGATGATTTTGCTATTGTAAGTTTGTTGCTAGTTTCTGCCAACTTGGGGTGCATGTGCGCATGGTGTATTATTGTATTGTTGTTTCAAAGAGTCTTTTCACCAGTTTTCTTAATAAGATGTAATCTTTCCAGAAGATTTGTGTAATATTAACCCCTCGGACCATGTTGTTTCATGGACATAATCACCCTACATTGAAGAACGATAAGTTTACCTTTTATGTTGTTTCATGTGATTCAGCATTTTCATATCAATAAGCTTTGGATGGATTTTAGAACTGTGGTTATGAATGTTTGTTATGTAACCGGATTCCAGTTTTGTTGTCTGTAGCTTTTTCCTATGCTTATATAGAATCAAGTCTGTTGTTTGAAATTCCACTTTATATTGCTGGCCACTTAACATGGTGGAAGAAAATTACCATTCCTATGACTTTAGATTTGTGGTCTCCTGGCTATTTGTAATTCTGGCTAATGTATGTGATATTGCTAGTGTTAGTCTTCTTCTTATCCTCAGCCTACCTGAGTCTAAAATAATCATATCACGGATTCCGAATCTTTTCACCATCTTAATGTTGGATTTTTTCTTTTGGGGTCTTATTGGGATTTGACAGTTATGTGTACTTGATGCTTATCTTATTATAAGATTGTTGTCGCTTCAGATTGTCCCTAATTGTGCATGTGTGCAAAGCACAAGTGTAGTCGTGTTGTTCCGAGGATTTGCCCTATTCTTATGTTGTTTCAAGGATTATATGGGTGTATTCTTGAAATGTTTTGAGGATTATAGTGTTCTCACCATCTTTCCGAATAAGCTGTTAATTTTCAGTGAATTTGTGTACTATCACTTTGATCATGTGTTGCACGGATAATCTACTTGCTCTTAAGGATAACTTGGCCTCAATCTACTTTATTTTTTATTTTGGCTCCTGCGGTGAGTTGCTTATATTTGCATCAATAGATTTTGATTTTTTTTTTCTTTTTCGGGTAAGTGATTTAAGGGCTAACTCATCACTTTTAGTTAAAAATTTATTGATAAGGCAAAAAGATACAAGTATAAGAGAGGATTATATCTTGACTACTTCCAAAAAACAAAAACCAACAAACATGACATTCCCATCGCTTTGATTAAAAGCACTGATGTAAAACCAAGCATTTCCACAATAATAATAATCAAACTAATGAAATATATAAATTGTTTTCTTAAGGCAAATCTCTTTCATACATCTGGGGAATGAAAATAGGTAGAACATCCCACTATTTAAGCAAATATATGATATATCTGATATATTTCCCGATATATCATTTTTTCAGCCGACCGATATATATTTTTAGGGTAAATCTCTTATCTTTCACCGTATTTACGAAATTTCTCTGATAACGTAAAGTATCTCCGATATTTAAGATATTTATGACAAATCTCATCACCTCGAGGGATATAAAAAAATTTAGTAATTCAGAATCCCCTCAAAGGATATTTAGATGAGAGAAATGACAAATAGTCTTGAGAAATATCGGTCAGGAGTGTTCTCTTCAAGGAATATGTAAGAAAGTAAGTAATCGTCTCGAGTTCTCGAATAAGTAATCGTCTCGATTGCTCGAATAAATAATCGCATCGAGTTCTCGAATAAGTAATCGGCTCGATTGCTCGAATAAGTAATCGCCTCGAGTTATCGAATAAGTAATCGCCTCGAGTTCTCGAATAAACAATCGCATCGAGTTCTCGAATAAGTAATCGCGTTCTCGAATAGATATGCAATTGATGATCAAAGTACCCCATCAGATGTTGCTTCAGTTTCTTTAAGTTTTGATTCTATCAATTTAGGCACAGAGCCGTCAAATGAATCACATGAATGCAACAATCAATTTAGTTATAATATTTATGAAATGGTCAATATGGAGAATTACATGACCAATTATATAGTTGGATTCATCCTTACTATCCCATTCTAGGGTATACTGTCGGCAACTCCAAAGAGATATATGACTATCATATTAATTACTACAGTTCATACTATATGAGTCATATCTCTTGGTCAGATTATTGTACTTTCCTGGATCAGCGTAGGGAATTTGAAGCACCTAGAGTCTCTTTCAGATTATTTAAAGTTTTATGTGTAAAATAAATAAATTTAATATATAAATAAAAAAATTTCTTACGGAGTATCTCTGATATATCCGATATCTTTTTTTTTTTCAGTCAACCGATATATCTACCGATACCGATATTTTAATCATTGTTTATATCCAACATTACAAACACCAAAGTTTGCCAATCAATCAGCCACCGTATTCCCTTCCTTGTAAATATGAGAAACTCTACAATGCATCAGAAGAGCAGTATAAAAGCAGTTATTCTAAACTACTCTCAACCTCCATGGAACAAGTTTAGGGTTCCTGAAATAATGAACTATTAAGGAAGAATCAATTTCTATCAAATACGGGGCCCATTCTCTTGCCCAAGCAACCTGTAAACCTTCAATCACTGCCAAAATCTATGCATCAATGACACTATGAACCTCCACCTTTCTTACAAAAGTCCCCATGAATAACCCCTCATGATTCCTAAAGATACCACCGAAACCCGCAGTAACAGAATCACGAAAATAACCATCAGTGTTGACTTTTACCCAATTATCTGGAGGAGGAACCCATTGGACATGAGTGAATTTCGGACCTTTATAACACAAAGATCAGAGGCGAAGCACCTGAAACATATCCTGCACTCCTGAAATTCCCTCACATGGAGCAAAATAAATTGAACTAAACTCCCTTAGAGCTATCAAAAAGGAATGTTTAAACCTCAATAAATCAAAGGCTGCCTTCTCTAATCTGATATTGTTTCTATAAGTCGATATGCACCACAAAGCATTATAGAAAGCAAAAGTCCATAACACTCTGTTATTGTATGTCATATTGTCTAAGAACTCATGAGAAATTAGGTGCAAAAGAGAGGTACTTGGGGGTAAATATACTCTGAACCAAGAAGCTAGCCATTGTCAGAAAACATTGATTATTTGGCAATCAAAGAAAAGATGATTCAGAGTCTCTCCGTACAAGCCACAAAAAGAACATTTAGAACATAAGGAAGTCCCTTGTCTTTGTAAAACATCATAAGTTAACATTCTACCATGAATAACTTTCCATACTACCAAAATTTTTCTCGATTGAATAGTTTTATTCCATATCCATTTGCTCCACTTAGTTGCAGGACGCGGAGGAGAGAAAAAAGAGAATGCATCCTTTGTATTGAGATGGCATAAGGAGCATCATGCCAAATGACATGGTCAGAGACATTATCCAAAGACAACTATACAGAACGTAATCAACCAGCAATATCTGGAAATAAAAAGTTAAACAGTGTGGGCAAGGACTATTGTTTATTTTTAATAACATCATTAACCTTAATCGGCATGAGAGATCTCGACTCAAAAGAGATGGAGTGAAGGCTCGATTTAGAAGAACCAAACCAGTTATCTGAGCAGAAGTCAATGCTCTTACCATCTCCTACTATCTAATATAACTTAGAATAACACTTATTCCAAAAAAAATTAATCCCAAACTAAACTGAAGACTTTCAAAATTCTCTTCATCACTACAAAACTTTGTTTAGTGAAGTCTTTGTTGTTAAAGTCTTAGAGCTTCTTTCACGCATTTCCATTTCCTTATGAACCATCATTCGATCCCCACATTTCCTTATGAACCATCATTCGATCCCCACATTTCCTCATCAATCATATTTTACACTGTAGCAATTGTAAGAATTATAGGAGTCTTCGCTGCGATTGATTGACAAAGGAGAGGACTGGAGAGTCTTTATTGGGTCCATTTGATGTTCAAGTCTTTGAGCTCATCTTTCACGTATGTCCACCACTCATAGCTACTATGCACCTTCGCTTGGATTCACGATTTCAACCTTCGCTTGACCCACACATTCCATCCATTAATATTTTGATTTGTTCTATGATTGACACTGTCTGTGTACTAGTCAAGTCATTGATCGAAACATAAGCGCATACAGATAACCTCACTGTATTAGTAGTGTGAGTGTATACATTGAACTATCACCAGCCAGTTCCTCTTGCAACTATCTCCAGCCAGCCTTAGTGAACAAATTCAGACACTTCGCGTGTCCATTATATAAACAATGGAGAGAGTTACTTGGTTCTTCCTGGTATACTTAATCTACTGTGAGGCGGATAGCTACTTAACTATGGCAGCACAAACCAATCATAACGTCACCACAGACTGGTCTGCTCTTCTTGCTCTCAAAGCTCGGATCACCAGTGACCCTCAAAGCATTATCTTCACCAACTGGTCAACCACTATCCCTGTCTGCAACTGGGTTGGCGTCACTTGTGGTGCGCGCCATCATCGAGTCGTAGAGTTGAACCTCTCTTACTTTGATCTCGTTGGCGACATTCCTCCTGGGCAACTTATCATTTCTGGGTTATCTTAACTTCAGAAATAACAGTTTTCATGGTACCTTGCCTCAACAATTGGCTCGCCTCCGCCGGTTGAAGGTTATTAACTTGGATTACAATGAGTTTACAGGGCTCATTCCGTCGTGGTCTGGTTCTATGTCCAAGCTTCAAGAATTCTGGATGTATGGTAATCAATTTTCAGGTTCCATACCAGCTACCATGTTCAACCTATCTGCTCTGCAAATACTTGATCTGAGTTACAACCAACTCTCATGTACGAACTAAACACTGTTGATCTTAGATAGCTCGCTCTACATGATACGTAGTTGTAATGATTATAAGCTTTTCGCTATTATATATGCTCGACACCTTAGCTTGTTAAGGTAACGATATTGATCGTGATAATTCACTTTCATACATATTAACAAGTAAAATTCCTAGAGAAATTGGTAACCTAACAGTGTTACAGAAGATCTATCTTGATGGTAATAATTTTGAAGGTATGACTTCCATCGGTTTTAATTTGAATGGATAATTAGTTACCCTGCATGTCTAAATTTGAAATTGTAAAAAGTAAATCTATGTTATTGTATCAGCTGAATTTTGTGTTTGCTCTTCAGAAATTCCAAATGAGATGGGAACTTTAAGTCAATTGCAAATACTGTTTCTGCAAGACAATGTCTTAAAAGGGCATGTTCCTATGACAGTGTTCAACATGTCATCTTTGGTTATTCTAACTTTCTATGGAAACAAGTTGAAAGGTAGAATTCCAGACAACATATGTGAACATCTTCCTAATATTCAAAGTTTGTATTTGGGTTCCAATCAGTTTAATGGTCCACTTCCATCCAAGCTATGGCAATGCAAACAACTTCTAGAATTAACTTTGGAGAAAAACAGACTTAGTGGAAGAACATCAAGAGACACAGCGAACTTGACCCAAATTAAGAGCATTTATCTTGCTGTCAACAACTTAACAGGTATTGATAATTTGAATATATTTGTATCTAATTACTGAACTATGAGTGAAATTATTTTATTCATCCTTTTAAAATTTGATATAATTTTACACATGAGATTATGAGATTGGCCATTTATTAATTTATTAATGCCTAAGTGTTGATATGATTGTTGCAGGCACTATACCACATGAGATTGGGCATCTTCCAAAGTTAGAGGAACTGTCGCTTGGTGGTAACAATTTTAATGGCCATATTCCTTCGTCAATCTTCAATATGTCCACATTATCTATGTTAGATCTCAGCCTCAATCAACTTTTAGGTAGCCTCCCAGAAAACATAGGCCTTCTAAACCTTGAATTCTTTCAGTTACAAGGAAATCACCTCACAGGAGTTATCCCCAACTCTATCTCCAATGCTTCCGAGCTCTCGATGCTAGACCTTGCCAATAACTCTTTTTCTGGCTTTATTCCAAGCACTCTATGCCTCTTGACAAACCTTGATTGTCTTAAATTGTCTGACAGTAATTTGACCATTGATATCTCTACCCCAGAAGTTAATATCTGGTCATGTCTTGCAAATTTAAGAGTTCTAACGACATTAGCCTTAGACAGCAATCCATTAAATTTGAACATTTCGACTTCCTTCAGTAATTTCTCTACATCACTCGAATATGTTTATTTAAGAAATTGCACCTTGAGAGGTAACATCCCCAGTGATGTAGGCAACTTTAGTAGCTTGATACTTTTGAATCTTGGAGAGAATCAATTGAGCGGGCCAATTTCAAGTTCAATGGGAAGACTACATAATCTTAAAGGTTTGCTCATGTATAATAATACATTGCAAGCACACATTCCACATGAACTCTGTCAACTAAAAAACTTATTTGATTTGTATTTGGGCGGGAATCAACTCTCAGGTTCTCTACCTCCTTGCTTGGGTAACCTAACATCTCTAAGAGGTCTATACTTAAGTTCCAATTTGTTGAGTTCCACAATTCCTTCTGCCTTATGGGAAGTTACATATATCTTGGGTATAAATTTATCATACAATTCTCTTATCGGACCTCTATCAGGTGCTGTTGGCAATTTGAAAGCTGCTACATCCATAGATTTATCATACAACAAATTTTCTGCTAGTATACCAAGTAGCATTGGGAGTTTATCCAATTTGGTCTATCTTGGCGTAGCACATAATAATATAGAAGGCCCTATTCCTAATTCCATTGCAACTTGTTTCAGCTTAGAACGATTGGACTTATCTCAAAATAATCGAAAATTATTCCCTGCGTGACTCAAGCATGTGCTTGAGTCTGAAAAATCTGACGTGGCACTCAGTAACAGAAGGTGGAGAGGACGCGCGGGTAGTATGCGAGTCCGAGGTTTTGTTCCTGTCTTCTACTCTCATATCTCTCTCTGCTCCCATCTCCTATCTCTCTGCTCTCATATCCCTCTCTCTTCGTCTCTTCAACTCTGATATCCCATATCCTTCTCTGCATCTCTGTTCGTATCTCTGCTCTCATCTTTGCTCCCATCTCCTCTCCCATCTTCCATTCTCCTATTTTCATGCTCATATATCCATGTAATCGTTCTTTAATGGCCAATCGAGATCCGTTATCTCGATCGGCAACATGCTTACTTTAGAGCCTCTAATTCTTGCAAAACGGCATGGGTATCAAGTGGGTTCTCGTTCTCTCTTTTTCTCTGTGCTTAATTTTGAAGAGTTGTGATTTTACAAATTGATGGATTTGAGATTGTGGTTGCATAGTTGATCAGGAGGCAGCGGTGAAGCTGGTGGCGGAGATGGCGAAGCTGGACCTGATTGCCCATAGGTCGACCACTCTGAGTGTCCGACTCCAACCAAGTCATTTGCAAAGTCGCCGAGCTCTGCCGTCTCGATCGGCGAAGGATACTCCAGACCCTTTAATTCTCATCAAGTGGGTTATGGTTTTCTCATTTGATTGTCCCATGTTTGACGTTTTAGAATTTCAAAAATTGGAAATTTTCATAATTTTCTATTTTTATTGAATACTTTGGATTTGGGTTCTTTCCATATTGAATCCCATCTGGTTTTGTTCGAATCGGTTCATAGTTCTTGCCAAACTTTGTTCTTGGATTGATGGGTTTTGTCTCAAGCATGGCAGATAAGTGTAGTCAGTTATATATCTATCAAGTATTATGCCATGTTTATGGTGTCTTCATTCACAGAAGCAAGATCAGCCATCAATCCGGCCACCCACGTGCCCTAAATTATATAAATGAACCCTAAACCCTCAATAATTCGTAGCGTAATGATTGATTTGACATTAAATCCTATACACTTGTCCTAAACCGTATAAAAAATTCCTAGGGAAAATGTCGATTTGACATTAACCCCTAAACTTGGCTCTCTACTGATATGATGCTACCATCATTATGATACAATATTGACCAATGACAAACCATCACTCAACCATCACTCACTCAACCATCACTCAACCACTATGATACAATATTGACCAATGACAAACCATGCAAACCCTATACCTATTTGTCTCATGCATAGAAATTGTTACACTCACACGGCTCAAGGGGAAAGGTGATTTAACACCACCGGAATACGTGTTCATCATGATCTCGGGGGAAAACAATTATATGTCAACCTAAACCATAAACTCTAATTCCTTTCACCCAAATATGGAGACGGATTATTCGTCGGCTATTGTTTGAATGTCGTCGGCTATTCTTTGAATCTCGTCGGCTATACTTTGGAAGATCAACAGCCGTCGGATCTGAGCCATATAAAACGGAAATTAGTCTGGTTAAAGGACGGTTTCTGGCCTCACCTTCAACAGATAATAGTTTCAAATCAACGAGACGCAACTAATCATATAAAAATTTTACAAAATTGATTTAACGAACGTCAGGCTACCCATAGGAAAACGAAAGTAAAAAACAGTTAACCGCAACATTCGGCACACAGATTTTATCGGAATCTTGTCATTTCTCAACCGTAGACGTATTTCATTATTTCGGTCATATCTTATTTCACAACATTTTTGCATTTAAAGAGTCTACGTATAGTAACTATTTGAAACTATACATTCACTTAAACACTTAGTAAACAAGTTAAGGAACAATAGTGCATATGTTCTGATTTTGAATCTAAAAGTTTAGAAAATCTATTCCAACCGTCAGATATCACCGTTAAGGTTAAATACATGTATGGAAAAAAATCCAACTACATCTGACAACGTTAAAGGCTCGATCGGAACAGTCAACCGGGTCAATCAAACCTTTAAACGCTTACAAATAGTAATTGCACTGTCTAAATGACGTTTTTTGGCCTGACCTTCAACAGATAATAGTTTCAAATCGATGAGATGCAACTAATCGTCTAAAAATTTTCTTCAAAATATTTACCGAAGGTAACGCTACCATTAGGGAAATGAAGGAATAAAACCTTTGACCGCATCTTTCGACACTCAGATTTTATCGGAATCTTGTCATTTTTCAACCGTAGACGTATTTCATTATTTCGGTCATGTCTTATTTCACAAAATTTTTACATTTGAAGAGTCTACGTATAGTAACTATTTGAAACTATACATTCACTTAAACACTTAGTAAACAAGTTAAGGAACATTAGTGCATATGCTCTGATTTTGAATCTAAAAGTTTAGAAAATCTATTCCAACCGTCAAATATCACCGTTAAGGTTAAATACATGTATGGAAAAAAATCCAACTACATCTGACAACGTTAAAGGCTCGATCGGAACAGTCAACCAGGTCAATCAAACCTTTAAACGCTTACAAATAGTAATTGCACTGTCTAAATGACGTTTTTTGGCCTGACCTTCAACAGATAATAGTTTCAAATCGATGAGATGCAACTAATCGTCTAAAAATTTTCTTCAAAATATTTACCGAAGGTAACGCTACCATTAGGGAAATGAAGGAATAAAACCTTTGACCGCATCTTTCGACACTCAGATTTTATCAGAATCTTGTCATTTTTCAACCGTAGACGTATTTCATTATTTCGGTCATGTCTTATTTCACAAAATTTTTACATTTGAAGAGTCTACGTATAGTAACTATTTGAAACTATACATTCACTTAAACACTTAGTAAACAAGTTAAGGAACATTAGTGCATATGCTCTGATTTTGAATCTAAAAGTTTAGAAAATCTATTCCAACCGTCAGATATCACCGTTAAGATTAAATACATGTATGGAAAAAAAATCCAACTACATCTGACAACGTTAAAAGCTCGATCGGAACGGTCAACCGGGTCAGTCAAACCTCTAAACGCTTAGAAATGGTAATTGAACTGTCTAAATGACGTTTTTTGGCCTGATATTCAACAGATAATAGTTTCAAATCGATGAGATGCAACTAATCGTATAAAAGTTTTCCTCAAAATATTTACCGAAGGTAACGCTACCATTAGGGAAACGAAGGAATAAAACCTTTGACCGCATCTTTCGACACTCAGATTTTATCGGAATCTTGTCATTTTTCAACCGTAGACGTATTTCATTATTTCGGTCATATCTTATTTCACAAAATTTTTGCATTTGAAGAGTCTACGTATAGTAACTATTTGAAACTATACATTCACTTAAACACTTAGTAAACAAGTTAAGGAACATTAGTGCATATGTTATGATTTTGAATCTAAAAGTTTAGAAAATCTATTTTAACCGTCAGATATCACCGTTAAGATTAAAGACATGTATAGAAAAAAAATCCAATTACATCTGACAACGTTAAAGGCTCGATCGGAACGGTCAACCGGGTCAGTCAAACCTCTAAACGCTTAGAAATGGTAATTGGACTGTCTAAATGATGTTTTTTGGCCTGACCTTCAACATATAATAGTTTCGAATCGATGAGATGCAACTAATTGTATAAAAATTTTCTTCAAAATATTTACCGAAGGTAACGCTACCATTAGGGAAATGAAGGAATAAAACCTTTGACCGCATCTTTCGACACTCAGATTTTATCGGAATCTTGTCATTTTTTAACCGTAGACGTATTTCATTATTTCGGTCATATCTTATTTCACAACATTTTTTCATTTGAAGGATGAAGCAATGGTTTATCGTTAGAGATAGAAAATGGAATATGGTCATTTTTTGTCTTTTTCTAACTTTTACAAATGCTCAAATCTTCCGAAAATCGTAGTAAATAGTTCGAGTACTCAAAAAAATCTCTAAAAATTACCACACTCTCACGCTGATGCGCTCTGTCCACCCATATAAAAATTTAGAAAAATTTATCTTCGGGCGACACTGCCGCTCTTAGGGAGAGAGGATGACACATGAGGTCTAACTCGTGATCGAGACCCAAACGTCGTCAAAATATGTGAAATTTTAACCATAACAATATTTTACTATCGTAAACAAATCCGACGGTCATATTTTCATCATGTTTGTTTTAGGTAAGTGAGTCCCTATATGACTACTAATGTGGTATAACTTGTTTATTATGTTATAAATAAATATATATGTTTCCAAACTAACTACACATAAGGAACTTTTTGAGCACCCGAGCTAATAACGGGGATGAAGCTAATTACTTATGGTTTTGATTACATGCATACATGATAGAAAAAATTCTTACTAGTACATTATTAATGTCAATATGGAGGCCCCCCCTATATGGTACAGTGATTATGCCACGTACTATGTATGTAGTGTCACTATTTGTTCGAGGATCGAGCCACGTGTGGAGGTCTTTAATTATAAAGTCCTTACAGTTCTGACCTCTATGCGTCATCTTCTTCCTGGATGATGATGATGACACACGGTCCTAATTCCAGTAGGGTCCATGATTAGATGATAGCAATCAATCCCTCACTCACAATCAGTCACCTCTGTACTCCACCATTTATAACTCACACCATCCCAAGAACACTAAAATAATACCAGACTTTTCCATCTCTTCTCACACCTAACTTCCTTCTGTTAACAGAAGGGTATAAATGTAATTTTTTTGAGTTGGTCAAATCAGTTTTTACTTAGATCAATACAAGGGCAACAGTGTAAGTTCATATAATTAAGTGAAATCATTTTTAAATCAATATATGCATTCCGACAATGTGCATCCCACCGCCTTCTTCTTTCCCAAAAATCAACACCCCACTCCCTTCCTTCTCGATACCCGAGTCATCTGACCCGACTCGAACCTGGGCCTCTCTGGGCCGGGCCGGGCCAGGCCCTGCTTGCGCTCATAGTACTGCATGCCGACGAAGTCAACGACCAAGGTGGCAAGCGATGCCATCATGGCGAAGAATTCAGAGAACGAGAACTTTGACCAGGGAAACTCCGGCAGGCACGGGCTGTTCAGCGCGGCGGACCCGCTGGGGAGTATGTGGACGAACCCCATCGCCAAAATAACCCCGGCTGCAAAAGCTTTCGCTATGACGAAGTGGCTGTCGTCCGTTCGCAGAAGCCTCCGGTACTTGCCGATCAAAGGAATAGAAATTCTGGGGACTCCGACGAGGAGAATGGAGGCGATGGCATTGAACTCAAGATTGAGCGCGGCGGCAGGAATCGCACTCGGCGGAGTCGCAGGCCGCAGTGGTGGCCATGGACTGGGACGACAACTTTGAAAATGGAGGTGTTGACTGTGTTGGGATTCGGAGACAGTGGGGTGTTTACAGAGGATGAGATTGAGAATGATGTGCATGTTATGGGGTGGAATGTGTTGGGTGGAGAAGAATGTGTTTGAGATCGGTGCTGGTGGTTCTGCTGAGTCGGCTGGGCTTGCTGGTGACAGTCCACCATGGAGGAGATGAGATGGAGAGAAGGGGGAATGAAGATAGAAAGTGTTATAGAGAAGTGAAGGAGAGAGAAGAACGATTAGAGGGATATATGAGCATGAAAATAGGAGAATGGAAGATGAGAGAGGAGATGGGAGCAGAGAGATGAATAGAGATGAGAGCAGAGGGATATGGGATATGGGATATGATAGCGGAAGAGACGAACAGAGAGGGATATGAGAGGAGAGATGGGAGATGGGAGCAAATCGAGATATCAGAGCAGGAGAGAGGAACCAAAGCTCACCTTACCGCGCGTCCTCTCTACCTTCTTCTCCTAACTGCCACGTCATGGTTTTTAGACTCAAGCACGTGCTTGAGTCAAGCACCGAATAAGCTCTCCAAAATAATATCTCTGGAGTGATTCCAAAGTCTCTAGAAACACTCCTATATCTCAAGTACCTGAATTTGTCTTTCAACAAACTCCAAGGAGAGATTCCAACTGGCGGTCCTTTTAAAAACTTGTTTGCTATATCAGTCGTTTCAAACCCTGGACTCTGTGGTGCATCCCAATTTCAAGTTCCACCATGCAAAAGAAAAACTAGTATTTCTATCTTGAAATTTGTTATTCCAGGGATCTTGTCAACGATACTTCTAGCGACGTTCATAATTTGGTTGTTGCTGGTACACAGAAAAATGAATGGGAAAGCTACTGTAGTTAATATCTTGATGCCTCAAGTATTATGGAGAAGAGTTTCATACCTGGAGCTGCTAAGAGCGACAAATGGATTCAATGAAAGTAGTTTACTTGGTACTGGGGGTTTTGGCTCAGTATATAAAGGAACATTTTCAGATGGGATAGAAGTTGCAGTAAAGGTTTTCAACTTGGAGTGGGAAGAGGCGTTTACAAGTTTTGAGGTTGAATGTGAAATGCTAAGTAATTTTCGTCACCGAAATCTCGTCAAAGTCATCGGCTGTTGCAGCCAAATTGATTTCAAAGGTCTTGTATTGAGCTACATGCCTAATGGAAGCCTTGAGAACTGGTTGCATTCTCAGAATTCTTGTTTAAACATAGTGCAGAGGTTGGATATAATGATAGATGTCGCTTCGGCATTGGAGTACCTTCATCATGGTTATGAAGTACCTATTGTGCATTGTGATTTGAAGCTAAGCAACATCTTACTAGATGATGATATGGTTGCACGTGTTGCTGATTTTGGTATTTCCAAACTCTTGGGCGGAGGAGATTCTATGACTCAAACCATGACCTTAGCCACAATTGGGTATATGGCTCCAGGTATTTGTTACTCTGTCAGTACTTTATCTTTCTATTATGTATGTTATCTTAATTAGGAAAGTGTATGTCTTGAAAGATCAATGTTATACAGAATATGGAATGGAAGGAATAGTGACTAGAAGAGGGGATGTGTATAGTTTTGGGATTGTGCTACTTGAAACATTCACAAGAAGGAAGCCGACCGATGAGATTTTCATTGGGGAATTGAGACTAAATCAATGGGTTGCAGATTCCCTAGTTTCCAATTCGACAGTTGAAGTACGTTGTGGATGCTACTTTACTTGGAAACGAGGGGGATCATGACTTTGTGAGCAAGAGAGAGTGCCTATCATCTATTATGGGATTAGCTGTTACTTGTTTAGCAGAGTCACCGGAACAGAGGATAAACATGCAAGAAACTGTAGCCATTCTTAAAAGAATCAAAATCAAGTTTTTAAAGGATGTTGCGGCAGCAGTTGTGGTGTTAAACCGTCGTCGTGCTTTGTAACCCTTTAATGCATGTGTCGACATATTTTGGCGTGCTATTTGATTCAGTATGTAATTGTATGATAGTGTAGTTTTGAGTTCTGCTCAGATAACCAAAGCACTACGATTCTCTCAAATTCTTCATGTTCTCAACATAGTCATCATGTGGTTATAACTAATCCTGCATGCTTTGAACCTTCTGAAGATTTTAAATGCACTAGTTTTGATTTCCTGGCTGACACATTGTCTCTTCGAAATCTGATATTTATTTTAAAGCTCTAAGATCCAGTGCTTTCCAGTTTTTATTGATTTTGATTGTCTTAATTTCTTTCTAATTGTCCATGTAAGTTTCCGTTTGCTTTGTCTTTGACACTCTGTTGGTGTCTGCAAAGAATGAACAATTAAAATAAAGCATTTGAGACGTCAATCTCTATAGTAGTGGTGGTCGGGGTTCGTTAGGGTGAATACCATACTCTATATATCCAGCTTGCTTTTGTAAAGGTTGACGGGGGCCTAGTGGTATCCCTCCACTGTTACTTCTTTTGATTTGATCCTCATTTCTCAGTCGCTTTGAGAGTAGCTAGAATCTCCTCCTATTTCAGCTGAGCACACTGAGCATAGGACATAACTTGTAGTTTATGTCCTAGTTTTGTTTTCTGGGGCAAGGTCTCTTTGTGTATAAAGTGATACCCTTTCAGTTATAGGAACCTTTTTAATAGGAAACAAAGTAAGCATGTCGTATAGTCAACTTGTATTGGAAGTTAGCAGGGAGGAGATCCATGAAGCAAACAGCTCTGCTTCACCTGAAAAACCAGGACCCAGACCTAAACCCAAGTCTAGACCTTTGCTCCAATGGAAAAGATGAACACTAAGAGTTTTGTTATCAGTTGCAGTGAACTATGAGTGGTCTATGTTTCAAATGGATGTGAAAATTGCTTTCTTACAAGGATAATTAGAAGAAGAAGTTTACATGCAGCTTCCTCCATGTCATATTCAAGAAGGTGTTCCTAACGAAGTGTGCAGGCTTCACAAGTCTATTTGTGGACTTAAACAGTCTCCACGAGCTTGGTATTCAAAACTTAGATCTGTGTTAGAGGCATCTGGCTTCGAAAGGAGCAATGCAGACTCATCCTTGATTATCTGGACAGGAGCTGCAGGAAAATTGTGTGTTCTTATCTATGTGGATGATCTCATCATTACTGGTGAGAATATAAATGAGATTAATCATCACAAACAGTCTTTACATCAGACCTTTGCCATCAAAGATTTTGGAAAGTTGAAAATATTTTCTTGGCATCGAAATGGCTACTTCGAGCAAAGTTTTGTTTTAAATCAGAGAAAGTATTTTCTTGATCTTCTCCAGGAAGCAGATATGGCAGATTGTAAACCTTGTGCTACTCCTTTAGACTGCAAACTTCAAGTGGATAATGCAGGAGAAACTCTCTCTCACAACCAAGAATACTAGAAGCTAGTTGGTAAGCTCATCTATCTCACCATCACTAGACATTATATTAGGACTGGGGGTTTTGGCTCAGTATATAAAGGAACACTTCCAGATGGGATAGAAGTTGCAGTAAAGGTTTTCAACTTGGAGTTGGAAGAGGCGTTTACAAGTTTTGAGGTTGAATGTGAAATGCTAAGTAATGTTCGTCACCAAAATCTCGTCAAAGTCATTAGTTGTTGCAGCCAAATTGATTTCAAAGGTCTTGTATTGAGTTACATGCCTAATGGGAGCCTTGAGAAGTGGTTGCATTCTCAGAATTCTTGTTTAAACATAGTGCAGAGGTTGGATATAATGATAGATGTCGCTTCGGCATTGGAGTACCTTCATCATGGCTATGAAGTACCTATTGTTCATTGTGATTTGAAGCCAAGCAACATCTTACTTGATGATGATATGGTTGCACGCACATGTTGCTGATTTTGGTATTGCCAAACTCTTGGGTGGAGGTGACTCTATGACACAAACCATGACCTTAGGCACAATCGGCTATATGGCTCCAGGTATTTGTTACTCTCTTTTTTTGGTCGGTATTTGTTACCTTATTAGTACTTCTATTCGGTATGTTATCTTGATTAGGAAAGTGTATATCTTGAAAGATCATTGTTAAATCTGCAGAGTATGGAATGGAAGGAATAGTGACAAAAAGAGGGGATGCGTATAGTTTTGGTATTGTGCTAATGGAAACGTTCACAAGAAAGAAGCCAACTGATGAGATCTTCATCGGAGAATTGGGACCAAATCAATGGGTTGCAAATTCCCTAGTTGCAGATGCAATAGTTGAAGTTGTGGATGCTACTTTACTCGGAATAGAGGAGAATCATGACTTTGCGAGTAAGAGGGAGTGCTTATCGTCCATTATGAGATTAGCTGTTTCTTGTTCAGCAGAGTCACCGGAACAGAGGATAAACATGCAAGAAGTTGTAGCCATGCTTAAAAGAATCGAGATCAAGTTTTTAAAGGATGCTAGGGTAGCAGTTGTGATGTTGAACCGTCGTCGTGCTTTGTAACCCTTTAATGCATGTGTCGACATATCTTGGCGTGCCATTGTATGATAGTGTGGTTCTGAGTTCTGACTCATGTGTGCTTGATAATTTATTTCATTGCTCTTGTATTAAAAAATAACTTCCACGTACGTAGCTGCTTCTTTTTGTAGTAGTTTATGTATTATTCTGATTTGAGGCTAGCTGCTTATACAAACACTGGATCATGTACCGGTCAATGTTACAAATACTTTGAAGTTTGAAATATATAAGCCCATTTCTTTTCCCTGTGATTGTATGAGCTGTTTTGTTGGTTCTTCACTTTCTGGAATCTAGGATCATTGAACTACTGCTGTATTTTTTCGATATTACTTCCTTAGCTGCAGGTTAGGGAAGGGATTGCGTAGTTGCAATCAAATTCTTTGAACAAATGGATCGACTTGCATGAAATAAGGACCCCAGCGCCCGTACTTACTGATGTCAAATTGCATTTCTTGAGAAAAGAAGAAGTCGATCTACCTAGTGTGAACCTTCTCTTTGAACGTGTTTTGAGTTTTCATTGCTGACGTAAAGAGAGAGGCCGACGGCTAACCTCTCTCATTTAGTAGTGGTGTGTGCATATAACTATACATTGAACTATCTCAAGCCAGTTCCTTGTATTTCCATTATTCAAACAATGAAGAGAGTCACTAGGTTCTTCCTGGCATACTTAATCTGTCGTGAGGCGGCTAGTTGCTTCAGTATGGCAGCACAAGCCAACCCCAACATTACCCCTATACTGTAGCTGGCTATTCACCCAAGTCAATGCTTGTTGTATCATATTATTTCATGTGTCCTAGCTAGTTAATCTCAATAATACGCTGATTAAAGATAAGGCAGACAACCAACTAACCTATCTTATTAGTAATAATGCATGCTGCGTCTGTCAGTGTGTGTGTATATAAGACTATCTCCATGCAGCTGCTTAATTTACTTGCAAGTTGCAGCTCCTCTTCTCAGTTTTAAATATAACAACTCGACACTTTGCATATCCATTGTTCACAGGTACAATGGAGAGAGTTACTTAGTTCTTCCTGGTATACTTTATCTGTTGTGAGGCTGCTAGCTGCTTAACTATGGCAGCGCAAACCAACCTTAACATCACCACAGAGGCACATATCGATCTGCTCTTCTTGCTCTCAAAGCCCGCATCAACAGTGACTCTCTAAACATGATCTTCACCAACTGGTCAACCACCACCCCCGTTTGCAATTGGGTTGGCGTCACTGGTGGTGCACGCCATCATCGAGTTACACAGTTGAACCTCTTTTACTTTGGTCTCGCAGGCACCATTGCTCCGGAGTTGGGCAACTTATCATTTCTTGTTGATCTGGACTTGAGAAATAACAGTTTCGACGATACCTTGCCTCAGGAATTGACTCGCCTAGGCCGGTCGAAGTTCATTAACTTGGGGTACAACAAGTTTATGGGAGTGCTTCCGCCATAGTTTGGGTCCTTATACAAACTTCATGAATTCAGCTTGCATGGTATTCAGTTTTCAGGTTCCATACTGTCTTCAACTTATCTGCAAAGGAAATCATTGAGCTGAGATACAACTAACTTTCAGGTATATACCTACAAAAAAAATTATCCGAAGCCGTAATTAACAGTTTTACCAGTTAAACATGTTAAGGTACGAGATACGTACACTTAGTTCTAATTAATATTATTGCAATTGAAATCTAACAACGATGAATGAGATACTCTTTTATGGTAACAATTTCATAAGTACGTTTATATATATATATAGCCTTCTTAGCTAAAGACCTCCGCATCAATCCTTACTGTGCGGATTTGATATTTTGACAAACTTTTCGATTGAATTTTTACATTTCCACCGTCTAGTCTTTAGGTACTTATGTATAGATCATCTCTGCAAATTTTCAGCCAATTTGATAACCATTAACATATCAAACTAGATTAAAACAAATGGACAGACTGCATTTTGTCAATACTGAATCGTTCATGTTTATGATAGGAAATCGCACTTTTAAATGCCTTAACGAATATCAAATTGGCTGAAATTTTGCAGACATGATCTATACATGAGTACCTTAAGACTAGATGGTAGAGATTTTAAAAATTCAATCGAAAAGTTTGTCAAAATATCAAATTCGCACCGTAAAGATTGGTGCGGAAATCTTTAACCAAGAAGGCATATATATATATATATATATATATATATATATATATATATCTCTCTCTCTCTCTCTCTCTCTGATTAATAATTTTAAACAGGCAGAATTCCGAGAAAAATTGGGAAACTCACAATATTGAAGGAGATCTACTTTGCTGGAAATAATTTTGAAGGTATAACTCCCATCATTTTGCTGATTTAAATGGATTAGTCATCCTGCATCCCCCATATTTGAATTTCTTTTATATCATATTTTACCATATATCTTGTATCAACTGGAATGTGTGTTCATTTTCCAGAAATTCCACATGAAATTGGCACTTTAAATCAGCTGGAAAAGTTTTTTTTTGCAAGCAAATGCCTTATAAGGAACACTTACTATGACAATCTTCAACATGTCTTCTTTGACAAGCGTATTTTTCTTTGGAAACAGCTTAAATGGTACAATTTCAGATGATATATGCCAACATCACCCAAATATTCAAATACTGAGTCTCGGTGATAATCAGTTTGATAGTCCACTTCCATCTAATCTATCACAATGCAAAAAACATAAACAATTAAACTTGGCGTTTAATAGGTTTAGTGGAAGCGTAACCAACGCTCTTGTGAACATGTCCTCATTGGCTGTTTTCAGTGTTTATTAGGAAACAAGTTGAGTGGTAGAATTTCAGACAACATATGTGATCATCTTCCTAATATTCAAAGGTTCAGTTTGTTGGGCAAAAATGTAAATGTCACTAATCTCACTCATATTCATTAATCGAATAGAATTTTAACTATTTCGGATTTGAGCCATTTAAGACAGAATGTGTCTTTTAATTACAATCCATTGTTACAAGGAAAACCTGTTGATTCCATTTATAAAAAAATCAATGTGAATTTGTTTGCTTTTGCAGCTGCGATCGGAATTTATGTTGGGTTGCCTACCCTGGAATGGATAAAGTCACTCGTAGTTCAAGAGTTCCAATGAGTGAATGACTCAATGGAGGGTTTTGATTTTGGAATGTGAGTACTGTTTGAATGAATTTGGTGTAAGTGAACCAGATATTCGATTTTGTGTTTAGGACGCAGTTGCATCTAGATAAATTTGATTCTAAATTGCCTACATACCTTTTGCGGGATCAAACCACATGTAGTTCCAGGCATTTGTGATTTAAATAGATGATCTATTTATTTAGAATTTGTGTTTGAGGTATTTGTGAGGGTTTAAGGCCCTCTAGTTTTCTTTTGAGCATTTTTGGAATGATTTGCCTTTTCTGGTGCTTAAGTGAATTTGACTATAGAGGCAAGGATTCAAATTGGTTGAATTTATCTAGCGGAGTTAGAGATTCGATTCGAGATATGTGGTTGCATCTAGTGGGTTGCTAGATTGCCTACGTACCCCTTTTGAGGGATCAAACTGACCGTAGTTCATACTTTTAGGTATTTGGATTTTTTTGGTTTTGCACTAAAGGTAGATTTTTGTATCATTATATTTGGGTCTCTAGCCATTTTGTTGGGAAACCAGACTTCACATATTTGGACACCCATGTCTTCACACTGCTTCTCGACTTGCGTCCAAACCCGAAAAATATAACTGGGCTATGCTTACAGAGTTTGTCAGCGGCATAGCCTTTATGGAGTCCAGAACTCATAGAACCCATGAAGCCTAGAACTTATAGAGGCCACGCTTCCAATTTTGCCATTTTTTAGTTCTGCTTCAGTTTCCCGATATCATGTCGATAGAGAGGACAAGCTTGGACATTGATTACTTGAAGCTAGGCTCTGAAATGGACCTCCGTGATAGAGTAGCTCGACTTGGAATTGGAATCGCAAGCTGTTTCCTAAAAAGATTGGGACTCCTGCATATATATTTGGTGAGGATTCCTCCTCTTTTCCTTTCTTCTTTCTTTGATTGTTGAATTTTAAATTTGGAATCTACTGAGCTTTGTTGGCACTGGGCTCTTGTGGGTATTTTATTTGAGGTGAACTCGTGGAGATTTCTTGAAGAGGCTCATACTTGAGGGGTTGCTGCAGAAGCATATTGGAGAGCTTTAAGTGGACTTGTGGAGATTTCGTGAAGAGGCTCGTGCTCGAGAGATTATTGCAGCAACATATTTGGTGAGCTTCAGGTGGACTCGTGGAGATTTCGTGAAGAGGCTCGTACTTGACGGGTTGTTACAATAGCATATTTGTGAGCTTCATAACTTGGCTTTTGTTCTCCTCTTCCTACTGCCTGGACTATTTCTCTCCACTGTTTTTTTTTTTGTTTTCATTGACCATCATGCTTCAATATTTAATTAAGATAGAAACGGTGCACACACTGCCATCATGATTATAGAAAACCTGTAATATTAGGCATGCTGCACAGCAGCAAGAGAACTAACAAATGTATATACTTATATCTGTAACTGAGTTTTAGTGAACTTAAGATACTGAATTTCATTGAACTACACATATATATATTATTAATACTATTGAATTAAGTCTGTGTAGTTGTGTTTGTTTAGAATTTAAAATTCAAATGATACATGATATTAGGAAAATGATAAGATTAAGACAAAGAGATTAAGGCAGTTTCTTGATGGAAGGAACTGTCATGTAACTTCTCTGATGCAGTTAGAGAAAATATCTCTATAAATATCCTTCTGATTTCTGCTAGAGCACTTACATTTTTCTCATTTATTTTGTCCCATTAACAAAAGAGATATGAAGGAGTGAATCTAGGAGAAGATTGAATGGAATCAAACATTGGACAACCATTTATACATTTGATCTAAATATCTGTCATAATTATATATATTTATAGTTATTGTTTTATATCGAATATAGCAATTGGTATAAGAGCAAGTATGCTCATATATTAGATTGGTGTATTGGTTGTTTTTCCTTGCTGATTTTCTTGGGACCATGATAAGCATATTGTAGTTATTTTTTTCTTATTTTCTCATGCCATGCTTCTTATCAACAATTGATATTATCTGATATATTGTGTAATATATTCAAATTTATGCAATACATCAAATCTGATACGAATTACCATGATTGCATAATGCTGCCATAGTAGCTTTGCATGAATGATGTATGTATTAGTTTAAGATATTTCTTTCTTTTGATACATTCAGTATCTTATGTATCTTTCAATGCTAACATATTAGCCGAAATATATGTAATGTTAAAGTACTTTAAAAAGAACCTATATGTTAACATGAAGTTTTGGAATAAAGTTTGATTTCCATAGTGATTAAATTTTTGAACCAAAATTTTTGTCGAAAGTTGTATATCATATAAAGTATTGCTATAAGTATAATCCTAAATTTATCAGATCAAGATACTGATATCTAGAGGATCTTTATGCAAATTTTATCATATTATATGACATAGATTTAAAGTTGTTTCTATATGAACCAACTTTTGGGACATGTATCTATATATTTTCTGGTATTTGGTTGAACTACAAAACTGTATTAATATATAGTTGTGCAAATAAAGTTTAATGATTGATTGACTCAAGTTTAAAACTCCATTTCAGCCATGCATTTTCCCATGAACATCAGTCAAATTGAACTCCTCAATGGATTCAATTATCAGAAGTGGAAAGATGACATTGTGCTTAATTTGGCAATGCTGGACATTGATCAAGTTATGAAGCAAGATCCACCCACTGAACCGGCTGCAAATGCATCCAAGGAGCAGAAAGAAAACTATATGCAGTGGGTGAAGCATAACAAGATGGCTTTGATCTGAATTAAAAAGAGTATCAATGATGCTGTCAAAATGGGAATACCTGATTCCCAGTTTGCCAAAGTCTACTACAACTCGATTGCGAAGACGTACAAAATATCTGATAAGGCAGAGATGGGAATGCTCATCAGCAAGTTGACTGGACTGAAATACATTGGAGGAAGCATCAGAGAGTATATCATGAATGGTGTTGAGATCACTGAGAAACTGAAGGGAATGAAGATGTATATTAAAGAAACATTCTTGGTGTTCTTGTTGCTGAATTCATAACCTTATGAGTATAGCCATCTGAAGAGTCTTTACAACACAGAAAAAAAGCTGGAGTGTCAATGAACTATTTTCCATTTGTGTGCAAGAAGAGGAAGACAAGGCTAAAAGAGGCAAAGCAGTAGCTGTGAATTACATCTCTAAACCAAAGAACAAGGATACCAGAAGGCAATTTGGTAAGAGGAATTTTGGCAATAAGGATGGTGCTTCAGGTTCTAGTATGAAACATAACAAGTATAAGGAGAACCCACACAAACCAAATGGTCCACAGTGTGTTTCTTTTGCAAGAAACCTGGACATTTGAAGAAGGATTGTGAGGGTTTCAAGATTTGGTTGAACCAGAAAGGTAATTTTCTGTTAAAAACTGTTTTTTCATTAGGATCTCATGCATATAATGATAAAAATTCATGGTGGTTTGATACTGGTTCTCCCATTTATGTTGTTAATTCTATGCATGGATTATTCAGTCAAACAATCCCAAGAAAGAATGAAACAAAAGTCTATACTGCTAATGGACAAAGGGTTGCAGTTCAAGCTGTAGGATCTATGAAATTATTATTTAGGAATAAGTTTGTGTTATTATTAGATAATGTGTATTGTATTTCCTCAATAAAGAGAAACCTAATTTCTGGTTCTCAATATGTATTGAATGAGAAAAATACTTGTGTCCATACTAGTATGAATGTGTGCGTCCATATTCTCTCTAATTTGCATATCTTGGGCAATATTATCAACGATTTTAACCGTTCAAAAGTTGAATTAATCAATAAAGATCATCTCTGTAAAAATTTGGAATAAACCAAAATCGTTTGCTCATTCAATTGTATTTGATTGCATCAAACAAATGAACAGTTCTAGTGAAAGTTGAGAGTCTCATAATCAGTCATCCGTTTGTTTGATACAATCGAATGAGCAAACGATTTTGGTTTATTCCGAATTTTTACAAAGATGATCTTTATTGATTAATTCAACTTTTCAATGGTTAAAATCGTTGGTAACATCGCCCAAGATATGCAAATTAGAGAGAGTATGGACATATACGTATATACTAGTATGGACACAAGTATTTTTCATTGAATGATGGTTATGATTTCTCTAGTAATAATAAGTCTATGTGTTATTATTATAGTTCTTCTTGTTTTGGTGATGCTAATCTACTTGATGGTTATTGGCATATCAATTGTGTAAATGTTGTTGATAAAACTGATGATATTTTCAATGTTTCAGGCTCAGTTGGTGTCAAAAGAAAATTTCAGCATGAAAATTCCTCTTTTCTATGGCATAAGAGATTAGGACATGCATCAAGACAAAGATTACAAGGTTTAGTGAAATAAAATATTTTACCTGCATTAAATTATGATGATTTTCACTCATGCATAGATTATTTGAAGGACAAAATGACTAATCAAAGGAAATTCAATTCTAAGAGGTTTACTGTATTGCAAGAATTGATACACACAAATGTATGTGGCCCTTTTATTGTGAAAACAATATGTGGAATATTTTGTGACATTTATAGAAGATTTTACAATATACTGTTATATTTATTTGATTTCTGAAAAATCACAAATGTTCTATGTTTTCAAAGTTTTTAAAAATGAAGTGGAAAGACAAACAGAAAAGTTCATTAAGGTTGTGAGACCAGATCGTGGTGGTTAGTAGTACGGAAAATACTTAGAGAAAGGGCAACATAAAGGTCCATTTGCCAAATATTTGGAGAAATGTGGCATTGTTGCTCAATACACTACACCATATACACCAGAGCAAAATGGTGTGTGTGAGATGAGGAATAGAACTCACATGACTATGGTGAGAAGCATGTTTTGTAGGTCAAATTTGCCAAGATTCTTATGGGGAGAAGCTATAAAAAGTGCAAACTACATATGCAACAGAATTCCAAGTACTGCAGTGATTAATACTCCTTTTGAAAATTGGTATGGTTATAAGCCAAGTCTGAATCATCTACATGTTTGGGGGTGTCCAGCAGAAACAAGAGTTTATAATGGTGAAAAATATGATAAATTGGAGTCGAGGACAATTAGTGCTTATTTTGTTGGCTATTCAGAAAAATCAAAGGGTTACAAGTTCTACTGCAGATCAAGATATAACAAACTATTTAAAACTCATCGAGCAACATTTCTTGATGAAGTTTTTTTATCAGATAGATGATTTTATGAGCACCAATAGAGTAGAAGAGCACTATTTTAACATGGAAGAGTGGTTTGTTTATCCAGACACTATGAATCCCAGTACTGCTACTGAGATTGTAAATGATGATGTAGTTGTTGAAAATCAAATGCAAACAGCAGTAATTGAAGCACCAGTTGGTCAAGAAGTTCAAGAAGTATTAGTTGAACAACCATTGGAAGAACCTATTCAACAAGAAGCAGTAGTTGTAGATGATCCACATATTTTGAGAAGAACACGAAGAGAGAGAAATCTGCAATGCCTAATGATTATCACTTGTTCAATACAACTGTTGAATTTGATTTGGGAGAAGAAACTGATCCAACTACACTAAAAGAAGCTATGCAATCTGAGAAAAGTCACAAATGGAAACTAGCAATGGAAGATGAACTTTTGAGCATGTCTCAGAATGGTGTTTGGACACTAGTAGATAAAATAGAAGCTGCATTAAAGTCAATTGGGTGTAAATGGGTCTACAAAACTAAGAGAGATGCAGAAGGCAAAGTAGAAAGATACAAAGCAAAATTTGTGGCAAAAGGTTATAATTAGAAGGAGGGCATAGAATATAATGAGACATTTTCTCCAGTGTCAACCAAAGATGCATTTAGAGTGATGATGGCTTTAGTTTCTCATTTTAATTTGGAGTTGCACCAAATGGTTGTAAAGACAGCATTCTTAAATGAGAATTTGCAAGAAGATATCAATATGCTACAACCTGATGGATTTATAGGAGATGTGAATAAAGTTTGTAAGTTGAAAAAGTCAATTTATGGATTAAAGCAAGTATCTAGGCAATGATATTTGAAGTTTGATGCAGTAATTACTAGTTTTGGTTTTGAAGAAAACAAGCTAGACGAGTGTGTGTACAGCAAGATCAGTGGGAGTCATTTCATATTTCTGGTTTTATATGTGGATGACATCTTACTAGCAAGCAGTGATATTGGTTTATTGAAAGCTACCAAGATTTTTTGAAGAAACTTTTTTATATGAATGATATGGGGAAGCACCCTATATACTTGGTATTGAGATAAGTAGAAACAGACAGAGAAACATGTTGGGATTGTCACAAAAGAATTACATTGATAAAGTGTTGAAGAGATTTGAAATGGAAACATGTAGGTCTGGCAATGCACCTATTTATAAGGGTGACAAAATGCATAAAGGTCAGTGTCCCAGAAACAATCTGGAAAGAAAGAATATGGAGAATGTGCCTTATGCAGGGCAGGTAGGCAGTCTCATGTATGTATAAGTGTGCACAAGACCAGTCATAAGTTTTGCAGTAAGCATGCTTTCCAGGTATCAATCTAATGCTGGACAAGAGCACTAGGTTGCAGGCAAGAAAGTTCTGAGGTATTTTATGGGAACAAAAGATTATATGCTGATGTACATAGGGGTTGAAGATTGTGAATTAAAGGTGGAATGTTACACTGATGCATCATACAAGCAAGATCCAGATGATTTAAAATCTACTTCTGGATACATTTTTATGCTTGCAGGAGGTGCAATCTCATGGAAAACAAGTAAGCAAAGTTTAACTGCTACTTCAACGTTTCAAGCATAATATGTAGCTATTTTTGAAGCTACATGTCATGCTATATGGTTAAGGAATTTTATTTCTAGAATGAAGGTGGTTGATTCAATTAAGAAGCCTTTGGTGATTTATTGTGATAATGCAGCAGTTGTTTTCTTTTCAAAGAACAATAAGAGGACATCTGCTTCAAGGAATATATATTTGAAGTATTTTTCTGTTAGGGAAAGTATAAGAGACAATGAAATTGAAGTGGTGAAAACTGGTACAAGGGGGCAGTTGGCAGATCTTTTGACAAAAGCATTACCTGTTGAAGATCATGTGAAAAATATGGGAGTTTTAGATAGTCTTGATGATTAGCTATGAAGTTTATTGTAAAATATTATAATTAAGTACGATATATGAATATCTGCAATAGTTGATTTTTTCAGCATTCATTAAGTATTGCATATATGTATACTGGAATGATCTTATTTTCATTCATGACGAGTTACTGCATAATTTCATATAAGTATATATACTTTCAGACTTTACTAATACAATGTCAGTAAGATATGCGTAACTTTTTAGCCATCTGAATCAATATGTTTCAATTCGATTATTTATGAGAAATATATCTTGTATTAGTGGTAATCTATGAGTTTTGGTTAGTCATACTGTGATTATAAGGGACTGGTAATTTTTAACTTTATCAGAATCTCTTATAGTTCATTATGGTTAAATCAGATTGGCAAGAATTTGAAAAAAAAAAAAAAAACTTATAGACTGAGTTCATATGCGCAACTCAAGAAAATTCTGTTATAGATATACACTATATATAATACTAGTTCAGTGGAAAATTGTAATATTAGGCATGCTGCACAGCAGTAGGAGAATTAGCATTATATATACTTGTATTTGTAACTGAGTTTTAGTGAACTTAGGATACTGAATTTCATTGAACTACACATACATATATATTATTGATGCTATCGAATTAATTCTGTGTAGTTGTGTTTGTTTAGAATTTGAAATTCAAATGATATAGGATATTAGGAAAAGGATAAGATTAAGACAAAGAGATTAAGGTAGCTCCTTGATGGAAGAAACTGTCATGTAACTTCTCTGATGCAGTTAGAGAAAATAACTCTATAAATATCCTTCTGATCTCTGCTAGAGCACTTACATTTTTCTCATTCATTTTGTCACATTAACAAAAGAGATATCAAGGAGTGAATCTAGGAGAAGATTGAATGGAATCAAACACTGGACAACCAAGTCAGTATTTTAGTTTATACATTCGATTTAAATATCTGTCATAATTATATATATTTATAGTTATTGTTTTATATTGAATATAACAAAACCCTCTTCAAGCCGAAGCAATAGCAACTTGAGTTTGTCCAGATTCTTTTCTTTTTGAAGTTCCAGGAATTTTGTTTCAAGGTGAGACCCATGTTTATATTTTTAAACTTCTTCCACCGATTTGATTATTAATGTCGGCATGAAGTTTAGGTTTAGGCTTATTTGGCCGTGGTGGTTTACAACAGAACGAGGATAATTCTGGGATTGCAGATTTGGTGAAGCCTTGAGCAGTGATAGCTTCAGAGCTTCGACTTCATAACCAGAGATGATGTTCCAACTTGATTGTAGTAACCCAGATTACAATTTTAATTTCTTGTAAATATCTCGAAATTAAATAAAGAGCAAACTTTTATTTAGTCTATGTATTTCTAGTCGTTCATCTATTCAGTTCTTGAATCTTCAATTTCATCTAAATAGTCCTTAAATTTTCAACTTTTAATCTGAAAAGTTCATTTCGTCAATTTCTCCGTTAATTACCAAAATACTCTTGTACCAATTTTCCTTTTTTATTTTCTTCAATATTTTCTTTCTTTATTGTTTTCATTTTAATTTAAGGATAAGTGAATGTCTTTACTTGCCAAAGTCTATTTCTATCTATTTCTTTATGTGTACATCGGATTAATTTAAGTTCAAATAAAAATGATAAATTTATTTTAAATAATTAAAGAAAATCAAACGGAATATTTATCTATGAGTATTTTGGTCATTTTACAATTTTTTGAAGGGTCTCACTACCAGATCCGAGCGAATAGCCGACGAAAAAAATTTCGTCAGCTATGCCAATTTTTCGTCGGCTATTCCTTCTGCCGACGAAATTGTCGTCGGCTATAAGTCGTCGGGAAAACGCCGTCGGTAATACCAATGGCCGATGAAAATAAAGAAATCGTCGGCTATAGTCGAGTATGGCCGACGATGTTACCGACGAAAATTTATTTCGTCGACCAAACGTGGGCAAAATATCCGACGAAATTCGTCGGGTATTTGCGAGTATGGCCGACGATATCGTAACCTTTAGCCGACGAAATTCGTCGGCTATTTGTTCTGAAATATAGCCGACGATTTCATCTATTTTTTCGGTTATTTCGTCGAAATATATTAATATTTTAATAGGCATTAATTAGTTATAGCCGACGAAATAATGTCATTTTCGTCGGCTATAAGTTTTATAGCCGACGAAAATTGGTAAAAATCGTCGGCTATAGTACTTATAGCCGACGAAATAATGCCAAAATCGTCGGCTATTCTTACATTTGGGGAAAAAAATTAAATTATTTTCTAAATTACCATTCCAAGCAACCTGCAAATCACAAAAACAGTCCATGCATTTGCACCAACAAGAAACACGTCTAAATGACTTATTATTTAATTCGTTCCAATATACATAAACTATAACCCTAATCATCACCTAAACCACTAAAGTCCACCACGTCATCCCCAGCATCCTGCTCTCCATCATGCTCGTCATCCTGCTGACCGAACTCGGGAGGTTGAGGCATTGGAGGTTCAAATAACGGCTGAAACGGGGGCGGGGGTTCAAGGTTTTGTTTTTGTGCGGCGAACATATCATACCACCAGTTTTGTTGGCCGGCGTAGTTGTGTCGCCGAATTCTCTCGCATTCAGCATGCCAACTGGACAGATCTAAATAATACTGCTGTGTTCTGCGGTGTTGCTCCTGTGATCTGAGTTGTTCCTCCTGTGATCTCTGGAAGTCGGCCGCCAACCTTGCATTTTCTTCTGCCAATCTCCGTACTTCCCCCCTCACCTGTTGGCTCTCCCCGCCTCCCTTCTTTTGACCTCCCTTAGTGGTCTTCAGGAGCCATAGTCCAGAACTTCCCAAACCCCGGCAGTAGTAGTTGTTTGAGCGGTTTGGGAAGGCTACGTCGAACATCCTCGCTGCCGTTTGGACATTGGACCGGTCGACCTGGCGCAGGGCTTCTTCCAGATCTGCCTCTGAAATGTTCGGTTGTGTCTCCCGAACTACTTGCTGGAACACCTCTTCTTCGGCCCGGTTCACCCTCTCCTAATTAGACGGGAAAAAAAAATTAATATTCTAACAAATATATAATTAAGTAAAATTAATAATTAAAATTTTAAAATCGTAATGAACGACTTACGAGCTGTTCTGTCGCTTGTGGATAAGCGATCTTGAACGTCTCCACGTACGGGTTGCTATCAGGATGATCTCTAAGCGCCTCCTCCTGATATTGTGCAAACGGCCTAGAACCACCATGATGGGGGGTTGTGTTACGGCGGCGGTTCTCAGAGTTTATCCGAGAACGTTGCTTCAAACAAATAATAAAATATTAGAAAAATGCATCAAAAAATATTAGTGTAATAATTATAAAATAATTAAACTAATAATTAAAATTTTAACAAAATAAACATTTGTAGTGAAGTTTAGTATTTACCTGCATAACTGGGTTGTTGAAGTCTACTGTCTTCAACCAACGCCACTCGTACTCCCTGAACATGAACTCTCTGGGAGTACCCATACGACCACGGTTGTCGTATTCGTTATAGTGGGAACGGAGTTCGTTCTTCCACTCTTTGAACCTACGAAAAAAAAAAAAGTGCATTAGAAATATTATTAATATCATAAAATATTTCAAATTATAAGATGAGGAATTCCCAACGTACCTCAAGTTCTGCACGGAGTCCGCCCAATCCCGCTTGTGTTCGGCAATCTCGAAGAATGTCTGAAAGATAATATTTTATTAGTTTTACAATTGTAATAATACCGAAAATTATTAAATATTACGATAAATAAATTAAATTTTTTAAATTACTCACCGACGCGGCGTTGTTCACCTCCCTCTTTATCTCTTCGGGCACATCAGCCCACCGGGTCCACAACATAGGGACTCTGTCCCTAATCAGTGCCCCCACGCAACCCGAGTAGTCGCATTTTTTTTTCCCCTGAACCTCCTGATTAGGAGGTTCGTTGATCTGGATCCTCCCCCTCAGATCAACAGTTCTCCTGAGCGTGTCAAAACATATGACACCTCTCGTATTCCTTGTTGAACTGCTCGCGGCTGTCCCTATCACATAAACGACGATTGGTTAATAAAATTAAATATTAGTGCGTTAATAAAATCGAATGTTACCTGAACTCGATGACCCGTCTGTCGACTTTCCTTTTCTCCTCGCTGAAATCAGGAGGTCAGGGTTCTCAAATGGCTGCTGCTGGTATGCCTCCGCAACACTCACGTACTGAGGCATATCAGGCCATATGGGCACACCACGATAGTCGACCTCCGATATCGCAGGAATGTTGTACGGGAGGTAGAGCTGATTTGGGAGAGTAGGACCCTCAGTCGAGTCAGCAGCAGACGTCGTCGGACTCGTCATCGGCTCCCGATGAACCTCAGGCATACGAACCTGAGGAACGTCTGCAGCTATCTCGTCCTGAAATAGCTGCCGACTGAACCTCGGAGCATCTGGCCCGACAGGCGGAAGTGAACTGCTCGACGGCCGCCCCGCCTGGAGAAGGGTCTGGTGCCGAGAACTCACACTCCTCCGCGGCTGGGATGAATCCACAGTCCTCCGCGGCTGGGATGAATCTACACTCCTCCGCGGCTGGCTGGTGGTCCTCTCAGGCTGGCTATGGGTCCTGTCGAAGTCTGCCGAACCGGCGGAATTTGCAGAACCCCTAGATCTGGAACGACGGCCCCTGAACAACTGTCTGAATACATCGGCCATCTGCAGCTTGAGGCATTAATACATTAATTAATATTAAATTATATTACATTTTATAACAAATTCTAATTAATATAATAACCAATAATACTAACATATTTCAAAACATACTAACAAATTTATATATAACAGTTTAACTAATTTTAAATAATACTAACCATTATCCTAAATATAACTATTTTTATACAAATATAACTATATCGCAATATTAACATATATATATATAATTAGACTACCAATTTATATATATAATTAATTTAACAATTTATATAACAATTTATATAATTAAAATTAAATATATAACAATTAAATTTATTAACAAATATATAACAAATATATAACAATTTATATAATTAAAATAAAATATATAACAATTTGTTAAAATTAAATTTATTAACAAATATATAACAATTTATATAACTAAAATTAAATATATAACAATTTATAAAATTAAATTAAATTGAAAAAAAAAAATAACCGGATCGAAGGAGGAGGAGGAGGAGGAGCCGAATGGAGGATCGGAGGAGGAGGAGGAGCAGCGCGGCGGCGGCGGAATCTGAAAGGCGAGTGGCGTTCGGCAGCAGCTGCGGAGGAGGAGGAGGAAATGAGCAAAACGGAGGCTAGGGTTTCACAGTTCCGGACTTATACCCGAAAGAATAGCCAACGATTAAAAAAGATTTTGTCGGCTATTCTTTACTATAGCCGACGAATTCTTTAATATCGTCGGCTATACTTTGAATGTCGTCGGCTATTCTTTGAATGTCGTCGGCTATACTTTAGGCGCTCAGCAGCCGTCCGATTTCCCACATCCAACGGCGGACAATGAAAAGGCGCGGATCGCAAGAGTTTAGTCGACGAATTCAAATATTTCGTCGGTTATGCTTTGGACAATCAACAGCCGTTGGATCTGAGCCATCCAACGGTGGACAATAAGCGGATCGCAAGAGTTTAGCCGACGACATATAATTTTCGTCGGCTATACTTTTGGTCAAACGACGAAGTCAAACCTCTAAACGCTTTAAAACGGAAATTAGTCTAGTTAGACGACGGTTTCTGGCCTGACCTTCAACAGATAACAGTTTAAAATGGATGAGACGCAACTAATCGTATAAAAATTTTTCTCAAAATATTTTCCGAACGTCAGGCTACCCATAGGAAAACGGAGGTAAAAAACAGTTAACCGCAACATTCGGCACACAGATTTTGTCGGAATCTTGTCATTTTTCAACCGTAGACGTATTTCATTATTTCGGTCATATCTTATTTGACGACATATTTGCATTTGAAGAGTGTACGTATAGTAACTATTTGAAACTATACATTCACTTAAACACTTGGTAAACAAGTTAAGGAACATTAGTGCATAGGTTCCGATTTTGAATCTAAAAGTTTGGAAAATCTATTCCAACCGTCAGATATCACCGTTAAGATTAAATACATGTATGAAAAAAAATCCAACTACATCTGACAACGTTAAAGCCTCGATCGGGACGGTCAACCGGGTGAGTCAACCCTTTAAACGCATAGAAATGGTAATTGGCCTGTCTAAATGACGTTTTTTTGCCTGACCTTCAACAGATAATAGTTTCAAATGGATGAGACGCAACTAATCGTATAAAAATTTTCCTCAAAATATTTACCGAACGTCAGGCTACCTATAGGAAAACGGAAGTAAAAAACAGTTAACCGCAACATTCGGCACACAGATTTTGTCGGAATCTTATCATTTTTCAACCGTAGACGTATTTCATTATTTCGGTCATATTTTATTTGACGACATATTTACATTTGAAGAGTGTACGTATAGTAACTATTTGAAACTATACATTCACTTAAACACTTGGTAAACAAGTTAAGGAACATTAGTGCATATGTTCCGATTTTGAATCTAAAAGTTTAAAAAATCTATTCCAACTGTCAGATATCACCGTTAAGATAAATACATGTATGAAAAAAAATCCAACTACATCTGACAACGTTAAAGGCTCGATCGGGACGGTTAACCGGGTGAGTCAACCCTTTAAACGCTTAGAAATGGTAATTGGCCTGTCTAAATGACGTTTTTTTGCCTGACCTTCAACAGATAATAGTTTCTAATGGATGAGACGCAACTAATCGTATAAAAATTTTCCTCAAAATATTTACCGAACGTCAGGCTACCCATAGGAAAACGGAAGTAAAAAACAGTTAACCGCAACATTCGGCACACAGATTTTGTCGGAATCTTGTCATTTTTTAACCGTAGACGTATTTCATTATTTCGGTCATATCTTATTTGACGACATATTTGCATTTGAAGAGTGTACGTATAGTAACTATTTGAAACTATACATTCACTTAAACACTTGGTAAACAAGTTAAGGAACATTAGTGCATAGGTTCCGATTTTGAATCTAAAAGTTTGGAAAATCTATTCCAACCGTCAGATATCACCGTTAAGATTAAATACATGTATGAAAAAAAATCCAACTACATCTGACAACGTTAAAGCCTCGATCGGGACGGTCAACCGGGTGAGTCAACCCTTTAAACGCATAGAAATGGTAATTGGCCTGTCTAAATGACGTTTTTTTGCCTGACCTTCAACAGATAATAGTTTCAAATGGATGAGACGCAACTAATCGTATAAAAATTTTCCTCAAAATATTTACCGAACGTCAGGCTACCTATAGGAAAACGGAAGTAAAAAACAGTTAACCGCAACATTCGGCACACAGATTTTGTCGGAATCTTATCATTTTTCAACCGTAGACGTATTTCATTATTTCGGTCATATTTTATTTGACGACATATTTACATTTGAAGAGTGTACGTATAGTAACTATTTGAAACTATACATTCACTTAAACACTTGGTAAACAAGTTAAGGAACATTAGTGCATATGTTCCGATTTTGAATCTAAAAGTTTAAAAAATCTATTCCAACTGTCAGATATCACCGTTAAGATAAATACATGTATGAAAAAAAATCCAACTACATCTGACAACGTTAAAGGCTCGATCGGGACGGTTAACCGGGTGAGTCAACCCTTTAAACGCTTAGAAATGGTAATTGGCCTGTCTAAATGACGTTTTTTTGCCTGACCTTCAACAGATAATAGTTTCTAATGGATGAGACGCAACTAATCGTAGAAAATTTTCCTCAAAATATTTACCGAACGTTAGGCTACCCATAGGAAAACGGAAGTAAAAAACAGTTAACCGCAACATTCGGCACACAGATTTTGTCGGAATCTTGTCATTTTTCAACCGTAGACGTATTTCATTATTTCGGTCATATCTTATTTGACGACATATTTGCATTTGAAGAGTGTACGTATAGTAACTATTTGAAACTATACATTCACTTAAACACTTGGTAAACAAGTTAAGGAACATTAGTGCATATGTTCCGATTTTGAATATAAAAGTTTGGAAAATCTATTCCAACCGTCAGATATCACCATTAAGATTAAATACATGTATGAAAAAAAATCCAACTACATCTGACAACGTTAAAGACTCGATCGGGACGGTCAACCGGGTGAGTCAACCCTTTAAACGCTTAGAAATGGTAATTAGCCTGTCTAAATGACGTTTTTTTGTCTGACCTTCAACAGATAATAGTTTCAAATGGATGAGACGCAACTAATCGTATAAAAATTTTTCTCAAAATATTTACCGAACGTCAGGCTACCCATAGGAAAACGGAAGTAAAAAACAGTTAACCGCAACATTCGGCACACAGATTTTGTCGGAATCTTATCATTTTTCAACCGTAGACGTATTTCATTATTTCGGTCATATTTTATTTGACGACATATTTGCATTTGAAGAGCGTACGTATAGTAACTATTTGAAATTATACATTCACTTAAACACTTTGTAAACAAGTTAAGGAACATTAGTGCATATGTTCCGATTTTGAATCTAAAAGTTTAGAAAATCTATTCCAACCATCAGATATCACCGTTAAGATTAAATACATGTATGAAAAAAAATCCAACTACATCTGACAACGTTAAAGGCTCGATCAGGACGGTCAACCGGGTGACTCAACCCTTTAAACGCTTAGAAATTGTAATTGGCCTGTCTAAATGACGTTTTTTTGCCTGACCTTCAACAGATAATAGTTTCAAATCGATGAGACGCAACTAATCGTATAAAAATTTTCCTCAAAATATTTACCGAACGTCAGGCTACCCATAGGAAAACGGAAGTAAAAAACAGTTAACCGCAACATTCGGCACACAGATTTTGTCGGAATCGTGTCATTTTTCAACCGTAGACGTATTTCATTATTTCGGTCATATCTTATTTCATGACACATTTGCATTTGAAGAGTGTACGTATAGTAACTATTTGAAACTATACATTCACTTAAACACTTAGTAAAAAAGTTAAGGAACATTATTGCATATGTTCCGATTTTGAATCTAAAAGTTTGGAAAATCTATTCCAACCGTCAGATATCACCGTTAAGATTAAATACATGTATGAAAAAAAATCCAACTACATCTGACAACGTTAAAGCCTCGATCGGGACGGTCAACCGGGTGAGTCAACCCTTTAAACGCATAGAAATGGAAATTGGCCTGTATAAATGACGGTTTTTTGCCTGACCTTCAAAAGATAATAGTTTCAAATAGATGAGGTGCAACTAATCGTATAAAAATTTTCCTCAAAATATTTACCGACCGTCAGGCTACCCATAGGAAAACGGAAGTAAAAAACAGTTAACCGCAACATTCGGCACACAGATTTTGTCGGAATCGTGTCATTTTTCAACCGTAGACGTATTTCATTATTTCGGTCATATCTTATTTCACGAAACATTTGTATTTGAAGAGTGTACCTATAGTAACTATTTGAAACTATACATTCACTTAAATACTTAGTAAACAAGTTAAAGAACATTAGTGCATATGTTCCGATTTTGAATCTAAAAGTTTGGAAAATATATTCCAATCGTCAGATAACACCGTTAAGATTAAATACATGTATGAAAAAAAATCCAACTACATCTGACAACGTTAAAGACTCGATCGGGACGGTCAACCGGGTGAGTCAACCCTTTAAACGCTTAGAAATGGTAATTGGCCTGTCTAAATGACGTTTTTTTGCCTGACCTTCAACAGATAATAGTTTCTAATGGATGAGACGCAACTAATCGTATAAAAATTTTCCTCAAAATATTTACCGAACGTCAGGCTACCTATAGGAAAACGGAAGTAAAAAACAGTTAACCGCAACATTCGGCACACAGATTTTGTCGGAATCTTGTCATTTTTTAACCGTAGACGTATTTCATTATTTCGGTCATATCTTATTTGACGACATATTTGCATTTGAAGAGTGTACGTATAGTAACTATTTGAAACTATACATTCACTTAAACACTTGGTAAACAAGTTAAAGAACATTAGTGCATAAGTTCTGATTTTGAATCTAAAAGTTTGGAAAATCTATTCCAACCGTCAGATATCACCGTTAAGATTAAATACATGTATGAAAAAAAATCCAACTACATCTGACAACGTTAAAGGCTGGATCTGGACGGTCAACCGGGTGAGTCAACCCTTTAAACGCTTAGAAATGGAAATTGGCCTGTGTAAATGACGTTTTTTGGCCTGACCTTCAACAGATAATAGTTTCAAATCGATGAGACGCAACTAATCGTATAAAAACTTTCCTCAAAATATTTACCGACCGTGAGGCTACCCATAAGAAAACGGAAGTAAAAAACAGTTAACCGCAACATTCGGCACACAGATTTTGTCGGAATCTTGTCATTTCTCAACCGTAGACGTATTTCATTATTTCTGTCATATCTTATTTCACGACACATTTGCATTTGAAGGATGAAGCAATGGGTTGTCGAAAGTGATAGAAAATGGAAGGTGGTCTTTTTTTGTTTTTTGTTTTAATCATAGCCAACGAAATCAAACCTAGTACTCATCGGCTATTCTTTTGTCGTTTTGTGTCTAAAATAAAATATGTATTTTTCAATATAGTTTTGGCTGACGAAATCACGCATTTTTCGTCGGCTATAATTAGTATAGCCGACGAAATAATGCATTTTTCGTCGGCTATTCTGTGAAAAAAATAAAAAAGTCAGTTGTGTTACACCTCTCGTACCCATATGTCCTGTTCATATATAACCAAAATTGAACATAAAAGAAACAGAAACCCAGCAGTCATCATATTTCAAATTTTTTTTTTAAGGGGTTTGGAACCCAGCCTAGCTGGGAGGCTCATCCCCACGCCCGTTCATTAGAAATGAGTGGATTACAAATGAAAGGATTACACCATCTAAATTACTTAATCCGTCGGATTGTAATCGGAATCATCGGATGAGTCTTCTTCGGTTTCTGAATTGCTCGATAGGGGTAATCTATGTCTTTCCTGACCACTAGAGTCCTCGTTAGTTTCTTCATTTGGATCGACATCAACAAGCAGTGGCTCTTCACGTCGAATTCGCACCGGCGTGTCTAGGCGAATAAAAGAGGAGTCAGGAATACCGTTTGAGTTGGGCTCTTGATACGCGGTGCCCCCTTCCTCGTTCTCTTCAGCCACTCCAAGTGTAGACGCCCGATAAATGTTGCGATGGTAGATAGTGTTGAGTACTTTCCACGGGTCACCCTTGGCGAGATCATCAAGATAAAACACTTGTTTCATCCATGTGGCTAAAACGAACGGGTCGTCCTCATACCATGATGTACTAGTGTTCACATAAGTTATGCCGTATTGATCGGTTTTCATGCTCTGCGGCCGTGTGTCAAACCATCTACACTTGAAAAGGTGCACTTTCATGCCTTCCCCATAATGCAGTTCCATAACTGAATGGAGAACACCGTAATAGTCAACTCCATCATCCCCACCATGTGCCATAACCCCTGAATTTTGTGTTTTCAGTCTGAGGTCTCTCTCTTCACATCGAAATAACACACCATTCACCTTGCACGTCGCATAAACTTTTGAATAGACCGGCCTCATCGCTAGAAGTCTGAGTTCGTGCGACCAATTTGGGTGATTATCATTTTTAATAAGGTCCATCTGCAACCATCAGAATCAACTATAAATATGAATAATTATACACAATAATATATAAACACGTATAGAATAGTGTTAAAGTTACGTACCCAGCGGCCGAAATACTCTGTGAATGTCCGGTTGTGGTAATCGAGATCACCTGCTACTCCATCACAGTTTAGATGCATGTTCTTCCAAAACTGAACTTCTGGACAGTTGATTAGTACCCACCAATGTGCAATGGCCACCTCATAATCTTTCAACTTGTAGGAAACTAGCATGTTTCCACCGAGTACAACATCATCGGAGAGTATGGAAAGATTGAACTGTGAAGGTACATCTTCCGGTATGCTTTCCTGTAACGCTTCTAAATACAGCTTCATGTAGGTGACGCACTCGTGCGCAATATATGCTTCAGCTATACATCCTTCAGGTGCGGATCTGTTTTGGACAAAATCACCGTATTGTCCAAGTTTCCTATAAATCAAGTTTTTAAAGTGTTATGATAATACATTAATACTATATCACATATATTGTTGAGGAAATTAACATAAGGTGTAAAATACGTACTTTTCCATCGGATACATCCAAGTGAAGTGCACAGGACCGGTAAGCAACAACTGCCGAGGAATATGGATCATGAGGTGAGGCATGATGTCGAAAAAATTTGGAGGAAATATCATCTCAAATTTACACATGATATGAACGATGTCTTGTTGCATTTCTCGGAGGTCAGATTTTCTCACTTCCCGTGTGCATACCTTCTGGAAAAATCTTGCCAACGCTACTAACGGCTCCACAACGTGACGGGGAAGGAACGGTCGAATGAAAACAGGGAAGAGACGTTGTAGCAGGATATGATTGTCATGACTTTTCAACCCGTAAAGATTCTTGAATTGTCTGTTCACACACTTGGCTATATTTCTAGCAAAGCCTGAAGGATACTTGGCCCGACTTATCCAATGGAAAATTTCTGATTTATGCTCAGGCTTGACGGTGTAAGGAGCTTGAGGCATTTTTCTCTTCCCTTGTTTCAACCATAGTTGTTTTCTGATATTCATGTTTTGCAGATCAGTGCGAGCCTTAGGCCCGTCTTTCGTCTTCCCCTCCAAGTTCAGCGTTGTGCCCACCACACTTTCAGAAACATTTTTTTCTATGTGCATAACGTCTAGGAAGTGACGGATCAGCAACTCACACCAGTACGAGAATTCCCACAATATGCTCTTATGTGTCCAGAATTTATACTCCTCAGGTCTTTCAGGTATTTCCGCTACAATATAAGGATGATTGCTGAGGGGCCCAAAATCGTACTCATTAAGCACTGCTAAAATTTCTCTTCCCGTCCATCTTCTGGGGGGACCACCGTGTTCTTTGGTTCCATCAAATGCGGCGGACTCGTAACGCCAGTGGTGATCTGCCGGAAGGAACACACGATGACCCATTCTGCATATCTTGTTGCAATGAGGGGTGCTCCCATAATCGCTGAGGCACTCTGGACAAGCCTTGTATCCCCTAACAACGCTGCCCGACAACATCCCATAAGCAGGAAAATCACTGATGGTACCAAAAACCATGGCATGCATCTGGAACGTCTCCTTGTACTTGTCAAAAGTGGGATGACCAACGTCCCACAATACCTTAAGCTCTTCAATCAATGGTCTCATATACACATCGAGACATTTCCCTGGGTAACCAGGCCCCGGAATCAACAACGTCAACATATTATATTCCTTCTTCATGCACATCCACGGAGGAAGGTTGTAAGGTACCAAAACCACCGGCCATATACTGTATGAAAGACTCATGGTGCCGAAAGGGTTGAACTCGTCGGTTGAGAGCCCGAGCCTGACGTTTCTGACATCTGACGCAAAATGAGGAAACTCATTGTTTATATGCTTCCAAGCCGCTCCTTCAGAGATGTGTGTCATGATATCTGCGTCTCCCGCGTCCCGCTCACCGTGCCATCTCATAGCTTTTGCGGTGGTTTCTGACATGTACAACCGCTCAAGCCTATCTCTCAACGGAAAATACCGAAGCACTTTCACAGGTTTCCTATTGCCTGCTCCCGTCAACTTATATCGGTCAGACTGACATATCGGACATGAGTCAAGGCTAGCAAGGTCATTCCCTTCTGCATCTTTACCCCAGAAGAGAACGCAGTCAAATGCACATGCATGGATATTAATGTAGGAAAGCCCTAGATCTTTGAGGATACTTCGGACCTTACGGTGATTGGTAGGACTCCTCCAACAACGAAGAAGTGTACTGTAGATATTCATCCACTTGCCTGATGCTCGATTTTGTCTCGACTTTAATCCTCATTACCTCCATCACACTTTGAAGAACTGTCTTCTTAGAACTTGAAGATATAGGGGTCTGTTGCAATGCAATAAGTTTGTTCTACTTGTCAAAGGCTGGATCTGGACGGTCAACCGGGTGAGTCAACCCTTTAAACGCTTAGAAATGGAAATTGGCCTGTGTAAATGACGTTTTTTGGCCTGACCTTCAACAGATAATAGTTTCAAATCGATGAGACGCAACTAATCGTATAAAAATTTTCCTCAAAATATTTACTGACCGTGAGGCTACCCATAGGAAAACGGAAGTAAAAAACAGTTAACCGCAACATTCGGCACACAGATTTTGTCGGAATCTTGTCATTTTTCAACCGTAGACGTATTTCATTATTTCGGTCATATCTTATTTCACGACACATTTGCATTTGAATGATGAAGCAATGGGTTGTCAAAAGTGATAGAAAATGGAAGGTGGTCTTTTTTTGTTTTTTTTTTAATCATAGCCGACGAAATCAAACCTAGTAGTCATCGGCTATTCTTTTGTCGTTTTGTGTCTAAAATAAAATATGTATTTTTCAATATAGTTTTGGCCGACGAAATCACGCATTTTTCGTCGGCTATAATTAGTATAGCCGACGAAATAATGCATTTTTCGTCGGCTATTCTGTGAAAAAAATAAAAAAGTCAGTTGTGTTACACCTCTCGTACCCATATGTCCTGTTCATATATAACCAAAATTGAACATAAAAAAAACAGAAACCCAGCAGTCAACATATTTCAAATTTTTTTTTAAGGGGTTTGGAACCCAGCCTAGCTGGGAGGCTCATCCCCACGCCCGTTCATTAGAAATGAGTGGATTACAAATGAAAGAATTACACCATCTAAATTACTTAATCCGTCGGATTGTAATCGGAATCATCGGATGAGTCTTCTTCGGTTTCTGAATTGCTCGATAGGGGTAATCTATGTCTTTTCTGACCACTAGAGTCCTCGTTAGTTTCTTCATTTGGATCAACATCAACAAGCAGTGGCTCTTCACGTCGAATTCGCACCAGCGTGTCTAGGGGAATAAAAGAGGAGTCAGGAATACCGTTTGAGTTGGGCTCTTGATATGCGGTGCCCCCTTCCTCGTTCTCTTCAGCCACTCCAAGTGTAGACGCCCGGTAAATGTTGCGATGGTGGATAGTGTTGAGTACTTTCCACGGGTCACCCTTGGCGAGATCATCAAGATAAAACACTTGTTTCACCCATGTGGCTAAAACGAACGGGTCGTCCTCATACCATGATGTACTAGTGTTCACATAAGTTATGCCGTATTGATCGGTTTTCATGCTCTGCGGCCGTGTGTCAAACCATCTACACTTGAAAAGGTGCACTTTCATGCCTTCCCCATAATGCAGTTCCACAACTGAATGGAGAACACCGTAATAGTCAACTCCATCATCCCCACCATGTGCCATAACCCCTGAATTTTGTGTTTTCAGTCTGAGGTCTCTCTCTTCACATCGAAATAACACACCATTCACCTTGCACGTCGCATAAACTTTTGAATAGACCGGCCTCATCGCTAGAAGTCTGAGTTCGTGCGACCAATTTGGGTGATTATCATTTTTAATAAGGTCCATCTGCAACCATCAGAATCAACTATAAATATGAATAATTATACACAATAATATATAAACACGTATAGAATAGTGTTAAAGTTACATACCCAGCTGCCGAAATACTCTGTGAATGTCCGGTTGTGGTAATCGAGATCACCTGCTACTCCATCACAGTTTAGATGCATGTTCTTCCAAAACGGAACTTCTGGACAGTTGATTAGTACCCACCAATGTGCAATGGCTACCTCATAATCTTTCAACTTGTAGGAAACTAGCATGTTTCCACCGAGTACAACATCGTCGGAGAGTATGGAAAGATTGAACTGTGAAGGTACATCTTCCGGTATGCTTTCCTGTAACGCTTCTAAATACAGCTTCATGTAGGTGACGCACTCGTGCGCAATATATGCTTCAGCTATACATCCTTCAGGTGCGGATCTGTTTTGGACAAAATCACCATATTGTCCAAGTTTCCTATAAATCAAGTTTTTAAAGTGTTATGATAATACATTAATACTATATCACATATATTGATGAGGAAATTAACATAAGGTGTAAAATACGTACCTTTCCATCGGATACATCCAAGTGAAGTGCACAGGACCGGTAAGCAACAACTGCCGAGGAAGATGGATCATGAGGTGAGGCATGATGTCGAAAAAATTTGGAAGAAATATCATCTCAAATTTACACATGATATGAACGATGTCTTGTTGCATTTCCCGGAGGTCAGATTTTCTCACTTCCCGTGTGCATACCTTCTGGAAAAATCTTGCCAACGCTACTAACGGCTCCACAACGTGACGGGGAAGGAACGGTCGAATGAAAACAGGGAAGAGACGTTGTAGCAGGATATGATTGTCATGACTTTTCAACCCGTACAGATTGTTGAATTGTCTATTGACACACTTGGCTATATTTCCAGCAAAGCCTGAAGGATACTTGGCCCGACTTATCCAATGGAAAATTTCTGATTTATGCTCAGGCTTGACGGTGTAAGGAGCTTGAGGCATTTTTCTCTTCCCTTGTTTCAACCATAGTGGTTTTCTGATATTCATGTTTTGCATATCAGTGCGAGCCTTAGGACCGTCTTTCGTCTTCCCCTCCAAGTTCAGTGTTGTGCCCACCACACTTTCAGAAACATTTTTTTCTATGTGCATAACGTCTAGGAAGTGACGGATCAGCAACTCACACCAGTACGGGAGTTCCCACAATATGCTCCTATGTGTCCAGAATTTGTACTCCTCAGGCCTTTCAGGTATTTCCACTACAATATCGGGATGATTGCTGAGGGGCCCAAAATCGTACTCATTAAGTCTTGCTAAAATTTCTCTTCCTGTCCATCTTCTGGGAGCACGGCCGTGTTCTTCGGTTCTATCAAATGCGGCGGACTCGTAACGCCCGTGGTGATCCGCCGGAAGGAACACACGATGACCCATTCTGCATATCTTGTTGCAATGAGGGGTGCTCCCATAATCGCTGAGGCCTCTGGACAAGCCTTGTATCCCCTAACAACGCTGCCCGACAACATCCCATAAGCAGGGAAATCACTGATGGTACCAATAACCATGGCATGCATCTGGAACGTCTCCTTCTTGTACTTGTCAAAATTGGGATGACCAACGTCCCACAATACCTTAAGCTCTTCAATCAATGGTCTCATATACAAATCGAGACATTTCCCTGGGTAACCAGGCCCCGGAATCAACAACGTCAACATATTATATTCCTTCTTCATGCACATCCACGGAGGACGGTTGTAAGGTACCAAAACCACCGGCCATATACTGTATGAAAGACTCATGGTGCCGAAAGGGCTGAACCCGTCGGTTGAGAGCCCGAGCCTGACGTTTCTGACATCTGACGCAAAATGAGGAAACTCATTGTTTATATGCTTCCAAGCCGCTCCTTCAGAGATGTGTGTCATGATATCTGCGTCTCCCGCGTCCCGCTCACCGTGCCATCTCATAGCTTTTGCGGTGGTTTCTGACATGTACAACCGCTCAAGCCTATCTCTCAACGGAAAATACCGAAGCACTTTCACAGGTTTCCTATTGCCTACTCCCGTCAACTTATATCGGTCAGACTGACATATCGGACATGCGTCAAGGCTAGCAAGGTCATTCCCTTCTGCATCTTTACCCCAGAAGAGAACGCAGTCAAATGCACATGCATGGATATTAATGTAGGAAAGCCCTAGATCTTTGAGGATACTTCGGACCTTACGGTGATTGGTAGGACTCCTCCAACAACGAAGAAGTGTACTGTAGATATTCATCCACTTGCCTGATGCTCGATTTTGTCTCGACTTTAATCCTCATTACCTCCATCACACTTTGAAGAACTGTCTTCTTAGAACTTGAAGATATAGGGGTCTGTTGCAATGCAATAAGTTTGTTCTACTTGTCAAAGGCAGCAGTGTTGACAACTTGTGGGAACGGCTGCACCGGGTCATGCATATATTGTTCCCCACGTACACCGCTTTCAAAAGGAAACACGTCGTTCACGAATGTCATTGTTGGATCGTTGGTTGTACTACTACTGCCCGCCTAAAAAAACTGCCCATGATCATGCGATCCATCTAATGATGGCTCACCGTGATATATCCAACGTTTGTACTTCGGCCAAAACTCATTACTCTTTAGGTGCTCCCATACTGTCCTAATCGGAAATCGACACATATCACTGCGACACTTACATTTTTTGCACGGGCAATAATGGTATTCATTCCTGTTTGCATTTTCCTCGACGAACTACAAAAAATCCACAACTCCTGTAGTGTATCGTCGGTCATGCCTTGGAAGCGAAATCCAACTCTTATCTCGACCCATATATAGCCTGATAATAATATATATGTATAACTTTAATTAATAAGAAATTAATTAACACATATATATTACAATATATATTATTATCAACATCAACATCAACTCATATATATATATATACCATTAATTAACAACCATTATTTAAGTTCATTACACTATCAACAACCATTAATTAACATATTTATATATATATATATATATATATATATATATATATTAACACTAATTAAAATAACATCAAATTAAAACACATAATTAAACTCTAACTTAAAATCAACTCAACTACAACTCAAAATAACTATATATACATACATTCTAACACTAAAACAACAACAAAACAAAAAATCACTTACTATATCAAAATCACTAAAACTCAAAATCAACTCAACTAAAACTCAAAATCAATATATATACACATATACGTACCTATATATAGTTCCACAATGTAAGAGAGGACGGATTTCAACAATACCCACAGATTTTTCACTCTTTCTCCCGTTTTTTTTCGTTTTTTTTAAATGAGCAGCTGCTGTCCAGATATGAAAATATAAAGACTTATAGCCAACGAAAATTCCAATTTCGTCGGCCAAACTTTCAAAAGTTTTCGTCGGCTATACTTTAAGAGAAGGGCCGACGAAAATTTTAACTCGTCGGTCATTCTAGGGGTATAGCCGACGAAAAATATTTTTTAGGGACGAAAGAAAAAATCGTCGGCCATTCTTGTGGAATAGCCGACGATTTTTTATTTTTAGCGACGAAAGACAATATCGTAGGCCATTCTTGGGAATAGCCGACGAAAATAGTATGTTGTCGGCCGTTTTTTTTTTTTTCGTCGGTAATGGGCTTTTTTCTGGTAGTGTCTTTAAGGACTATTTAGACAAAACTAAAACTTCAGGGACTGAATAAACGACCGACCAGAACTATAGGGACTAAACAAATGTTAGCCGTTAAATAAAGGGTGAAACGCTCTAATTCGTTTTGTGTACTTTTTTAATTAAGTTTTGTTTGTCGTCGTAAGTGATTCAAAAAGAAAATTAAAAATCTGTAAAAACGTTTAAGTTCCAAGGGGTAAAAGTTGAATTTTAACTCATTAGTTATTTAATTTTTAATTATTTCGCTTAGGTGATTGGGTGAGCATCTCACTTTTGTGAGATTGAAGACGCAGCAGGAGTGAATAAGCTGAGTAAACCTCACAGTACTCGTATTTGATACTAGTTAAATTATAGTAAATAAATCTTTATATGTGATATTATTTTATGAAAATAAAGATTTATTTTTAATTAAATAAATTTGATCAACTAAGGTTTATTGGTAAGTAAAATGATTTAATTTAAAAATAATTTTAAAAAGTTTTGCAAATAATTATTATAGTTGGTATTAGTGGATTATTCCTGAGCGAATGTCACGTATATATATATATATATATATATATATATATTTACGTGGGATATATATGTTGAGATTGTGCATTGGGTGATTATAGATTAATTATGGATAGATTAATTATGGAAATTGTGAATGGGCATTTACGATCAAGTATTGTTGCATAAATATATAAAGTGGCTTGAACCTTAAATACCTTGTCAATGCAATAATGGTACGTGCATTTATGAAAATTGTTTTTAAATTGGAGTCATTTGTTAGAATATGGTTATTGTGCCTTAGTGGTGTTGACAGTTTATCGGAAACCACGCCTTGCCCGGGTTAGTAGGGACAATTAGTGGAGCTCTTGTCTTTCTGTCAAGTACTTCATGAGGGATGACTTAGTGTTGGCGAACCCATGAGTATATGTTAGAGCATCTCCAACAGCTTCCCCAAAATTTTTGCAAAATAGGGAAGCAAAAGTTAAAATCTCTAAAAAGTTTATGCTTCAACTCCAACAGCTTCCTTATTTTGCAGATTTATGCATTTATTACAACAACAAAATATTAACTATTTAAAACAAATCATTTAAGAAAAAGTAGTTTTGAATTATAAAAATTATTTAAGCAAGATAGATATTAATGTTGCTGAAAATTGGTTGGTTGTGAGTTGTTGGAATATGTGAAAATTAATATTGTAGTTATCTCCAAATTGTTTTAGAGATTCTGTAAATTTGGAGAATGTATTGCTTTCTTTCATCTATTTCCCTATTTTAGGGAATGAGATGGAGAAGCTGTTGGAGTGAAAAAAGACCTAAAATCATTAAAAATTGAGAAAATCAAGAAAATGGAGAAGCTGTTAGAGATGCTCTTAGTTGGTATTTCATGGGGGATGACTTAGTGTTGGCAAACCCATGGATATATTTACGTGAGGAAAGCTTATGCCTTCCTCATTTAATTGTGTTGAAAAACTCGTTCCTCATTAGTGTGGATCTCATTGTTGTTGCATTGTTTTCTTTTATTGTTGAGAAATTATCATGTTGCATTTCGTCTTGTTCTAATATGATTTACTCATACGAGCTTAAAAACTTACCGGGTTTATTATTTATAATCCGGTGCATCAATTCCTAGTATAGGGATTAGACCTGCATGTGAGGATCGACAGGCATGAGATGACATCTGATTTTAGGACAGCTATTAGGCGTAGACCTTAGCTTAGCTTTTACCACTCTCTATTGTGTTGAGAGTAGTGGGATTATTATATTTTCTATTTATATTACAGGCATGTAAACATTTGGTGATGTAATATTGGGCCGACTGAGTCATACTGTTGAACTCACTTTTTAATACTTAGTTATTTGTATGATAACTTTAACTACTATTCGAGTTTATTTAGAGAGATCACATTTCCGAATTTGAATTTTTATTAATTATTCTGAAATTCGATGTGTGACATTGATCATCAAGACACTGCCCGACATGTTCATCGGGACACTGCCCCGAAAAAGTCTAGTCATTGATCAGGACGCTGCCCGGAATAGTCTTGTCATCGGAACGCTGCCCTAAACATCTTCATCGGGACGCTATCCAGAATTTCTTCATTGGGACACTGCCCGAAATTTGTTGTCTTGACACAGGAAGGTGTCGTCATGATCGAGGAGGCCTGCAATAGAAAAGAAAGGGTGGCAGAGAAGTCTAAACCTTGTGTCTTCTTGTCGCTACATTCCTCTTCTTCTTCTAATTAAAGTTGAAATTGGGAACTTAACCCAGATCTGGGGCATTGATCTTTCTACCAACAAGTTGACAGGAACTGATAATCTCAATTGAAAATATCTGATGATTGATAATTCAAATTTATTAATGTCAAAGTGCTGATATAATTGTTAGGAAAAATGACCATTAGTGTTAATTTGTCCCCCTCATTATTCATTCCAATGACCATCTTAGTTTCTTTCCTAATTAAACATAAAGTAACAACTCATATTGTCTATTTCAACAAATCTTTTCAACCCTAGTACAATTTTAATTTTTTTCTTTCCTTTTTGCCCTCACTCTTTATACACACATATGAAGAGAAAGTGGAAGATAAAGAAGAACCATAAACCCTGAACTCAAACTCCGCCGGCGTCCAATGACCGGTCGCCGGATTCTAGTCACCGAACTCCAGTCACCCAATTTTTTCGCCGGAATTTTTTTTTTTCACCGGATTTTTTTTTTTTCACCGGATTTTTTTTTCCAATATTAAATTACTGACTCTGACTTAAACATGTTACTGACCCCCAATAATCAAATTTTCCCAATCAGATTATTTTTGTTTTCACCGGAATATTATTTTTCCAATATTTAATACTGACTCTGATTTTAAACATGTTACTGACCCCCCAGTAATCAGGTTACTGACTGCCAGTAATCCGATTACTGACCCCTAGTAATCATATTACTCACCCCCAGTAATCAATAATCAGATTACTGACCCCCATCAATCAGTAATCAGATTACTGACCCCCAGTAATCAGGTTACTGACCCCCCAATAATCCGATTACTGACCCCCAGTAATCAGTATTCAGATTACTGACCCCAGTAATTATGTTACTGACCCCAAGTAATCAAAAAAAGCATACTAATCTGCATTGACTGCTGCTTTCCCACCAAATCCAAAACCAATACGTACAGTCCATCATCAACATTAGATTCATCGATCTCGATTCATCAAACAAACAAATAAAGAAAGTCGAATCACGAAATTGAACAAACAATCTCTTACTAGAACAAAGCAATTAAACACGATAACCGAATCATGAAACTGAACAGCAATTCTCTTACACAGAATCAAGCACATTATGCCGCCAGAGCGAGCAACAAGCATAGTAGTATATCCAAAAAAACCAAGCTCTAGTCTCCAATTTCAATTTGATACAAATTCTACCAAAAAAGTCTTAAGGAATATCCCTAGGTTTAGCCTCGGGAATCGCAACAACCATACATTGAAGCTCATCGGTGAGGACGATCTGGCATCCGAATCTAGAGTGCTTGTTAAGAACCCTAGCTCTGCGTCGCTTCCGTAAATGAGGTGACTCCGGCATGGACGACTGGGTCGAGGCAGCGGTGGTGAGGCAGAGGTGGTCCGGTCGGGGGGTCATCGTGCTTGAGCGGAAGGGAGAGCAAGCCGATCTGGGGGGGACGACTGGGTCGAGGCAGCGTCCGGGCTGCTGGTTCGAGGCAGCAGTGGTGAGGCAGAGGTGGTCCGGTCGGGGGACGTCGTACTTGAGCGGGGGGGAGAGCAGGCCGATCTGGGGGGGGACGACTGGGTCGAGGCAGCGTCCGAGCTGCTGGGTCGGGGCAGCGGTGGTGAGGCAGAGGTGGTCCGATAGGAGGTCGTCGTGCTTGAGCGGCGGGAGAGCAGGCCGATCAGAGAGAGAGAGAGAGAGAGAGAGAGAGATGTATGTTCACTATGTTGGTTAAAAAGGAGGAGGAGAACGAGGATATTATGGTTTAGTATAGGGTATTTATGTATTTTTACTAAGATTCATTGGAGTGGGTAAGTAACATTGGAATAGGCAAGTTTTTTCCCATTTTTGTGCAAATGGTCTTTTTCCCTAATTGTTACAGGCACTATACCTCATGAGTTTGGTTATCTTGGAAAGTTAGAGATATGGTCACTGGGTGCTAATTTCCTAAATGGCTAGCTATATCCATCCTCGGTCTTCAATATTTCCACATTAATTGAACTAGATCTATCCTCTAATCAGCTTTTAGGTAGCCTTCCAATAAACATAGGCCTTGTGCTTCCAAACCTGGCTTTCCTTCAGTTACAAGAAAATCACCACATAGACTGGTGATTAATGTGATCTATATATATATATATATATATGAAATATGAAGTTGCCGACGGTATTTCTAAAATGAAATAGTAAGGAGAAATCCCCTAGAATAAAATACTAAGGATGAATCCAACTATATGATTGATCACTATCGATTACTAATCCCCTACTTGCGTCCACTATCGATTATTGATCATAGTTCTTTTGTTTCATGACAACCATCATATTATGAGAAAAAGTTGTTGATTGATAGTTCATCATTACTTTTGCATATGTTTTTATCGTTTTGTAGAACCAAGTAATATTGTCGGGCCAAAACAAGCCTCATTCTCATTTGAGAACTCGAGGCGATTACTTATTCGACAAATTGAGGCAATTACCTATTTAGAACTCGATGCGATTACTTATTCGAGAACTCGAGGCAATTACTTATTCGAGAACTTGAGACGATTAATTTTCTTATTTCCTTCCATATTCTTCGAGGAAAACAGTCTTCACTGATATTTTTCGAGACCGTCACTTCTATTCCGGATATCTTTTGAGGGAAATCTAAGGTCTACTCATTTTTTTGATATCCCTCCATGTTATCACTGATTACTTTTTCAATTACTCTTCTTTTAGACATTCTCAAATCTCCAGAAAAAAAAAAGGCATCATAATCTGCATACTGAGATAGGATTCAAGAGTCCAGTACCACCTAGCAGACTGAGAGAGAGAAAAAAAGGTTAGGTATTGATTGTTTTGATTGATGTTTGTGTTTGGTACCTTTGTGTTTTATCAATTGTTTAGCCATAGATGTTGAGTTTGTTATATTTTGATTTTGTAAAAGTAAATCGCAATGTGTCTACTCATTTCATTAGAGAATCCCTTTATATAGGGTGACGATTACAATGGTAATAACAATTACATTGATGATCATAATCACTGATTGAAACGTTACAACTTATTGATAACTAATTGCCTAATTTACTATCGTCATTACTTTGACGAAGGCACACAAAAGGTATTTTCCTTTAACACTCCCCCTTGTGCCGAGTCAAAGACGGAATGATGCATAGATCGTTGCCTCATTAAAAACCTTGCCAAGTAACAAAACCCAGTGGGACAAAATAAAACTTGGACGAAGGGAAAAAGAGCACAACGCACCTTTAACCTTTGAGGATGACATGTGTGTATTAGACTCCCCTTGAAGTCTATATCTCCCCCTGATCCTTACATTAATCAAGGAAGCTTTGAAATCTTTCGCATTCCTATGTTTTTCACATGTTCCTCGAATATTGCTTTGGGTAATGATTTGGTAAACAAATCTGCTACATTCTCCTCAGACCTTACTTGAATCACTTGAATCTTGAGGAGAGCTTGTTGTTGCTGATTATAGAAAAACTTTGGCGATATGTGTTTTGTATTATCACCCTTGATATAACCTAGCTTCATCTGTTCGATGCAAGCTGCATTGTCTTCATAAATGCAGGTAGGCTCTTCAGTGGTAGTACTTAAACCACTAGTCCCTCGAATATGTGTAATGATGGATCTCAACCATATACACTCACGAACCGCCTCATGTAGAGCTATGATCTCTGAGTGGTTCGAGGAGGTAGCCACAAGGGTTTGCTTGGTTGATCTCCAAGATATCGCCGTATTCCCAATGGTGAATACATAACCAGTTTGAGAACGACCTTTATGTGGGTCAGAGAGGTACCCAGCATCAGCAAACCCAATTAATACATTATTTGGGGTTTCAGTGTGGGGGGTGGTACCTTCTCTATCTACATTTCCTTTAGGGATTACATTTTCATTTGTGTTCCCTTTTGCCTTTGTGTAGGGATAGAATAGGCCCAAGTCAATGGTTCCTTTTAGGTATCGAAATATGTTCTTAATACCATTCCAATGACGCTGCGTTGGCGCTGAGGTAAATCTAGCTAACAAATTCACTGAGAATGCAATATCAGGTCGAGTACATTGAGCTAGGTACAATAATGCACCTATTGCACTCAAGTAGGGAATTTCGGCTCCCAATAGCTCTTCGTCATCTTCCTTTGGACGAAATGGATCTTTCTTTACATCCAAACTCCGACCAATCATGGGAGTGCTAACAGGATGCGCTTTGTCCATGTTAAATTGCCTGAGTATCTTTTGGACATACGCAGACTGGTGGATAAGTATTCCACAAGCTCGGTGTTCTAGTTCAAGACCTAGACAAAACCGAGTTTTCCCAAGATCTTTCATCTCAAACTCGGATTTCAAATAGCTCGCGGTTTCTCTTATTTCATTAAGAGTACCTATTATGTTCATATCATCGACATACACAGCTACAATTGCAAATCCAGAACTTGTTTTCTTTATGAATACCCATGGGCATAGTTCATCATTCTTATATCCCTTCCCAATCAAGTAGTCACTTAGACGGGTATACCACATCCGCCCGGATTGTTTCAATCCGTAAAGTGAGCATTTCAATCTGATTGCAAACGCACTCCGTGGTTTAGAGTCACTTGATTTGGGCAATGGAAGGCCATCAGGCACTTTCATATATATCTCTGAATCAAGATCCCCATAGAGATATGCTGTAACCACATCCATGAGCTGCATTTCCAATCCTTTGGAAACTACCAAACTAACTAAGTAGCGGAACGTTATAACGTCCATTACGGGAGAGTACGTCTCCTCATAGTCAATTCCAGGGCGTTGTGAGAAACCTTGCGCCACAAGGCGAGCCTTGTACCTTAGGACTTCATTCTTCTCATTACGCTTTCTGACAAAGACCCATTTATGTCCTACAGGCTTTACACTTGGTGGGGTTAGCACTACCGGACCAAATACCTGTCTCTTTGTCAGAGAATCTAGTTCTGCCTGGATTGCTACTTTCCATTGAGGCCAATCTGCTCTTTGTTGACATTCTGCAACAGAGCGTGGTTCGATATCATCGTGCTCTATGATTCCTTGAGCAACAGTGTATGCAAATACATCATCAATGTACATGGAAGATCTTTCCATCAACTTGTATGTCTCCTCATAATTCATTGAGATTTCTTTGTTCTCTGGAATCATTTCAAACATCGGAGCGTCCTCCAGTATTGATTCATGGACATAACTGTAGTCAGAGACAATCTCATGTGAGGGATTCTCTACATTGATGATTAATGGATCGGGTTGTGCCTTACTCGCCCTCTTTTTCCTTGGGTGAGTGTCAGTCGAACCAAGTGGCCTTCCCCTCTTCCTTTGGGAAGCCACGGCCTCAACCACACCTCCACTAAGTGTGGTTCCAATGCCTCTATCTGCGGCATTGTGCCCCTGTTTGGGGACTTCTAACCTTGCAGGCACATTTGCAGCTGGTATATGTGATCTTGTCACTTTAGCAATCTCAGAAAACGCATCAGGCATCGAATCAGCTACGTTCTGAAGATTGATTATTCTTTTCAGTTCACTTTCACATTGTGAAGTGCGGGGATCAAAATGAGACTGAGTGGGGACAGACCACGACAATTCCTGTCGTTCCCTTAGAAAATCCTTTTTCTTATCTCCCCCTAACGACGGGAAGACAGTCTCATCAAAGTGACAATCCGCAAATCTAGCGGTAAAGAGATTGCCTGTCAAAGGTTCCAAATAGCGGATAATAGTTGGGGATTCATATCCAACATAAATACCTAATCGTCTCTGAGGACCCATTTTAGTGCGCTGTGGGGGCGCAATAGGCACATATACTGCGCAACCAAATATGCGTAAGTGTGAAATATCAGGCTCATATCCAGTGACCAACTGGTACGCAGAAAATGGTTGGCTAGCAGTGGGTCTGAAAAAAAATAAGTAAAGCTGCATGTAATATTGCATAACCCCAAGCAGATATAGGCATGTTGGTGCGCATAACCAGTGCCCTAGCCACCATCTGTAGCCTTTTGATGGTGGCCTCTGCGAGACCATTTTGTGTATGCACATGGGGTACAGGATGCTCTACATCGATCCCAATTGACATGCAATAATCATCAAATACTTTTGATGTGAACTCTCCAGCGTTATCAAGCCTTATAGACTTAATAGGGTGATCAGGGTGGTGAGCCCTTAAACGTATAATTTGTACTAAGAGTTTTGCAAATGCAGCATTTCTTGTGGACAATAATGCGACATGTGACCAGCGCGTCGAAGCATCTACCAGAACCATAAAGTACTTGAATGGCCCGCATTCTGGATGGATAGGTCCACATATATCACCTTGTATCCTTTGTAAGAATGGAATGTTTTGTTTCATGTCTTTAGCATAGGAAGGTCTCGATCCTGTTTTTGCTAAAGAGCAGGCTTTGCAAAATGAGTGATGTGCCTTTGAAATAGTCAATGAGGCAGAGGGACACAGCGCTTCTGGTGCTTTAGAAGATAATGGGTGTGTTGAAGTAGTACTACGACCGGCACTTTGCATTGTGTCGGATCTGTGTCCCATTTTATTTCTTCCTCGGAAGAATGGATGTCCGTGTGAGTTCTATAAAACACGAACCATCATGTCCCGACCAGGGTGTCCTAGTCGGTCATGCCAAAGCCTGTATGCGTCAGTGTCCCAAATTTCTTTGTTGGTGACAGCATAAGATTCGATAATCCGGATGGTAGTTAAATATAATCCATTATCTTGACGCATTAGTTTCTCTAAAATGCGTTTTCTTCCGCATTCATAAGAAGTAATATTCAAATATTCAATTCCATTCTCACAGTAAGTTTGCAAATGATAATTGTTGGCACGAATATCTTTGAAACTTAATAAGGTTCGATTGCCTCTAGGTGCATATAGGGCGTTTGTGACTTTTATCATTGTGCCATTAGGCATCAAAAAGGAGGCCTTTCCTCGCCCCTGTATTACTTGGGATGATCCCTCTAACATAGTCACAGATGTGTTATAAGGAATTAATTCAACAAATAATTGTCGATTCCTTAAGATAGTGTGAGTAGTCCCACTATCAGCTAAGCACTCTATTTCTCCTCGATACATTCCTACAATTAAATGGGATGGGATTGTTATATAAAGTCGAAAAATATATCTCATATTCTTTAGAGTATGATATTCTTTTCATTCTCATAATATTTTCTTTTATTTGCTAGATGTATTTCTTCACATCATAATAGTGCTATTTTCGAACCATGTATATATATAGGAAACAAAATCGAATAAAATTCAATACTTTAGAATAAAATCCGAAATTTATTAATAAGCCAACAATAATCAAATCAAAGTCTTGGACATCAAAAACCAATTCAACAGGCCATTATTCAAATAAACTTTTAAGACTAAAAAACCATAGTCTAATTAAAATTAAGCAGATCAATCAAAGTCTGGAACATCCATAGACTGAGCAGGGTTCATGTTGCCATTGAAGTCTGCAATTGTGAGGTTGACATCAGCGTCATCGCCTCCATCTTCCATATAGTGAGCCTCTTGTTCTCTAGACTCCCTATACCTCTTGTAATTGGCTGCTACTTTGTTGCTTGCCTGGCAGTTCTTGTACCAATGCTCAGTAGCTCCACACCTATAGCAAGGTTCATTTCCAACTCTATCCCTTTTGAGTGCAGGGTTCTTGGGTGCCTTTTGCACCTTTGCCCTAGGACCACCATGGCCACTAGGACCAGCACCACCTCTCTGCGCCATACGTTAGGAGGGCCTCCACGGCCCATCCTATGGCCCATACCACGGCCCATGGGTGCCTTGCCACGTGGTGTATTGTGCCCACGTGGGTAGGGCTCAACACGTCCAACCCCCTTTTCTCTAGGGTTCTTTCCACCTTTTATCTTGCCATAGTTGACCTCAGGAATTTTCTTTGTCCCAACAGGTCTGGCATTATTATTCAGAAGAACTTGATCATGTCGCTCTGCCACTTGCAACATATTGATCAGTTTATTGAAAGTTGTGATATTTTTCTTGTCATACTCCAACCTATACTGGTTCGCTAGTATAAGGGCTGAAGTAGGAAAAGTGGAAAGAGTTTTCTGGATCATATCATCTTCTGTGAGTTCCTTGCCACGGAAATTAAGGCGTGCTTTAAGGCGCAACATTTCTTTGTTAAATTCATTAACCCTTTTGTAGTCAAGCAAGAAGATTTCGTTCCACTGAGCGGTCAGTTCTGGGAGTAAAGTGTCATGAATATTCCCAAAACGTCCCTTCAGGGCATCCCACAGTTCTTTGGGTGATTTTAACTGAAGGTACTCCCAGCGTAAGCTGGAGTCAATATGTCGCCTCCGAAACATTAAGGCATTTGCTTTGACTTTTGCAGACGGTTCTGCGTCTTTAGGGTCGGTGGAGGGGTGGATGGTGAAAGTATAGTCTTTTGCAATAAATGCAGTTTCCACATCCGAAACCCAACGGTGGTACTCAATTCCTTCTGAGTCCAGTATTTCAAATTCGGGTCGAGTTGGATCAGCCATCTACATAAACAAGAGTGAAGAATATATTAATTATGTAGTCGTAAGACATCCACAATAATTAATTGTCAATAATGTGAATTGGATTTTGAGACCAAAATTCATAGTGGTCACACATTTTCGATGCTTTGTGAAAATACTTTATCACATGGTAAATTTGTGCTTATTTTGTAACGCACATGAAATTTCTTTATCATGGCATTATACTAAACATAATATATGCGGAATAATTTAACATTTAACAAAATACATATAGCATGCGTGATAATTAATTAACAAAAAAATAGCATACAATATTCGCATATAAAAACGATGTCATATTAATTTCGAGATAACATATAAATGAAAAATATTGCATAAAGTCTACCACTTATAAATTTTAATGCTTAATTTACCACACATATATATATAAACATTTATGTAGGCAGTAAAAATACCAAATATACAATCAAATTTCACATTTACAATTAATTGCATTAAACAGTAGTAGTAAACAGTAATTATTTATTTGATACTTCAGTAAGTTTTCAGAAAACTAACCTTAATTTACCAGAAATGGTAAATATTTGTTTTCTGTTCGCGGGTCGGGTCGGGTCGAGGGAAACAACCGGGTCGGGTCGCACAATCTCTGTCGACGAATTTGTTGTCGGCAGAACTTCTGGAGCAATCCTTTCCCGACGAGTTATCGTCGGTAAAAAAAAAAGGATCGGGTCTCCGGCTGTGCTGCTGCTGCGGCGTGGCTCGGGTGGCGTCGCAGGTTCCAAGGGGGGACCGGATCGGCGATGGTGATGGACCGGCGTCGACGGATCGGGGCTGGGCTGGCGTCGAGGGGACCTGATCGGGGGCGCCGATCGAGGGGGGGGGGCCGGATCGGAGGGGGGGCCGATCGAAGGGGATCGGATCGGGGTCGAGTGGATGGCCGGGACCGGAGTGGGACGGGCTGCTGTTGCGGCTAATCGAAGGGGACCGGGTCGGAAACGGGGCTGCTGCTAGGAAAGGAGGGCAGCGGCGGCGACGGCCTGGTGGAGGTCTAGGGCGGCGGAGGCAGGAAAAAAAACAGAAAAAAGAAGAAAAAAAAAATTAGGGTTTTTTTTCTGTGTTGTTTTTTTTTTTTTCTCTCTCTTTTTTTTCTCTAAAAACTCATGGTTAGGCAAAGTGCTGATAACGTGTAAAAGTAAATCGCAATGTGTCTACTCATTTCATTAGAGAATCCATTTATATAGGGTGACGATTACAATGGTAATAACAATTACATTGATGATCATAATCACTGATTGAAACGTTACAACTTATTGATAACTAATTGCCTAATTTACTATCGTCATTACTTTGACGAAGGCACACAAAAGGTATTTTCCTTTAACAGATTTATGTTTTTAGTTTCTGCATTTGGAATTTGAAATATGGTTTAAAGTTTTATGATTATAAGAATTGTAGTTTGGAATCATGTTGGTTTCTGATTATGTGCTTTAAATGATTAGTTAGTTTTCTATGAATCAAACCAATTTAGTTATTTACTTTGATAGCATATAGGAGATTGAGTTCATTGTTAGCTACTGTTGTTAAATTTTCAGAATTTCAGCTCTCTTCTAATTTTAAGTTTATAGACTGATTTTGTATCTATATTTTGAAAATACATAACTAAATATATAAAAATCATTTTCAGGTGATTCCAGTTCTGATGATTTTTTTAGGATGTCTATTTTAAATGTTGTGAAGACACCATCTTGACATACTGATTCCAGCTATCTCGTTTTTTGCCAAAATATTTTCTAGACAGAATTTTCATCAGAAAAAATTGGAACTGAAGTTGAACTTTGAAAATTCATATCTTATTTTTGAAAACTCGTTTTCAAATGATTTCAAGTCTGAGAGTTTATTATGTGTGACTTCTACAAGTCTTTGGAAGAACTTGAGGTCAAAATCCTAACAGATTAGTACAGTTTATAAGGTGATGATATTAAGGTTAGAAGATTGAAATTTTAGTTCTATGTTGAGTAAAATTTGAATTTTTGTGAAACAAAAGCTGTGTTTGTACTTGTATTTTAAATTTTACATACTTTAGATATAGGGTACTGATTCTTTGAATTTGTCCTTTTATTAGGAGTTGATACTTGAAGTAAAAATCGGCAAAGGTATGGAGAAACATATAGAATCTCTATGCTTGTTGTATATGTTGTTTTATAAATTGTTTGCTTATATTGAATGGTTGTATCTTGCTGTGATTTACATATACATAGTAGGTTTAAATGTATAAAAATGTTATTATCATATAAGGCATTGAGAGTATGTTAGTGCTATGCACAAAGCACTTTGGGTAGAGAAGTTAAGATTAAACTTTTGTGTAGTTGAGTCAATAACCTCAGCAGGTACCATATCTCATGTATGCCCATGATAATGCGCAAAGTAGTATAGGTTGAGGAAGGGGTAATTCGGGATTGGTGAAAGGGGAATGTACAAGATGACTAGCAAAAGGGGTTATAAGAGTGATTATGAGATAGTTCATGTAAAAGAATACTTTAAGTCACCCTTGGTGGTAATATACATGGTATGGGACATGTAAACTTAGTGTTTTCTTATGTATGAACTATATAGAGTAGATCAAATGTACATGTTTATACTAAGACTGTTTTCACTTGGGCTTGTTTGAAGAGGTTTGGCCTCCTATTGAGTTTATTACGCTCACCCCTTTTTAAAATTATTTTATAGGTGAGGATCGTGTTATTTGAAGTTGAAATTCTGTCAAAGAGTGTTTAGTTTTATAAAGTATGTATGCTACTACATTTCTAGAATAAGACATAGACTTTGATAGTCTATTCTTGTAATATGTTTTTTTTAACCTTGAGAAATAAAGATTATATTTTCTGTTTATGTTATATGAGTTCTTTTCTAATTTTTTTCATGTTCCATATATGGGGTATGATTACAATTAAAAAAAAAAAAAATTGAGGTGTGACAATTTCTCTGGATTTATTCCAAGTACACTATGCCTCTTGGTGAACCTTCAATGGTACATGTTGCCTTACAATAATTTGACCGTTGATACCTGAAGCTAACATTTTGTCATGTTTGGCAAACCATTCAATACCGACCTTTCGATTTCCTTAAGTAATTTCTCTAAATCACTAGAAGAATTTAATTTGAAAAATTACAGCTTGAGAGGTAACATCCCCAGTGATATTGACAACTTGAGTAGCTTGACACTGTTATCGCTCTCTAAGAACCAGTTGAGCGAGACAATTCCAAGCTCAATGGGAAGACTACATGACCTTCAAGGTTAGTATATGTATAATAACACACGGCAAGGAAACATTCCAAATGAGCTTTGTCAACTAAAAACGTGGTTGATTTTCAATCAACTCTCTGGTTACGTACCTTTCTGCTTAGGTAATCTATACTTAGTGTCCAATTTGTTGAGTTCCTCAATCCTTCTATACTGTAAGAAGTTACATATATCTTAAATATAGACTTATCATATATAATTCTCTTATCGGACCTCTATCAGGTGCTGTTGGCAATTTGAAAGCTGCTATATATATATATATATATATATTTATCATAAAACAAATTGTCTGGTAGTATACCAAGTAGCACTAGGAGTTTATCCAATTTGGTCTATCTTTGCCTAGCACATAATAATATAGAAGGCACTATTCCTAGTTCCATTGCAACTTGTTTCATCTTAGAACAATTGGACTTACCTCATGATAATATTTCTGGACTGATTCCAAAGTCTCTACAAACACTCTTATATGTCCAGTACCTGAATTTGTCTTTCAACAAACTCCAAGGAGAGATTCCAACTAGCGGTCCTTTCAAAGACTTGTCTGCTATATCAGTTGTTTCAGACCCTGAACTCTGTGGTGCATGCCAATTTCAAGTTCCACCATGCAAAAGAAAAACTAGTATGTCTATCTTGAAATTTGTTATCCCAGGGATCTTGTCAACGATACCTCTAGCGACGTTCATAATTTGGTTGTTGCTGGTACGTAGAAAAATCAATGGGAAAGCTGATGTAGACAATATCTTGACGCCTCAAGTATTATGGAGAAAAGATTCATACATGGAGCTTGTACGTGCGACAAATGGATTCAACGAAAGCAATTTACTTGGTACTGGGGGTTTTGGCTCAGTATATAAAGGAACACTTCCAGATGGGATAGAAGTTGCAGTAAATGTTTTCAACTTGGAGTTGGAAAAAGCGTTTATAGGCCTTCTTGGCTAAGAACTTCCGCACCAATCCTTATGGTGCGGATTTGATATTTTGACTAACTTTTCTATTGAATTTTTACATCTCCACCGTCTAGTCTTTAGGTAATCATGTATAGATCATCTCTACAAATTTTCAGCCAATTTGATAACCATTAGCATATCAAACTATATCAATACAAATGGACATACTGCATTTTGTCAAAACTGAGCCGTTCATGTTTATGATAGGAAATCACACTTTTGAATGACTTAACGATTATCAAATTGGCTGAAATTTTGCAGACATAATCTATATATGAGTACCTAAAGACTAGACAGTGGAGATTTAAAAATTCGATCGAAAAGTTAGTCAAAATATCAAATCCTCACTACAAGGATTGGTGCGGAGGTCCTTAGCTGAGAAAATTCATATATATATATATATATATATATATATATATATATATATTCATTCAAGAATAGTCCACTAGTAAAACACTTTTAATTTTTTTTTTATATTAAAATAATTTTACATGAACCGTAGTCGACCAAGTTCATATGATTTAAAACAAATATTTCTTTTCATAAACCAATTTCACATTTAACAATTCAATAACTAAAAAGTAACTAGTTCATGAAAACATTGTGAGGTTTAATCACCTCATATTCCCGCTGCGCCTTCAATACATGAAAAGCGAGGTACCCACGCTCTATCAATCACCTAAGTAAAATTATCGAAAACTTAATAAAAATCGAAACAAGTGACTTCAACTCAAACCGAATAGTCAAACCCCAATCCGAAGACTTGTTGCTCGAGATAACACTTTCTCCGAGACCTCCCAAGGTCACCGGGTTAATTGGCAAGCCATTAACACCACCTCTACATCAGTTAGAGGATTGGATTCCTAAAAATAGGAAACCGAACAATTCAAAACCCTAACATGCTCAAATGACCACCAAAAGCTACAAATTATATATCCACGCGCTCGTAATGACGAGCACGATATTTTAGAGCGCATGGCTACCCTATAAATAACCAAACACGCCGCCACACACCACCCTAAGGGCTGTACGTGGGCCCCACACGCCTCCACCCAAACTCCACCTAAACTTGCCATCAACACAACCAACATGATTGCTACCTGAAACGAATCTCGGTTCGGCCGGAAAGTGGTCGGAAATGCCGATGCAAGTTCGAGCTCTAACCCAGCAACCACTCCTTGAAATTCGAGCTCCAAGACCACCGGAAACGTGCTAAGAGGGAAACTGGAAAGAGGTGGCCTTAAGCTTCAGTTTGGCCGGAGAAGCTTTCGGCCCCGTCGTCGACGGTCGCAGTAGCTTGCGAGCTCCTCTGTGTCGCGCACAAGCGTTAACTCGACATGAGTCGTGGCTCAAACGAAAGAGGGGATCGAGCTGATCATTTTGATACGTGGGACTAAGGCTGGCGTCGCCGAACGGCTGAGAACGGAGCAAGAAATGGAATCGAGTCGCCGTCCCCTGCTGCAAGCTTCGAGTCGCATAATCCGGCGCGAGTTGGAGCATGCCATCTCATAGGGAGGCGCGCACGGAGGAGAGAAGGAGAACATGACCGGTGCCGGCATCTAGAACCGTCGGAGTTCGCCGGAAAAACCGGGTCGGTCAGTCGGGCATTTTCGATACTGAAGGGGCGCGGCGGGAGAAAAAAAATGAAACTGAAAAGTAAAAATAGTGGAACCCTAGAAATTTTCCTATTTATACTTAAAATTCCCGAACTACGGAAACTTCCGTTAACCATAACATTTTCTACGATCACCAAATTATGTGTGCCGCATATCTACGAACTCGTATTGACGAGTTCTACAACTTTAGTGACGGAAATTTCTCTAAAAATCAAATAAATAAAAGTCAACTCCTTGACCCCTAAAAAACGTTCTTTAATAAAATTTCTCAGAACACGTCTAAGTCGCTGTCAAACTGCCATATTCTATTAACTTCCAACTTAATAATTCCAAATAAACATTCAAAATTAATAACGAATTTCCGAAATATTATATTCTACCCTCTTTAAAGAATTTTCTTCCGGAAATTCAAATGCACTACACCCACCACAAGTGCTGATAACTCCTTCCCAAAATCATATTTTGGGAAGGAGTTATGAGCAAGATTGCCCTCATCAGGAAATCTCCGCAAGGTATTCCGTGACTCAATTCCTCTCAACTATGTTATTATAGAACTTCATCGCAAGCAAGTGGAACCTCGCCTGGCTAAGTTTCTAACTGAGAATGCTCCTGAATTTAACGAAGGAGACCAAGATGATCAAGCAAAGATTGCTGCTGTGAATGCATAGAATAGTTCTGACTATTTGTGCAGGAACTATATCATGAACGGTCTGGCTGACTCATTGTACAATGTGTACATCAATATGGGAACGGCCAAGGAGCTATGGGAATCCCTTGAAAAGAAATATAAAACAGAGGATGCCGGCGCCAAGAAATTCATCGTGGGCCGCTTCCTTGATTATAAGATGGTGGATTCTAAGACTGTGATGAGTCAATTCTCAGAAATCCAGCTGATCCTGCATGAGATTCATGCTGAATGGATGGTGCTTGGTGAGAGCTTTCAAGTGGTTTGTGCCATTGAGAAGCTGCCACCCGCTTGGAAAGACTTCAAGAACTACCTGAAGCACAAGCGAAAGGAAATGAGCATGGAAGATCTGGAGGTCAGGCTTCGCATTGAAGAAGACAACCGAGGATCTGAGAAGAAGACATGGGGCAGTGGATATTCTGCCACGGCAAATGTCATGGAACATGGCCAGAGTTCCAAGAACAAGAAGTTCAAGAATCAACGGTTCAAGCTAGGACCAAAATGTGGTGTCTCCAAGAAACAGAGGTTTGAAGGCAAGTGCTTCAACTGTGACAAGGCTGGTCACAAATCTGTTGAGTGCAACAAACCAAGGAGGTACAAGAAGAAGGAGGCCAACCTGATTGATGATGTCACTCAAGAGGTTGCTGATATGAACCTTTGTGCTATGATATATGAGCTGAACATGGTGGATTCAAACCCTAAGGAATGGTGGATGGACACTGGAGCCACCAAACATGTCTGTGCTGACAAGAAGATGTTCTCCACCTTCGAACCATTTGAGGAAGGGGAGATCTTGTACATGGGGAATTCTGCCACCTCTGCCATCAAGGGGAAAGGGAAGGTGACTCTGAACAATGTTCTGTATGTTCCAGAGATCCGGAAAAATATGATTTCTGGTGCACTGTTGAACACTCATGGGTTCCGCATAGTGATAGAGTCTAATAAGCTTGTTTTGTCCAAGAATGGAATGTTTGTGGGTAAGGGTTATATAACCGGTGGAATGATAAAAATGAATGTAATGACTATAGTCAAGAAAATGAATGAAGCTTCATCTTCCACCTATATGCTTGAGTCTTCCAATTTGTGGCATAGTAGACTAGGACATGTTAATTACGATACCTTGCGGAAATTAATTAACATGGACCACTTACCAAAATTCCAAATTGACACAAAACATAAGTGTGAAACTTGTGTAGAGGCAAAATTAACAAGATCATCATTCCAAAATGTTGAAAGAAATAATAAACCCCTTGATCCGATTCATTCAGATGTGTGTGATTTGAAATCAACACAATCGAGAGGCGGTAATAAGTACTTTATCACATTTATTGATGATAGTACGAAGTACTGCTATGTGTACTTGCTAAAGAGCAAAGATGAGGCTATAGAGAAATTTGTGCTCTATAAGAATGAGGTTGAGAATCAACTTAACAAGAAAATAAAGGTACTGAGAAGTGATCGTGGAGGTGAGTATGAATCGCCATTTGCTGATATTTGTGCTCAGCATGGGATTATACATCAAAGAACTGCACCTTACTCACCACAATCGAATGGTGTGGCAGAACGGAAAAATCGTACCTTGAAGGATATGATGAATGCCATGCTACTCAGTTGTGGGATGCCCCCCAACATGTGGGGAGACGTAATTCTCACGGCTAATTACCTTTTAAATAAGGTGCCCAAAAAGAAAGAGGAGAAAACTCCATATGAATTATGGAAAGGGAAAAAGCCATCCTATAAATACTTGCGAGTATGGGAATGTTTAGCTAAAGTGAAAATTCATAAACCCAAAAGGGTAAAGAATGGGCCTAAAACAGTTGATTGCATTTTTATTGGATATGCACATAACAGTTCGGCTTATCGTTTTCTTGTACATGAATCAAAAGCTCTTGATATTCATAAGGACACGATAATGGAATCGAGAAATGCATCATTTTTCAAAAATGTATTTCCAAGAAAGTCCATAGATGAATCTAATTCTTCTAAACGGACACGTGAAGAAGACAGTCAAGCTGTTACTGATAATGATCAGGATCAACAAGCCGAGTCTGAGTCGGAGTCTGAGATTGAACCTAGACGAAGCAAAAGGGCAAGGATAGAAAAATCCTTTGGTTCTGACTTTTTGACTTATGTGGTTGAAGGTGAACCGCGTACGTTTAAAGAGGCAGTAAGCTCTACTGATAGTCCTCTGTGGAAAGATGCAATCAAAAGTGAAATTGATTCCATTCTGCAAAATCACACTTGGGAACTTGTGGATCTGCCACCAGGTTGTAAACCTTTGACGTCCAAGTGGATTTTCAAAAGGAAGTTGAAAGCAGATAGATCAATAGACAAGTACAAGGCAAGATTTGTTATTAGAGGCTATAGGTAAAAAGAAGGTGTGGATTACTTTGACACATATTCTCCTGTGACGAGAATAACGTATATCCGGATGGTACTTGCAATTGCAGCTTTACGTAATCTTGAAGTACATCAAATGGATGTGAAAACGACATTTTTGAATGGTGATGTAGATGAAGAAATCTACATGGAACAACCTGAGGGTTTCTCAGCTCCTGAACAAGACAGGAAAGTGTGCAAATTGGTAAAGTCATTATATGGCTTAAAACAAGCACCAAAGCAATGGCATGAAAAATTTGACAACGCCATGATCACCAATGGTTTCAAAATTAATGAATGTGATAAGTGCGTATACGTCAAGGACACGGAAAATGGATATGTCATTTTGTGCCTATATGTGGATGATATGCTTATCATCGGAAGTAATGATAAAATGATCAACTCCACTAAAAACATGTTAAATTCCAGATTTGACATGAAGGATATGGGACTTGCTGATGTGATCTTAGGGATAAAAAATCACAAGAACATCAGAAGGACTTGTACTGGATCAAACACATTATGTGGACAATATCCTGGAGAAATTTGTCAAGGAAGGATCTGGAATTTCCAGAACTCCGGTAGACATGACTCTGCACCTATCGAAGAATAAAGGAGAAAGTGTGTCTCAATTAGAATATTCGAGAGTCATTGGAAGTCTAATGTACTTAATGAGTTGTACAAGATCGGATATAGCTTATGCAGTGAGTAAGCTAAACAGGTATACGAGTAATCCTGGAGCCATGCATTGGTAAGCAATTGCAAGAGTACTAAAGTACTTAAGGTATACTCGTACTTATGGGCTGCACTACACAACATATCCAGATGTTATAGAAGGATTCAGTGATGCAAACTGAATATCTGACATGAAAGACTCAAGGTCTACTAGTGGATATGTATTCACCTTAGGAGGTGCAGCGGTGTCCTGGAAGTCTTCAAAGCAAACGATCATAACCAGATCCACGATGGAATCTGAGTTTGTTGCACTAGACAAATGTGGGGAGGAAGCAGAATGGCTACGCCAATTCATAGAGGATATTCCTAGATGGACAAAACCTGTGCCTGCAATTTGCAGACATTGTGATAGTCAATCTGCGATTGGCAGGGCACAGAGCAAGATGTACAATGGTAAGTCTAGACACATTCGTCGAAGACATAATACCATTAAACAACTACTCTCTACTGGAGTTATCTCTATAGACTATGTGAGGTCTAAGGATAATATTGCGGATCCGCTAACCAAAGGGTTAAACAGAGAGTTGGTTGATAAATCATCGAGGGGAATGGGATTAAAGCCCATTGGAAAATAAATTTCTACAGTGGATACCCAACCTAGTAGACTGGAGATCCCAAGAGCTAGGTTCAAATGGGAAAACTAAATTGTGGAGATGAAATTGGATCACTGTGGGGAGCACCCAAATCCATTCCTATGATGAAAAACAGTGATACCCGTAAGAGTAAGGTTAAGCCAAGCTTTTAATGATTCTTATGCGTCGGGTAAAACCGAGCGGAGTAATGCGGGTTACTCTTATATAAGAGATCACCTATGCAAGAGAGAAGTAGGGCCGCTTCTAAAGGGAATTATTTAGGGCATAACTCTTATCAAACTACTTGCAGAACCAGGCGTGTGTCCAGGGCCAAAACGGGCACAATAGTAAGAACTGGAATGTACCAGGAAGACTCCTGTGTGAGGTATGCTATCAGTTACACAAAATAACGAATAGTTCAAGGACATCGCGTCTACTGTTTAGTTAGTAACGTAATCATACTTTCACAAGGGAAGGTTCAAAGGGTAAAACCTACCTATCCTATGCAGGTTTCGACCATAGAAATCTATCACCAATTCTATCGAGTCTTTGGTGGCCAATTTTATTCATGTGGGGAATTGTTGGAAAAATGGGTTAAAACCCATTTATAAAACCAAATTTAAATGGATTAATTAAAATATGTTACACTTATGATTAATGAGAAATGAAATTGGATTTGTATTCTCCATAATGAGGACTACAAGATCATGTGTTCATATGCCTAATTTGGTTTTGGGATGAATGAAAAATTGTCATTCAAAGTTGGCTATTTGAAATGGGGAAAACAAAGTTTGTCCCACATTGGATAAAGGGAAAAGTAAAGAGGGTTTATATAGAATCATCCTCCTATGAGGTATAGTTGTGTAAACACAAACTATACACTCTTACGCGCAGAGGGGGTGCAAATATCAGCTTGGAGCACCAAAAACTTGGGTGTGCCCGCACGACCTGCGGACACGAATGCAACACCGATTTGGGCTCCAGAACGCAGGCTCCTTTTTGCACCCAGCCCGGATTCTTTTTGGACTCTTCAGCTGCTGGAAAACCTGTTGAAATTCCAGTATTATAACACATAATTATTCAGTCATTCATGGTGATTAATTTTGTGTTGTTTCTTGGCCATTGAGTTCCCTGTATTCATTGCTGACTTTAAAAGCCAAAACATTCCTCACACTATAAAAAAAGCCTCCTATTCCTTGGTTTGATACACCAACAAAAAACATCAGCTCTTCTCCTCTCAAACTCTCTCTTCTGCTTTTGTGTTCTTGTTCACTTTCTGGTGATAGAAAGATGTACTTGCTCCGGTTCGCAGACTTTCTTGCAGCAGTGCAACTCCAAGAATTTGTTAGTCATTGTATCCTGGGAGACGAGCGGCAACAGACCTTTTGCACCCGTAGAGGCGGCGTAGTTGTCTTAAGGAGAGTGTGTGACACACACGACTTGACTTTTCGTAATCCATCTCGATACTCGTTCGGTATTGGTTGAATATTTCTTCATACCTTCTTATTTATTTTCTGGAATTTTTATTTCTAAATTTAAGTTATTATTTATCTCATTTTATATATGCAATATCATACCAATATATATTTACAGGATGAGAGTACAAATCACTATAGGATTAGTTTTCAACACAACACAGCTGCACGCTTACACGAATTTCCAATCGAAATTGTGCCTTTTTTTTTTTTTTTTTTGCGCTGAAAGGTTAAGACCCTCCCAGTCTTAAGGAGAACCATTAGACTTGTATGTAATACACAGCTGAAAATGAGAGGTAAGGTGAGAGCAACCAGCAGGAGGACTTTCTCAGATCCTTGGTTGGTAATCTTACAATTGAGTGTTCATCATTTTTTCTTATTGATAAAGTTGACATTTGAGAAGAAAAGAGATCATTGTGAATGTCAACTCTTCAACAGTGAGGACAGCTGTGTTTATTCCTTCATTGTGGGAAAAAAACTGATTTGAGATTTGTATGCATGCAACTACATATATGACTTACTGATTTAAGTGTACTGGTGGCCAATCTGGGCCTTTAATTTGTTTTGGTGTTCGGTTTGACAATTTTGAAGGTCAACTAATTGCCTACTTTGAAAGCTCTCTTATTACTATCCAAGATTTGAAATGGTTTATCATGATTTTCCTTTTTGTATAAGCTGCCTGTGCCAATTGGAAGTCAACCCATACTACACTTTTGATTTCTCATTAGCAATATACATTAGAGTACTCTCTCTATATATATATATATATAACATTAGTTTGTCTAAATTCTAAAACATTTTCAAGGATGAAAAATCTAAGTAGCACTTAATGATTAATTTTGAGAATGTTTTCAAACTCCTTGTCAACATTCATAACTTTCTTTCTAACAAAAACAAAAAATCATAACGGTCAAATTTCAAGTTCTACCTTCCCTTAGCTAATGCTCAACATCTAGAGTATTGGTGAAACAACTTTGCTTGTAGTCTTTGTACACATCCTTCAAGTGAGATTGCCGTTTCATAGCTAAATGTGTGACCATGTACACAATATTCTATTCAAATGAAGAAAAAAAAAATGTCCTCAAAAGTGGGTTGAGAACTGTGTGAAAAACCGTAATCATGTTGTAGTTAGTTGGGAACGCCCTTTAACTCGAGCTAAGAACGTACACTCCTTTTAAAATATATATATATATATATATATATATATTTATATATATAATAATAGAGTTGAGAACACTCTTTAACTAGGTAGTTATCTCAAACCATTCTCACCACAACCAAGCATCACCCTTCAAAATCCGAAAGAAAATTGTCAATGATCATTATTAGTGATTTAAAACTTTAAATCTAGAAGAACAAAAATGAGATATATTTTCAATTTTAAAAGTATAAATAGAAACGTAGAAAAGAAGAAAGGTGGAAGAGCTAGCTACTTTGCTTATTCACAAATGAGCCTATCATTCTTTCTTAGTGTGCTTTGGGGTTGGAGTGAGAACATGATCAACGACTTGACTTAAAAAGTACATCGACCATAAATTATAGATAAAATATAGCTCAACCAACTATATATAAAACTAATTTGCTTAAACAAATTTCTTCCATTTGATAATCAAATGGGAAAGGAATCGAAAGAGAGAACAAACAAATAACATTTGTGATTAGTCATCGATCAGCTGATCAAATAACACACAAACAAGAAATGAGTTAAAAAGTACATTGATGATATACTCCTAATTTTCAACTAAGTGAACAATATTTATTATTTTATTACACTAAATTTATAATATTAATAATTATTTGTTTATAAACTTCTAAATATATCATAAGTGAAGTAATTACCGCTAACAAGATTATAATTATCCAAACAACTATTCTATCTACTATAATCATAATAAAATTTGTCATCAAATTTATAAACAAGAGTATCATATACATGAGGCTACTGACAAAAATTCTTTTAATAATAATTAAAAACCAAAACCCGATCCAAAAGTGTAAAACTATTTGTGATGAAAAGGGAGATCGAATACAATGGACATAGACAGATGAAGAATAAAAGACAGAACCTGCCGTCACCAGATGCCCCCCACTTGTTTCCATCACAAACTGGTTTTCACATCTCTCAAAGCTTGCTTAACCCCTCGCATCCCTTTCTTTATTAACTGGAGATTAGCAAAACTATGTATTAATAAACTTGATTATAAGTATAGATCTTCTTCACAGACTCGACAAAGTTAAGGGAACAACATATATATATGAAACTCTCTTAGATTCAGGCTTGATTACTTGAATCTCTTCCTCGTTTCTGCAAACTCAGTTGATCGGTGTTTGTTTGTTACTATCACTTCCTCACTAAAAAACGAACTTGTTCACACTCAGAGTGCTGAAGAAACCTCTGAAAACAGACATGGGGCTTGTGAAGCTTTTTCGGGTCTGCTAAATCCTGTCTCGCAATGGATCAAATGCATCGCATGGAGAGGGCTCAGATTCTGTGCAGAATGCACATGGAACTCAGGTTATATGTCTCCCTAATTATACAACTTCGCACACAGAATGATATATACCAATTGTCTAATTACTTGTAGTTATAGATTGATTAGTATTCCCAGCAGCATGAGGGCATGGCATTGTCAACCAAGCAAGTGTATTTGATCGGCTACAAAAGCAGATTCCTAAGTTTTTTTTTTTTTTTTTTTTACAGTATTAGGGTAACTCAAAGGGTTTTAAGACTTATAAGTTAATATCTCAAACGCATGTAAAATGTTATAATCTATACATGCAGAACCGTGCATGGTTGCTTTGACGGGCAGTTTTAGGGCTCAAACCTAAACTAGAGAGCACACAACTAGGCAAAAACCACTACGCTACTTGCCATGGTTGTAAATACCGACCTAGCTATTCCTTCTCAATCTAAGCTAGTCTATACCAATAATAAACGAAAATGAACCCTGACTATTTATGAGTGCATGACCCGTGTTATTATTCATGTATATTTGAGAGAGGCCGGGGTGGGAGAAGAGAAATTAAGCAACGGCAATAACTACTAGGCCACTTGTCGTGGTTGCAAATACCTAGCTATTCCCCCTCTATCGAAGCTAGTCTATATCATTATTGGGAAGCTAGTCTATACCATTATTGTACGAAAATGAACCCTGAATACGAGTCCACGGTGCAATTATTCATAATTTAAGAGGAGGTAGGAGGGGAGAAATCAAGCAATGCCATGTGCTTAGGTTTTGATCTACGACCAAAATATATGCTAGGGTTTTGATAGTGATGTCCACGTTGGAGACGACGCACTGCCACATCAAAGCAGATTCTAGTAGAAGAAAGAACGAACCCACCAGAATTGAAGCCAGGCTAGTTGGTGGTGACCCTCAATCATCATCATCGCTTCGTTAACACGCAACCGCAGCAATATGCAGTAAAACTATTCCAGAGCTATCAATATCGGAGGCTTGGAAATTTTCCGATCACCAACTACGGTCAATTACGTTGATGGGGGCAGGTTCATCTTATTTGGCTTGTAGAGATTTGCGTGATGATTCTAAATTGGCCTTTCGCCAACTCCAAGAATCCATACAATTATCTTCTGATTCTTCACTCATATAAGCCAAGCTATATTGAGCTAACGCCGCAATCGGCTATGTCATGTCCCTCTCAAGCAATCGTCATTCCTAACAGCACAAACTAAACCCTAACTAAACCTCACTGTGTATATAGTATTTACTAATGACACATTAGTACTCTGAGCTCATGAAGATAATGACAACGGTAGCAATCTGATTTGGTTTCATTTAAATGTGGAAGGAACTAGTAATTAATTCGAATTAAACTTTGATTGAAAAAAATAAAAAGCAAACCCTAGCTAAGATGTTCTTGATATGATATGATAATGTGATCAGATTGGATAAGAGATAAGAATGACATCGAAACATATCATCACCATTTATGAACTAGACTAAAGTAGCTTTAGAGTACCAGAGAATAGTTATAGAATTCAATTAGATAGGGGGTCCTAGCTATTTACTTAATTTACTGGTTTCTGTGTGCAGACTACCACATGCATGTTCATGTTCATACTCGATGGTTTTTTTTTCCCCAGTCAATAGATTATTGAGACCCTAGTACTTGAATCCATGTGCTCTTCATAGTGACGAAGTTATTGCAGTATCCCACATGGATAACTGAGCATACCATCCCTTGCTCCACAACATCCATGGATCGATCTATAAAAATGAAATCTTTAACCCGGAAAAATTATCGGATTCCGGTCAAATACTTGGAATTAGTTCATTTCATTTTCATCCAATAGACATGCTTTCTCAATCTAAAACTGAATTCCTTTCCGATTAAGATCGAGTACTCGTGCTTATTTCAATTGGACGGTTGAGTACTTAAATCGCTTATTCATTACATAATAAACTCTAATCTCAATATTAAAATGTTAATACTATGTATTATCTGCATAATACGAGAATTGAGTAATAATTCATCATTCTTTTCCAATTTGTTATCATTCCATCTTTGAAACATTCAAAAGGCGTGGACGCATCGAATTTCATTTGACCTGGAACATACATATTGTCATCAACAAAATGTGATAGTTGAGCAGCTCAACAATACTGACTCAGTGCCAAAACAATACTGACTCAGTGTGCTTCACTAAAAACGGCGAGTCATCATAACACCAAAAACGACAAAACGTTTTTCCCGAATCCAAAAACCTCCAACGGCAGCACACATAACAGTCAACCGAACCCCTCCAACCCTAGACCACCACGTGTAAAGCCTGCAGACAACTGCCAGTTACTAAATACAATGCACCCCATACGTGGCGTGCCTTCATTGGCCGTGCGCAGCATCTCTGATGTTGACGAGGATAGGGGTGATTAATTAAGGAAGAAAAACGTGGTTAGTGAGAGAAAACCAGAGAGGTTTAGGCTTAGTTTGGAACCGTTTTTGAGACTGCTTTAGCTTTTAGAATTAATGTATGATGTTTGGTAAAGTCTCTAAAAGCTGCTTTTGGCCAAAATAGATTTCTCCAAAAGCCTGAAATCAAAAAACTAGGAAATAGAGCTTTGGAAAGCAGCTTTTGAAGAAATGGTGGTGCTAAGAAATATGATTGCACAAAGTTTAATGAATGCAATGCAGTTGCAATATTAATAGACTCTAATATATTTTGTGTAATGGTTCTATTTGATTATGGTGGAAAATACTTTGTCTAATATTATTTTAGATAAATTTGGTTTAATATTTAAGAATTCTTCGTAAATCTTTTATTTGGTCCAAATAACTGGTCATACATTGCAAAAAATTATACTAAAATAATTGCACAAAATCATAGTCTATAATTTAGAGAAGTAATATCTATTTTAATAAAACTTTAAATATTTAAGATTATTTTGATAAATACACCCACTCAAAATACTTTTTACTTAAAACTTACCAAACACAAAAAATTACTTTTCGTTCTCACAACACTTTTGAAAACAGTTTACCAAACACCTAAACGGTTTCCTCTCACAGCAAATTCAAAAGCCATTTTACTCACAGCTGATTCAAAAGCCATTTTACTCACAGAACAGCTGTCTCAAACTAAGCTTTAGAGAGAGAAATGGCTTTCTGTATTGGGTTGGAAAGGTTATATAAACAGAGGCCAAGTGACCATTGGAATGCAAGAGAGCTAAAACACAAAGCGAGGCCACACTAAAAATTGAGTGCTTGATAATAGATTTCTGATTTCTATTCTCTTTGGAATCCATCTCTCTTTCTTTCAAAGTTGAAAACTTCTGGGGTTTTGGTTTTGTTGAATCTTGATCAGAGCATAAACCCTTCTCAATATCCAGTTTTTGATTGTAAAGTTTGAACCTTTGTAGTGTTTTTTCTTGTTTTGTCCTAACCCTCTACCTGTTCTTTGATTTTGGTAAGAATCAGGTTGGTTCTGTAGAGTTTAGCTTACCCTTTCGTGATTGAAATGGCAGCAGCTATAGATATTTACAATAGCAGCAGCTTTATGACACCAGATTTATCAGAGGAGCTCATGAGAGCACTTATGCCTTATATGAAAAGTGCCTCCTCTGCTACTTCTTCTATTTCTCCACCAACCTCTCCCTCCACTTCTTCATCTTCTTCTTCCTACACCCCATTTTACTCTTCCTCTCATCCCAATTTGTACCCTGACTATTGCTCAAACACCGAAATGTTTCCACAAGTGGGTTTTGAGCAGACAGGTTCATTGGGGCTTAATCAACTCACCCCATCTCAAATTCATCAAATCCAAACCCAAATGACACTCCAACAACAGCACCAACAGCAACAAAAGCAGCAAATTGCAGCTCTAGCTCCTCTTTCAAACCAATATCACCACCAAAACAGTCACACCCTCAACTTCCTTGGCCCCAAAGCTATCCCAATGAAGAAGTCTGGTACTCCCAAGCCCACAAAGCTCTACAGGGGAGTGAGGCAGAGGCATTGGGGCAAATGGGTTGCTGAGATTAGACTCCCAAAGAACCGAACTCGCCTCTGGCTCGGCACATTTGAAACCGCTGAAGAAGCAGCTCTAGCTTATGATAAAGCTGCTTATAAGCTCAGGGGAGACTTTGCCAGGCTCAATTTCCCTCATCTCAAGCACCAAGGAGCTCATATATCTGGAGATTTTGGCAACTACAAGCCTCTTCATTCCGCAGTTGACGCCAAGCTCCAAGCAATTTGTGAGAGCTTGGCTCTTAATTCGCCGAAACAGAGCAAAACAGAGGAGCTCTGTTCTGAAACAGAGACAAAGCCAGTGATTTCAGCTCCAAAGATGGTCTCTGATGATGCATTCAAAACAGAATGGGACTCTCCTAAAGTAGAGGCCTTTTCATCCTCATCTTCACCCTCTCGATCTTGCAATGAGTCCTCAGCCGGGTCATCCTCACCGGAATCCGACGTTACATTCTTGGATTTCTCAGGTTCTCAGTGGGATGAAATTGATACTTTCGGATTGGCCAAGTACCCTTCAGTGGAGATTGATTGGTCTGCTATTTAAAATGTCTATCATCTTTTAATATTTAGTAATTTTGTTTCGTTCTAGGTTTGGTTTTAGGTTCAGTCTGGTGTTTCTAGTAGCAGCAGCTTCTGCAATGAAATTTTTGGCATTTGCAGAGGTTTTGCTCAGTACACCTAGGGTTTTAGTAAATGCAGTTACTTAGTTCATAGGTCAATGAGTCTGTAATTGTGTGTTTCTCCATCATGGTCTGCTGGTAATTTTTTATCCTTGCAACCATGGAGATCGTGGTTATCATATTGTAATATATAAAAATAATTGTACTTTACCTTTCTGAATTTTTGTGTAACATGGTGAGCATGTGATGGTGTTTGATAATAGAGTTTTCTATGTAGCCTTTTCCATTGTTAACATGGCAATCAAACACAAAATGAAACAATTATCGTCTTTTGAAGGAAAATTATGAGTTAAGTACCCATGGAAAGTGGACCTGGACAAATTCTTTATAATGTGATTAGAATAATAGTACAGGCATGATAGACAAAAGAAGACTAGAATCAATTAATTGTGGTAGTTCTTGGTAGAGATGAACTCCAGCATCTTGTGATTCTTGTCCATTCATATATAGTATGTTGTATTAGTGTTCTAGCATTATGAAGGTAGCATCACAACATTTATTTTTATTTTTTTTATCAAGACACAACAAGGGTATCTATGGTACTACTAGGTGCTATGATCCAAATGCCGGAACTAAAACAAGTTTCTGAGTTGCTGACTTGGTAAATGATATGGGATAATAACAACTGGCTTAAAATCTTGAAAGATTGTTACAGTGTTTAAAATTCTACAGTTGAGAATTTGTTTTGGTGAATGTAAAGTACCACAATGGAACCTAGCTCACTACGAATTTTGCTTTTCAGAAGTACATGACTAGCAGTTGTTGTTTCAGATCACCCTCTTGGATTATCCATGAACCTTATTGCTGAAGTCTAGATTGGGATTTTACTCCTAAATTCAATCTCGTACAGCAGGAAACACCCTCTTGCAGAATGAGCTAGAAGACACTAAAACATGGAGTTCGTTATCCAAGTCCTATTTGTATGAATCTGAAGCGTGCAAATTTGTCTGTATGATGAGAAATCTTCAGTCCAACTTTAGAACAAGTCATAGAAATGACTTTGGCAGCATCTGTTTGAGATTTTTTTTTCTTCTTTTTTTGGGAGAATCACTTGAGAAATTTTAGAACAATAAAGAGATAATGAAAGCATCTTGGATCACCCACCCTCCCAACTTTAGAGGATTCTATAATTTTCTTATTTTGCAGCCTTGAATGAGAATGACAAGTGCGAATGGCCAAACCATGGGTTTGCTGCTAAACCCACTTTACTGCATACACTATCTTATCCTTCCCCATTGTGATAAGAATTTATTGAAGCCACCATTCCAAAAGAATTGAAGATTATAAAGAAGAGATAGTAAACAGAAATACAGATGCATAAACAAGTTCAATATTCTTTCCTTTCTTCTCAGCTTGCAAAGAGACAAGTTCACATTGCCAAAGACAGTGATCAGGAAAGTGACTCTGAATGCCCATCCTGGGCCATCAGGAATCCTTTCAAATCTTGGAAAACTCCTCCTTGGTTCATAATATTTGTCTTTTGAATATCTGAAGATGATGTCATATTTTTCTTTCCTAGTTGTTCACTTTGCCTCAAGTTTTGTCCAAAGCATCCAAAAGGGTGTGTGAATGGAAATGAACCTTGCATAATCTTAAAGCTAGTAAAGGGATTCCTTAGAAGGTGGAAAAGGGTGATGACCCAAGTTGGTTATTCCACTTTACAGGTTTTATTTATGACCACATAATGACTATGTTGAGAACATGAAGAATTTGAGAGAATTGTAGTGCTTTGGTTATCTGAGCAGCTAGCAGCCCACCATATTTTTTGAATACAGAGCAAAAAAAAATTAACAAGCACTCATTAGTCCGAACTCAGAACCACACTATCATACAATTACATACTGAATCAAATGGCACGCGCCAAGATATGTCGACACATGCATTAAAGGGTTACAAAGCACGATGACAGTTCAACACCACAATTCCTGCCGCAGCATCCTTTAAAAACTTGATCTTGATTCTTTTAAGCATGGCTACAGCTTCTTGTATGTTTATCCTCTGTTCCGGTGACTCTGCTGAACAAGTAACAGCTAATCCCATAATAGATGATAGGCACTCTCTCTTGCTCACAAAGTCATGATCCCCCTCGTTTCCAAGTAAAGTACCATCCACTACTTCAACTGTCGAATTGGAATCTAGGGAATCTGCAACCCATTGATTTAGTCTCACTTCCCCAACGAAGATCTCATCGGTCGGCTTCCTTCTTGTAAATGTTTCCAGCAGCACAATACCAAAACTATACACATCCCCTCTTCTAGTCACTATTCCTTCCATTCCATACTCTGCATATATAAGTTAACATTAATCTTTCAAGACATACACTTTCCTAATTAGGATACATACAGAATAGAAAGATAAAGTACTGACAGAGTAACAAATACCTGGAGCCATATACCCAATTGTGGCTAAGGTCATGGTTTCAGTCATAGAATCTCCTCCGCCCAAGAGTTTGGCAATACCAAAATCAGCAACATGTGCAACCATATCATCATCTAGTAAGATGTTGCTTGGCTTCAAATCACAATGAACAATAGGTACTTCATAACCATGATGAAGGTACTCCAATGCCGAAGCGACATCTATCATTATACCCAACCTCTGCACTATGTTTAAAGAAGAATTCTGAGAATGCAACCACTTCTCAAGGCTCCCATTAGGCATGTAGCTCAATACAAGACCTTTGAAATCAATTTGGCTGCAACAACTGATGACTTTGACGAGATTTCGGTGACGAACATTACTTAGTAATTCACATTCAACCTCAAAACTTGTAAACGCCTCTTCCAACTCCAAGTTGAAAACCTTTACTGCAACTTCTATCCCATCTGGAAGTGTTCCTTTATATACTGAGCCAAATCCCCCAGTACCAAGTAAATTGCTTTCATTGAATCCATTTGTCGCACTTAGGAGCTCCAAGTATGAAACTCTTCTCCATAATACTTGAGGCATCAAGATATTGTCTACAGCAGCTTTCCCATTCATTTTTCTACGTACCAGCAACAACCAAATTATAAACGTCGCTAGAAGTATCGCTGACAAGATCCCCGGAATAACAAATTTCAATATAGACAAAATAGTTTTTCTTTTGCATGGTGGAACTTGAAATTGGGATGCACCACAGAGTCCAGGGTTTGAAACAACTGATATAGCAGACAAGTTTTTGAAAGGACCGCCAGTTGGAATCTCTCCTTGTAGTTTGTTGAAAGACAAATTCAGGTACTTGAGATATAGGAGTGTTTCTAGAGACTTTGGAATCACTCCATAGATATTATTCTTAGATAAGTCCAATTCTTCTAAGCTGAAACAAGTTGCAATGGAACTAGGAATAGGGCCTTCTATATTATTATGTGCTAGGTAAAGATAGACCAAATTGGATAAACTCCCAATGCTACTTGGTATACTACCAGATAATTTATTGTATGATAAATCTATGTATGTAGCAGCTTTCAAATTGCCAACAGCACCTAATAGAGGTCCGATAAGAGAATTGTATGATAAGTCTATTTGCAAGATATCTGTAAGTTCCCACAGGGCAGAAGGAATTGTGGAACTCAACAAACTGGACCGTAAGTATAGATATCTCAGAGATGTTAGGTTACCCAAGCAAGGAGGTAGAGAACCGGAGAGTTGATTCCCGCCCAAATACAAATCAAATAAGTTTTTTAATTGACAGAGTTCATCTGGAATGTGTGCTTGCAATGTATTATTATACACATACAAACCTTGAAGATTATGTAGTCTTCCCATTGAGTTGGGAATTGGCCCCCTCAATTGATTCTGTGCAAGGGATAAAACTATCAAGCTACTAAAGTTGCCTACATCAATGGGGATGTTACCTCTCAAGCTGAAATTTTCTAAAATAACATATTCAAGTGATGTAGAGAAATTACTGAAGGAAGTCGGAAGGTTCGCATTTAATGGATTTCTTTGTAAGTCTAATACCGTCAGATTTCTTAAATTTGCAAGACATGACCAGATATTAGCTTCTGGGGTAGAGATATCAATGGTCAAATTATTGTAAGACAAGCTAAGCCGATCAAGGTTTGCCAAGAGGCATAGAGTGCTTGGAATAAAGCCAGAAAAAGAGTTATGGGCAAGGTTTAGAAACGAGAGTTCAGAAGCATTAGAGATGGAGTTGGGGATTACTCCTGTGAGGTGATTTCTTTGTAACTGAAAGAATTCAAGGTTTGGAAGGCTAATGTTTTCTGGGAGGCTACCTGAAAGCTTATTAAAGCCGAGATCTAACACAGTTAATGCGGACATATTGAAGATTGACGAAGGAATATGGCCATTAAAATTATTACTACCAAGCGACAATTCCTCTAACTTTGGAAGATGCCCAATCTCATGTGTTATAGTGCCTGCAACAATTATATCAACACTTTGGCATTAATAAATTACTAGATGGCCAATCCTATAATCTCATGTGTAAAATTATATCAAATTTTAAAAAGATCAATAAAATATTTTCACTAATAGTTCAGTAATTAGATAGAGATATATGCAAATTATCAATACCTGTCAAGTTGTTGATATAAAGGTAAATGCTCTTAATTTGGGTCAAGTTCGCTATGTCTTTGGGTATTCTTCCACTGAGTCTGTTTTCCTCCAAGTTTAAATAAAGAAGTTGTTTGCATTGCCATAGCTTGGATGGAAGTGGACCATTAAACTGATTAGAACCCAAATTCAAACTTTCAATATTGGAAAGATATTCACATATGTTGTCTGGAATTCTACCTTTCAACTTGTTTCCATAGAAAGTTAGAGTAACCAAAGATGACATGTTGAAGATTGTCATAGGAACATGCCCTTTTAAGGCATTCTCTTGCACAAACAATATTTGCAACTGACTTAAAGTTCCCATCTCATTTGGAATTTCTAAAGAGCAAATACAAAATTTAGCTAATACAATATCATAGATTTATTATATACAATTTTAGTTTAGACATGCATGCAGGGTAACTAATTATCTATTCAAATCAAAACCGATGGAAGTCGTACCTTCGAAATTATTATTATCAAGATTGATTTTCTGTAACACTGTTAGGTTCCCGATTTCTCTTGAAATTTTACGTGTTAATATGTATGAAAGTATGAATTATCGCAATCGATATAGTTACCTCAACAAGCAAAGGTGTCGAGCTTATAGAATAGCGAAAAACTTATAATCATTACAACTACGTATCATGTAGATCGAGCTATCTAAGATCAACAGTGTTTAGTTCGTACCTGAGAGTTGGTTGTATCCCAGATGAAGTATTTGCAGAGCAGATAGGTTGAACATGGTAGCTGGTATGGAACCTAAAAATTGATTACCACGCATCCAGAATTCTTGAAGCTTGGACATGGAACCAAACCACGACGGAATGAGCCCTGTAAACTCGTTGTACCCCAAGTTAATAACCTTCAACCGGCGCAGGCGAGCCAATTATTGAGGCAAGGTACCATGAAAACTGTTATTTCTGAAGTCTAGATAACCCAGAAATGATAAGTTGCCCAGTTCAGGAGGAATGTCACCAACGAGATCAAAGTAAGAGAGGTTCAACTCTGCGACTCGATGATGGCGCGCACCACAAGTGACGCCAACCCAGTTGCAGACAGGGATAGTGGTTGACCAGTTGGTGAAGATCATGCTTAGAGGGTCACTGGTGATCCGAGCTTTGAGAGCAAGAAGAGCAGACCGGTCTGTGGTGACGTTATGGTTGGTTTGTGCTGCCATAGTTAAGCAGCTATCCGCCTCACAGTAGATTAAGTATACCAGGAAGAACCAAGTAACTCTCTCCATTGTTTGAATAACGGACACGTGAAGTGTCTTAATTTGTTCACTAAGACTGGCTGGAGAAAGTTGCAAGAGGAACTAGCTGGAGATAGTTCAATATATACACGCATGCTACTAGTACAGTGACGTTATCTGTTTGCGCTTATGTTTCGATCAAAGACTTGACTAGTACACAGACAATGTCAATCATAGAACAAATGTGTGGATCAAAATATTAATGGATGGAATGTGTGGATCAAGCGAAGGTTGAAATCGTGAATCCAAGCGAAGGTTCATAGTAGCTATGAGTGGTGGAAATACGTGAAAGTCAAGCTCAAAGACTTGAACAGCAAATGGAGCCAATAAAGACTCGAGGTCCTCTCCTTTGTTGATCAATTGCAGAGAAGACTCTCCTTCAAGTCTTACAATTGCTAGAGTGTAAAATACGATTGATGAGGAAATGTGGGGATCGAATTGTGAATGGCATCATCAACCGAATAGATGGTTCATAAGGAAATGGAAATGCGTGAAAGAAGCTCTAAGACTAACAACAAAGACTTCACTAAACAAAGTTTTGTAGTGATGAAGAGAATTCTGAAACTATATGAGTACAAATATATGAGTACAAAATTCATAATTTGAAGAAGGTAGAAGTTACTCAAGAACTATGATTCGACATCGGTTTGATGGCACTGGGGTCTTTATTGCTCGAGACGAAGTTGAAATTCTTACTATCAAGTTAGATAAGTCGATCCATTAGAGGAAAGAATTTGATTAATTACAAGCTAGGAATCTGACTAGATTTTATGGTCGCCCAGATGAAACAAGATTGATGGGTGGATTGCATAATTTAATTTTAAGGAAAATGACCATTTGATAAAAATTTGAGGCCTCTCTGTCCAAAGTAATTGAACACAAGGTAACAACAATTATTGCCTAATTGACCATATATTCACTAAAACCTAACAAAATTAGTACTATTTTGCCCCTAACCCTAATAGCAGTTACTTTAATTTACTGCAGTAATCCTCCTTGTCACAGAATTAGTAAATTTCTTTAATCTGTTCATTTAGTTGTTGACAGCTGGCTTCATTCTGTTAGAAGTCTTCTGTCTGATTAGCTGGCTAAATTCTGTTACGCTTCTCCTTTTTCGTGTGTCTGAGTTGGTTAGCCTGGGATATAAGGCTAATCGGTATTGTAGCTAGAGGAAGCATCAGAGATTAAGAAATACAAGAATATCATTTTCTCTCAAAATATCTTTCTCTGTTTCTTGTTTGTTTGAATCAAAGACCTCTCTCACTTCTGATGCCATGGCTATCATGGTACCAGAGCAGCCATAGATCCTGGAACTCTGAATCATGCTTCTGTTTGCTTATTTGCTCTAAACTTGTGATTTCTCTCTTTCAGATTTCACTCGATTTGAAGTACGATTGAGCTCGAAGTTTGAATTGTGATTTCGTCTTCATCGATCTTCTGTTGCTGCGTTTCTGTATCGCTCTCAGGTGATTCTTAATCTGAAAGAGCTTGATTCTGGTTTGATTGATGATAATTTTGAGCTGTGTTGCTTGAGCAAAATTGTGGAATCGAACAATTGTTTTGAGCAAGTCGTGTTGAAAATAGAACAAATTGAGTCTTCATATCTTTAATTGATGATTATCTGAGATAGATTCTTGAACAAAACTTGAGGAAAATTGAGTTGTTGAGCATATATATGAGCTATTTGTGTTGAAAATTGAGCAAAATTGAGTCTCGAATGATTATCTGAGCCAGATTCTTGAGGAAAACTGAGTTGTTGAGCAAATATATGAGCTATTTGTGTTGAAAATTGAGCAAAATTGAGTCTCGAATTATTATCTGAGCCAGATTCTTGTGCAAATCTTGAAGAAAAAATTCAGTGAGTTAATTTTTTCAAAATTTCTTGTGATGAAAAATATAGCAGTCTTGAGATGAATATTTGAGCTAGATTCTTGAGTTTGAAGAGAAATTATACAGGATTGGTCATATGAGTTAGTTATGTTGACTTATACAGTGATTGAAATGAAGAAGTAAGATTTTTCTGAAAAGTTTGTTATCTGAGCAATGTCGATTGATATATAAAGAAGTATATCAGATGTGTTATGTCTAGTCAGAGTTAACTTTCTTCGTTTTCAAAAGAAGGTAAAAGTATTGTTTGTGTGATTGCTAGTAATGGCTCCACAACAAGAGACTCATCATTTGGCTGGATTGACTCATTCTGATGTTCACTTCTTGTTGAGCATCATTACTATGAAACTTGGAGAAAGAAACTTCATCAAATGGAGCTTTCAGTTTCAGTCTACTCTATCAGGAAATGGACTATTTGGTCACTTTGATGGTACTGATAGTGCTCCACCTCGCTATATCCTGAAAGAGGAAGGATAAGTGACTGACAAGGAATCTGCTGCTTATAAAGTGTGGAAGCAAACTGACATGGCCCTTATAAGTCTGCTGATGGCAACTATAGAAGAAGATATTGTAGATGTGATCATTGGATGTAAAACTTCTAGACAAGCATGGCTTGCTCTTCAAGAAAGATTCTCAGCAATATCAAGAGTAAGCATCATGCAGCTTAAAACTGAGCTTCAAACTGTCAAAAAGGGGAGTGAGTCAATTGAAAAATACTTGCAACATGTTAAGAATGCTCGTGATCAGTTGATATCTGTTGGAGTTTCTGTTCCAGATGAAGATATTGTTTTTATAATTCTGAATGGACTTCCAGATGAATACTCAACTGTGAGAACTGTGGTTGAAGGAAGAGAGACTCCTATTTCTCTCAGAGATTTAAGGTCTCAGTTACTAGCAGCTGAAAGGCCCATAGAAGGAAGTTTTTCTTTGCTCTCAAGCATGACAGCTATGGTAGCACATGGAAATAATTCAAGAAATGGAGGAAGGAATGAGTCAGCAAGAGATTGGAACTTCAAACATGAAGTAAAAGGGAAAAGTGAGAGAGCTAATAACAATTCAGTTGAATGCCAAGTGTGTGGGAAAAGAGGAAATATAAGTCATTTTTTTAAGAATCATCGGATTGGGCTACGAGCCTACTAACATTAGACTGGACAATTTTTACCCTGTTTTTGACTAAATTGTCATTTTCCCTTCATTTTAATCGATTTTCACACCTCTAAGCATGTTAACTAGATACAGTAGTTTAATGGCAACAAAACAGCCCATACCCCTCAGGTTTTAAACATCGCAATGCACTGGTATAGGCGTTTTTCTCTGTTAGAAGTATCATTGCAAGTAGTACTCTCACTATCTAACCAAAACTGTTTGCACTGTGCTTGTGTGTTCTTTTTATGTACATGGAACATTTGTATATACAGACTCCAAAAGGAAAGCCATCCATATAATGTATGCATTCATCCCCAGAAACACTGATCAGCCTCAGCTAAGGTGACGATACTAACCACCACAGTAGATGAGATCCAGGGAAAGCATTTACCCCACCGGCAAATCCCAGGTGCCTCCATACGGCTTTGAGCAAGTACTTCCTCATACTTAGTAGCATACACAAAACCCCATAACTGCATTACACAAACATAAGTGCACGGTCATATTTATGAGTCTAAGAGTGCCCTAAAAGGTGTGTGTATGTGGGTTCGTCTGTGTGTCTAGCAAAGAGAGAAGAAAGACATTGTGCACACCTCTACTTCTTTCACATCAAAGTCTTCTGAGTTTGCAAGACATGGATTTCCATAGGTTTCTGAAACTGAACTTGATCCACTTAATCTTGCAAAAGATAAGACAATTGAAGAAATTTAGAAAATACAGTATATTTGATTAGGAAAAACAAGGTTCACTGAGAATAAGAAGCATAGAAGAGGACAAGTTCTCACATTTCACTGTTCAAATAGAGTGCAAAATGACCACCCCCACCAATAGCTAAAAAGTCATTAGCACACTGTGTAACAGCGGTTGACACCTACGTTTACATTTCATATTTAGTTCCAAAATAATTAGTAAAAGATTTTCCATTCTGGTACCAAAAAATATAGATAAATTAAAGAAAAAATTTATAAAACAAATTTTTTTCTCACAAGACAGTTATTTCATAAATGTCAAACATATGCCAACAGCAAAGTTGAGTCATCAAGTAGTAAATGACAAACATATGCACAACCATATTTCAAATGCGAACAGTAAAGTTGAGTCATCAAGTAGTAATTTTATTGGACGTAACATAGTTGTGCAAGAGGAATCTGAAGCATTGCACAGTTTATGCCAAAGTTTTATTTTTGCACCTACCCTTTGCTCGAATTTCCTTGCAACTATACTTCAAAGAAGCAAGGGGCTAACTGGTGCATTATAAAACCGTTTTAATGATGTGGCTTGTTGAGGTGCCTAGCTTCAACTGTAATATTAGCCAAGATTCCATTTCTTAATCTACAATTATAGATAGCTTTTGAGGCACCTATTTCCTAAGGTCTGTGATAGAGAGAGGGAGACTTGGCATCCATGCCTATTGAGTTCAAATTGCACAAAGAGGTATGCAATCATGCTTAACCTTGTATGTGGACAAGGGAAAGTGTTTGTAGCAAAGGAAACGTAATATAAACAGGGAGATGTGAGGCACTTCCATGTGACCCGCACGCAATGGTCGATCATGCTGAGAATGACACTAAACCAACCACCTAGCTCCTATTTGTTTGCCATGATCATGGAGCTGTAATCTGCATTTGAAACTAGGTTTATGCATCCAAGGCAGGACCTGAGATTACCGAGGTTTTAGGCGAACACAAAAATAAGACTCATGAGGTTGTAGACTTGTAGTCTATCTTTCACTTCCTTTAGTCCAAAAATAAGAGTCGAATAGAATAACAGCAAAAAAAAAATGATACAACACTAAACTGAATTGAACATTTGATAGTAGAGAGTTTGTTGTTAATAGAGATGTTCATCATCTTTAGACTAATTGGTTTCTCTACGTCCTACACTATTTTGATAAAGTTGATGGTAAAACTTATCCCCACATGGTATCTGCTACATAATCGAGTGTGATTCTGCTTCCTCAGATATTGTTTGGTGTGTTTCCGATGACACTTTCAATATCGTGGAATATTGAAGTTCGTGTTGTCCCTGCTAACGCTATTCTGCTCTGGATTATGACAATGAAGTATGTTACAGCTGCCGCCCGAATCCCATCTAGGTTGTACTTTGCTTGGCTTGTGCGGGTGCTGAAGAAAGTGGCACTCCGCTACTAGAGTGGAGCTGTTGGGATCAAGGCCGATTTCAAACCAAGTTACTTCCTCTTGCCTGCCAAGTTACATAACTTTAGACACATTATACATTCCCAGTACAATTACATTTCTTACTTGCGCATTGTGTCCTGCATTCCCAATCTACATTTTGTAATCTCTTAGCATATCTCTCCTATTTAGTACAAGGGTCACACCCATATATGTAACGGCTTCTCCATTTACAGATCATGAATGAAATGCTAGTTTAGACTCTCCTTGTTTTCCTTTCTTTTAGTTGTAGTTCCTATTAGAGGAGGGGCGCCAAGCCAATGTCCCCCAAGCACATTACCAAATCCCATGTGCTTATTATCACAACTTCTACTGTTTGGACAGTATCAGATCCACGGTTCAAACTTCTTGTTGTTTAACACTTTAATCTTGGCTAGAACTATAGAAATTCAAAGGTCAATATAATTCAAACAAATGAAAGGGTCAAATAGACCCGAAAGCCCAAGTTTAGACCCAATTAAAAAGAAGCCAAGTTTGGACTTTCCACCCAAAAGAGTTTATATTTTCCAAATTTTAAAATGTAGGAAGAGAGGATTAAATAAGAGGAAACTACGCAAATGCTAAAGTGACATTCAAAATTTAGGTCACCCAATCTTATATCATTCGGACCTATATTTGATTTTTTATCCCACAAAAACCTATAATAAGTTTAATTTTTGCATTTCCAACCCATTGAACCAAAACTAACCTATTTTAATCTATGAATATATATCACAACATGAGTGAGCCCAAATTCCACTCACCCAAGGATTTGTCCTAAAAACAATCCTAAAATAGTATCAGTTTTAGCTTATCTTATTATGGGTTAAATTGAATTTTAGGTTTGGAAATGCAATTCTGAAAATCATAAACTTATAAGCAAACAAGTGGTTATTGTTTTATTCATATAATTTTATATTTCTTTCGTTGTTCTGAACTCTGATTCTGTTTTTTTATTGTTGAACATAAAATGACGTTGATTATCAAGGTCACGACGAAGCTGACCCTAGAAACGAATATCTTCATTTGCATATCTAACTTTTGAGAGGCTTAATTAAGCCAGATATATTTGTTATCAGATTGTGCAACTCCGATCCATGATATATGGCAAATGTATAACTGTGGGAACGACCATCTTTAGGAAGCATTCCAAAACAAGTGAAGACCAGAACTTCCAAATAATTGTGGATCAGGGGTTATGCTTCTTGACAAAGAAGGATCTCCTTCGTATGCAGATGAATGAGAAACTAGGGTACCATAGTTCTGTATTCCTATCATGCCATGTATATATACCAACTGGATACTAGGTTTTAGAGGCCATCTCGGATGAAACGTCTGTGAAAATTAAAGACGGTGGAATCACCGATTGTAGTATCGGACCTGACCTAAGTATATTGCCAATACTAGTATTGTTCGATCGGTTCAAGTTTGATAAAGTGCTAACATTTTGGTATAGTCTAACTCAAACGTAATTCTATTATAATTATACTAGCTATAAGTTTGCGCCAGTAATGGTTTGTTGCCACTCAAAAACGTTTTCAAAAGAATTCTTGGAAGCATTTTCAACGATTAAGGCCCATATGCTTGGAGCAGAAAGAAAGTTCATCTACCCTTACCATGAAACAAGGTTTCAGCATTGTAGGTTGACAAATTAATGTTCTAATTTGTTGTTCTATGTCGTATGATTTCAGATCCTAGCTAGAGCTTCAATTCAGAATTGTCCAAACTCAACATGTTTTTTCACGTACATATTACCCACTTATGATCAATAAATTGGGCATTTTATTCTGCTATTCACACCCATGCAATTGTACAAGAAGAAAAGAAGTAAATCTAAAGTTTTTTCTTCTTAACCCCTACTAAATCTTCCACCATTACTCACCCTTCACTCGGATTATGAGAGTTTCTGCATTTCAGGACTGGTCTAGTTTTGTAGTTCACAATTTTAAACGGTTGGTCACGTATGGCATGCATCATATATATAAAACTAATCAGTTAGGACATACATATAATAAATCCCTTGAGAAGCTGCTGCGATCTTCATACCTAAATAGATCTGATTCTGAATCATTAATAAATCTTTCTCTGGGAGTATAATATGTTACTGGCGTGCCCACAGATAATTAGGTACTTACAAAGTTTCAAACAAGTGTGGTTAATCTATAAACGTTCGAAGATAGTTGATGTTGCCTACTTTGTTTTGTTTTTTAACACACATATTGAATATCTTCATCATAACCTTTTTTACCTTTATTCGTGATCATATATTCAAGATTGGGTAATCAACAAGGACCCGAAAGAACAATGACAAGAATCTAGCTAATTGCATGCTTTAATGACCCCAATTAATATAAACGTGTTATATATTTGAACTATTTTCACTGTATGGGCTATCGATACGGTTCCAGCATATATTTATTTGACAAATTGCGCCAATGTACGTATACAATTAGCATGGAAAAGACGAAGGCAGTTTCCAAAAAGAGCCTGCATAAGTGAGTATATATTTCAAATATACGCATGCATGAGTCATATAACACTAAGTTTGTGGTTTCAAAGATCACAGAGCCCTTGAAAGAACAGTTGAAGATCCTGGAAATCTGATTTTGTGCCGCCATGAATCGCATTTCTATCAAATTCTCTTATACGTACTCAAGCATTTCGATCGATCGGTGCCTTCCTCTCTTAATCTGGCTCACAGATTAGGATGTGAAACCAAATATAGAACCATTACACTTGGGGGGTATGGGTTCTCCAACTATATTTAAAAGATATATATGGAACAAAATATATATATATATATATAGAACCAAATTAATGGAACAAAATATATATATAGAACCAAATTAAAGTAAGGGCTAACTAACTAAGTATCCTTGCGATTTGTGTCGGTGAGCTATTGTGATCGGAAAGCCCCCACAAAATGGCACCTGAATATATTCAGGACCTTGCAGACTCTAGAACAGAGAGTAGTAAAATGTAATCGGCCTTTGAGTCACTACTGGAAACAAGGACTGAGGCGACGAAAATTGGAAAGGGAAAACCAAAGTTCGTCGCCTCAATACATTGAGGCGACCAATATTGGATTGGTCGCTTCAGAAAACGAGAGCGACGACTTTTGATAAATAGTCGTCGCTCACATCTTATTGAAGCGACGAATATTGGTTGTTGTCGCCTCCCAATAATGTTTTGTAAACTGTAGCGACGAAAATAGATACTTCGTCGCCGACTCGAAATGTAAGCGACGAAGTTGGTAACCTTTGTCAATATTCGTCGCTGAAATATGAAACTAAGCGACGAGTTTTAAAGGTCGTCGCACCATAATAAACGAAGCGACGGATTTTGTACAATTTTCGTCGCTTCAACTTTTGAAATCTGCTATAAAGCCCTCAGATTAGACAGAACACAGGAGGTCGAAAAAATTGGGCAAAACACTGTAGCAGCTGCGAAAAATCTCCAAAACTGCTGATTTCGTCAATTTCGGGGTCCGGAAGCTTGGGTGTTCTCTTCCAATTGCTTTGTAGGTTAGTATAATCTATCATCTTCATTGGAATCACCATATTTTGGTTTGATTGGTTGAATTTAGTGTTTGATTTCTTGAGTTGGATTTGGTTTATAATGTTCTTTGTGTTGTTTTTAGTGTTGGGTGTTTGAATATATGCTGGAGTTGGTGTTGATTTTGGTGAAATTGAGATTATGTTAGTTAATTTGTGAAATTGTTATATTCAGTGAAATTGAATTTTAGAGAAATTGGGTGAAATGGAGAAATTTAGTGAAATTTGGAAAATTAATGAAATTGAATTTCACCTTAATTTAGTGAAACCGTAAAATTTAGTTAAATCCAAATATAGTGAAAATTAAATTTTGTGAAAGAGTGAAATGTAGTGAAATTAGAATTTTACGATGTAATTTTTTTGTGTTGTGTGTGGATTGCGGTAGTTAGGGTTTCTGAAACATGTGAGTGGCTTAGTGAGGGAGTGTGGTGCCGTGTGTAAATTTATTGTTTCGTATTATATATAATTGTGGTGTTTATCAGCTTAGAACTCCCGTTTGAGAATCAACAACGCATCTAGTTGATCGAGATGGGTTGTTGATTCTCGAATTGTCCCATTTTTGGACACTTTAGGCGAACAAGGAGTTTGTTGATCCTTTTGTTATTCATGTGGTTTAAGTTTACGTTTTGGGATATAGTTTCGACATTGTCTCTCTACAATGTTCCTCGAGTGCAAATTAGGTTGTTTAGATTTTTGTGCACTTGAGGAACTGTAGGGAGATGCTGCCGAAATTTCCCAAAACTGTAGCTGAAACCACATGAATAGTAAAAGGATCAACAAACTCGTGTTCGCCTGAAGGGGATAGGACCCAACCCGGAGGCATAAGGAGAAGAAGTGTTGGGACAGGTTTTGATTGTATCATAAATGTTGTGTGCTAACCTTATGCATATTGTCTGTTTATGTTATGACAGGAAACATGGATGATGTCCCCGACAAATCTTGGATGAAACTTCACTTTACACACCCTGATTACAGCACAGGTTTAGTTAACTTCATCAATTTTGTGACCGCTCACACTGCTGGAATCGAATTTCTCCCTTGTCCGTGCGCAGTTTGCAGAAATGGTCCTTATTATAAGAAACTCATAGAAATTTATCATCACTGCTTGCACCATGGTTTGGATCCGACTTACACAGTTTGGCACCTACACGGGGAAGTTTTTGGTCAATCGGCAATGATCAGTAAACGGAGACAGTGGCTTCAAGACAGAGCCCAAGCTTCCAGTGTTGCCGGTCCTTCAGTGATCCCGCCTGTGGAGATTATACAAGATGTATTTCCATACTATCCTGGATACCATGCAGATGCACCGCATAATGTCGTTGAAGAAAACGCTGAAGTTCAGTTCAATGACATGGTAGATGATGATTACGCTAAGTATGAAAGGCTTCTGAAAGAGTCTCAAACCCCATTGTATGAAGGGAGTGAAGAAACTGTATTAAGTGCCACATTACATGCAATGGAAATTAAAGTTGAAAACGGATGGTCGGATACGAGTATTGATAAATTATGTACATGGGTAAGTTTTTTAAAGTCAATTATTTTCCTGTGAGTTATTCGAGAATTAAAAAAATCATCAAGGATATTTCCCTTGGATATGAAAAAATTCATGTTTGTGAGTTCAACTGTTACCTATTCAGGGGGGCTGCAAATAAAACTCGTAGGACTTGTCCAATATGTGGTGCTCAAAGATATAAGCCAGATACGGATGACCTTCCAAAAAAGATAATATGGTATTTCCCTATCACTCCAAGGTTGAAACGCCTATTTATGTCCCCACACACAGCAAAGCATATGCGATGGCATAAGGAGAGGCGAGTAGATGAAAGTACTCTCCGGCACCCATCTGATGGAGAATCATGGCAACATATTAACAGGACATTTCCAGGACATTTTTAAATTTCATATAATCGAGTTTGATTCTAATAGATCGTGCATATTTTTGCAGAAGATGTGTGCTCGGAACGCAACAAACCGGAACAAAGCAAAGGAGAAGGGGTGTGCAGTCAACCACCACTCTGGCACGACTCCCTATAGCTACCGGGTCGTTGCGAATGCGGAGAGAGGCAGTTTGGCACCGATACTTCAGACAGTGTGCGATGTTTATGCGCGAGAGCAGAATGCGCAAGAGAAAGTGGTGAGTTTCCTGACGAGTTAGATGCAAGAATTCCTAGTTTTTATCTTCTGATTTTATTTACTTTCAATTTATAACTATACAAACACAAACTAACTTAATATGGTATTTTTGGCAGGCAGCGGTCAAGAGGAAGATGGATGAGCTCTGTGCTAGCCGAGCGGCTGATGTGGAGAGCGGCAGCCACGCGACGGGCCCCGCTACCGTCGAAGAACAGATAGCGGTAGTGGACGAGTGTTTGGGCGGGACGCCGGGGACGAGAGTCCGAGGTATGAAAAAATTATAAAATAACAATTTCTATTTTAGATACGAAAGAGAATTTAATTTGAATAATTTTTGGTGTTTTACGATCTTTGCAGGGCTAGGAGGTGCATTAAGACGCCCGGCAAAACCAAGAGGCGGTGCACGCGTGTCCAGCAACGATTCAGAGGTTGAGAAGTTGAGGGCAGAAGTAGCAGCCGCCAATGAACGTGTCAGAATCAACGAAGAGCGTAGAAGAATCGAACAAGAAGAAAACAGAATCGAAAAAGAAGAGATGCTGCAACGTATGGCACGGATGGAGGCTGCCCTCGGCCTGTCGACCAACCCGAATGCCGCCGCCACTGCCGCCGCCAGATCATCATGTGGTGAAGGTATAGGGGCAATGGACGACGATTTAGAGTAGGACATATGTATTCGGAACATTTCGACGACATTGTAGTTTTGAATGAAGTCAATGTATGTATAGTGTTTGTGTTATGTTGGATTTGTGCTTGGAATGAAATGTTGGTTGGACATTGTGATTTGAATGCAGGGTGATGAATGCAATGCAGGTTTGCAGAATGCCAGAATGCTGTTATTCTGGCTCTGTAACAAACTTTGAAGCGACGAACATTGCTCATTATTCGTCGCTTAGATTTTGTTGATGCGACGAATAATGAACAAAATACGTCGCTCCCTGCATATTCAAAATGAAAAAAAAAGGGAAATTCTGTTATTCTGTCTCTATAAAAAATATTGAAGCGACGAATATTGCGCATAGGTCGTCGCTTACATCGAAATCAAGCGACCACTTTTGAACCAACTGTCGTCCCATCAAGTGTGAAGCGACGCTGCAAACTGTGTCGCCTCAGATGTGAGGAGACGATCTAAACTTTGTCGCCTCAAACCGGCAGCGACAAGATAAACTTCGTCTCCTCGAACTTTAGCGACGACTCAAACTTTGTCGCCTCGACTTTGAGGAGACGAGTCAAAATTGGTCGCTCGTCTGTGGCGACAAATTAAAAAGTCGTCGCTTGAGATGTCCAAGCGACGACTTTTTAAGCGAACTTGGTCGCCTCGAAAGCGAAACGACTAAAACGAAGCGACGACTCGAAGCGACGACCAGGTTGTCTCTTCGGTGTCGAGGCGACGACTTTTTCCGTGAAGCGACGACAAAAAGTCGTCGCTTCGATCATGTTCTGCAGTGGTGAGTAATCTGTGTGAGCAATAATGTTACTGTTTACCTGATCGTCATGGGAGATGCTATATGTTCTAGGGTTGCAAGTGCAAGCAAAAAATTATAAGTGAAGTCTTGTACGTAGAAACTCAACAACAGCTTTTGCCCCCAGTACAATAGAGTGAAAGTCTTATATTTATATTAACTTAACAAAACTAAATCCACATACCATTCTCTACCACTTAAGCATTTGACCCATAGCTTCATAACATTTCGAGACTTGGTTTGAGTTTCATGTCTAAATCATTTTGTTATTGTGTTGGATTCGAGTTAATGCTACGTAATTGTTAAAACACAATGTTCGTATGGAATTTTGTCCCAGATTTATAAAAATTTATCTGTCTTCCATTACATATGGTTAATTATCGTCTATATCCATTTCCTAATTCTGGGAACAACAATGCATAAAGACAATTATGACTCGAAAAATGAATTGATAACATCTGAAGAAACATCAATTTCAGTTGATAATATTAATAATCTGTCATGATGATCTTGTTATGGCCATTCATGATATAAGATACGAATTATATATATATATCTTCATAGATCTATCTTGATAGATCCCTAATTAACTTTGTGCACGCGAATTTGACATAGCTAAGCATAAAGCTTTTCTAGCTACCACAAACCTAAGCGAGCAGAAAGGTACGCGCGCATGCTTTCTTCTTCTTCTCAATCACTTCATGAAGTATGAACTTGTGGTATGTTCTATACATGATCATATATATGAAGTATGAACTTGTCTAGCTAATGAGTAAGAATTCATCTCGATCGATTTGGCAATCCATGTGCAACTTGAAATTCCTCGGTTCTTAATCGTTAGGTGGTAAATTGGGAACCTAATTGTACCAATAAGGTTGAAAAACTAAAAACTTAGTCAAGCATTCATTTTTGAAATTTTGAACGACACTGTGCGTTGGCTGACTAGAATAATGATCTGTGAAAAACATATTCTCTCTTGCAGTTGCAGAAATATTCCGAGGTTTCAAAGAAGGTCGTATGGCAATTAGTTTCAAAAGGAATTGATGCTTTGAAATCAAGCCATAACATACTTTGTATCAGCTCGACCTTTTCTGTTCCAAGTTCATCAGTTATGTTCTCGTACGTACCAAACAGTGATTTGGTGCCATGCAGTGTATAATTGCACTTTAGATTTCATATTCATGACTCTATGCATTCATGTCCAATAATATGTCTTAATAATGGAAATAGGTCCTCATAATGAGGAATATTAGGCATCATCTTGCGATAACTTAAAGAGGAAATGGTCCTCAATTGGCTGTTTTATGTCGTACCAATGCCAAACTCTCCATGTGGGAGGTTGTATGTCCTAACAATCAAACTCCACGAGGAGGTTATAACATGCAAGCTCTATTATTTGTGAAAGAATTAATAGTGTCCCTAATGTCTTTAAAGTAAATGAAAATTATTCTATATGCTAAAATGAAGTGAACTGACTGTCAATATGCAATTTCAGTACGTCTTTAATCACAAACTATTTACATGACTTTAATATTTGTAGAGTATGGGAATATAAAGTTGTAAAATACTATAATCAAATAATATTATAATACAACTTTATGAATATAATCCCCATACTTAAACCTTTAAAGGTCAATTTCATGAGTTGATTAGGATATTTTTTTCATGTTTCCGAATTAATTTCAATGGTTTTTCTAATCATTACAAGGCAGTTGGCCACTTGGAAGTCCATCACACCGACCTGGACCTTAGGTGGAATGTCCCATTTAAATCAAATCATCAACTGTTTCAGTTACAAAATGGTTAAGGGATATGCCAAAACCATAAAGATAAAGTAGTGTTTTATCACAAATCTAGCTAGTTCATCTCACTTTTCCCCGATGAATGTTCAAAGCCAATCAAAACCAAGATAAAAAGTGCAAAAAATAACACATGAAATTATGGGAGCCTTCAAGATCACAGGATATAAAGGGGCATAACTTCCTTTTCAGAATGACAAGAAGATATTAGATATAGCTAGCTATATGTGGACACAATTGGATTTATATGCCGACTTAAAAATGTTTAAGATAAGCCATTGGGGTGCCATAGTTGTACAGATGATGATTGAAGAAGATGAAGATGAAGATGAAGATGAAGATGAACAACGTTTCGAAGTGAATGATAAGAACTAAGCTTAAATCAAAGGGACCCGATTTTCCTCATATGTATTAATGAATGTCCTACAAAAGCAGTGGTACTAATCATTGCTCTAGCTAAAGACCAAGTCTGTCTTAGTATAATCATTAGAATTTTGAGCATTCGTTTGAAAATCAAGCTACAGATGACCTTAAATTCCAAGTTCTGGTTGGTATTCAACGACATTGATACGTTTCTCCAACAGCCAGGGTTCTGGTACTGTTTTAACTTTTGGATGATTGATCAAGAAGATGTGTGTGTGCGCGCGCTATGATTTTCAATTTTTAATATAATTGGTATATTTTCAGTATAGCACAAAAATTTTAAGTGATTAACATAACTTGAAATTATTTTGTTACAAAGTATATATGCGAATCGTTCATGAAAAATAAAAAATATACGGATCTAATGAATTGGTATATAGTATATACTGCTATGAATCTCATGCCAGAAAATGTAGACCTGCAAAAATAAAAATTAAAAAGAAGATCTCTGCATGATATCGGACTCACTAAAAAATTAATCTTTGGCTGCACTCTTTAAAGTGAGTTCACTAACTCACTAAGTATAGAGAGTATTTTGTTTAAGTAGTGAATGCACAAGCTTCCCATATCCCTTTTAAAGATTATAAAAATAAAAAACTAGATTGGAATGTTAGAATGAATTTAAGTAAGGGTTCCTGTTCGTAGCTAGGAAATCCAAAGTTGAAAAAGTTAATCAAGTTGGTGAGATGCTGATAGTACTAATAGTCATTTCCCTGCATTTTTTGTATGCTTTCCGGAATATTTCCTAATCATTAAAGCATAAAGAAAGGTGAAATGATAAATTTAAAAATCAGAAAGTAAATGATAATATGAATGTAGATTGTGTCCGGTATTATTTGGTTTAGTGACATGACATAGTTTCCCTTTTATAAAAGATTATATAAATTCGTCTTACGAAAAATTTGTTACGAGTTAATTATCTATTAAGAAAAAAAAAAGATTCTATGAGCGATGAAGGTGAAAGCAAAAGATATACAATTCACTGATAATTTGATACCAGTGTGTGATACGTGTGACACAATACTACTGTCAAAATAGAGTTTCGTTTGAAATTGGGAAGCTTCTTCTAGCAAGAACTCAAATAGACTTAAGGCTTTGTAGACATTTATAAATGTTATAATTACGATATTTATAATGGTTGTAAGACCCAACAAAACATCAAATCACATGACAGTGATATATACCTTGATAAAACAACGATCTATCACCATTCGACCTAATTAGTGAGAGTGCTTAATTTAATATAAATGATTGGTGCATCTCGCTTACTTTTACCTACGAAGAATGCTCGTAATTCATTAAGTAGTACTTGAACTGATGCATATATATATATATATATATCCTCATGCATATTCACAAATGCATGAGCAGACATAATTAACCAAATTAACGATAAAAAGAAATATATCTGGTCGTCAATTGGGCATATAATATATTTGGAATAAAGGGATAGGGAAAAGCTCTTTTTCTTAGTTTTATTGGGGTCCCAAATGGCCAAATCTGAAGCCAAGCAGCTATTTCAATCTGTTCTTTGTTTATTTAATTTCTCCTTTTTCAGGAAATTTCTAAGGTTCCGGTGTTACTATTAGAGAAGAACAATTCTATCGTATTCATTAGATTATAATAGGTTGGGAGTGTAGTGGTCGAGCACTATAAGGCTTATGATAAGATTAATTTATGCATGCATGTTCAATCAGTTCATTCAATTCAAAGGTATTACTGGAGAAAGTTCATGGTACTACAACTCAATACTTGAATTATTTAGATTAGTGCTCCATTTGTAGACTAATTTAAACTCAGGTCTCGTTTGTTTCGCGGAAAGTAAGTCTAAAGAAATGAAATTTTTTTCTTTCTTGCGTTTAGGATGCTACAAGGAACGTAAACACTTTTTTAATATAAGGAACAATATGGAGGAAAGTAGTTCCTCCCAAAATCTAATGGAATCACTTTCCCACCTCATTTTCTTATATTTATTACTCACAACTATTATTTTATTACATTAATTACGTCTCTTTTTACAACTTTTCTGCTAACTTTTCTTATATTACCAAATACAAACACAGAAAAGGAAAGCTCACTTCCCCCTCAAGTTCTCTTTCTATGGAAAAAGAGGAGTAACTACTTTCTTTTCCATAAACCAAACGAGACCTTAGCGTTTTATTTAGTTACACCCGAAATGGAGATACGTGTGTTCCTTGGGAAACATTCTTCCACAACATAATTATGTTATATATGTTACAAGCTGCCAAAACACACTATTACAAATTATAATTTCCATGAGCTACTTTAATTAGACTAAATTATATACAATATTTCAAGTAGATAGTGAGCCTGCGATAGAATATTTTTATTTTAAGATAGGGTATGGAGGGACCTCGGTTTATGTTTGTGTTTGATAAGACGAGGAGCAAGCGAGCTCTAAGCTTTTGCAAAATCCATCAGTCGGGGCCGCTCATAAACATCAAAACAAAAACAAAAAAGGGAGAGCAAAACTTTTATCATATAACAAAAGATAGCATATTAGTTTATTATATTCAAGTTTTATAGTACTTATATACACACACACATATATATATATATATATATTGGTCCCTTTTTGCACATAAAAAGTATTTTAAAGTATTTTAAACACTCGATGTGTATGATATAGATATATAATGATTGTCACTTATAAATTATTTTAACTACTTGAAATGACATTTTGTACTTACACACCGTCTGTACAAGAATTTCCAAACTGTATTTTGAAACACGGTTTTGCTTAGCGGAGAGAAGCAAACGGCAGGTTGGAACTTGAAAGTGCTCGATCGATCTCTGAGATGCATGCGAAATCCATGCAATTCCTAGGGCTAGGGTTCCTCCAATAATTGTTGGCCTCAGCCCTAAAGAGCAGATTTGGTGGGTGCCCAGGCGCCTTATCTCCTCCAGTTATATCCCACAACTTGACACATGGCAGATTATCTACACGCGTGGGGTCCAAATCCGGGCCGAAAGTTTCAAGATATGGTTAAGGAAAGATGCGGTAGTTATTTTCTGTTTAGTTACCTGTCAACTGCCAATTCTAGAGCTTCCAATTCGTATCCAGACTAGGAATCCAAACCAAGCTTTCGTGCTTCACTGGTTAACATATGTATTATCTAAATATTTGTATGTAGCTTTGAAAAGTATATCCGGTGATCTTCAAATTAAAATTGATCAAGCAGTTTTGACCACGTATTTCGTAAGTCTTTTTAAAGTCGGTTTAATAATTATCAGTGACGTCTAATTGGACTTATAATCTTGGAAGTTCGTCTTATCGTGTTCATTTTAGTATCAGAAGTTGACAGTTTAACTCTTATAGCGAGCAAGGCATTTAGCCGAAGTTTTAGAAGAAGGTGACACATCTGGACTTTGAAACATTTGGACAAGGACTTGGTTATATATATATACGCGTATGTCAAACACATCTGTTAAGGCGTACGTATCAGAGTTGAGTTTCAAAGCTGTATAAATCTTTGTCTAGACGTACGTATATTCGCTGCGAACTCGATCACTTCCTCATTTTCCAAAATTACCTGCTAATAGTTTTGAATTGGTGAAAAATGAGGTCATCAAGGTACATGATGTTAACCTAATTGCTACTTCATCTCTATGATACATGTTTGGGGTTAAGCATATATATCATTGTATATAGGTAATTAGTGATCTCAAATGAGGTCAAGTTTAGAAACACATATAGAGGAGCCAGTGCCATGTTCGACACTACCTCCACCAGATCGAAGTTCCCCAACTACCTGTTCGAGGAGTTGGTTATGGCAAAGTTTGTTGATCACACAACGAAGATTAATACATGGAGTAATGTTGGTCCTTTGGTTTCTATTATCCCTTACTTATTGCTTTTCGTCCAACCTTTAGTCGGTGTATAGTTGTAGTTAGTTCAGGTAGGTAATGTACGTATCTAATCAGAAGCCAAAACACAATATATATAGAAACTACGGCATCAATATCATTATAGAACTTGAATTCTAGCTATGATGTTGTATATATGATCGATGTTGCAGATGTAAACACATTTTTCATCATTTTCAATGTATTTAAACTTTTACGATTAGAAGTGTTTTCATTTTTTTTTTTCGTTTGTCATAGATATACCGAAATAGTAAAATTGAAATTTCTAAAATACTATAATGGTGATGTCCTTTCATGTTTTTGAACTTATATCCGAAGACAAAATTTTGGGGACCTACTCATAGTCACACTCGCATCAAAAGAAAACCATGTAATGCACATAATATATCTCTGGCAATTGGCTGTCAACCACACTATACAAATTGAGACTACTACCTGTGGGTTTACGATTTTGATCATGATATGCCTTCATCATTTGTGACTAAGGAATAAAATATTCTCGATAACCTCGATATTTCTTCGAAATTTCCGTTTTTTTCAAATATCGATATTAATACTCATATCTTTCCGATATTTTACTTTTAGTCTATTTTTGTCTAAATATACAATTTTTACATAAATTTTTGGTAAAATTTCTATCGATATTCGATATTTTATCGATATTTCCATCGAAATATCCGTATTTTGAAACGCAGATATTTCATCGATATCCGATATTTTACTCCTTATTTGTGACTAATACTTGTTTAGCACTTTTGGATGCTTCAAAGTTGAAGCTGTGGGTTTACGAGTGGGCAAGATCTAGTCAACCCACGTGTTAAATTATTAGGGCAAACCCCAAAAGAGGGCAGGGATCAGTCGCACGCGTGGAAAGAAGAGGACTTTTGTTTGTGATTGACATGTATGTTGGACCAGTCGGACCCAAATATATTTGCTTCTTTTAGTTTTAGCCTATACATTATTAGTACATGAGCTGTGGGCAACAGCCGAAACATATGCATGATTGAAACATCGAGGTTTGAAGTAGACCAACTACTTACCCCTCACCAGTCTCTCGATTTCGTGTTTTCAGCGTGTTATTTGGATCAGCAAGGAAATAATATTTCATAAACTTTTTGTGTTTTAATTTTCATGTTTCTATTTGAACTACAATTAAATTTCGTTTATTTCGTTTCGTTGTTTTTTTGTTGTCAGAACAGTTTAGTTTGTAGTGGAGTTTCGGCTCCTGCTTGACCAGGCACAATTCGGTCGCATGGTTTATACCAATAAATTTATTCATTTCCCTAAAAAAAAAAAAATTAAACCTTGATAATTTAATACTCAATTAATTAATAATCTCGTTAAGTTAATAATTTTTTCTGGTCCCGACTCGGGGACAACGTGCTAAATTAATATTTCGTTAAATTTATAAGATAATAGACTTTTGAGAATCCCATAAAACCCCATCGAATATATAAATTAATAATAGCTTAAAAACCCCATAATAATTTATTTAAAACATATAAATTACTCATTTATAAATACTTTTTAAAATATGACTCAATTGTAACTTGTTGCTTCTTGAAGTTTATGTCATTATAGATCTCATCATAAACTCTTCGTAACATGGTTATAAATAGAGTTTGATTAACTAAATGTTCATAAAAATAATATATTGAACTAAATGTTCATAAAAGTAATACATTAAACAATGAATTTTTGTGTTAAAAATCCTAAAACGATAAGTATTTTGATATATTTATTAATTTATCGATTAATTAATACCTCGTTAAATTAATAAATTTTACTAGTCCCAACATTAGCTAGCTTGTAGCAAAATTGAGATGAATATGTTTATTGCGCTTTGCCGACTTTTAAATTGTATTCACGTAATAATTATACATTCAAGTTAACACTCTCTTTCATGAAAATGTGATTTTTTTTTCCTAAATTGAGAAAAATAAAAAGAGAGAAAGATGCAAATAGTGCAGATGTAGTCCCCTAGTCATAGATTCTTTTTCTCTTTTCTGACACTAACCATAGTGATTGATTTAAAAGCAAGATATATACCAAAAACAATCTTCTTATTGCTCAAAATATAGAGTCCGACTGAAGATTAATGTTGAGATTTTAAGGAGTTTGAGCCATAATAAGTGGAGCAAACAAAAAGGTCGTAGATAAGTATTTCCCAAAGGAGAAATGTTTTTGAATAACCCCTTCCAAGCAATCGCTAGAAAATTGAAGTTAATTAATTAGTTTCAAACTGAAAACCACTGTTAACATAAGCATAAACATCGCTAATTGGTTGATAAATTAAAAAAAAAATGTTAGGTGGTGGAAAGGTCATGTATAATGCAATCATCTGATTAATTGTATAATTCTATATGAGAAAAACGTTGAAATGTAGATTCTAGACAAGGCAGCAGGTAGCCATTACATGTTTTATTTGACATCATGCATTCTACAAGCCTTGTGCTACGTACAAAGTGGTCGATCAGAGAATCAAAACGTTTCGATTATCACCATCACTCAGATTGATCCAATTCCATTCATATTCCAATGTCGATCGATCTTTCCCAGGACTTGGAGATCTCTCAGAGCCACGCAATGCAAATATATTCACTCAAAATTAATCCTCCTGTCCACCACCTCGTACGTACTACTCCTCTCCATCACCAAAATTATATTTACCTAAAATCGAAACAAAACTGGACAACAACAACAACAGCAGCAACAGAGGCTCTCCATTCTTTTATATTCGAATCACCGCCGACCATTCACAGTATGCATGACTTTGCAACTCAACACGTGGCGCGCTGCCGGATAGCTAGTGCCGTGGCGACATCTGATGCTTTGTCCGGTGAAGAGCACGACAGGTACGTGGCTATTGCGCCCTATGCCTCGCAGAAGACTACGGAAGCAGAAGGATCTGGTCACTCAGCAGAGAGAAGTCGACTTTGCTAAAGAAAAAATATAGTAAGGCATAGATAGAGAGGTTGAGATCAAAACCTTTATGTTGTTATGGTGTATGTGCAAGAGACACGTCGGTTCTGATGCGGTTTTGGGATCCGTGGATGTTTCTAGTTGGGTAGACGGCGAGCACTAATTTTCTGTTTTCTGCTTTATATTCTCAGTCTCTGGCTTTTAGGGTGAATAATGCACACTTTCATCATCGATCATGCGTCAATTTTCACTTTAGGTACACTAAGTTAGAACTAGACGGAAATGACTGCAAATACATAGCCAAATACTACAGGTTAACCTCAGTTTTTACCTTGTGTATTCACTGATCGAAGGATTAACCCTAGTTCTTCTTTGTTCGTCACGATAAACTGTAAGATCATACATATTATGTACGTAGTCCCTTTTGTTTCTGAAAGATGAGACGACCTTAACAACAGAAACCTAGGGTTCTGAGGATCGTAAGAAAACAGTGAGTCCAACTTTTATTTATTGATCTTTTAGGAACACAGATGCTTAATATATAACTGTAGTTATACATGAACTTGGAAAATATATATCTTTCGTATTTTACGTCAATTAGCAAATGCTGTGAGACAATGCTTCGTCAAAAATTTATAAATATATTGTTATAAAAACAATGATATAGGATTGAGATTAACAAACACCATAGAACATATTGATTGGCGAAGAACACGGAATCTCTTTAAGATTCAAAAGGGTTTGTTTATGCTTATTGTTTTGTTTAAAGCTTTAAAACAGGTAGTGTCCCAGAGCATTGATCTCTAACTCCGAAGCCTCATGTTTTGGTCAGTAGTAAAGTACTAGCTCGAAGATCTCCATTCTCAAACGAAATGTGATGTGAATTTCTTTATGTTATACTAACTACAGAAAAGTAATGTGAACATATATAAAGTACTACGTAGATACCCACGAAATACGGAGTTAATTAGCAAATCAAACTCTAAGCATGTCAGAAATTCCTTGTGACGATCATATATCAATATCAGAATCTCTTTTCTTTCATAAGATTTTCTTTTCTGCAGCAAATGACCATAAAATAAGTACACAGAAAAACCCATGAGAGATTCACTTTGTATTTTAATGGTCTTTATTTAGTTTAAAAGTCAGAATCGTTTCTTTTTCCCTTCAAGAATCGGTCATTCTTGGTATGCAAGTCAAATTGTTTGGTGCATTTTATGAGTTTCCTACGCCTAACTGCATAATTGGGCGCACACGCACACTCTCCTGTGCACAAAACAATGGGAGAAATATGAAAAGCGAGAATAATATATTGCTACAATGAAGTTAAGCATCCTATGATTCCATTGTAATCTTTGAACAGACATATAATAGAGAGAATTCGGTTAGGACTTTAGTTAGGTTCATGAATGAAGTTTGTGGACGGCTAGATGTTAATGGAAAATCAAAATAAACACATGGAAAAATATTGAGAATAAATCACTTCTAGTGATCGAATATTTATACGTGTTGAATATTTATACGTGTGTCTTTGATTCTGTCGAAAACTCTCGAAGTTCTTTTGTATGCGACTAATAATTAAACGATATTTGTATTTACGAATTTATTATTAAGATACCGACATGATGAATTTTAATTCTTCAAAAATTAATTTATTGAATTTACATATATTTCTTTACAAAAATTAATTTATATATAAATAAATACAAGGCTCAAAATTACTCATAAATTGCGCTCTACGTACAACAATGACCAAGTAGTTTAGAAACAACTAGTACTCAACTTAGGCCCAGTTTGGGATTGCTGTGCTGTGAGTAGAATTGCTTTTAAATTTGCAGTGAGCAGAATTGCTTTTGAATCTGCTGTGAGTAGAATCAGCTGAGGTGTTTGGTAAACTGTTTTTAAAAGTGCTGTGAGAACCAAAAAGCAATTTCGTGTGTTTGGTGAGTTATAAGTAAAAATTATTTTGGATGGGTATAATGACAAAAATAGGCATTTTATAAATTGATATTAAAATAAATAATTGTTTCTTTTGTATGTAATTATAAAGTTAATTCACAATATTACATAAGATTTCTTAACACCATAGTAAATGATTGATTATGATTTAATTAAATTAATATATCACAATCTAAGAAAAAACAAATATTACAATTTGTTACAAATATAACTGATTCCTGTAAAAGCATCTCTTACCCTGCTTCTCCAAAATCCACTTTTAAGAGAATCAATTCTTCTAAAATCAGTTTTATGGTTGTTACCAAATACTTAAGATTATGCCCAGAATCACTTTTGACCCCAAAAGCAGCTTGGGAATCAATCCCAAACTGGGCCTTAGTGAAAGATGTTACTTACCATAAAAAAAAAAATGTTACTTTCAAATTGTTATTAGGGGAGTTCTATTTGCACCTCCATAATTGCTTTTTGTACCTCCTCTAATATTTTTGAACACCAATTTCCAATTTTACCCATAATTTTTCTCTTTGCACTTCATCTTCTCTTTTCTTTTGTATGAATTAGCATTTTAATGCATTACTGCTACAACTACAGAGGGAATGTAATCATCAGTTACGATGCCATTTAGTAAACAGACTATCTTCGGCATCCCTGAAAACTTATGGCCAACACAGGGTCTTTACTACTTCACCACATTAGTACATATTGCTATTTCTTCTAACTTTAACATCTCCGCAACCTCGGACTTACTAAGACCTAATCATGTAAATGAATTCCTATCATTCTACACTAAAGATGCCTTCGCCCAGTTACTACATTCAGCTGGGAAACAGAACACCAATTGACATGAATACATGATAAATAATTCAGGAAGCAGATGATAACAACCTAAACTCACAATTGGGAAGCCTTCATTTCTGATTTAGATACAAATTTCATTGAAGTAACCAACCTACTAGCTCAAAATGAAAATAAATCAAAGATAACAATAGAAACTCACGCCCAATCAATGGTATACGAACAATTCACACAAAACTCAGAATGCTTGTCATAAACCTCAGAGCCTCTAAACCCCTAAAAGTCGAAGTCTAGTTCAACTGAAAAAAAAAACGATATTATGGATTAACTCACCGGTAAAGATTGAAAGAGTCGACTGAATTAGAGAAGATGAAGTGCAAAGAGAAAAATTCTGGGTAAAATTGGAAATTGGTGTTCAAAAATATTAGAGGAGGTACAAAAAGCAATTACGGAGGTGCAAATAGAACTCTCATTGTTATTAATCAAGTTGGATATTTAGTATTTTTTTAAATTTTGACTCCATTAGGTTGGACTAGAATAGATAGTCGTATAAACACACACCTTCACATCAACTTTATAATCAATCAATATGAATGACTATGTCACGTGAAGATAGATCATAATGAAAGGTAGCAGTGCATTTTAACTATGCTATAGGCGAGTAAGTTCCATGGATTTGTAGTGACTACAAGTTAGGATTATCAAACTCGACATCAATGCCCTGACAAAGTTTACATGGTTTTGAGGCCAGTTTTCTGGTTGGTTTGATTGAACACAGTGGCATATGCTACTTCTATGCTTATTCAAGTGCACTGTGGAGTAGCATGGATGAATAATTGCCTATGCTAGTAGAAGTGTAGAATTGGCCCAGAATTCTAGTTAAAACAGGGGAAAGGACAATGCTTCAACTCCTGGTTTTCCTTCACTACATTACCAGTTTGGTCTGTGCTGCTTGTTTTAAACTCTCTCACAGTTCCTATCACCATTACAAGGGGCGTCTCTGTGTTGGCAAAAATGAAGACCATCTTACTAAATCGGGACAGCACCAACCTCCTTAATCTGGTTTTCCAGCTCCTTCTTCAACCTCATTAAGGAAATACAGCTCCCTCCATATCCAATGGGTCTCCGCAATGGTTTAAAGCCACACGTGGCAGCAGCCCACCAAGCGGAGCTAGCGCAGGGCCACGGAATGTCGGCCACGTGGAGCCGAGTAAAAAGAAGGTTAACACTGTCTCGCTGGCTGTTACGGTGACGGCGGCTGAAGACGGCGCCAGAAAAAAGTGTATACTCCTCTACGTGCCTCTGTGGTGTTATACACGGAGAGAGACGACGAGGGCCCCACGTGAAGGGAGGTGGTGGTGGTGGCGGTAGTGGTGGCTCACATTGGGGATATCAGAGGACCCCGGTGGGACCGGTAAGAGGTCGGTGGGCCCCAGTTCGGTGAGAGAGAGAAGGGGACCCTCTGGTTTTTGGTCTCGGTTTGGAAGCATCCGGGTTGCTGAGACTATAAAGGGACCATTCAGGGCTCTGTCTCTCTCACATTTCATACTCTCTTCTTCTTACACAAAGACACGAAGCAAAAGCTCTCTCTGTCTCTCTCTCTCTCTCTCTCTAGAGCTCTGTGGCTTTGTGTTTTGTTTGGTTTTGCGGATTCTCCGTTTGCCTATTCGAAGCTAGCTCAGTGTTTAGATACATACCAAACTCAATTGATAAAGAGTCCTCTGCCTCTTGCTTTGCTCTGTATTGTGCTTCTTCCTCAAACCAGGGGGTCTTAATCTATTGCCGCTTCTGAAATCTTTTAAGGTATTGCTTCAATACCTTAGATTTCCCAAATGGGCTTGTATAAAATTTTTGATCTTGGGAAGGGAGTCGAGACCTTGGAGACTGTAGCCAATTGATGCTCTGAATTGACGAATGTGTTTTCGGTTTGGTTTTTTTTTTGCAGTTGTGTTAGAGATGACTAAGCAAAATGTGGTAGTGTCCGATGCTGACTCCCAAATCATGAACATGGCGGTCTCTGTTGCCGTCTCGAACTCTTCGGTTTTCACTGCGGCGGCGGAAAAGCCTCCGATGGCACCGGGTGGCTATATCTCCATTTCGAGGAAGAGGCTGATGAACTTGAAGAACCTTGACATTATTAATGGAGGTGAAAGAATCACCTCATGGGTGGACTCAATGAAGGCTTCATCTCCCACTCATATTCAGTCCTCTACTTGCTTGATGAAAGACCAGAGTTCTTGGATGGTGAGTATACCAGACTTGTAAACTTTTCTCTATATAATTCAGCAAAAACAGAGTATTTGACAATGGTGATCTCATTTCTGGGTTTTGATGTTGATGTACTACAGCTTCAGCATCCATCTGCGTTGGATATGTTTGAGCAGATAATTGAAGCTTCCCAAGGAAAGCAAATCGTCATGTTCCTCGACTATGATGGCACGTTATCGCCAATAGTCGAGGACCCGGATCGAGCTTTTATGTCTGACTCTGTAAGCACTCTATTCTCAGCTCTGTTCACTATAACTTCTTTACTCTCTCCAAATCTTTGTGTCTAAATTTCTACCATCTCAAAATACAGATGAGGAAGACTGTGAAAAGACTTGCTAGGTGTTTTCCCACTGCAATAGTTAGCGGGAGATGCAGAGACAAGGTACATTTTTTTTTCTTCAAGTTTTTTGCAGTGGCTTTACATAATTCTTAGTATTTATGTGCTTGAATTAATGGTGTATTTTTCTATAAATTGGGTTGTAGGTGTACAAATTTGTACGCTTGGCAGAGCTGTACTATGCTGGTAGCCATGGTATGGACATTAAAGGTCCGGCAAAAGGTTCCAAATACAAGAAAGTGAGTTTTCTTTCTGAGTATATCTTGAAAAACATTTGCCTCTTTCTCTCTTTTTCTTTTTCCTAATGCTTACTTTCGGTTTCAGGGTGGCCAAGGCGTTCTTTGCCAGCCAGCTAGCGAGTTTCTTCCAATGATTGATGAAGTTTATAAGCTACTTGTTGAGAAGACCAAATCAACTCCTGGAGCTAAAGTTGAGAACAACAAATTCTGTCTCTCTGTGCATTTCCGCTGTGTTGATGAAAAGGTACACACACCACCCTCGATCTTTTGGTTTTCTACGCATTCTGCTTAAGATGTGCAATAATCTGACTGTGAACAAAACCCATTACAGAAATGGAGTGAACTGGCCCTGCAAGTAAGATCAGTTTTGAAGGAGTACCCACAGCTTAGACTCTCCCAAGGAAGAAAGGTACGTGTTGGATATGGCATCTGTTTACTAAGCTACACATGGTCAATCTTGAAGCTTCATTTCTTAAAGAATTTGTTTTCTTCGGGTCAAAACTTAGTGTGTGGTCTGAGTGGGATTTAGAGGTCTCACTTTCTGTGCTTCCTGTCTAATGCAGGTCTTGGAAATCCGCCCTACCATCAAATGGGACAAGGGGAAGGCTCTTGAATTTTTGCTGGAGTCACTTGGTGAGTAGCATTGGACTTTTATTTTTACTCATATTTTGATATTATATACCCTAAACTCACTGTACAAATCATATTAGAGACCTTGTTGTAATATAATAAGTTCACTAATCCATATAATTATGATGGCTTTGCTTTCATTAGTCACTAACTGTTGCAGCAAATCTCTTTATTTTATAGGATACGCCAACTGCAACGATGTTTTCCCTGTGTACATTGGAGATGACCGAACCGATGAAGATGCGTTTAAGGTATACTAAGCCTACTAAATCAAACAGATCGTTTTCATTTAGCAAAGTTGTGGTGGTGATTAGAGGCTAATTATGGGGTTTAATCTTTGATTAGGTATTAAGAGAAAGAGGACAAGGTTTTGGCATTCTCGTCTCCAAAATTCCAAAGGAGACCAGCGCAACTTACTCTTTGCAAGAACCAGCTGAGGTGAGGGTCCAAAACTGTGTTGGATGCTCTTGTTGTACTTGTAACTTGTCTTCATCTTTATTTTCTTGTTGTTTTCTTTGTAATTAACTTTATTTTGTGAAATTCTTTTTCTGAAGGTCATGGACTTTCTCCAGCGCTTGGTTGAGTGGAAAAGACAAGCAGTACGGGGCCAAGCTTTATTGTAGAGAGGGTAGAAGAAGAAGAAGCTATAAATATATTCCCAGGCACCCTTCCAAGAGATTTTCAGAGGGGTGGAGTTAATTTGGGAAGTTAATTAGATGATGTAATTTTCTTGTCAAGGTTAATTAAGTAAGTTTAAAAAGGGCAAGAAAAGGGAGAAAAAATTGTACCTTTTTCTTGGCCGAAATGCCTTGTACATTTTGTATTTACCCCCTGTACAAGGAAACGTCTATGTAACTCTGCATGTTTATAAATGCACAGTGATTATTATGACCGAACAGAACAAGCGCAATGAGTTTACTGTCTCCCATTTGATCATAACTAACTTCTCAAGAAGTTAAACATACTCTTCTATTATCTCTAAACTTCAACTGGAAGTTCTGGTTCCAAATGAAGAAACTTGTTGTCCAAGTGAAACATAAAACAACAATATAAGAAAAAGACGTATATTAGTATATTTACCATCGATCTTTAACGGTGAATAGTTTTAATTGTTACATATCATGCCACGATTTCATATGTATTAGTCAAAAATACCTCATATGTTAACGTTCCACACATTGATACAAGTTCATGAACTTCTTTTTCCGGCAAAATCTCGCATCAGTTATCAAGCTAATGCAGTACGATAAACATGGATGAATATCGTTGCATGCATCGGAATAAACTCCATCCCTAATTACCTTAAGAAGTATCCGTTATTTGAGGATAATAAGATAACATTTCGAAAGCAAATTATGATTGGACTGTTAGATTCAGGTAGTGTGAGGGCGGGATCGACTTCTTTGCCTTTAATTGCAGGCACATCATTGCTGAGTCAAATGGAGTTATCAGCTAGAGATATTATTCTGTAGATAGCTGGACGTTCAAGGCTGCGAGAGATATTATACTCAGCAGATAGACCCTGTTTTGGTTTTTTACCCAATATATAGCTACATGGAGATCTCAAGCATCCATTTTTATCTATATTATTCAACTAGTTAACTAACATACAAAGATTCCAGCAAATAAAAATCTAATTTACAAAGAGCTGGCGTTGAAGATTGAGAAACTATTTTTTTTATTCCAGAACTAAAGCAAGGGATAAACAAAGATCTATATCTAATGCAAGCATCGAGTTCAAAGTTGGTTTACTTGGTTAGATGTTTGAAACTGAATCTCTACAAGCTTCATTGGTTGTAACATCTATATGATATCAATTGATTGTCCCTAGCTACGATTAATAATCGGTGAAATCTGAAATCTATACAAGTACTCGTGGTTGCACATTGGTCTTAATTAGAAGTTCAGGTCTAGGAATGAAAGCCAAGTTGGCAATAATAAGCTCAATTTCTAGTCTTAATTGTCTATATTTAGTATTCATACAATTTTAATAAACTATGCATCAGTGAAAGACTTCACTGTTTTTTGATTAAATTGAAGATCTGTCGACAAACTAATGTCACGGTACAATATATGCAGCTAGCTAGCTAGTTAATTTCATAATACAGAGTAAAATTGTTTACTATGAGATAGTAAAATTGTTACATAGTTGCTGCTTCCTTTCTCACATTCCATTATATCTAAATTTGAAGTACAACCTTTTTTCAGACAACAAAGAGAAAGAAATGGCATAACTATAGCTGAGATTGTTGGAATTACCGTTAATAAATCAGTATATGTGAGTTGTCGAACTTATATACGTGAATTAAGATAATAATTGAAGCACTAATCATAGATGAATTGACTGCATATTTTACTAACTCAAAAAGCATTGCATGCCAATGTGTTCTTGAAAGAAGAAACAATGTCTATGTATATTCAAATCAAAACTTCCTTGGAGGAGGTATACACACGAATATCCTAACAAACCCCACAAAACAAATATATGAAAACAATAATCCGCAGGCAATGTTAGACCGTACAAGGTAAAGCTGGGGTTGGAAAGCATGGCAAACATTGCTACAGAAGATCAAGTCTCTACTTAGTGGGTACTCCGATTTGAAGAAACCCCACCACAAAATGCAGGTTGATGAATGGAATCGCGATTGCTTTTAGTTTTTCCTCTTTTACTTTCGAGAGGTAGTGAAGAAGGATAAACCTTTATAGTTAGGCTGGAGTTCTTTTAGGTAGGGGAATCCCATATATGGTTGAATGAGGAGTTGGAATCCACTTAAAATGGGGCTCTGATCAAAAGAAATAAGAAAAAAACACAGGGACTTTGGAATAGAGACACTAACATGGCTCCAAAGGCTATATGGCTTCGAGTGTCTTTGACAACCTCGTTTCTTTGGTACGTGGAAAGATGAACTCCACTACTGGATTTACTACCCCGTATCATTGTTGCCCTGAACTGAAATAAAATAACTTGTACTACTACTACCACTACTGCTACTCTTTGCAAAGCCTTCAATTATTGGTGAAAAGCTGAGGAGAAAGCATATAAGACCCTCCCCGTTCGGACCCAATTATGTGCCCAGATATCAAGCTAAAATTTCGCTTCCTTTATTCTTTTTTTAGTTCTCTAACTCCATCATTCAGGTCTTTGGAAAAAGAAACCTAGTTCAGATCTTGTTTGTAGCTACACTTGCATCTATTTTAATATGCTTCTTCCAAGTCTTGGTCTGCATAAATCCCTCTTGCTCCCACCAACCCAAACCACAGGATACTAGAACATGTATATAATACGGGATTCATTATTTGTACTTACTTAATCAACCAGGTTGTTAATCAGGAACTGTGTAGATTCTATCATATATAAATCATCCCAGATGGATTAAGTAGTTAATCTATTATTGGTTGATTATGGAGTGTAATGAGTAGGATCGATGATTCCCAATTCTTTAATCTGTACCAGAGTTCGGAAATGCATATATACTACACATACATCTCAATCATTCATGCCACTAAGCACAGATATTACTAACATTGGACACCAAATCAGTTGGTATATATGATGAACGGAGACAGTGATGGAGCTTTCATTTCGTGAATTAAACTCCAAAGGATTCAATATGGAATATGTGCAGGGTAGCTACCTACCAGAGAATACTGTCAGTCGTATATCCATTTTTTTTGTAATTTTTCTCAAAATACATCTATGCCGACATGTTTCAAAATCACGAAAGATTCATTTATTGGTCATTTATTTAAGTTAATACAGTGCACATCGGTGCTCTAAATCCACTCTCGATTTCAAAATACTAGAGAGCCAATTTTACGGTAATTTCTCATTGGATCACACACATATGGAGGTAAAGTTGATAACACTACTGTCGGCTTCACGGTAGATCGAAACATGGCTCTAATCCCTCAAAAAAAAAAAAAAAAAAAAAGATAAAGTCGCAAACAATGTGGTTCCTTGCTAGATCGAAACGTGGCCCTAATACATATATAATTGATTCTGATTCCTAAAAAAATAATAGAAAGCTCGAAGTAGAATATAGTTGGACTAATTATAAGCATGATGGGGAGGAACTTATGGTGTGTCAGTCCTCTCATGTTTGGCCTAACAATGGTCCTGGAGATGATAAGTGTAGGTCATTTGTTGTTATTCCCTTCGCTAGCTAGGGTTTCCCCTACACGTGTTTAGCCCTAGAGAATTGGTCCCCGCATTGAAGGCCGAGCCCCGCAGAGGCGGTGGTTTGTTCTTGAAGGTAATCTATAATATATATAATTTTTGCCCTATTTAATTATGAAACAAGTATGGATCATCTTGCTCATTGGTTGCTTGCAATAACAACCCTAGCCAGCCCTGGCTTCTTGTTCTTCTTCTTGTTCTTGGAGAGGGTCATGTGAATCCATGTGACCCCAGATCAGATGGCCTAGCTCAATTTGATTGTCGCATTTAGTTTTAACTGTCGTGGTGGGGAGGGAACAAATGAAGCTACTACAGAGGTCTTTATTATGTGTTTATGGGTCATTGGTCGACTCTGTCAGGATCCGACCTCTAGGGTTGGTCTTGACTTGTGCGGTGAAAGAGATTGATGGGGTCCTGCTGGGGAAGGAAGGAATATAAGGATGAATAATTGGTGTGTGCGTTCATGGGTCATTTGTGGGCATTATTGTACCCAATGCATGCATGTATGAGCATTCAACAAGTTGTTTGTGAGTAGAATTCGACGTCTGAATTTGGCCGGGCGTGAAAGTACTTTCAACGGTGTTTTCTCAAATCGATCCTATGTATTCCCAGCTTCTTTTAATCCATACTTATATAGTTATATTGTCTCAATTTAAACATAAAAATGAGGAACGAGGAAAAGAAATGTATGATTTAGTGATGAGTCTCTTTATAATAAAGAATTTTAAATAGTTTGATTAGTTGAACGCGTACGAGTTATACGAATTTCTTTTGTACGACATTAATTATGAGACTTGATCATTGTCGGTATTATTATTTCTTGGTTCATTCAAACCATATTAATAATATTGTCTCAACTTAATCATTTGAAACGGGAGAAAAAAAATGTATAGTGCAGTCATAGGGTCTAGTTCCAGTATATCCAGATTCGCAGATAGTTTGATTAGTCGAAATGCTATTATAACATGAATCATGCATGTTTTTCTACTGCTGTTTCAGCTACACAATGTCGTTAATTAGGATAATTTTCAGCTTTTCGGGCTTAATTAACAGTGAATGTTCATGACATGGAGATGATATTGATTACATGCATGCTTACTGCAATTCTTTTTAGAGAGTAGAGAACCTAGCTATGACTATGAGACTATAGATGAGTCAAAGAAAGGGTCAAAGACTGGAGAAAATTTGCTCGGAAATTGTTTCAGTAGTCAGTACTGTCACCTCTCGTGATCTCAATTAATAGTGACAAAGAAAAACAGGAACAAAACCAGAAAGTGTAGAGATAGAAGAAGAAGAACATGCACCATGACAACGTGGTTATCAATGGTTTTGTATTGTTGCTGGTGAAATTATATGATCGAGGGATCAACTCGATACATCAGTAGGTCAGTTTTAGCAGTCTCTTGTCGATCTAAAGCTTGTCTAAGAAACAAAGAAGACTACTGTGGCCATGCATTCAGTCCTGATCTTTCTCTTCTCTCTGCATTTCTCCTCACAATCAAATAGTCTAATAAATTATGGATTTTTGTCTGTTTGGACTAGCACATTGGAGATGAATTATAATATATCACATGTAGTAAGTCCGATCCCGGGACATTGGGAAATAAATATTGATAAATGATTTTCAACATATGTATATAAAATTACTTGGACAAAAATAAAAGATACGTACATTATATTAAATCATTTATATAGTAACTGGCCTAAGCTGCTTAATTTGACTATACAGTATAGGAATATGTATGTGAAGCTTATATGCGACTTGATGCTTAAGTAAGAACATCGCCATGCACTAGTCTTGATAAAGAAAACAATAATGGGACATGAATATTCTATGAAAAGTTTCCTTAAATATAAGTGTTTAAACTAGAACTCTAACTTGTATATGAAGAAAACCAAAACATATCACATTGATCGATTTTTATCGTATATAATACAACCATTTCAAAATAAACTAAGAGTTCTAAGATCATGATCCTGGAACCCGGCCAAAGGTATAAAATTTTATAGAGGCTTACTGTAATCTGCAACAGCTAGCAGCAATACTAGCTAGTATTGAAATAGTGATTTACTTTCTCCAAGTTCCCTTGAACTAAGATCGTAAGAATAAAGAAAAGGCTAAATGAACATAAGAGCAGCCCCGGCCAGTTAATTAGCTACACATCAGTAAAACAGATTGGTTTGGATTATTTAATGACTGTGATCATTGAGCATAACACGAACTGTGTCTCCTTATAATCATGGGTTTATACGATTTCCATGATTTGCATTCTGCAGTATGTAAGCCATTCAGAATCAGATCATTATTCTACTTATTGAAAACAATTATTGTAACTAGCTACCAGGATTAATGAAACAATGAGAAAGAGAACTTGAACTTTGAATCCATTAGAAAAGGAGCATTTTGCTTCCAAGCTTCCAACTAACCATGTGCAACTCCATATTGAAAGAAAAAAGGAAGGAGGAGTCTTTTGGGGAGGATCTGAATAATTAGTAAGAGAAAAAAAAGGAAAATAGCCTAGCTGCTCTCTAGCTAATTGAGCACTGCTAAAGTTTCCCTCCTTTTGTCCAACACTTGATTTTAAAGTATACACATCTTTAAGGGGATTAAAGCCTTAAAGCTACTTGCTTTTTTTTGGCAAAAATAATATGTTTCATGCCCCCATTAAGTTTCCCCTTTGGCAGAAAATAATTCATTACTCTCAGCAATCCATGGAAGAAATAATGAAGAAAATACTAAGCATGCATGCATGGTACATTTGCTATAGGAATCAATAATTGATGTGCAATGGAGAAAAATAGGAAATGGTTTTCAGACTTAACAAGCCCCAAATGTGGAGGCCCAACAAGATGTTTTCGTACTGGACTAGTACTCCTAGTGGATCTACATGCATGGTTGAAAATTGGTTCAAAAAATATATAAGCTTCCAATCCGGCCACTATATATTGATAGGAGATTCTCTCATCTGGATAGACATACTGTCCTATGAAGAGGAAGAGAAAGATGAGGAGACCTGAATTGATCTAAGTACTTGTCATATGTAGAAGCAAATTAAATATTTATTACATATTATGTATGTATTCTGCTCACTATCTATGATGTGCAATATTAATAATTGCGGCTTCGATCAAATTGAAATTTGAACATTAGCTGTTGATGAGATTATTCTCTACATGAAAAAATTACAAAACAGAAGATTAGGAAACGAAGAAGAGCAAATTTAAGCATAGAGACATGAGGCCTTTCAAGTCAAAATGATGATTGATAAGCATCACATTGCAGAACTAATATCGATCTTATCACTGTCCACCATTAATGAAGCAAACAAGAAAACAATTGAGATCGAAAATTAAAAACAAATTAGTATCATCACCTTTCTCAATTACCATCTCCTTCATTTCAATATTGTAGTATCACAATCTTGCTCAAGGACCTTTGTGCTCGATTCAAATGTGTCCACCTTGAATTTGCATTCGACTTCCGCTTTCTTATCCCAACTCTTAAAGAACCCATATTTGATATGTAGAGGAATGCCACTCATTTTAAGATTTAGGGACAACGGCGACGTCTTCTTTTTCTCATCGTCACTAGTTTCTTCGATGCTTTCCTGGACGTCGCTAGGCAACGCTGCAATTGTTCCGTTTAGAACAAGTTTTACGACGTCCGACTCATCATCATCTAGTTCATCGGATGGAAATTTTCCCTTAGCAATTCCCTTTTGCTCGTGTAAAAGAGAAGTTCCACCACCATTTTTGAAACTCATGCTCATCTTATCATTAGGGTTCACAACTTTCAGCGAGATCTCGTATCCTACATCTGAATGGTTGCTGGCTGGTTTCTTCAAGCTGACCTGCGTGATTGAGAATGTGGGGTCTTTAGGGCTCACAACGAGGTACCATATCAGCACGGTTATGCCGACTATGAAGAACAGGACGAGCAATAAGACAAGGAGCACCAAACACCAGTGCCTGCGTACTGATGACTTCTTCTTGGTGACCGGGCGGTGCTTCTCGACGATGATGGCATTTTCAGGCGGCGGCACGCGGTAGATTTGGTCTTTAGGGAAATGGATTACGTATGTTTCGTTGGGGCGATCGGTGGGGCCGTAGGGCACTAGCTGTGTCTCTGACGAGGGAGCTGGGTCGTCGTTGTTGTCGTCGGCGCCGGTTGCAGGTGGGCCCCGCTCCTCCATTGTAGAAGGGGGAGCGGTTGACAGATGGCGAGGATGGCTGGTGAGGGAGATAATAAGGGTGAGAAATATGTGAAATCAGCATGGCAAAAAATGATGAGAAGAGGTGTCATGCAAGTAGTTTGATTGGGAAAAAAATTGAGGGGTGAGGGGGAAGCTAGGAGGTTACAACTTACAAACTAAGAAAAGAAAAACCTGTTGGAGAGAGAGTTTGTTTTTGTGAGTTGTAAAAGATCGAGTACAGCTCCATTCAATCACATCATATTTTGGGTGTTTTACTTGGTCAAATTGAATTGCAGAAAGTACTTAAACAGTACATCTTATTTCATTTTCGAACTTGCAAATGTATATTTGTATTATCTTCTTCCCCATATTTATATCATTGTTTCTTTTGTGCAACAAGATAATTGAGTCGGTTATATTATTGCCTGCAATCTGTGATGTCCAAATTGATTAAACTTTGAGGTCCTCGGGTAAACGAACATATATTCTGCCTACTATTTGGGCAATTGGCTGTAATTTTGATCGCTTCATGAATTCATAAACAAGTGGCTCATAGTCCTGCTTGTACTTTAGAACAACAAACATTTTAAAACTCAGACGGAGCAATGGAGACAAAACAATGGATTGTGCTCATGGAAGTAATAGCGGAAGGGTTGCATGTTTGAACTAATCACTCACTTATTTAAGTGAACCTATACTTATGGAGAAATTGAAGATAATCACAATACCAAAGTTCTCTGAACGAGGAAGAGGATGTTCAAGCAAAAAAGAATGGACAGAAATCGATTCAATAGCTCCCAAGGCCCCAAGATTTCAAGAACCAATCGTCAATGGCCAGTGTAGTCAGCGTCTTTTATCAGCCAAAATCTAGGTTGCCTAAAATCAAGTGCAGGTAGGTAGAAGCGAAATATTTGGACACGCGGGAAGCATGTTTTTTGAAAAAAAAATTAGAAGCGGTTACATTTTGAAAGCGTCATGATAAAATTATATATAATATAAAAAGAAAATTATATATAATATATATATTATATATAATATAAAAAGAAGTAAAAAAATAAATATTCTACATTTGAAAACAATAAATAAATGAGTTATACATCTATACTCTCTCTCTCTCTCTCCTCTCTCTCTCTCTCACACACACAACACCTCTATGCAGAATGTTGAGAATTCCAAAACCCTAAGGTTTTGGTGCAGAACGGCGACGATCCCCGGTGGATCTCCGACTGTATTGAAGACGTTGTCTTCTGATCTGATCTCTGCGTCAGGAGTGGAGAGGATTTAGCCTTGATGTCGATCAGGATGGGAAGCCAATCTTTGGCAAGGGTGGAGAAGTCTTGCGGCGGTTTGGGTCGTGGCAAGAGGTTCATCTCCCGGCTGGGATTGCAGTTGGTGCATACCGGTCACGGTTTGACCAGAACTAGGGCGTTGTCGTCTGGGGCTCCAGTCTCAGAGACTCGACGCGGCGGCCTTTGCCGGTTGGGTGCGGTGGCTCGAAAGAGGCGACAAAGGATCCTGGACAAGGAAGGGTCTCGGGTTCGAGTTGGGGTGGTGGATGTCGGGGCTCTGATGCCGGCGTCGGGGACTTCCTCTGCTGGGAAGAGGAGGAAGCTGGTGACTATGGGCCGGGTTTGGACCTGGGTTTTCAGGCCTGGGCCTGGGCATACCTTTAGAGAAGTTAGTGGGGGCCTGATAGACTCAGGATCGGCCTCGGAGGTTGGCGTTGGGACCATTGCAGCGTGAGGTGGTGCATCATTGCACCAGGATCCCATCATGAGAGTAGGGAGGGCTGCTCTACCTCTACCTAAAAAGTACACCGTGTGGTCTTAGGACTGAGAGTTTTGGTGGAGTCCTCTCTAGTATCATGATGGTTATTTGCTTTCGTAGTTTATTGTCCGCTTGTTTGGACGTATTTTGATTCAATCGAACTTTAGTTTCGTTTTATTTCGTTTTCATTATTTTTATTTTAGATCTCTTTAGTTTGTATTTAAGTTTTGGCTCATGCTTGACCAGACACAATTTGGTCGTATGGTTTATGCTAATGAATTTATTCATTCTCCTAAAAAAAATAAAAATTAAGTGAGTTATTTATTTATGGTATTTTTATTAAGATCCACATAAAGCCAATAGCAAACAAGAGGCAGTGCATTGTAGAAGACTAGAAGTGTACATGCACAACTCTCCATAGAAACCATATATCGCTCAAAGTCCTATAGTTGTGGACTTGTGGCTTGGAAAAGTCAAACACCACTGTTGATTTGACATAACCAATCGTAAAAATCCAGACCCTTCTATACCGTCCCATCTCCACACCACCGCGTCGCTGAAAAATAGACCGAAGACAAGAGCGACGACGGCGGCAACAAGATCAGAGACGAATGGTGGCGAGAAGGATTCTACGTGAGACACATGGCTTGGCGCGATCTTCAACAACCTCAGCGACGTCGGCGAGAGAGATGACGACGAAGAACACAGCCATGAGAGCTACTGAGCTATCATTGAAGTTTTTAAGGCAACCATTGTGTTTGATGAGGTCTGAGATGTGTGAATGAGTTATTCATTTGCAGAGGCGGTGTAAGATTAATAAATGATAATCGCGCTTCCTACAAATCAAAACTCTCGCTTCTATTTGGGAAGCTCAAGCTTCCATTGCGCTCCCTAATCCACTTTTGCTGGACGCCTCCAGCTGCTTCGGGGCGCTTCCATGGAGCTTTCGCTTTAGAAGCGCGAAACCCGACATTCCCCGCATTTTCGTACTTCCTGGGCCAAAATACACACATAACAAATTAAAAGGAATGAACCTACTATGTTATGCTGGTTCAAAACTTTTTTCATTTTTTTTTATCAAAAGAAGAATTTCATTAATAATAATGAAACAATTACAATATTTTTACAGCAATGAGATGCTCACACTAAACTTCAACTGAAAATCCAAAAACTGACACTTTGAGGCTACAAGAAGCCCTCACTCTAACTAAGACGTAAAAGACTAACTCACAAGGTATCTAACCAAGATCGAGAATGAAACATATATGTAAGATCCTAAAATTGTAATGATTTTTTTATTAGAGCCAAGGGTTTTACAAAATTTTAGTTTTTTTTACTATTACTATTCTTTTCTATTCTTTTTTTTTTTTTTTAAAATGACGCCTCAAAGCTATTTCTAGTTTTGAACCCAATAGCTATTGTTATAGAGTGAGAATTCAGATTTCTTGTTTAGAACCAATAGAAGGAGAGTTAGACAGTCGGTTAAATCTCTAGAAGAGAGAGAGAGACGGTTAAATCTCTAGGAGAGAGAGAGAGAGAGAGAGAGACACTACCAGAAAAGGCGTCATAGCCGACGACGCCATCTCGTCGGCCGTTTCCATTAATTCGTCGGCTATAGTCATAGCCGACGAAGTATCGTCGGCTATTCTCTCGTCGGGACTGCTCCGTCGGCTATAGTATAGCCGACGATACACCAGGTAAGTCGTCGGCTTATAAAACACTAGGTATAGCCGACGACAAAAGCATCGTCGGCTATACTTCGAACATTGCCGACGACAAGATCGTCGGCTTCAACAATTACGTAATTGCTCCTAACCAGTGTCGTCGGCTATCCGTCCGTTATAGCCGACGACGCTATCGTCGGCCATACCAATCGCCGGTACCAGGAACGGCTTTTTTTGCCGGAAGCCGGGAGGGTATAGCCGACGACATATGTCATCTTCGTCGGCTATAACCGTTATAGCCGACGAAATTTGGTAAAAATCGTCGGCTATAGAACTTATAGCCGACGAAATAATGCCAATATCGTCGGCCATAACCCCTAAATATTTAAAAAAATTTAAAAATTTAACTCGGGCCCAATTTCACTTCGTCTTCGGTTTAGCTGCAGAAAATGCACAAACAAACATCCAAATATCCAACAAATATCCACATCAATCCATCCCTAATATCCTACATACTGTACAAATTAACCCCCTATCTACTCATCATCACCCCCTAAACGCGTAGCGTCGTCGACCGGATCGTTCGAGTTCCGGTGGCTATGGCTGTCCTGATCGGCTGGCGTACTCCGATGCGGGGGGGGGGGGGGAGTGGGGACGACGAACTGGGGCATCTGTGGCGGAGGCGGGGGCTGGAGTCCAGCCTGCTGGGCCTCCCAAGACTGCTGCATCCATCGGTACATCTCCGCCACAGATGCGTCTCTGGCCTGCTGCGCCGAAGCCTCCGCGGCCCTCGCCAACTCCGCCTGCTGGAGCGCCTCCACCGCCCTCGCCAACTCCGCCTGAGTCCTCTGCAGCTGCGTCTGCAAGTCTCCTCTCGTCGAAGCCGCCCGCTGCGTGCTGGGATTGGCCGGCGTGTACTTGAGAACCCCATCTCCCGCCGCGCCTAGGCCTCTCTGGTAGAAGTAGTTGTTCCCCGTCCCTACCGCCGCGTGCATGATCTGAGAGGCCAAGCGCGGCTCAAGGGTGTCGATCGTGGAGGCAAACTCCGCGATAGCCTCGTCGGACGCCCCGTCTCCCAGGGTGTCTCGCGCGATCCCGAAGGTGATCGCGTCGGTCTCCGCATCTATTTCCGCCTAATTGACAAGAAAATATAATAAACGAATTAAAAAATATATATATAAATTAATTTAATGAAACACTTTTATTGAAGATGGGCGAATACTTACCACTTGGTCGGGACGCCCCGGATACATCTGCGCATGAATCCACGACAACGGCCTCAGCGGTCGGTCCCTCCTCGCCATCTCTGCCCACTGCCTCCAGGAGCGGGCGCCGCCGTGGTGGGGGTGCTCGTTCCTCCTGCGGTTGTCGCTGTTCGTCCGCGAGATTTTCTGTATTATAAGAACGAACATATAAACGCAAATATAAATTAGTAATTAAATTAAAATATTACGAACTAACCAAAATAAAATTATTAACTAATTTAGTTACTAACTAATTTAATTTAATTAGTAACTACTTAACTAACTAATTTAATTTAGTAACTAACTAACTTACTAACTACCTAATTTAATTTAATTTAATTTAATTTAGTAACGAACTAACTAACTACGTAACTAACCAACTAAATTAATTTAATAACTAATAACTAACTAACTAACTAATTAATTTAATTAAGTAACTACGTAATTTAATTATTAAATAACATTAAAAAGTTATATACTAGCAGGCTAAATTTTCTTACCGAGACCCTGTCGCTCCCGAAGTAGGCTACCAGCCATAGCCACTCGTACTCCCTGTACCGGAACTCGTGGGGGGTTGCAGCTCGCCCCAAGCGCTGCTCCACATGGTACGTCCTGTAGTGCGTGGACAGCTCGTTCTTCCACTCGGAGTACCTATATTAACAAAACACAACTGTTAGATATATTCGTACACTGCCAATAAATATATTTATACAAAAAAAAGCAAAACACATAACCTGTTCTTCAGCTGCTCGTCTCTCCACCAGTCCAAGGTAGGATGGACTCTAAACCATTGCTGCAATATTATAAATTAATTAGAAAATATTTTTATATAGTTATAAGGACTGAATTCATAAATATTTATTTTCTATAATAAAAATCATATTTAACTCACCGACAGTGCATTGTACACTCGCGCCTTGATCTCATCGGGCACAGAGCCCCAGTCGGGCCACAACAGTGGGACCCTGTCCCGCACGAGCATGCCCGCCGCGTTGATGTACTTGGTGGTGGTGTCTCTCCGCTCAATCGGGCGTCCATCCTCACCGGGACCGGGCAGGATCTCTCTGATCCCACCGGCCAACTCCCTCTCCAGGGTCGACATGTTCGCTGGCCCTCTGGTCCGTCTCGTCCCCGCGGGTTTATTGACGAGGACGCCTGTTAAAATGAATACATAGTTAAATAATTATTTAAACTAACTAATTAAATAATTAATTAAACAATCTAAATAATTAATTAAACTAACCAATTACCTGCGTCGTTGTACTGCTTGTCCTTCTCACGAACGGCCCACAGGCCGCGGCAGTCCTCTGAGTCGAAAGGACTGTAGAAGTAGGCATCCTCCCAGGGAATCTCGTGGGGCCGGTCGTGCCTCCAAATCTGCCTCCCCCTGGCGTCGTACTCAGGGATGGCAGGGAGGAACTGGACCATGTACATCCCCGATGGCGGAGACATACGGGGCGTGGACCCTGAGGGGCCTGCTCCCCCTGACGGTGGGCCCCGTAGATGTGGACGCTGTCGCTGTGGGGGGACATGGAGCATCTCTGGAGGGTCCAGATCGGCGCGCGGTGGGGTCGGCTGCCGATCCTGGAACAGTGCTGAAGTGCACTGGGGTCTGGTGGCTCTGCGTCCTCCTCCGACACTCGAGTCAGGGCCCGCTCCCGTCGACTCATACGAGGAGCCCCCACGTGGATCGCTCGGGGTCAATCCCATCAACGTCTCCTCTCGTCGACTCATAGGCCGGCCTAGGCCCCGACGACCGCTGGATCCGCTCCCCCCACGGCTGGATCCTGCCTGAGCGTCGGGGTCGCTCTCGGTCCGTCTGCCAAGCCATCGGTCTACAAAGCGCCGGTTTCCTGCACAATTAGTATATAAATTCCATAAATTACACAAAAATTCCACAAAATAATTAAAAACTTCATTCAATGTATATATACCTAATTATATATATACGTACCTAAATATATTTATACCTAATTATATATATATATATTCCGAAATATAACACAAAATTCCTTAAATTTCACAAAAAAATCAAAAACTTTTTTAAATATATATACACCTAATTATATATATACATAACTATATTTATACCTAATTATATATATATATATATATATATATTTATATATATATATATATCGTCCTAAAAACTAAAAAAAATATTTATACCTAATTATATATAAATTAGTATATAAATTAGTATACTAGTATATAAATTCAACAAAATTCCACAATTAGTATATAAAAACCGTAAATTTAACAAAAAATCCACAAAATTAGTATATAAATTCCACAAAATTAACAAATTTAACAAAAAATCCACACAATTCCATAAATTTCACAAAAACCCTAAATTCCACAAAAAATTCACAAAAACCCTAAAATTCACAAAATTCGACAAAATTAATAAAAACCCTAAATGAGGCTCGATCGGGACTACCTGACATGGTGGTGCAGTCTGGACGAGGACCGGTGGTGCGGTGCGGCGGCGACGGCGGCAGGGGCAGCTGCGGCTAGGGGCGGCTGCGGCTAGGGGCGGCTGCAGCAGGGGCGGCTGCGGCAGGGGCGGGTAGGGGAGGCTGCGGCAGGGGCGGCTAGGGCGGCTCGGGGCGGCTCCGGCAGGGGCTTTCGGGTCGGGGAGGGCTCGGGAAGGAGGGGGCCGGGGCGGGGAGGTATCGGGTGGGGCCGGGGAGGGTGGATCGGCGTCGGGGAGGCTCCGTCGTGGTCGGTCGGCGTCGGGGAGGGGTGGGGAACGATTGGGAAATTTTGGTTCTAAGCAGAAAATGAGGGAGAGGCGCCTAGGGCTCGGTTTAAATCGAAGGACTATAGCCGACGATTTAATTTTAATTCGTCGGCTATAGTCATAGCCGACGAATTTCGTCGGCTATACTCTTACGGGCCGGGCCAAAATCCGGGCCGGGCCGAAGTTGGGCTGTGCGGGCCAGTTATAGCCGACGAAGTTAAGTATATCGTCGGCTATAATATGAATCTCGTCGGCTATAATATGAATTTGGTCGGCTATACTATACGCTCTCAGCAGCCGTCAGATCTCGCCCATCCAACGGCGGACAATGAAACGGCGCGGATCGCAAGAGTTTAGCCGACGAAGTTAAGTATTTCGTCGGCTATTCCCTGGTCAACTTTTGGTCAAACCTCTAAACGCTTTAAAACGACAATTGGCCCGTCTAAATGACGTTTTTTTGGCCTGACCTTCAACAGAGAATAGTTTCAAATCGATGCGACGCAACTAACCGTATAAAAATTTTCCTCCAAATATTTACCCACCGTCAGGCTACCCATAGGAAAACGGAAGTAAAAAACACCTAACCGCACCATTCGGCACACAGATTTTGTCGGAATCTTCCCATTTTTCAACCGTAGTCGTATTTCAATATTTCGGTCGTATCTTATTTCACGACACTTTTGCATTTGAACGGTCTACGTATGGTTTCGGTCAATATACTTTAGCCGACGACTTGCAAGTCGTCGGCTACAGTATAGCCGACGAATTGCAAGTCGTCGGCTACAGTATGGGAATTATAGCCGACGAATTATCGTCCATTTCGTCGGCTATAATGCTGATCTTTCTGAAAATTTGCCATTTAGGGCCTGAAAATTGCCTATTTCACCTGATAAATTCCTGAATATCGCACAAACAATTCAATACAATTTCCCATAAATTCGGAAAACGGTAATTAAGGACAAAAATTTTTTTCATACATGCATGCACCTTTGTACACAAATACATACATAAATAGTATACTAAGGATGATAATCAGAATCATCCTCATCACTTGAGTCAGACGTAGTATAGTAGTTAATATCTGGCAACCGGTGCTCGTACTCGTCGTCTGAGTCATCGTCTGCCTGATATAGACGATTCGGATTAACATCATACATGGGCACCTGACCCCTAGGAAGTCGAACCACTCTGCCCGGCGTCACATTATTATCGCGGATGGTGGAGGATTCCGGAATGTCGCCGGCGTCCGGCTCTTGGTATGCGGTCGCTTCTTGACACTCTGTGCTCACACCAAGTGTGGTAGCACTGTATATGTCTCGCTGAGACACATGGTTAACTACCTTCCACGTGCCTTTGTTCAAAGGATCGTCAAGATAAAAGACCTTTTTGGCCGCTGTGGCGAAAACAAAGGGGTCGTCTTCATACACACTAGTGGCGGTATTCACCGAAAGTATGCCGTACTGATCGATCCGTATGCGGTGCGGCCTAGTATCAAACCATCGACACTTGAACAAGTGGACTTTCATGCGGTTCCCATAAATGAGTTCAACAACTGACTGTAGGACACCGTAAAAATCCACGCCCCCCTCTGCACCATCCACCATCACCCCACAATTCTGTGTTTTGCGTTCCCCGTCTCTAGCTTCACATATATACTTAACGCCGTTGACATCACACATTGGGCGGACTGTGGAAGATATCGGCTTCATCGACAACAGCCTCAATTCCTCTGAGTAATTTGTATGACCACCCCTCGCAGCCACTTGCATCAGCTGAAAAATATAACTCAAATCACTCGGTGTGTTTATGATTAAAGAATAGGGAACTGTAAAAGAAAGCCATCTAATATATATATTTATACACTTACCCATTGTGGAAAATAGTCTGCAAACGTCGTGTTGTGGTACTCGACATCACCGCGAACTTCCTTGCTGTGAAGATGGTGACGTTTCCAATATTGTACCTCCGGACAGTTTATTAGAACCCACCAGTGGGCAATCCCTACCTCATGGTCAGGCAACTTGTCCACACCCTTTTTCTTGAAGCTTCCGTATGGTACAACAGAGTTGGCGACGATAGATAGGTTGAACTCGGGGTCATCTCGACTTGGATGTTGTGGGGGGTCCTCCATCGCTCCCAAGTACAACTTGGCGTACGTTACACACTCATGCGCAATGTAAGCTTCAGCAATACACCCCTCAGGCGCAGATTTATTGTGCACATATTTCTTGTAGTCTCCAAGTTGTCTGCAAGGTTAACAAGTGCATGTTAAGAGCATGCAACTTTTATTTAAAAACATGTATAAATCAAATTTATGAATAACATGTACCTTTCGATGGGATACATCCAAGTGTAGTGTACGGGACCGGTAAGCAACAATTGTTGGGGAAGATGGATCATCAGGTGAGGCATGATGTCAAAGAAGTTTGGGGGAAATATCCTCTCGAACTTGCACAAGATAAAAACGATTTCCTCATGCATTCTCATGAGGTCTGATTTTCTAACTTCTCTAGCGCATAACTTCTGGAAGAATCTTGACAACGCCACCAACGGCTCAACCACTTCATCCTCCAAGTACGCTCGAATGAAAATAGGGAAGAGGCGTTGAAGCAGTACATGGCAGTCGTGACTCTTCAATCCGTACATCTTGTTGTCTCGGTAGTTAACACACTTGCTTATGTTACCCGCATAGCCATAAGGATACCTGCATAGCCATTAACAACAATTAGATTTCATGCATATACAGTCGTCCAACAACAGATGGATTCTTTAGGGAATACATGCCTAATAAAAAGTTACCTGACATTACTCAGCCATCCAAAGATTTCATGTTTCTGGTCCCTGGTGACGGTGTAAGGAGCTTGGGGCATTTTGCTCCTGCCCTCTCTCAACCACAAATGCTCCCGCAGTCCCATATTTCTCAGATCAACGCGTGCCTTGGGGGTGTCTTTTGTTTTCTTCTCCCAATTCAAAATTGTGCCAACCACGGCTTCACCCACGTTCTTCTCTATATGCATGACATCCAGGTAGTATCTGGTAGCCAACCTGGCCCAATAAGGAAGTTCCCATAAAATGCTCTTGTGTGACCAGAACCTATACCGATCCGGCCTCTCTGGAATCGTGCGCAACACATCGGGATGATTGCTAAGCGGACCAAAGTCATACTCATTCAACACTGCCAATATTTCCTCCCCTGTCCATTGCTCGGGTGCCCAGCCCCTTTCTTCAGTCCCATCAAAAGCCTGTGCATCGTCCCTAAATGGATGGTCATGCGGAAGCCAACGACGGTGACGCATCTGGACAATCTTGCTGCAATGAGGACTGGAGCAATCAACAGTCATGCACTCTGAACAAGCCCTGTAACCCCTGGTGACGCTGCCCGACAACATACCCCTCCCAGGAAAGTCACTGATCGTGCCAACAAGCATGGCACGCATCCGGAACATCTCATTTTTGAACCGGTCGTAGACCAGGTGGCCGTTCAGACTCAAGTACCGAAGCTCCTCAATTACGGGTCTCAAATACACATCGAGACACTTTCCCGGATAACCTGGGCCTGGAATCAACAATGTGAGCATGTTATATTCCTTCTTCATGCACATCCACGGTGGAAAGTTGTACGGAATCAAAATAACTGGCCACACACTGTACTGAAGCTCTTTCTTGCCAAAAGGGTTGAAACCGTCGGATGATAGCCCTAGCCAAACATTTCGAACCTCTGATGCAAATTCAGGAAACTCCAACACGTTCTTCTTCCAAGCCTCTCCGTCGGCGGGATGTCTAAGGGTGTCATCGTCAGGCACATTCCTCTCAGCCCACCATCTCATAGCTTCGGCCGTGAAAGCACACATGAACAACCGCTCAAGCCGATCAATCAGCGGGAAGTACCGAAGTATCTTCACAGCTTTCTTGTTCCCTTTAGGAGTGAACTTATACCGCTCTGTATTGCATAATGGGCAGTATTCAAGATCTGCAAGTCCTTCCCCGTAAAACAGAACGCAATCGTATCTGCATGCATGAATCTTGATGTAGGAAAGGCCGAGATCTTTAAGGATATGTCGCACCTTATGATGACTGGTAGGAAGCCGATGTCCGGGGGGCATCGCCCCACCCCATAGCCGAAGCCAATCATCAACCGATTTGACAGTGCCTTTGTTCTCCGTTTTGATCTTCATCACTCCCATAACAGATTCAAGGACAGTCTTACTGCATCCGGGGTACAACGGAGTCTGTTGCAATGCGATCAGGTTGTTGTACTTTTCCATACCACTTGTGTTGACCGGAGATCGGGGTAATGGCTCGAGTGGCTCAATATCAGGGAAACACTCCATCTCCGGAGGTGGGAGTTGCACATCTGGTGCTTCCTCAAAGACACCGCTCTCACGAGGAAACATATCGTTGATCCAGTTCGTTGTCGGATCATTGGAGGAACTCCCTCTCTCGGCAAATTGTCCATGATCATGACGACCCGCAAACTCTGGTTCACCGTGATAAATCCAATTAGTGTATAGGACCCAAAATCCATATCTAGCCAGGTGTTGCTCCACTGTCTCTATGGAAAACCGGTGTCGTGGGGTGGCACACTTGCACTTTTTACACGGACAATAATGAAGTGTAGTGTCTCCACAGTTAGCCATCACAAAATCCAGGAAACTCCTAACTCCATCATGATACGCCTGATCCCATCTTCCAAGGGTAATCCAACTCTTGTCCATCCTGTAAATTCAACAAATAAATATAGCTATATATAGATATGTATATATGCACGTACTACGTACGTACGCACGTACTAATTAATTAAAAAATTCATCATTACACACACACACACACACACACAAATATATATATATATATATATATATATATATATACACATGCATCCCTAAATTAATTTAAACATCGTCAATCTCCCTAATTAATTAAACACAATGTATTTTTTATATATACCAACAATATATTTTTAATTACAATTAAATTAATTAATATATATATACATTTTTTCATCAAATTCATCTAAAATCACCTATAAATCAACAATCAATCACTAATCTTCAACAAAACTTCAATTCTATCTAACCAATACAACATATATATCAACCCATTAATAATCTCATCTCAACACACACATATATATATATATATCAAATTAATCACACATTTATTCTAATTAAACTCTAAATTAACACACCTCTGCATATATATATATAACCAATTCAACTAAATCAACACACACAGCAATATACGTACCTTTCAAGCTTATGGCCGAAGTTTTGGACGATTTCAGAGCGTTTTGGACGATTTCATCGGCGAATGAGCTCCCTGCTGCGGAAGGTCGATCTGATATAAGAGTTATAGCCGACGAATACCCTCCTCGTCGGCTATAACCAAAAACTTTTCGTCGGCTATAACTCTTATAGCCGACGAATACCATTCTCGTCGGCTATAACCGAAAACGTTTCGTCGGCTATAGTTATAGCCGACGAGTTGTCGGCAGTCGTCGGCTATAATATTATAGCCGACGATGTGGCCGACGAAATAGTAATTCGTCGGCTATAACCACTTATAGCCGACGAAGTACTGTTTCGTCGGCCGTGTTTTCCCATATCGTCGGCTATAACCCCTTTTCCGGTAGTGAGAGAGAGAGCCTTTCTTTCTCATCAATCTTATCTAAGGTAGAATTTGATGTTTCTTATTGTTTTAAACCCAATTCGATTTGTGTTCTTATGAGCAGTCTTTTTCTTTTACTCTTAGGCTTGATTCTTGTTTCTATTATTATACTTACTTTAATTGAGAACGAATTGGTTGTTAAACTTCTTGTAGAACTTGTTAAATTTGGGATTATTTTCAGTTGTGTTTTAATTTTACGTTGGGAAGAAGTTCAAGAACAAAGTTCATAAGTTTGGGTGTCCAAATCAATTTTTTTGTTTTTTTTTTGAATCAATTGACAAAAATTTATTAAGGAAAATCACACTTACATATTACAGTATTCTTCTATAATAAAACTCATCACTGTCCAAAGAACATTCAGAACGAATTGGTTGTTAAACTTCTTGTAGAACTTGTTAAATTTGGGATTATTTTCAGTTGTGTTTTAATTTTACGTTGGGAAGAAGTTCAAGAACAAAGTTCGTAAGTTTGGGTGTCCAAATCAATTTTTTTGTTTTTTTTGAATCAATTGACAAAAATTTATTAAGGAAAATCACACTTACATATTACAGTATTCTGCTATAATAAAACTCATCAATGTCCAAAGAACAAGCATATGCTCCCAAACAATGTGCAGCCTGATTACCCTGACGACGAGTGTGAGACACCAGCTAATGACCATGGTTCTGAATCTGTAATTTTAAATTATCATATATCCTCCCCAATCTCGCTGTATTAGGATCCGACATATCAAATTGGCGCTTTACTTCAGAAGCATCAGTTTCCAGAATAGCTGGCGCAAATCCATTACTTCCCGCGAAAGCAACCGCCTTACAACATGCAATCAGCTCGGCATGTTCTGCCGATACCAATCCAGTTGCAGGTCCCGCACCACCTGCTAGCATCTTTCCTGAATGATCCCGGATAATGAAACCCCAACCACCCTTTCGATTAAGTAGATTTTATGATCCATCAACATTAATCTTACAAAGTCCCAGAGATGGAGTTTTCCATACTACTGAATCCCTCCCCACTACTTGTTTAGGACTGACCAAATTATGAATTTTGTACTCATGCAGGTGGGCAGTGAGCCGCACACTAACATCGAGTGACACCATTGATTTCTGATTCCAAAGCCTCTCATTCCGTTCCTTCCAAACCGACCAGAGGATAAAAATGAGTTCACCAAAATGTGACAGACTGAGCTCACTAGTACAGTGACAATGTCATTCCCCAGAGGTACCATGCAAACTATTCCATCGATAACAAACATCTCTGAGAACAGGGTGGGACTGAATAACAGCTTTAAGAAACACACAATCTCGACTGAAATGTAAAGTCGATTCTCTTAAAGAATCACATAACACACAATGTGTACCCTTCACTTCCACCCTCTTGGACAATAAACTCCCCAAAGATGGTAAAATATCGAGGCAAACCCTCTAGCCATGTATTCTTGTCTTATTTGGAATATTAGTTCCCCACAGCTTTTTCCAAAAAATTTTATCGATAGTTGGCAGGATAGGGTGATAACTAGGAGAGTTGAGAAAGACATATCGATAAGTTGTATGCACTGAAAACCTTCCATCAGAGGCAAGCTTCCAACATAGACGATCTCGATCTGGTCTTGTGCTAAGAGGAATACTCAGTATCATATCAGCATCTGTCACCGAAAAACACCTCTTCACCTTAGCAATGTCCCACTTCCCAGTCCCACATAGTAGATCACATACTCTGGAAATAGAATCTGTGGTAGGTATCACCATCTCAGGTTGCCCCATTACAGATTCTGGAAGCCAGGTATCCACAAAGGTCTGTATCTGTGTTCCATCTCCCACTTGCCAGTAAATGTTTTATTTGAGTAACTCTCTAGCTCTGAAGATACTTCTCTATGAAAAGGAAGGAGAGGTAAATCAATTCTTTTGTTTCATATGCTTCTTGGGTTATGGTGTTTAATAGTTTTAGAGTTCTGAAACTGAAGTTACAAGTTTCTTATAATCTTTTTGAAGTTGTATAGCTTCAATTGTTAACCCAAATTTGGGTTTCAAGTGAGTTTAACCAATTTGAAAATTCTGAAATTTTTTTTCCAGAAAAAACTTGTTTTTATTTTTATTTTTATTTTTTATCTACTTTGCAACCTGTTATCTCTAAGTTCATTTGTTCGTTTGGAAATTAGAAACTATGACTGAAAATCTCATTTATCAAGCTTTCTGTTCGTTCAAAAATCATTGTTTTTGGATAACATTTGTTTTGTCAAATAGCTGGCGGAAAACAGCTTGTTATGCAGCAAAAACTGAAAATTTCTTGGTAGTACTCTTGATTTTTTTACCTAACTTTGAGAGTGCATAAATGTTTACTCAGAGCTTCGTTTTTAAAACCGAAACTATGGATTTAAAGCTTATAATCCCAACTTTAAAATAGGCTTCAAATCATCAAATTTTATTAATTTTATGACAGTAAAAATTGAAGCCAAAAGTTGCTAGTTACTCACTGTTTTGGACATAGTTAAAGTGTAAGCTGTTTTAGATCTATATTTTATGTCATCTGAAACTTGTACAATTCAATGAATTTCTTAAGTACTTAATTTTAACTAATGTACATGTCGTATATATTTTGGTATGATTTATTAGTAGTATGATTCTAATTTCAGTATTTGTTTATGTATGTACTTACGTGATCGCTAAGCCTTATGAGACATTGTTGGTGATCCACTAGTTTAAGAGCGAGGTTTGATCTCGAGTTTCTGTTGGGCAATTCGAGATAGGGTTTCATGGGGTGTATTTCATTATGTTAATATTTGAAATGTTAGCATTGTTTGTTATGAATGTTGGTGATATATGTTTGGTGATATTTAGATTCTTGATTTGTTGTTACGTATCTACAATGTTAGAAAACATGTGTTTTTGTTTTGAATTATATTACATGATCATGCATTTCATGATGGGAAAATAGTGAGATTGGAAGTTGAATGGAACATGAGTGTTTAGGAATTGAGACTATTATAGAAAAAAAAAAATTTTCTTGTAGTTGAGTTAACTCATGGGGGCATTCAGTAGTTATGATCAGCCCACATGTGCACGAGTTGGGGGGAAATATGCCCCATCGACGCCAGAAGTCGATAAAATGGTATATTTCGGGTTTCAAGACTAGGGACCATGAGTATAACAAGAAGACTAACAAAAGAAGAACAAAAAATATTTGAGGGCGTTGGAAAGTGTGAGGAGAAATATTACATGCATGCATTGTTATTATGTTATATGTTTTGGTTCGGTTGTGTTATGTTTATATATTGTTGTTAGTATTTAAGCTAGCCCTACTGAGGTTAGCTCACCCATTTTTCAAACCCATTGCATGTATGGTACCAGCTGTGTAGAATAAGTCTTAGGTGTACCTAATTTTGTGAACTAAAGTTTTCAAGTTTTAGTTTTTCTTTGTAAATTAAGGCTTGAATAAGGAACACTTGTTTTGAAAAAAAAAATGCTATCCTAGTTGTTGTGACTATTTATGTCGATGATGAATGATTAAGGAGATCATTTTATTAAATCAACCATTAAGATTACATAGATCTTCGAAGAGAACATCTTTAAGGAACACATGAGTCTGGTCTAAAACATGGTCACTAACATGACATCTACTAGCAAAGTGTGCTAATCTATGCAACACTATTTGCTTCATGGTGAATAATCCGAACTCTACAGACGTCAATCCTTTGCATAAGGACCAGGCAATCTTATAGAATTCTTCTCACCTCAGTAACACCTACGTTTTGGTTGTTTATGGCAGCAACTAGAACAGCGGAGTCACTCTCGACTTGGATGCTTCTCCACCCACGTTGCAAAGCTAACTGCAAGCTCAATAAATGGTTTCTTTATCAGATCTAAAATTTAGTCCTATATATATTTTTAGCCATGTGGCCGGGTTGGAGACGACCTCAGCCTCTACCCTCATTTTGATGGCATAGTCGACTGTTGTAGATTTAGTTTCTAAACTACTTGAAATCTTGAATATGCTTTAAAGCTACAAGAAACTTCAACTAATCTCTAGAGGCCTCCTTGATTCTAATAATGAAGATGCGGCCAAACACATAATTATACAAAGGAAGCCCACTCTCTCGTCGCGTAGTTGATGACTTGTCCAGTCCAAAACAATATTGTCCTACCTCTAATGTGAAATCATGATTGCCATTTCCATTATAATTGTACTGAAAAGGTTGCAACTTTGAAGGCTAACGAAATAATTCAGCAAATTAAAATTATACCGAAGGTTAACGTACGGTAGGAAGAAATGCAATCAAACAAACTGTTAAGTTTAATTCAGAACAATGAACAAGAATAATATTAGATAAACCACTATTTTACATCAAATTTAGAATTCACCTCATGTGTCAGCCTATGTGGCATATATATGACTTGTCACTACTCAATCAGAGTGTTTTATTAAATGACGTGGTTGTGTCACATAGGCTGACACATAAAATCGGATTTAGGTGAGATGCCAAAAAATAATTTACCTAGTATTGTTTAATAAACAATGGATGATAATGAAAACATGGTAAGTTTAAGATTGCAACACTATCTGTGATATGAAAATGCAGAAAAGGAAAGTGTGGTAAGTATATTTCTCCTTACAAAAGCTAATTGCATTACACGCCCGACATTGAAATATATGGTTATCGATCATCTTCATCATGAAAAATTTGGCTGGTGGTGCTCATTGCTCAATATGAAAAGAAGCCTCTGGGCCAATCTGTACCAGACACCAAATGACCAAATCGTCCCCGAAAGCATTATCCACATGTTGACAATACAGATATAGACATATTACAACGTGATATATGAATGTGCACTATAAAAAAGTCTGTGTACCCCCAAACCTGAGAAGTGAGAAGCTTCACTCATCGCAACAATGGCGTTCAACACCAACAGTGTCCTCCTCTTCCTCTCCCTGTCCTTTTTCCTCACTCTCGCTTTCTCCGACGTAAGTCTCCTCTCATTTCTCATCATTATCATCACTTACGTCCTTCCTTTTGAGCTAGGGTTTGGTCTCTTAACCCTTTAATGTTCATTTGCAGGACCCCGATTGTGTTTACACAGTTTACGTTAGAACCGGGTCGATCATCAAGGGAGGGACGGACTCCAACATCAACGTGAGGCTCTACGACGGCAACGGCTACGGGATCGAGATCAGGAACCTGGAAACCTGGGGAGGGTTGATGGGATCCGACTACGACTATTTCGAGAGGGGCAATCTGGACATTTTCAGCGGCCGCGGACCCTGCCTCACCGGTCCTATCTGCGCCCTCAACCTCACTTCCGACGGCTCCGGCTCCGGCCACGGATGGTACGTCAACTACCTAGAGGTGACGTCTACCGGGGCTCACATTCCTTGTAATCAGCAGCTGTTCACGATCGAGCAGTGGCTCGCTACCGACACGTCGCCCTACGAGCTCACCGCGATCAGGGACAACTGCAACTCTAACGATGCTGTCGAGAAGAAGATCCGGTCTGGTTCGAGTGGTTTGGTTTCTTCTGTTTAGTATCCGGAAAATGAGGTGTGTGATGACTGATGACGCTTGTTATTATTGTTAGTTGGTGCTTCGAGTTAGAGCATAATCTGAGTGTTGTGCTTGTTATCGGAATCCATGGCTATTCAGTTGAGCGGTTAAGTATAAGTATCAAGCGGCTTTGTTTGGCAAAATAAATTATGGAGTTTTTTCCATTATTGTAGATCATGATGTGTAAGGAGAAGAACGAAGCAGGTTTTTGGCTTTGGTAGGAAATATATAATTGAGGTGATTGGGTGTCGGTCGGATCTGGGAGAGAAAAAGACTATTATCTCAATTTGTTTTTGCTGTCTTTATGGACCATTAATAGACAGCAAAATATGACCAAACTCAATTTCAATCCAAAATGTGGACAACTCAGAAAGCATATGGCGATAAGATGAGTCATGGGTTAAGCAAATGATTAAGAAGTCATTAATTTATAGTTGTAGTCTTGTGATTCGGGTTTTAATTAGATTGGGACAACTGGGGTATAAGAAGAGTAAGAACAGAACACGGATTTCTCTCTCAATTTTTTTTTTTTGAGGATATTGTGTGATTTCAATGTATATGTGTAGCCAGACTCAATCAAACATGTCAGCCAGATCAAATTTGATGCACATAGAAATTTTGAATCAACACCGTGAAAAATGAAATTTCCATTCAGTCCAACTCATATAGCTCTAGTTAGTACGTACTTACCCCTTAAACAATTCTTCCTTTGAATGACAAATATCTCAAGATTTGTTTGAAGTATATTTTCACATTGTTTATGAGCAGTTTCAAATACACATCTTCTCAGAAAGTATTGCAGAATGACAACCATACATAAACAAACTGTGTCACGTATTTGTGTTGCAGTTTGTCAACCACCATGCCACTTTTCAATTCTCTCTGGAAAACACATCCATTTTGGCCTTTCCAACTCGAACTTCTGTGTTTCTTGCTCGAGCTCAAGATCAGTACAATGTGCGGAAGGGCTGTTCTGTTTCCTAAATGTTGTCTTGTGCACATTGGCTTGTTTCTATTCTCTATGTCTGCATCCCTCTGGCTATGCCTCACCTTGCTGTTTCTTGACCTTTGTCCGCACCTCAGATAAAGCACGGTTTACTTCCTCGTCATCTGGTGTTTGCTTGATCAAAATCTCGTAGTCTCGTAGCGAAGCATCCCAATTTTCCATCTACATAATACATCAGCAATTCAGCATAGCAAAGGTAATTGATCTCAAATCACGTTAGAAAATATGCGGAATAATGAGTAACTAACAGTTCTCATTCCAAGTGCAAATTATTTACCTTGGCATTGCAATCTGCTCTTCTTAGTCTGGCCTTGCTGTAAGAGGGGCGCACATTAAGTGCAGCTGTACAGTCCTCAATTGCTTTCTCAAACTGGCCAAGTTTGGACCAACAAGCAGCGCGGTTGCATAACAACACCGAGTTATAAGGGTCCTGCTCAAGTCCATCCCCGTACGCAACACAAGCCTCAGAGAATCTTGATGTCTTGAAAAGCTCGTTACCCTTTGATCGTGCACCTGCAACAGCTCTAGCCTTCCTCATTACCATGGTCGCCTCCTTGTTATTTGAGTCAAGACGGGATGCTCGTTGAATTGCCTCTAATGCATTGTCGATTCTGTCAAAGCATTCGGCATTAGATACCAAACTGAACAATGCTGGAATGAACCAGGTGCCTTTTATCTTCTTTTAACAACGCATAATGACTAGAATAATTAGCATAAAACACTATATACCTGCCGGCAGACATGTCAACCTGTGCCCTTGTTACTAACATACTCGCGTTACTAATAGGTCCAAAGTATCTAGTACAGGCATCCACCTCAAAGTTTGGACCCCTGGATAAGGCCTCATCTGCTTCTTGGTGCCTATGGACCTTCAGCAAGGCCTCGGCTTGCAAAGAAAATATCTTCAAAGAGTAACAAATAAAAAAGGATCCAAGTTAGTATAGCTAGAGTGCAACAGGATGTGCATACATGTACATTATATGAATTTAGATATACTTTTTCTAATCTGGTAATATGGACAATTGATATGTAATTCTAAAAAGGTCGAGTTTGGAATTTGGTAGGCTAACCTGTGGTGCTGATACTGCACCAGCTTCTATAACATTTTGAGTTGCCTTGATCAAAGTGTTCCAATCTCTTAATCGACGAGCCTCTGTGCACTTATTCAGATGAGCTTGAAGATTTCTCACTTTAGCCAAATCCTCTTGATCAGCCTCTGGTCCAGCATGTTTAAAGTGATATGTAGCTTTTTCAGCTTCCCCTAATCTGTATGCACCAGATAATATATAAGACATGTAATTTAAGAATTAGCCGTAACATATTCCTAAATGAACAAAATATGGAATTCTGTGAAGTGTTATTAGTTTGTACCTTAGGTATAAGGTTGCAAGACGACAATGAGCCCTATGATAATGAGGTTCAATCCGAATGGCCTCTCTGCACTCAAAAACTGCGTCAAGAATTTGACCAAGAGCAGTTAATGCAGCACTCTTGTTGTTCCTATATGAAGCCTTATTGGGATCGATAGAAATTGCAGCATCATACAAAGACAAAGCCTCTGCATATCTTTCACTATTAAAGTCCTCATTTCCCATAATCTTCAGTGTCTCGGGGTCCATCCTCGTTGATAACGCGCGACAGAACGAATTAGGCTGCGTACTTGGTTTTTTCTCTTCTTTGGAAGCACTACTCTTTCCTGCATTTCCATTCATCATCATTGGGGTTTCTTCTCTTGCTGTCTTTGGAAGGTAATCCAGCACATTATTAGAGTTCACATTTCCACCACCCCGACCTCCTGTTCTCAAGTTGCCCAGGTTTCCCATGAGCATCACATTGCTGGATGAAGCTCTAACGAGTGTGCTACTTCCTTTTGATTTCTGATGATCAGCAATCATGCTATCAAGCTCACCAGATAACCCAACTGCGTCCCTCGGAACCCTTTTGCCTTGGTTAACATAACCTTGACTCGGAGACATTTTCGTAGCTCTTTGTTGGCCTTGGTTCGTAGCTCTCTGTTGGCCTTGGTTCGTAACTCTTTGTTGGCCTTGGCCTGAACCTGAAACCATGGCTCCAGCTTCCTGAGGTGGCCTAGTATTTTTACCCTGATTTTGATTTGGCTGTATAGGGGGCGCTTGGTTACTATATTGAGATGGTTTCGTGACGGGCTTTGTTGTAGATTCTGATCCATTTGCTGATGATGTTTCAAGAAATGATGCCTCACCAGAGTTACCACGCCGCCTTCTAGAGTTACCACTTGGTGTTTTCACAAATTGAGCACCACTGACGGGAAGGGAGCCAGTGGAAGTTGTTCTCCTTGGCCAAAAACCGCTCCGTCCGAGCACAGCGTTCAAAATGCCACAACCTGATTTCTTCTCCGGCGACTCTCCCATTTTTTGTAAATTATGTTGCTTCAAGCCCAAGTAAATGGGGATGATTGCTTGAATACCATTAAGATGACCAAGAGAAGAACATCAGGTGCATATAGTAAAACAAAACAGAATTGTTAAGAGTTCAAAAGGATCCCAACAGAAAAATCCAGATTGAACCCAAGATCACATTTTGGAAGGAAAAGGCTAAGGAAAATTAAAAATGAACAATAAACTGAGGACCCAGGAGATGGTTTTCATGGTCCTCCTGGTTTTGGGGTGGCTCTGCTTAATTGCAAGATACAATGGCCTCCCCGTTGATTTCTCTCTGCTTTGTGCAAGAGAGATACGGACTTGGATTATTGTATGATCAGAATTACGGACTGGAAGGAAATGACTAACAACTAATGGCGGATTGGCAGGAAAAGAGAATAATAGTTTTCGGGTTTATCGTTTTATGAAAAACATAAAATCAAGTGTAATGAATCTTTTTCTGAGTTTTTGTTTCTGTTTCTGGTTTTGTTTTTTTCAATATTTTTTTCTTTGTGTGGTGCAAATGTGGAAGCACAAGACCCGGTCTTGGGTGAAATGTTGATCTCTAGAATTTTAGAAATAAAAGAGACTGAGACTGACTCACGCCAACCCTCTTGTCAATCTGTCATAGCCTTTCTTTTTCTTTTCTTAGAGGAGAGCACGTCTCTATTGGTTTTCAGCATTCCACATATGAAGCCAGCAAGATATGTAAACAAAATGCAGTTGAAGGGTTTGAAAAAAGACACGGCTTCATTATAGCTGGCCTAAATGTTTGTGTTCCCTCTCAAGCAACCTCTCGAATTTCAATGTATGAAAAAAGCTCTGATTCTGATTCTCGTTTAAAAAATAAAATTTAAAAAAAAAGTTCTGATTCTTTCCTTGTGTAATTGAACCGCAATAGAACAAGGAGTTTCATCTGAAAATCTGATGATAGGGGAGCATATCAGATTTATAAACTAACGGAAGTGAAGGCAGCTACAAATTGTTAAAAGAGCTTGAAGGCCAAATTTTTTACTCAAATAAAAGAATCAGAGCTGATCTGCGTGAGACTGCTTGCGGTTATTTTGTGAAGCATGGGAAAGGATCTATTCAGTGTGGTGCTAATGGCTCTAATGTTAAAAAAGAAAAAATGGTGCAGTTGGATACATTGTTAAAATTAGATTTGGCCAAGATATCCAGACTAATTCTCAGACTTCAGTTTTCATTTCATAAGAATTCTCAGACTCCAATTATGTAATTGAAGGTTAACCTGGAAACCAGCTTCATGGAAGCTTCCACTTTCTTCAGCTGATAATCTATTACTCCCCAGTGCAATAAATTCCCCCTGCGAATTACATTATGACAGGGACTTGAAAACAAATATATAATGTATACAGAAAATGATATTAACAACTGATATGAAACGATTCTCAACTCCCAAGCATTTTGAAATAACAAATTGAAACTCAAAATTCTCATGTATTGCCTGTTGAATATTTGAACAAATAAGCTAAACATATTCTATAAGATTCCTAAATCTCTGCTCAGTTAAGAGTGGTATTTCAATTCTGTTATATCTAGCAAGAGGGAGACGGGAATGTAAGGAAAAGTAAAAGATCTCTATTACAGCAGGCAACACCTTTCAGCCCTTGAGTTGAGGTTCTCTTGACTTGAGCTCCTTTAGTATTGCTTCCGACAGTTCCTCTGCATTGTACTCTACACCAAAGCATCTCACAACTTCCATGTTTGGACCCATCAAATACCTGCAAGTTAATAAAATTGAAAATTAAAAATATATATACATATATGCAATTACAGTAATCTGTGACAAATGAATAAAAATGTTTTAGCTAGTGGCTCACATGTTGTGGGAACACTCAACGAGATAATCATCGCCATCTTCTTCAATCTTTCTGAAAAAAACCCGATATTCCTGAGCCATCTGTTTTATAGCTGTTACAGGTCCCGTTAGACCTAGAATCTTTGTTTCAAACTCTGCAGTCCACAGAAGTGTGGGGATAAAAAAAGAAATTTTTTAGGTAAACCATCTGTTTAAGCTATCAGTCAATCACATAAGAAATGAGCAGAAGGAGAATAGAACCTTTAAGGTAGGCACGCAGATGAGAAGGGTTATCACGCTCTGGATCGAGTGTAACAAATACTGGTAGAACCTTGAGATTATGTCTTGATTCTGGTACCCAATAAAAATCATAACGTATCAGTAATTGAAACTTGAAATAGTTTTCAATATGAAATGCTAATCAATCAAACCTAGTATGTTAATGGCCTTGGCCATCATCTGGACTTGCTCTGGTCCAACATCAGGAGAGGAAGTATATCCAAAATAGAGTACTGCCCAGTTGCCTCGAAGATTTTTCTCAGTAACAGTACGATTCTCTGTGTCCTTTAAAGTAAATGGACCACCAATTATAGGTCCCTTGAGATCATTTACACACGAGCATTTATCCTGGCCTGCAAAAAATGGAGATGCGATAAAGAAAGGATGGCGGTTTTTTATACTCAAATCCTAATACAATGAAGTATAAACTAATTTAAGAAAATTAATTGTCCAGTTTGACAAACTCAAAATGGGTCGAAGTTTAGTGGAATGTGTCTTAGCCTCAAGATCATATAAGGTTGCTATACGCATTTCAGTCATCATTACCGGTTACTTACAATCCGAAAACACTGGCAATCCTAATTCTGGGCCTCACTCTTAAAAAAAAATTCAACCTAGTAATAAATCCTACAATCCATCATGTAACACCGTCCTTATTTCACTTCCAACAAGTCAACCATTATGTACCTTTAGTTACTCTTGAAACCCTGTTTCTGGTAGATCACTGCAAGGAATCGAGTACTACACATATTACCTTCGACAAAGCAAAATATAATGAAATAACTAGTCCTCCAAATACTAGTTGGAACCTAAGAATGACATCTAAAGATTTTTCAAGAGGATACTCTTGAAACATGAAGACAGCCCATGTTCTTCCACTGTTTCATGCCGGATGGCACAGCACAAGGAAATGACCAGCTTTAATACAATAGAACCTAGTCATCCCTCTGTCAATGCCAAATATTGTACCAACTTCATCAAAATGTTCTACTCTTAAGCTCAATAACAGATTCATACTATGATAAAAATGCAGCTCAATGGAAATCTGTGATTTCATAATCATCAGACTCAAATGATTGTCCAATTGCTGAAAATAATAATATTAATAAGAAGAATAATAAAAAAATATTTGAGAATGAAAAATAATAATATTATTACCAATATTGATATTAATAAAACTCACACGTATCTCAACAAAATTAACCAATAATCTCATCAACAGAAATGATTAATTTAACACTAGAATTCTCTGCTTCCGCATCTATTAACATACAAAAGAGCAGCTTTGAAAAGATATCAATTAGAAAACAGTAACAATTTCGGAAAAACATTTGACTTGCTATGTTATACAACCCACTAGATGCAAAACCTTTAACCCAAATGATAAAAGACCAGTCACATTGAGATATTTGACATGACATGTACATCTGTAAACCAAGAAAAAAGCTCAACAATGTACAATTGTACATTATAAAAAACTAATGGTAATGAAGTGCCCTCCTGAGAAAATGAAATGCAGACTATCTCCTCAACATATAAGCAATCTAATTATATTGCCCTTTAACTAAATCATTTGATAACCAAAATTATAAGGATTTGAAACTGGACCTCTATAAATTGCTAAAAGTATTCACGACCATGAAGAATGTAGATTCCAACTTAAATAAAATAAAATAAAATACATAAATGTAGTATCTTATACCGAAGATTGAAAGGAGTACCTTTCGTTACTACTCTCCTCTCATCATTATAATGAAAAAAAGCTGCCAATCCAGCAAATCCTAGTACAGCAGCCGCTGGCTACAGAAAAAGTATATTAATCTAAATTTTAAACAAAATAGGACTAGACTGAGAGATCTCACCAGAACAACATTAGAATATCAGCGCCTCTAAAAGAAGACCCTGATAGTAATACTAGGAAAGAGCTAGAGGAACGCAACATACAAGGACAAAAGAAACCCGAGAGCGAGAAGGTGGTGTATCTACTGGCGTCGAAGTACTGATATCCGTTCTCCCACTAGCACGCTTTGAGGAATTTGCATAATTTCGGGACTGAATTCTGTTAGATTGGGCAGACCTACAGCATACACAAGAAGATTTTAAAAAATGTCTGGAAAGTGAAAACCATGAATCAAAACTTAACAGTTAACACAGATCCCCAATTGGGCTAAAAGTAAATCTGATGGTTGCCAAAAGGATCATTATGAGATTTAACACTCGTCGCTCCACAAACACAAGGCCCCAATATACTTTCATGAAACATAAAGACCAAAAACACCACCGATATCCAGAAATCCTACACAAACTTCCATTTGCAAACTTAGAAAAAAGCCAGCATCACATAGTTGACATTCCCTTCAATACCCGAAATCATTTTAGTCTTTGAATGTGATACATTTATACTTCAAATGGATGTTCTACTACCAAAAATACATAATCAACTCGCAAGAACATAGCCTAAGTCCCTAAGAGCACTACTCAAACCAATGATCAAATCAATGTGACCCAAATTCAGAATTGCAATCTAATCTGTATAACATAAACCCAACAAGTTGAAAACGAGTAATTCAAGATAAAGATTGAATCTTTAAAGACGCAACAGCAGAAATGGGTGGTGAAACTAGAGGGGTTTTAGAGTGTTCTTCACCTCCTGAGTAAACTGAAAGCCTCCTTTGAGCGGTGTTTGAAGGAAGAGAAACAGAAGCGAGAAATGGGCATCATCCCTTGGGAAAATTGCTTCAATAAAAAACGAGCTTTGTGAATTGCTGTGTTGAGCCAAGACCCATGTCGGTTTTGTAGGACGCTAAAACCCTCAAAGACCAAAGAAGGCACGAGCTTCTTTTCTTTTCCCTCCGTATTCTGATGAATTGCCTCTTCTGCTTTACAAAAACATATTTGTAGATATTTAACATGTTGATACAGAAATTAAAATTAAATATAAAAAAAAAATCTTGGAGTACACTCCAAGATCATCCTATGAATTTGGTTTTAGATGGGGTATACTTCAGACTCCTTGAATTTTGACTATTTGAAAGAGGAAAGTAAACTAATTAAGTTGATTATTGCTGTGTGATACCATATTCGTCCAAATTACAGTAACAAAATTTTACAATCCTTGCAGCTCCGTGGTACAAGAGTACTGTTAGAAAGATAAATTCTCAAAAATTTCACCAAAATGTGTTATGTCTATATTTGATAAATTACATAAAAAAATTATCTTATAAAAAAACACATTAAATAAAATAAAATAAGGTAGAGACAAATAAAATTATAAGTGGTGCATCGTGTGTTTATAACTTGATCCAACCATGCCAAAGACCCGGAGCGATGTGTCTATGAGCCATTCAGCCATAACTTGGTATATATGACTTGGAGCTTAAGCAATTCATAAATCGATCATTTGCTCATCTTAGTGTAAAGTGCTGATGATACGTCTGTCATCGACTCGATCATAATGTAATTTCATTTCTTAGTACATTACCATTATTTTTCCCTCGAATATAACACTTGTTTGCTTCATGGCAGATCCACATTAACGGAATTCCTTGTGCCAAACTGCGACCATATATGCATGTCACACCCAACCATTCAGGCATGCAGCATGCATGGTAGACCTGGATATGCTTCAGTTGTATGTAAGGTGTTACCTAGCATTTAGTCTTGTAGATATACATTTCATAGAAGATAATACTGTATCTATCCTCGACTTGGGCGTTGGATCACTACAAAAGAACACATATATAATTAGGGCAACTCATGATCATGAAGAACTAAATGTCGCTACATCATTCTCAAGTTAGATCTGACTAGCTGAGACACATCATTTTCAATTCAATAGCGTACGTGGCTCAAGATGTTTGATCGTTTGAAATCAGACTTCACCATCAATTGCTTGTTTGATTATTTGAAATCAGTACTTCACCACCATGCTAGTTTCTTAATCATTTGAAGTAAACATAAACATGTTCGAATGACGTAATGAATCTAAATTTGAGGGTCTAGGAGCTTGTATGTTTTAGATTATGCATTTACGCTAGTGCAATTTTTACCTCAGGTGTCATACTCACGGTTCTTACAGGGAACACGAGGCAATTAGTATCCCCAGGCCTCTGGATGGTGTTGGAGCATATGACGAGTAACATTGTAGTAGACATTATTGAGATTCACATTGTACATCCATGGCATCAAGGGAACAACTGAAAGAAGAGAATAAGAAAAAAGACATTTTAAAAGAGCTAAGCGCATAAACTGATAAAAGTATGCGGTACAGTTTACATGCTCTCGGCCTCTTCAACTGGCTAAGAGTACAAATGCTTGGTCTTCATTTTCTGTATTGCATTGGCCGGATTGAGGCTTTTGGGGCAAGTGGCGGTGCAATTCTTTATAATGTTGCATCTATATAACCTCTTTTCATCATCTGTTAGTGCCTGCAATCGTTCCTCTGTGAACTCATCTCGACTGCCAAACAGAAACTAATATATAAGTAATAAATCTTCATCCATATCGAACATATGTAAAAACCATATATTATTTTCATAACCATAATTATTATTTGTATCCCTACACGCAATCACTTTCCCACAGTTTAGTTGTCTATAATGTCTAATGAGGTGTTAGTCTTGAGCGCAGCTATCACTCTAGTTAGCAATATACTTGTTAGAATACATAATGTTCATAATGGATGATTAACACTCAACAGGTACAAATACATTATCATAATGCTATGCCAAATCATGCAAAGATCCAAACATGAATGACCTTTAAGAGGCTTTTATCTTAAAATCACATGTTGGGATAATAAAAAAAAAAAAAAAACACTTCAGTGGGAAATAACATCACAATCATACATGTAACACAAAAGTTTAATGTGAGTACTTCATGGACCCATTTAATTTGGATTTGGCCCATTTTCTTTTGAAAACGGTGTGGTTTTTCTAAATGACAGTAATTTAAAACTACAGCAGCCTGTTGGAAAAAGTAAGTTCGAGAACTTGAAAGATGCAGATGATACACCAAGTTACTTCCAAATTGTTGAAAATTACCTGTCAACAATCCATCGGCAAGCATGGAGCAAAGCCGCTGGTCCAAGGAACTCCTCCGGATTCCACCAGTAGGAAGGGCATGAAGTAGAACAACAAGCACAAAGTATACATTCATAAAACCCGTCAAACTTCTTCTTGTCTGCAGGCGATTGCTTGTACTCCCGACCGGCTTCCGGGGGCCTTTTTGTCTTCAGCCATGGCTCAATCAACCTAGACAGTTGTTATTTGTCACGATTGAACTCTAATGAAGATGCATATTGTTAATATATGTCTTGAACCAGCCATTCGGGAATCTCGCTGGGTTATAGTTTCCTGTTGGGCTTAGTATATAAACGTTCTAAACCCTAATTGTATTATGTATTCCGTCTTCTTCAAGATAATAAAATTGTTCTCCTCTGCCCGTAGACGTAGCTAACACATCGTTAGTGAACCACGTAAATTTGTGTTCTTTCTTAGTCCGTTACAACGCATATATACCAAGTTTCAAGTTTTTAGTAGTATAACTTCACCTCTCAAGCTTGAACTTAATTTTAACTCTAAGGCTCCATCGATTATATATAGTATATTTGACATGGTATGAATTTGACAAGAATAGAAAATTGTTAATATTAGCATGAGTGGATGCAACCATCTGTGAAATAAGAACATATTCTCAAGGTCTCGAGGATTTTCATTGTCTACGTACACAATTGGCAACTCATAACTTTAACTAAATTCCAAGACGGAAATACTCCATCTAAATGTGTCCCAGAAAAAATAACAAGCGTTCGAAAATCTTACCTGTACTGGTTGTAGAAATGAGTGAGATCAACAACTAGATCTTTGATCACAAACATATGAGGCAGAGGAGTTATAGTTGTGGCTGTGGAATTGTCTGAATCTATGGGTTTGAGACAGGCCACAGGGTTTGTTCCATCAATATTCATGGCACAGGATCCACATATTCCTTCTCTGCATGACCTCCTATAGCTCAGGGTTGAATCATCCTCTGCTTTTATATTCTGTAGTGCATCCAAAACCTAAGAACTTCTAGACTTTAGAATTACGTACAGAGATTAACTGTTGGTAGTACAAACCAAAAAATTGGCTTGCTTTTGTCAAAAACTAATTAAGGATCTAGCTTACAAAAAGTAAAATTACCATAGGACCGCAGTTGTTGAGGTCGACAAAGTAAGACTTGAGGTAAGGCTTATTGTTAGGATGGTCAGGGCTCCATCTGTAAATCTTGAACTCCTTCAGAACTTTGTTTCTACTTCTGATGGTTTCATGGGTTTCAAGAGCTTCTTCTGCATGTTCTTGTGCAGAAGGGTGTCCCGGCCTTTCAATATCGGAAAATCTTGCTTCTTCTGTGGGTCGCCTTTGCCTACAGCACGAGCTACTTTGTTGTAGCCATTTCGGATCCAGCTCTTTGACATATCTCAGCTGCCTCTCTCTCTCCCTTTCTCTGAAGTTTTGCAAATGATCCAAGAGACGTACTGGCGAAATGATCGACCAATATTTCAGCTGCACACTTGAGGCTTTTGCATGCAGCACAGGTGTAAGAACATAAAAGATATCTGTAACCACGCAGGTTAAACACTTGTCTCCCAGTTTAAACTGGGCTTCCACTTGGCGTCTAGTCTTACAAAATGGGCTAAAATATTCAGGTTCAAAGAGATATGAAATCCTCCTTTTTGTCCACCTTCTTCAGAGCACAGAATTAATTTTTGAATACATAGCTAGTATCCGGAAAGTACATTTGCTTTATAAATCCGACCAACCAAAATATGAAAGATTTTGAAAACATATTGTGGTTAGTGGGGTTATACACTTATACTAGCTTTTTGTTCATAAGCTTTCAATAAATAACCACATCCGAGTAAAATGTAAACTTGAGAAAGTTGACATCACTGTGGACACTGCCATCCTGATAAAATCCCAAGAATTAAACTCACCGGAACATCCATAGTCAGAAGAATGGTAGAAGGAAGAATGTAGCTAGCAAGGAGAAGGCAGCCTAAAGGCTGCTCGAAAACCGCCAAAGAAAGAAAACCCTAGCTCATCAAACTATGACGATGAGAGTTTGGGCTGCCCTGAATAGAAGAATTAATATATTTGTGACGGTCTTTGGATCGGATTAACCATGCATGTAGATTGTACTCATTGTAGAGCATATGGCAAAATGCTTATTCCTCCTAACAACGTTCGGAGCTACTATTAAGCTGGTCAAGTTAATGATATAGGACGAGAACAAGCCCAATTTAATGAGAAAAATATAAAAGCATAAAAGCGGCGTAGAATCAAGAAAAATGAGTTGAAAATTGGTAATTCACGTATAAGGATGTTGATAACCACTGGAATATTAAAGTTATTATTTTGGGCTTTTCAGGTTACTCATGCGAAAAGTCAGTTATCTGCGGTAAATCAGATTTGAAGTAACTTTTGGTTAGAATGTTCGTTCGAGATGCATAATACATTTTCATATTAAAAGACATCGTCTTAATCATCTAATTTGAGATTTAACATATTTAGGATAATATTTATAATTCTGGATTTAGGCTTAGTTTGATATTGAGTTTTGGAGTAAATAATCACTTATAATTATCATTATGAGTTGAATATGTGTTTGGTAAGTTTTTTATAACGTGCTTATTTATAAAATTTAGTTAAAAAAACCACGATTTTAAAAGGGATAATGACCACTTGCACAAAAACAGGGTAAAAATTACCCATTTCAATGTTACATGCCCAATTGAATGAATCTTATGAAAAATACAGGTATACCCTAGACTAAAACTATCCAATTGCCGAAAATCTTATCTAGTATCCTCATTCTCCTCTTTCTTTCCAACCATCAGATCTCACCTCATCCCACCTCTCTCGCTCTCTCTCTGTGCCCGGCACCGCCGTCGACGACAACAGCACAGACAAGCCACGATCATTGAAGCTGAGACCGAGTCGTGGATCTGACGACGACGAGCTCAAGCTTTCGATCCGACGCCGACATAATCTCTCTTTGATTCAAAAATCAAGATCTTGACCCTCTCTTTTCTTCTCCATCTCCCTCACGATCAAAACCATACTCCTTTGCTGCTTGCTCCAATAACTTCAAGAACCTGGGACGCGTCAAATAACCCAGCGCCACCACAAATCTCTTCACTTCGCTCCCGTACGCAGCAATCATAGTAAACTGGCCTTCCTTGACATCTCCTGGCACATATGTCAAATCATCACTACAATCAGAGTTCAACTTTCGACCCAACAATAGACTCCTCTATATCTTCTCTTTGTCAATCATTATCTTCTCTGTTGCAGATAAGGCCTACAATGAGGTGGAGGGTGGAGGCCTGGAACAATTTGAAAATCAGTAGTTATTATCAGAGTTATGGAAATCGGTAGTCAGTAGTAATTTATTATTAGAGTTACCGAAGGTCAGTAATTAGAGTTATTGATCGTCAGTAATTAATTATTAGTGGTTATTAAGGGTCAGTAATCTGATTACTGAAAGTCAGTAACTTGATTACTAGAAATCTGGAATCTGTAAGTTGCTTACAGGGATCAGTAAGTTGCTTACTGGGGTCTGTAACTTGATTACTGAGAGTCAGTAACATACTTAAAGTCAGAGTTAGTAATTTAATATTATAAAAATAATATTCCGGCGAAAAAATTTAGGTGGCTGGAATCCGGCGACCGGCCATTGGACGCTGGCGGAGCTTAGTGACATTCCGACAAAGTTTTGCATATTTTCTACTTTCTCTTCATATGAGTGTATAAGAGATGAGGGTAAAAAGGGAAGAAAAATATTAAAATTGTACTAGAGTTAAAAAGATTTATTAAAATGGGCAATAAGAGTTGATACCTTATATTTAATAGGGGAATAAATTAGGGCTAATTATAAAAAAAGGACTATTGAAATTTCATAATTAGAAAAAAAAAAAAAAACCTAAATTTTAATGGCCTTATAAAAAAGGGCAGTAGTTAACAAATAACCAAAAAATATTATATAATTACGAAATATGTCATTATAATCAAATTAAAAGCTCAGAATCTTCTTGTTTCTCTCTGAATCCAACACCAGGCTCAGCAGCGACACCGCCACCAGCCTCGCCTGTAGTGTTTTGATTCTTATTGTTTTGGATTCGCTTGGAGTTTCGGCTACTTCCGAATCGGAATCCGATTCCCGGTGATATCAAGGGTTTCGGATTACTTCATAATCGAGTCTTCTTTGGAATCGTTTTGATCTTTAGAGAGACTTGAAGTTTTCGTTTTTTCCTTCTGTGTTTTTTAGATCTGAATGGGGGAAAGGAGGTGAGGATTTCGGTCAATGAGAGAAGACGGCCGCCACTCCGGCGACGACGCCGTCCGATCGCGATGTGTTTCCGGCGTGGAGTAAGGAGATTACCGAGTGCGAGAAGCACTTCGGCGTGAACAGGAAGGAGGAGTATGGGAATGTGGAGGTGGAGGTGGGGCAGACATGTTTTAATGTGAAGCAATAGTTGGAGGCTTTGCAGAGTGTGTATGGGATGCTGAGGAAAGCTGTGGATGAGCTCCGGCAGGAGATTGCCGGCGGCGGTTTCGGTTCGGGGAAGTACTGGGGAATAGAGAGGGGTGGTGGGAATTTGGGGTGTGGAAATAATGAGAAGAAATTGCAGGAGGGCCTGATGGGTGAGAAGTTGAAGAAGAAGGCACTGATGGGTGCTTCAATTAGCTGAAAATTCTATTCGAGGTTGTTTACCGATTTGGTAATGTTATTTTGGTGCTGTTATTACTTGAAATTAGTATGGTGGGTATACATTGCTGCTTAATAAGGGTAGGGTGGTGATAGCAGTGGAGTTTTGGATCAAGTTATGAGTTTTATATGGTTTTGGTTATTTATGCGATACCTTCTGCTGTTAGACTTTGGTTAATTTGATAGTGTTGTTTGGTATTAGTATCAGTTTTTTGTTTTTGTTTTATTTCACTATGATGGTCGGACAAGTGAATGGGATGAGTTTGAGTGGTCAAAGCGGGCTATCCATGTGAGCATTCGGAAGCAAACTAAATGGTTAGAAATAAATTAAGCATCTGTATATCGTAATCTTTCATCCTAAATTGCAATAGATCTTGCTAAGCCAAGCAAAAGTTATGTTGTCTGGTAAGCTTTTTGAACTGCTTTCAGGTGGTATGCCAAGCCATTTTTACATTGGACCTCCACTTTTAAGTGTGGCAAGTCTATTGTTCAGTAAGATTGATTTGTTTCTTAGATGAACAGCTTTTTCTTTCATCATCAATATTAACAAGTTGCAAGACAAAAAAGGCTATTTTATTGAACATAATATTGAAGCCTCATGATCTTATGTGTACTGTGGAATATATATGTTGTCGTCATCTTTGTGCTGAGATAATTGTTGGGGAGCTTTCTTGGCCTCCAACACAGAGACTAATAACACAAATCTGAAAGCAACCCCAATCGTTAGTTACCCCGATCGTTACTAAGTCATGTCATTCTCGATGCGATTCTGAAATTTAGTTTTTTTTTTTCTTCCCAACTAATGTGTTGTTTGGAATCTATGGACTTCAGAGAAAGCAGAAAGTATTACAGATGAGTGGTTTTTATGCTAGTAACTACTAATTATGCTAGTAACTATCAAAGTAACTATTAAAGTAACTATCAGAGTAACTATCCAAGTAACAAATAACTATCCAAATAACTATCGGAGTAACTATCCAAGTAACTATGATTTGAGTATCTTACTAACTATGTTATTAACTATCTAAGTAACTATTAAAATAACTATCGGAGTAACTATCCTAGTAACTATCGAAGTAACTATCAAAGTAATTATCTAAGTAACTATTCGAGTAACTATCGGAGTAACTATCGAAATAACTCGTTACTATCAGAGTAACTATTCCAGTAACTATCTTACTAACTATTTCAGTAATTATCTTACTAACTATCATTTAAGTAACTATGCTAGTAACTATCAAAGTAACTATCGGAGTAACTATCCAAATAACTATCGGAGTAACTATCTAAATAACTACCGAAGTAATTACTGAAGAAACTATTCAAGTAACTATCGGAGTAACTATTCAAGTAACTATCGGAGTAACTATCGGAGTAGCTATCCAAATAACTATCATCTTAGTAACTATCTTACTAACTATGTTAGTAACTATCTAACTAACTATCATCTTAGTAACTATCTTACTAACTATTTAAGTAACTATTATCTTATTAACTATCTTACTATGCTAGTAACTACTAATTATGCTAGTAACTATCAAAGTAACTATCAAAGTAACTATCGGAGTAACTATCCGAGTAACAAATAACTATCCAAATAACTATCGGAGTAACTATCCAAATAACTATCATTTGAGTATCTTACTAACTATGTTACTAACTATCTAAGTAACTATTAAAATAACTATCGGAGTAACTATCCCAGTAACTATCGAAGTAACTATCAAAGTAATTATCTAAGTAACTATCCAAGTAACTATCGGAGTAACTATCAAAATAACTCGTTACTATCAGAGTAACTATTTCAGTAACTATCTTACTAACTATTTCAGTGACTATATTACTAACTATCATTTAAGTAACTATGCTAGTAACTATCAAAGTAACTATCGGAGTAACTATCCAAATAACTATCGGAGTAACTATCCAAGTAATTACCGAAGTAATTACTGAAGTAACTATTCAAGTAACTATCGAAGTAACTATTCAAGTAACTATCGGAGTAACTATTCAAGTAACTATCGAAGTAACTATCCAAGTAAGGAGTAACTATCGGAGTAGCTATCCAAGTAACTATCATCTGAGTAACTATCTTACTAACTATTAAAGTAACTATCAATTTAGTAACTATCTTACTAACTATCTAAGTAACTATTATCTTAGTAACTATCTTACTAACTATCCAAGTAACTATCATTTGAGTAATTATCTTACTAACTATGTTACTAACTATCTAAGTAATTATCATCTCAGTAACTATCATTTTAGTAACTATCTTACTATCTAAGTAACTATCATCTTAATAACTATCTTACTAACTATCGTAATAACTATTATCTTAATAACTATTTTACTAACTATCATCTGAGTAATTATTATCTTAGTAACCATCTTACTAATTATCTAAGTAACTATCATCTTAGTAACTATCTTGCGAACTATATAAGTAATTATCATCTTAGTAACTATTTTACTAACTATCCATGTAATAAGTAACTATACAAGTAACTATCTTCCAGTAACAAGTAACTATTCAAGTAACTATCGGAGTAACTATCCAACTAAACAGACAAAACACATCTCTATTATATAAAAGTGAAAAATTTAAATTTTAAATTGCAGGGCCGGCGACAAATAAGTACATTGATAACAGGACAAAAGAAAATACATCGCAGTATAACAATATTCCACATCCTAAGTATTTGGTACATTGTACATCTTCCACAAAAGAAAATGAAACTGATAATTGTACGTAACAGTCGAGCTACTCTTTTGCTACTACAGAAATAGCTGTAAATGTCACTAGAGATGGCCACGGTGCTGGAAGAAACTACTAAAAGGATCATCCTATGATACTGGTCTGTCCTTCTTTGTTGCAATTCCATGAGTGTCCCTGCATTGTATAATGCATATCAAACACTGGTACATGATACTTTGAAATGTTCATTATTTGATGCATCATAAGTAATGGAGAAGGCATGGCTTTCAAATCAAATATATTTGCTCTAACAGCATAGGGATGGGGACTGTAGCTTAACTACTCACATTTTATGCAACAACTTAACAGCTATGTATCTTGCGAACAAGTTTTATAAGATGTTTTTCTTGGTAATAAGTGGAATGTATGAGACCTAGACGATTAAGATTGACCATCTTCTTACTAGCATATCAATAAAAATCAACTAAACCTTGTTAATGCTCATCAACTGTCAAGAATTCTTTTGAAAAAAAGGCCACCTTCACAAGGTAATGATATCTCAATGATGAGAAAATATCAAGAAGACAAAAACTAAATCCTTGACTATTATGATTCGCGTATGTGGGGGGTTTCTACAATGAGGCCTCGAGTTGTTACATATAACTTGCATATTTAAAATGGATTTGAAAATTCATGCCTACAAAGTCTTTAAATGTCGGCTAGCTAAACACCTTGGATAATATATATGTTGTAATGAACTACAATGATAGACCAACTATGAATGTGAACCCCTAGATCATTACCAACTATGAATTGTAATGAACTACAATTCATGCCTACATACTCACAACAATATGTAAATTAAGAGTTAGAACTAGAGACCACACCTTCACAATTTTGTATATGTCAGAACCACCGGATCCAGCATTCCCACCTTTTGCAATTCTCCCACCTAACTTACCATTCGCACTCTGGTGACCCTCCCCCACTTTCTGCTTCGAGAAACTATCCTGCAACTTCATAAAACTATCCTCCTTGAACTATTCATTCTCGTCCACCACAAGATACAACCCTTGCCCGCCAACCGGGAAAATGTAATGTTGCAGCGGAGTCGGCCTGAAATCAGTGTACACCACATGACAAGGCTGCTTGTGCACATTACAAATCCACTCGGCAAACTCAGTAGCATTGGACATTGTCACTGAAAGAAACACCATCTTAACTTCCGGCGGCATAAAAATAATACTCTCCTCCCACACCACCCCTCTCTCCCTATCCTTCATATAATGTATCTCATCGAAAATCACCCACGCAACTTCCTTCAACACCTCTGATCCCCGGTACAACATTCCCCTCAGAATCTTGGTAGTTATAACCAAACAACTCGCATTCGGTGAAATCGTGACGTCACCAGTCATCAGTCCCACGTCCTAATTGAACTCCCTATACTTCTGATTACTCAATGCCTTCACCGGCGAGGTATATATCACTCTCTGCTTGTCTCGAAACGCCATCACAATGGATATAATTATATGTGGAATAATTGTTATTATTTTATCAATTAGAATGCCGATGATATGCGAAGTAGCAAAGTCCACATATAAGTTTAACAAAGCATAGATCACATATCTGAAGTGCAGTGAGGCTATCACCTCTCTCTGCATCTAATACACGACGTTGAAGAGTGTCCCAACCCCAATGTCAAAGCTCAAAGCCACCGTTCCCGGCCTGAACCGGTGTGGCTTCTTCACTCCTCCGGTCGCCGGAGCCGACTTCCAGGCAGCCTTGGTCGCCAGCTGCTTCCTCGGGGCCTTTTCTCCAGTGGATTTCTGAGCGGTGATGACCTAGCTCTAATTCTCTGTTTGATTTCAAAAACCGAAGAAAAATCAGAGCTATTGTTTTAATTTCATATTCAATTCTAAGAAAATTTGAGGCTTACTTGATGACGGCGGGACGGAGGAGACTCTGGAGGTAGCTACACCGCTAGAGTTGTAGTACCCGGTGGAGGTGGTGTGGCGGACTCGATGTTGTTGAGGTTGATTCCGATGTGGTTTCCGTCGGGGTTGTTAAACTCGAGGTTGCGGTCGGAGTCGAACTCGACGGCGAGGAACAACTCGACGACGGGGACGGTGGCGTTGGTGAAGAGGCCGAAGTACTGGCTGGCGAGGGCGTTGAGTGGCGAGGTGGAGTTGGTGAGGACGAAACAGAGAGAGAGAGAGGAGAGAGAGTTTTGAATTGTTGACAGAGAGAGAGAGTTTTGAATTAGAGAGAAATACTATTATGATTGGATTATGTTAAGAAAAAATAACAAGAAAAGGGTATTATAGTCATTAATAAAACTAAAAACAGTCTTTTTTTTATAATTTAGTAAAATTAAATGGAGTTTGTTATGATAAAAATATTAAAAACATGTCTTTTTTTATAAAGTGAAAAACAGAGGGCTTTTTTTCTTCTAATTTATTAAGATATATGGTCCCTTTCTCTAAAATGTACAATAAATTAATGTGTTCATTGAAATGGATAATGAGGAGGCCAAATTTATACTAAATGGACATTATTCTATTTTAAAAAGCAAGTAACATGTTGTTTATTCAAAATACAGTTTTTCTATATTTGAATTTTTTTCTATATTTGAATTTTTTTCTCAGTACCAAACTAAGATTTAATAAGTTTCTTAATTCAAGTATTGTTGTTTATGTTTTATAGTTGTATGAGGTTTATGTTTTGTGGCTCCCCTACTTTGTAAACTAGATCATTATAATCATATTATTATCTAATTAAATAAATTGAAATTTTTTCTTATCTGATTAATTACAGCTAGTGCATGCTATAATTATCAAACTTAAACCAAGCAACAATATTCCCACAATCGTTGGCCTTGAAACTGTGTCGTTTTGTCAACCTGTGTGATGATATATATCTGCTACGGCGGTCATACAAAGCTATCACGGTGAATCAAAGGGTCAAAGCCTCGGGTCGAGTGTAGAGAAAATCCCAAATACAAGTCAATCATCAACTGCATCCACTCTAGTTTATAAAATTCACAAGCCCCACAGGGTAGTTCGTTCTTAGAATTTTTGGACCACCTCTGATCTAGAGAGTTTAATATATGTTTGACTCAAATTTTGGGTTGGATTCAGGGCAAAAATTTAAATCATTCCGAGTTAATTGGTTTTAGATTTTGTACTCCCGATTCGGATCGGTTTGATTACGGTTGAGACCCATCCATTATCAAATAAAATGTGCTAGGAGATGGAATCAACCGAAAATATACGCCAAGTACTTAAAATTATTAAAACTAGCCTTCCTGCACGCGCGATGCGCGTGCGAAAGGATCGCGCTCGCGCGTGCGAAAGGACCGCGCTCGCGCGTGCGTTTATTTGTTTTTCGATAAATACGTTGAGCATATACATAATTTTCTCGTACCCGTACGATGCACGTGTTGTTTGTGAATAGAAGAAAAACGTGGAATTTAATTTATTTTTACCTTCTTTCATTTTGTTTCATGGTTTTTCTTATAGCATAATCCTTTTATGTAATTTAGTTTAATACGAAAGGTAAAATGGGCATAACACAATTTGGTGATATTTCTAAGGACCTGGCTTTCTAATAGTAGAGATTTAAATTAAATAATTCTGGTCGATCAATTTATTTTCAGACGGTTTAGAAAAACCAAACCAAATCTAATTTGATATAAACCGGATCGGATTGGTTAATATTATTTACTCATTGTGTATATATAGTTTCATAAAAATGTGATTGACAAAAAAATTGTTTTGATTTTATGTTAAACAACAACAAACATAATACGTGGCATAAATAGATCGATATTATCTCAATTTAATCATTGATATATTTTAAATTATAAAATACAAGACGTTGATACTTAGATTTGAGAGTTTAAACACCCACTTATAAATTATTTTTCTTTTTGTCACTTGGAATATGAAATTCTTCCTAATCTGTTTGAGGGGACATCTGTTGAGCCAGAACTATTGAAATAATACAAAAACAAAAAAAAATCAATGAAGGAATAACCCAGCAATCCAAACATTCAAATCAAACAATAATGTGTTGTGTTACATTGCATCCTTGTGTGATGATGTACAGGTTTCATTGAAAATGATGGGAGGTCCCATCAACCCCAAAATTTTGATCTTACTTCATCTTTGTAGTTGGAGGAGGGAGATCCCCATATGCAGTTACAAAACAAAACCAGCAATTTCACATCTCCAAGTAATCTCAAATAAGATATATAATTAGGTAAATTGATGGGAGTGTAATCACTGCCACGTGGACGCTTTCCATAAGCTGATGCAAAGCAACATCATAATTCTGGGCAGTATGATCTCCAGAACTATCAAGAACTGTAAAAAACTTGGGAGCCAATAAGAATTTTCACTTTGAAGATGAGACGTGAGAACGAATTGGTTTTAGGGTTAGGGTTTTGTTTTGTTGGGGCAGACTTTATTTGTTTCCGCTAAATGTCTCTGAAACCATATTTATATAACAAGTTAAGTTAACCCTAGTTGTATTATTTTTAAACGATCTGAAATTTATATAATAAACTTGGGATTTAATAATATGTTTGGTTTCTTTTTAGTTCTGATGGTTGCAGCGAACCTATGTGTTGTTGAACTGATCTATCTATACTATTAAAGATCAAAAAAGGTGTCTTTCTCTTAACCGAAAAAAAAAAAAAAAAAAAAAAAAGTGTCATTCTTCTTCACCCCTCCAGCTACTGTAGCTAAAATTACAAAGTACTTTTTCAGGGAGTTCAACAGAAGAAATGAAAATATATCAGAAGAAATATCATTTTTCTTCTTCTGCAGAGGAAGCTGACTGGGAAAGATTCTCTGAGGTTCATCAATAATAACATATATAAGAGTTATTGATATTTTGATGACTTGGTCACAGCTAGGTGTAGTGAAATGTTTATTTATAGGTAATTTTTAGGAAGGAAAAATTATAGGTAGGTGATAATTAACTTATAATTAGCATAATTAGACCTAAAATGATTTGTAATCTTTCTACTTGGGAGGGAAAAAGCTAAGGTGAGGATGTGGTGGTTCTCTAACCTTTATAAATACCTTCCAACAACCATACTCCCCTCATTTGGTTGCTTGCCCACCTCACTATTCCAAAAGGAACCAAAATAATGCTCACAAATTTAACTGGGGAATATAATTAACCTAACTAATTATGATTACTACACTTTAATTAAACAGCTTCCTTAACCACCTCCCAATCCTTTTTCCTCATTTCCCACTGAATCAAAACCACAGCTCTCACTTCGCTTTGACCAGTTGGCTTCTCTTCCTCTCCATTACTATTAGTCTCTCTATCTCTATCTCTCACAGACACGCATGGCTGCCCCACACTGATCTTTTTGAGTGGAACCTCCAAGCAGAGAAGCAGCTTCTCTTTTAGAGAAGAATAAGAAAAAAGGCTCTACTAGAACTAGATATAGAGAGCAACCACCCCCTTTTGTCAATTTTTTCTCTCCCCCTTTTCCCCAACTCCGTTTTCTCATCCCAAACCCTAATTCCTCCCAGTAACACCATATATAGTAAAAAAAGGAAGGATCGAGATCACTGTGTGTTTTGGGTTTGGAGCTTTCATAAATTCCTCAACAGTCTCTTTCTGCAACCATCAGTTTCATCATCTGAAAACAAAGCAGAAGGAATAAGCAAGTTAGCCAAACACTACTGTCCTCTTTTCCGTTTCAGAAATTCAGATCGATCACAGAGCTAGCTAGAGCTTTTCAGACATGGGATAGTACTACTCATCTCTTTCTTTCTCTCTCGTCTCCCTTATGCCTTGTTTGGTAGTTTCGTATCTAATGTGTTTGTTGTTCAAGTAAAGCTAAACCGTCATCATCTGCCTCAGTATATATATATATATCTCTCTCTCTCTCTCTCTCTCTCTCCGTCATGGATTCCGGCAACAGCGGGAGTATGCAGTCCTCGAGCGGCGGCGACGACGAGTCGTACGACTCACGCGCGGAGTCGATCTCGGCCTTGCTGGGTCCCACCATGTCCAACTACCACCACCACCCACCGCAAGTACCGCAGCAACAACAGCACCATCACCGCCATCATCATCAACCTCATGTTGAGTTCGACACGTTATCGAACATGTTCGATTCGAGGCTCACAAACCAGAACCACGCCCAGCTCCTCAACATCGACATGGTGTGGTCCAAGACGATGAGATCCGACCCGAGTATGGCCGATCTTGGCGGCCAGAACGTCGAGCTCAGCCAACCCTATTTGACCAATAGTCAACTAGGAGGACAACTCAGCAGAGGAGGCGCCGGAGGAGGGTCGTCTACTTTTTCTCACCTCCCATCCTCGTCAGCGCCGAACGACCAGACCACCACCAACAACAACAACGTCGTCGGCGGCGTTCGGAACAGCAACCCGAAGAAGAGGTCTAGAGCTTCGAGGCGTGCACCCACCACGGTTCTGACGACAGACACAACAAACTTCCGAGCCATGGTTCAAGAATTTACAGGTATTCCTGCACCCCCATTTACGAGTTCGCCTTTTCCGAGAAGCAGGTTGGATTTGTTTGGCTCTTCGGCCTCGTCTATGGTTAGATCGGGTTCCGGTCAGAGTCATATGGATCCTTCATCTCTTCCGTCTTATCTTTTGAGACCATTCGCTCACAAAGCTCCACTACTACCTTCTCCTTCATCTACGTCTTTGTTACCCTCTAGTAATTCAAATACTAATACCAATATCGGTGGTTCTAATCTACAACACTCTCAGAGTCTTTTGAACATGAACAACATGCAAAACTCTTCCTCCTCTTCATCAGTTCTGAATTTTCAGTCCCTCTTTCAAAACCATCAGCAGCCTCAGTCGAATTTACCAAAGTACCCATTACCGGGTTCTGGCAATATTCTTGGCTCCTCCAAGTCACAAGGCTCTTTGGGTGTGCTTGAAGATCAGTTTGGTTTGAGCCATGGGCTAAATGTGCAGCAGCAGCTTCGTAACATCGTGTCGTCGTCGTCCTCGGATGGTGGCCGCGCTCTTCAGCAGCAGCAACCTAATAATCCGAGGACGTCGACGATGAACTGGGTTGACAACAACAAAAAGAACGGAAGCAATGTCGAACTTATGAGGTCCGTCAATGGGAATTACAGTAATGGAAAACTAAACTACGCTGGTTCTTCTTCGTCGAATGCAGCCGATAAAGCTGGGGTGCAGCTGGAGAATAATGCGAGTACTACTACAGCTAGAAGTGAAGGTATGGTGGAATCATGGATTTGCTCTTCAGATTAATTAAGCTTTTGCAAATCAATGAGACAAATTCACAATTACATCTTTAAAGGTATAGGACGATGATGATGATGATGCATGTGACAGAATCTTAATTTGTGTTCATAACAATGACGATCAACATAATTACACCTTTCCCCAAACTTTTTATATGTAAATAATAGCTTCTTAGTTTCCTTCATTTCTGTTCCCTGTGATCATTTTCACATATGTTTCATACGAAAGAAATACCATCTGGGTTTTTTTGTCAGCAATCTCAGTTCTACCTTATCTGAAACGAGGAAGAAGAAGAAGAAGAAGAAGAAGGAAGAATCTATTAATTAGAGCAGATGAGATTATTCATAGATTAATTATTCTCTACCCTTCAATTTCGCAATATTCTTATGAATTTTTATTAAAATTTTCTTGAATTATATTATATGACTGTCTGGGAGTGATTGGTGGCGAGATTTGGGGTATAGTTAGCCGCCGCAAATCTCATATATATTATACGAATCACATATCTTTCATGTGCCTCTGTTTCTAATTTCTTTATATATCTGTTTTAGTTATATTAAATTGATTAATGAGATGCTCATAGTACAAAATACCCAGCAGTTTTGTTGAAGAGGATCATTCATACGTTGCCCACCATTAAAGAAAATTAAGAAGCAGAAAATATTTTAGCCAAATCATACGTACATATCTTCATAATTGTACTCTAGCGATAACATAAGAGAAAACAAAAAAAAAACAAAAAACCAAAAAGTATAAAGACCCTTTTCAGTTTTCAGGCAACCATACAAATTAAAATTATATATGGTCTTTTATGTACAACCACAAAATTAGAAAATTCCACGTACTTGTTTTATTTTTGATGTAAGAATATATATCTATCATATTAATTATGTGGTTTAATTATGAGGTCTGGTGACATCATGGTGTGATCTAATATGAGCTAGGCATGTCACATGATGAAAACGAAAAAGTACCGTAACTTATGAAAATTAACATTTGTTATTATGTCATTTCTTTTCTTGTTGATCCTCCTTAGTAGTTTGTTTATCCTATTATGAACCTGATTATCATCACCAACCCACCAAACAAATCCCAAATGATCAAGGTGGTAGGGGATTTTGCCCATACATATTAGATAATTAAAAAAAGAAAAAAAAAAGACATAATATTATGGGTGAAGTCAACCATATGAAAGGCAGACCATTACCTAATGACATGAGTACTTCTACTCGATAACATTTTAATTGTCTATCCGATTAAAAAGAAAATATACGAACTTTAAATTATAACGCATTATATATGATCGCTATAGATATCATAATTAAGTTAACAATCGTACCCTCAAAATTAAATTCATGGGAAAAGTTATAATTAGGCATACAAACCTGAGATTTACAACTTTTTATAGATATAGAAATTACACTTTAATGTCGAAATACTATTGTAACAAAACAAAAAATGCTTAATTTTCCCGCCAGAAGTTAGCATATTTGACATGTGATAATTTCAAAAGTAATGAGTCGGGAAAAGTTGAAGAACTTTCGAGCACTCCTCTGATATTGTTATCATTAGAGCATAGGGACACTCCTTCACATGAATCGCCAATACATGTGAAAGTTGATAATCTTTTTTCATTTCTTTGATTGATAGATGATGATCTTTTTCACTTCAATTATGCATCTTTTCTTTCACCTTTGGTTTTAAATTTAGAATGATGTGAGTGAGCAACAACACTGCTCCCAAAATTTGAATCTTCCTTTTGCTGGGAAGTGGAGAAATCGATACAAAGATCAAAATCATGGGATTTTGTAGAGGAACTTTTCAAAAGGGCGAAAGGGTTCACTTTCTTTTAGGGTAAATCCCAGTTTTGCTTAAAGAAATTAACCAATGTGCATTTAGTAAGTAAGTTAAACAGAGTTTAATTTAGGTTTAATAATTAGGCATGGGATTTTGGGGGATTTTGTGAAGGGGGCCAGATCGAGCAGGCATTTTGTGAGAGAGAAAATAGTGACACTTGTTTTAGGCATCATGGTGGCCCATGCTTGTGAATAAGCCTATGCTCATTAGCAATGATGCTCTTCTTCTCCTTTCACAGCCCCATAGCTTAGGGTAATGTCAAAGCCAGAAACAGTGCAGCAAACTGGGAAAGGCATCACCCTCCTCTCAATAGAACCTGTCCTACACAATTTTTAGTTTTTAGATACTCAACTTTTGGCATCCCCCATCGAAAAGGCTGGCACCATTTATTTGCCTCTTGCTCAATTGAAAGTCGAAAGCATATATTCATCTATCTACACAAGAACAAGACAAAGTTTCGAATTTTGCAAAATAATCAGGTTAAGATTCTCACACAGTACTACTACATTGATCTCCATCTTTATTTCACTTCATTTCTTGTTAATTGTCTTAATCGATCTTACAAAAAATCATCATGGTTTATAACCTTACGCAACTCGGATTACTACCCTTATTACGCAACCTCGATTGCTGCCATAAGATGATGGGGGGTGTAGCTTATAAATGGATGAGGAATGTTTCAAAGGTTACAGAAACCAAACTGAGCTGAGCACTAGAGGAGCTACCATGAGAGCTGTCGAGCATAGTGACCAGCGAGAGCAAGCGCTGGTGGTTGTGCGCAAGGCGTGAATTAGTAATTTCTTCTTCTAAATTAGTCACTTGTCTCAGTTGCCTGATCGTTTGAACTTTGAACTTTGAACTAGAGAACTTCAGCAAAGGTGCACGTTGCATTTATGTAGTAGCTAGTTCAAAGCTAAGCATATATATAGGTGCTCATCTGCAAAAACAGATACACCGAGTACTAACGGTAAGTTGCCATCTCAGGCTAGAATTTGCTTTGTACCTTGATGAATTTCCATCGATTAAACCCATCACTCATTTTCCAAAAGATGGTAAGTAGAAGCTTTTACATGTAGGAATGTTTGGTACTTTTAGCCCGTAAACTACAAGTTCTCATTTCTCAAAACACCTTTAATTTAAACAGTTGAACTAATATGCATTGTTACACACCACCCCCCCCCCCCCCCCCCCCAAAAAATCCATTTTAGAAAATAACAAATTAAAGGAAATGAAATCACAGAGAAAAAGGTCTGAGTAATTGCTGTAAAATTCAAACCCATTTTGACACATGTTCTTACTACTTAGTGGGTCGACAGAGATGACTCTTATGAACCCTAACTAGTACCCTACGTTAGTACACTGTCTGCCAACTTTGTTAGATACTAAGATCCAGCTATCAATTTATAATGATGTCGCCAGTTATTCCCACAAGCTCTTCTATATGTTCCTACTTCAGATTTAGCCCCCATGATCGAGTTTAATTATGGTAAAGGCAGTCGCGCATCAACATTAGCATTTACATATGGTTCAGCATATTGGGTTGTTCGCATACTGTATATAACAGCTAAAGGAACCACTTATTCCCAAGATTTAAAGAAATTGATTTCTGGAGTCAATCATTTTGAGTGGAAGATAAACTAATATCACATGTTTTATGTTGAAACCCTAAATAAGTACTCTCTTGGTTTTGTACCACAATTGTGTGCTTGGCGAGAATAATATTCTTGTCTAGCTTTGAAAGAATAAAGTATCACTTCCCAAGCTTTCCGTCATATGAACCAAAACGAAGCCTACACTACCAGATCGAAGAGAATAGCCGACGAAAAAAATTTCGTCTACTATGCCAAATTTTCTTCGGCTATTCTTTCTGCCGACGAAGTTTTCGTCGGCTATAATTCGTCGGAAAAACGGCGTCGGTAATACCAATGGTCGACGAAAATAACGAAATCGTCGGCTATATTCGAGTATGGCCGACGATTTTACCGACGAAAATTCATTTTGTCGACCAAACCTTGGCAAAATATCCGACGAAATTCGTCGGATATCTTCGAGTATGGCCGACGATATCGTAACCTATAGCCGACGAAATTCGTCGGCTATTTGTTCTGAAATATAGCCGATGATTTCATCTATTTCATCGGAATATATTAATATTTTAATAGGCATTTATTAGTTATAGCCGACGAAATAATGTAATTTTCGTCGGCTATAACGGTTATAGCCGACGAAAATTGGTAAAAATCGTCGGCTATAGTGCTTATAGCCGACGAAATAATGCCAATATCGTCGGCTATTCTTACATTTGGGGAAAAAAAAATTAAATTAATTTCTAAATTACCATTCCAAGCAACTTGCAAATCACAAAGACAATCCATGCATTTACACCAACAAGAAACACGTCTAAATGACTTATTATTTAATTTGTTCCAATATACATAAAATATAACCCTAATCATCACCTAAAGCATTAAAGTCCACCATGTCATCCCCAGCATCCTGTTCTCCATCATGCTCGTCATCCTCGGGAGGTTGAGACATTGGAAGTTCAACTAACGGCTGAAACGGGGGCGGGGGTTCAAGGGCTTGTTGTTGTGCCGTGAACATATCATACCACCAGTTTTGTTGGCCGGCGTAGTTGTGTTGCCGAATTCTCTCGCATTCAGCATGTCAACTGGCCATATCCAAATGATAATGCTGTATTCGGCGGCATTGCTCCTGTGATCTCTGGGCCTCGACCGCCAATCTTGCAGCCAATCTCTGCACTTCCCCCCTCATCTGTTGGCTCTCCCCGCCTCCCTTCTTTTGACCTCCCTTAGTGGTCTTCAGGAGCCCTATTCCAGAACTTCCCAAACCCCGGCAGTAGTATTGGTTTGACCGGTCTGGGAAGGCTGCGTCGAACATCCTCGCTGCCGTTTGGACATTCGATCGGTCGACCTGGCGCAGGACTTCTTCCAGATCTGCCTCTGAAATGTTCGGTTGTGTCTCCCGAACTACTTGCTGGAACACCTCTTCTTCGGCCCGGTTCACCCTCTCTTAATTGAACGGGAAAAAAAAAAATTAATATTCTAACAAATATATAATTAAGTAAAATTAATAATTAAAATTTTAAAATCGTAATCAACGACTTACGAGCTGTTCTGTCGCTTGTGGATAAGCGATCTTAAACGTCTCCACGTACGAGTTGCTATCAGGATGATCTCTAAGCGCCTCCTCCTGATATTGTGCAAATGGCCTAGAACCACCATGATGGGGGGGTGTGTTACGGCGGCGGTTCGCAGAGTTTATCCGAGACCGTTCCTTCAAACAAATAATAAAATATTAGAAAAATGCATCAAAAAATATTAGTGTAATAATTATAAAATAATTAAACTAATAATTAAAATTTTAACAAAATAAACATTTATAGTTAAGTTTAGTATTTACCAGCATAAGTGGGTTGTTGAAGTCTACTGTCTTCAACCAACGCCACTCGTACTCCCTGAACATGAACTCTCTGGGAGTACCCATACAACCACGGTTGTCATATTCGTTAAAGTGGGAACGGAGCTCGTTCTTCCACTCTTTGAACCTACGGAAAAAACAAAAGTGCATTAGAAATATTATTAATATCATAAAATATTTCAAATTATAAGATGAGGAATTCCCAACGTACCTCAAGTTCTGCATCGAGTCCGCCCAATCCTGCTTGTGTTCGGCAATCTCGAAGTATGCCTGAAAGATAATATTTTATTAGTTTTACAATTATAACAATACCAAAAATTATTAAATATTACGATAAATAAATTAAATTTTTTAAATTACTCACCGACGCGGCGTTGTTCACCTCCCTCTTGATCTCTTCGGGCACATCAGCCCACCGTGTCCACAACATAGGGACTCTGTCCCTAATCAGTGCCCCCACGCAACCCGTGTAGTCGCGGCGTTTTTTCCCCTAAACCTCTTGATTAGAAGGTTCGTTGATCTGGATCCTCCCCCGGAACGCAACAGTTCTCCTGAGCGTGTCAAAACATATGACACATCTCGTATTCCTCGTTGAACTGCTAGCGACTATCCCTATCAAATAAACGACGATTGGTTAATAAAATTAAATATTAGTGCGTTAATTTTAATAAAACATTTAATTAATAAAATCAAATGTTACCTGAACTCGATGACCCGTCTGTCGACTTTCTTTTTCTCCTCGCCGAAATCAGGAGGTCAGGGTTCTCAAATGGCTGCTGATGGTATGCCTCCGCAACACTCACGTACTGAGGCATAGCAGGCCATATGGGCACACCACGAAAGTCGACCTCGGGTATCGCAGGAATGTTGTACGGGAGGTAGAGGCATAGAGCTAATTTGGGAGAGTAGGCCCCTCAGTCGAGTCAGCAGCAGACGTCGTCGGACTCGTCATCGGCTCCCGATGAACCTTAGGCATACGGACCAGAGGAACGTCTGCAGCTATCTCGTCCTGAAATAGCTGCCTACTGAACCTCGGAGCATCTGGCCCGACAGGGGGACGTGAACTGCTCGACGGCAGCCCCGCCTGGAGAAGGGTCTGGTGCCGAGAACTAACACTCCTCCGCGGCTGGGATGAATCCACAGGCCTCTGCGGCTGGGATGAATCCACACTCCTCTGCGGCTGGGTGGTGGTCCTCTCAGGCTGGCTAAGGGTCCTGTCGGACTCTGCGGAACCGGCAGAACTTCCAGAACCCCTAGATCTGGAACGACGGCCTCCGAATAACTGTCTCAATGCATCGGCCATCTGCAGCTTGAGGCATTAATACATTAATTAATATTAAATTATATTACATTAAATAACAAATTCTAATTAATATAATAACCAATATATAATACTAACATATTTCAAAACATACTAACAAATTAATATTTAAATTTTAACTAATTTTAAATAATACTAACCATTAACCTAAATATAACTATTTATATACAAATATAACTATATTTCATTATTAACATATATATAAATACAAATAACCATTTATATATTAACAAAAATATATAAATGGTTATAATTAGACTACCAATTTATATATATAATTAATTTAACAATTTATATATAACAATTTATATAATTAAAATTAAATATATAACAATTTATATACCTAAATTATAACAAATATATAACAATTAAATTTATTAACAAAAATATAAAAAATATATAACAATTTATATAATTAAAATTAAATATATAACAATTTATTATATAACAATTTATATAATTAAAATAAAATATATAACAATTAAATATATAACAAATATTTGTTAAAATTAAATTTATTAACAAATATATAACAATTTATATAATTAAAATTAAATATATAACAATTTATAAAATTAAACTAAATTGAAAAAAAAAAATAACCGGATCGGAGGAAGAGGCCGGAGGAGGAGGAGGCCGGCTTGGAGGAGGATTTGAGGAAGGAGGAGGATCGGAGGAGGAGGAGGCTGGAATTGGAGGAGTGTGGCGCCGCCGATTTGAGGAGGAGGAGGAGCAGCGCGGCGGATTGGAGCAGGAGAGCGGCAGATTGGAGCAGCAGCAGGAGGAGGAGGAGGAGGAGGAGGAGGAGAGGAAAAAGTCGGCTAGGGTTCGAGAGTTTCTGATTTATAGCAGAAAGAATAGCCGACGATTAAAAAAGATTTCGTCGGCTATTCTTCAAAATAGCCAACGAAATCTTTAAAATCGTCGGCTATTCTTTGAATGTCGTCGGCTATGCTTTAAACATCGTCGGCTATACTTTAGGAGATCAGCAGCCGTCTGATCTCCGCCATCCAACGGCGGACAATAAAAAGGCGCGGATCGCAAGAGTTTAGTCGACGAATTCAAATATTTCGTCGGCTATGCTTTGGAAAATCAGCACCCGTTGGATCTGAGTCATCCAACGGCGGACAATAAGCGGATCGCAAGAGTTTAGCCGACGACATATAATTTTCGTCGGCTAAACTGTTGGTCAAACCACTAAGTCAAACCTCTAAACGCTTTAAAACGAAAATTAGTCTAGTTAGACGATGGTTTCTGGCCTAACCTTCAACAGATAATAGTTTCAAATGGATGAGACGCAACTAATTCTCAAAATATTTACCGAACGTCAGGCTACCCATAGGAAAATGGAAGTAAAAAACAGTTAACCGCAACATTTGGCACACAGATTTTGTCGGAATCTTGTCATTTTTCAACCGTAGACGTATTTCATTATTTCGGTCATATCTTATTTGACGACATATTTGCATTTGAAGAGTGTACGTATAGTAACTATTTGAAACTATACATTCACTTAAACACTTAGTAAACAAGTTAAGGAACATTAGTGCATATGTTCTGATTTTGAATCTAAAAGTTTATAAAATCTATTCCAACCGTCAGATATCACCGTTAAGATTAAATACATGTATGAAAAAAAATCCAACTACATCTGACAACGTTAAAGGCTCGATCGGGACGGTCAACCGGGTGAGTCAACCCTTTAAACGCTTAGAAATGGTAATTGGCCTGTCTAAATGACGTTTTTTTGTCTGACCTTCAACAGATAATAGTTTCAAATCGATGAGACGCAACTAATCGTTTAAAAATTTTCCTCAAAATATTTACCAAACGTCAGGCTACCAATAGGAAAACGGAAGTAAAAAACAGTTAACCGCAACATTTGGCACACAGATTTTGTCGGAATCTTGTCATTTTTCAATCGTAGACGTATTTCATTATTTCGGTCATATCTTATTTGACGATATATTTGCATTTGAAGAGTGTACGTATAGTAACTATTTGAAACTATACATTCACTTAGGCTTAGTTTGGGACAGCTTTTGAAGCTGCTTTTGAGACTGCTTTAGCTTTTGGAATTAATGTATGGTGTTTGGTAAAGTCCCTAAAAGCTGCTTTTGGCCAAAATAGATTTCCCCAAAAGCTAAAATCAAAAAGGTAGGAAATAGAGCTTTGGAAAGCAGCTTTTGAAGAAATGGTGGTGCTAAGAAATATGATTGCACAAAGTTTAATGAATGCAATGTAGTTGCAATATTAATAGACTCTAATATATTTTGAGTAATGGTTCCATTTGATTATGGTGGAAAATACTTTGTCTAATATTATTTTAGATGAATTTGGTTTAATATTTAAGAATTCTTCGTAAATCTTTTATTTGGTCCAAACAACTAGTCATACATTGTAAAAAATTATACCAAAATAATTGCACAAAACCATAGTCTATAATTTAGAGAAGTAATATCCATTTTAATAAAACTTTAAATATTTAAGATTATTTTGATAAATACACCCACTCAAAGTACTTTTTACTTAGAACTTACCAAACACAAAAAATTACTTTTCGTTCTCACAGCACTTTTGAAAACAGTTTACCAAACACCTAAACTGCACAACAAATTCAAAAGCCATTTTACTCACAGCTGATTCAAAAGTCATTTTACTCACAGCACAGCTGTCCCAAACTAAGCCGTAAACACTTAGTAAACAAGTTAAGGAACATTAGTGCATATGTTCTGATTTTGAATCTAAAAGTTTATAAAATCTATTCCAATCGTCAGATATCACCGTTAAGATTAAATACATGTATGAAAAAAAATCCAACTACATCTGACAACGTTAAAGGCTCGATCGGGACGGTCAACCGGGTGAGTCAACCCTTTAAACGCTTAGAAATGGTAATTGGCCTGTCTAAATGACGTTTTTTTGTCTGACCTTCAACAGATAATAGTTTCAAATCGATGAGACGCAACTAATCGTTTAAAAATTTTCCTCAAAATATTTACCAAACGTCAGGCTACCAATAGGAAAACGGAAGTAAAAAACAGTTAACCGCAACATTCGGCACACAGATTTTGTTGGAATCTTGTCATTTTTCAACCGTAGACGTATTTCATTATTTCGGTCATATCTTATTTGACGACATATTTACATTTGAAGGATGAAGCAATGGTTTGGCAATAGTGATAGAAAATGGAAGCTGGTTTTTTTTTTGTTTTTTTTTTTTATCATAGCCGACGAAATCAAACCTAGTACTCGTCGGCTATTCTTTTGTCGTTTTCTGTCTAAAATAAAATATGTATTTTTCAATATAGTTATGGCCGACGAAATAACGCATTTTTCGTCGGCTATTATCAGTATAGCCGACGAAATAATGCATTTTTCGTCGGCTATTCTATGAAAAAAAAAAAAAACAGAAATTGAACATTAAAAATTGAACATTATATCCTGTTCATATATAACCAAAATTGAACATTAAAAAAACAGAAAGCAGTCAACATATATAACCAAAATTTAACCAATTTTTTTTTTTTAAGGGGTTTGGAACTCAGCCTAGCTGGGAGGCTCATCCCCACGCCCGTTCATTAGAAATGAGTGGATTACAAATGAAAGGATTACATCATATAAATTACCTAATCCGTCGGATTGTAATCGGAATCATCGGATGAGTCTTCTTCGGTTTCTGAATTGCTCGATATGGGTAATCTATGTCTTTCCTCACCACTAGAGTCCTCGTTAGTTTCTTCATTTGGATCAACATCAACAAGCAGTGACTCTTCACGTCGAATTCGCACCGGCGAGTCTAGGCGAATAAAAGAGGAGTCAGGAATACCGTTTGAGTTGGGCTCTTGATACGCGGTGCCACTTTCCTCGTTCTCTTTAGCCACTCCAAGTGTAGACGCCCGGTAAATGTTGCGATGGTGGATAGTGTTGACTACTTTCCACGGGTCCCCCTTGGCAAGATAATCAAGATAAAACACTTGTTTCACCCATGTGGCTAAAACGAACGGGTCATCCTCATACCATGATGTACTAGTGTTCACAGAAATTATGCCGTATTGATCGGTTTTCATGCTCTGCGGCCGTGTGTCAAACCATCTACACTTGAAAAGGTGCACTTTTATGCCTTCCCCATAATGCAGTTCCACAACTGAATGGAGAACACCGTAATAGTCAACTCCATCATCCCCACCATGTGCCATAACCCCTGAATTTTGTGTTTTCAGTCTGACGTCTCTCTCTTCACATCGAAATAACACACCATTCACCTTGCACGTCGCATAAACTTTTGAATAGACCGGCTTCATCGCTAGCAGTCTGAGTTCGTGCGACCAATTTGGGTGATTATCATTTTTAATGAGGTCCATCTGCAACCATCAGAATCAACTATAAATATGAATAATTATACACAATAATATATAAATACGTATAGAATAATGTTAAACTTACGTGCCCAGCGGCCGAAATACTCTGCGAATGTCCGGTTGTGGTAATCGAGATCACCTCCTACTTGTTCACAGTTTAGATGCATGTTCTTCCAAAACTAAACTTCTAAAAAGTTAATTAGTACCCACCAATGTGCAATGACTACCTCATAATCTTTCAACTTGTAGGAAACTGGCATGTTTCCACCGAGTACAACATCGTTGGAGAGTATGGAAAGATTGAACTGTGAAGGTACATCTTCCGGTATGCTTTCCTGTAACGCTCATAAATACAGCTTCATGTAGGTGACGCACTCGTGCACAATATATGCTTCAGCTATACATCCTTCAGGTGCGGATCTGTTTTGGACAAAACCACTGTATTGTCCAAGTTCCCTATAAATCAAGTTTTTAAAGTGTTATGATAATACATTAACACTATATCACATATATTGATGAGGAAATTAACATAAGGTGTAAAATACGTACCTTTCCATCGGATACATCCAAGTGAAGTGCACAGGACCGGTAAGCAACAACTGCCGAGGAAGATGGATCATGAGGTGAAGCATGATGTCGAAAAAATTTGGAGGAAATATCATCTCAAATTTACACATGATATGAACGAAGTCTTGTTGCATTTCCCGGAGGTCAGATTTTCTCACTTCCCGTATGCATACCTTCTGGAAAAATCTTGCCAACGCTACTAACGGCTCCACAACGTGACGGGGAAGGAACGGTCGAATGAAAACAGGGAAGAGACGTTGTAGCAGGATATGATTGTCATGACTTTTCAACCCGTAAAGATTGTTGAATTGTCTGTTCACACACTTGGCTATATTTCCAGCAAAGCCTGAAGGATACTTGGTCCGACTTATCCAATGGAAAATTTCTGATTTATGCTCAGGCTTGACGGTGTAAGGAGCTTGAGGCATTTTTCTCTTCCCTTGTTTCAACCATAGTTGTTTTCTGATGTTCATGTTTTGCAGATCAGTGCGAGCCTTAGGACCGTCTTTCGTCTTCCCCTCCAAGTTCAGCGTTGTGCCCACCACACTTTCAGAAACATTTTTTTTCTATGTGCATAACATCTAGGAAGTGACGGATCAACAACTCACACCAGTATGAGAGTTCCCACAATAGGCTCTTATGTGTCCATAATTTGTACTCCTCAGGTTCTTCAGGTATTTCCGCTACAATATCGGGATGATTGCTGAGGGGCCCAAAATCGTACTCATTAAGCACTGTTAAAATTTCTCTTCCCGTCCATCTTCTGGGAGGACCATCGTGTTCTTCGGTTCCATCAAATGCGGCGGACTCGTAATGCCAATGGTGATCCCCCGGAAGGAACACACGATGACCCATTCTGCATATCTTGTTGCAATGAGGGGTGCTCCCATAATTGCCGAGGCACTCTGGACAAGCCTTGTATCCCTTAACAACGCTGCCCGACAACATCCCGTAAGCAGGAAAATCACTGATGGTACCAATAACCATGGCATGCATCTGGAACGTCTTTTCCTTGTACTTGTCAAAAGTGGGATGACCAACGTCCCACAATACCTTAAGCTCTTCAATCAATGGTCTCATATACACATCGAGACATTTTCCTGGGTAACTAGGCCCCGGAATCAACAACGTCAACATATTATATTCCTTCTTCATGCACATCCACGGAGGAAGGTTGTAAGGTACCAAAACCACCGGCCATATACTGTATGAAAGACTCATGGTGCCGAAAGGGTTGAACCCGTCGGTTGAGAGCCCGAGCCTGATGTTTCTGACATCTGACGCAAAATGAGGAAACTCATTGTTTATATGCTTCCAAGCCACTCCGTCAGAGATGTGTGTCATGATATCTGCGTCTCCCGCGTCCCGCTCACCGTGCCATCTCATAGCTTTTGCGGTGGTTTCTGACATGTACAACCGCTCAAGCCTATCTCTCAACGGAAAATACCGAAGCACTTTCACAGGTTTCCTATTGCCTGCTCCCGTCAACTTATATCGGTCAGACTGACATATCAGACATGCGTCAAGGCTAGCAAGGTTATTCCCTTCTGCATCTTTACCCCAGAAGAGAACGCAGTCAAATGCGCATGCATGGATCTTAATGTAGGAAAGCCCTAGATCTTTGAGGATACTTCGGACCTTACGGTGATTGGTAGGATTACGATGACCCTCCTCCAACAACGAAGAAGTGTACTGTAGATATTCATCCACTTGCCTGATAGTCGATTTTGTCTCGACTTTAATCCTCATTACCTCCATCAAACTTTGAAGAACTGTCTTCTCAGAACTTGAAGACACAGGGGTCTGTTGCAATGCAATCAGTTTGTTGTACTTGTCAAAGGCAGCAATGTTGACAACTTGTGGGAAGGGCAGCACCGGGTCATGCATATATTGTTCCCCACGTACACCGCTTTCAAAAAGAAACACGTTGTTGACGAATGCCATTGTTGGATCGTTGGATGTACTACTACTGCCCGCCTAAAAAAACTGCCCATGATCATGCGATCCATCTAATGATGGCTCACCGTGATATATCCAACGTTTGTACTTCGGCCAAAACCCATTACTCTTTAGGTGCTCCCATACTGTCCTAATCGGAAATCGACACATATCACTGCGATACTTACATTTCTTTCACGGGCAATAATGGTAATCATTCCCGTTTGCATTTTCCTCGACGAACTCCTGTAGTGTATCGTCGGTCATGCCTTGGAAGCGAAATCCAACTCTTATCCAGATCCATATATAGCCTGATAATAATATGTATGTATAACTTTAATTAATAAGAAATTAATTAACACATACATATATATATATATATAAAGTTTTTTTCAGGTGCGGACGTCCGTACGGTGCGGATGCGGCGTTTCCGGCCACCGGCGAGGCGGCGACGCCGTATCCGGCCACCGGCGAGGCGGCAACGCCGTATCCGGCCACTGGGCTTTGCTCCCCGCGAGGCGGCGACGCCGCCTCGCCGGTGGCCGGAAACGCCGCATCCGCACCGTGAACAGTGCGTGCGGACGTCCGCACAGGAAAAGGACTATATATATATACATCTTTAATAATTAATTACATTACAATATATATTATTATCAACATCAACTCATATATATATACCATTAACAACCCTTATTTAAGTTACACTATATATCAACCATTATTTAAGTTAATTACACTATCAACAACTATTAATTAACATATATATATATATATATATATTAACACTAATTAAAATAACATCAAATTAAAACACATAATTAAACTAAAACTCAAAATCAACTCAACTAAAACTCAAAATCAACATATATACATACATTCTAACACTAAGACAACAACAAATTAAACAAAAAATCACTTAATAAATCAAAATCACTAAAACTCAAAATCAACTCAACTAAAACTCAAAATCAACATATATACATACATTTTAACACTAAAACAACAACAAAACAAAAAATCACTTACTAAATCAAAATCACTAAAACTCAAAATCAACTCAACTAAAACTCAAAATCAACATATATACACATATACGTACCTATATATAGCTCCACAATGTAAGAGAGGACGGATTTCAACAATACCCACAGATTTTTCACTCTTTCTCCCGTTTTTCCCTTTTTTTTTTTTAAATGAGCAGCTGCTGCCCAGATCTGAAAATATATAGACTTATAGCCGACGAAAATGTCAACTTCGTCGGCCATACTTCTAAAAATTTTCGTCGGCTAATGTTTCAGAGAAAGGCCGATGAAAATACAAATCGTCGACTGAAATTTGAATATAGCCGACGATTTTTTGAAAATATCAACGAAAAAACGGTTTCGTCGGCTATGGTTAAACTATGGCCGACGATTTTTTTTTTCACCGACGAAAAATAAAATCATCGGCTATTCCTTAGAATTACCGACGAAAATTTTAATTCGTCGGCCGTTTTTTTTTTTTTTTTGTCGGGAAAACCATTTTTTCTGGTAGTGCTAAGGTATTAAGAGTAAAACTATATCTACCTTTGTCCTCTGCTTATGGTATAAATGTCTCTAATTATAACTTTCTTTTGCAAAAGATAGATCTATGTAGGAATATGTAATGTGTTGGTATTTTACTGTATAACTACTTGATGGCTTGATGCTAAAATTGTCATCATGACAAAAGTATTAAAGGTTACAATGTACCTAATATTATTGGATTTTAGCCCTATTAGTTTGTTCATTACCCAATCAAAATCATGAATAATACCATAATAATTGGACGTTGATGGCTTCCATTATCTCACAATAAAAGATAACTATGAGTCTCTTACGGTGTTTAAAATTTTTTGTTAATCAAACAAATAACTCAAAAGCTACAATTACTTTTCATGAGTCGAATTTATAACATCCTATTTACAAAAATGAAACTAGCTATATATATATGTCGCTGAACAAAATGATACTGAGTTTTTGTAAATAATTGAGTTTTTGTAAATAATTATGTTTATAACAAATAAAAGAAAGGGTAGTAGTTAGTATTAGAAAATCTACTCCATAAATATTCTTCTCAAAATCAAACTCGAAGTTGTCAAAAGGATCATAATCAAGCATCTATTACATCAAATTTTGTGACTACTGCTACTGCATTTCAAATTCAAATTATTTGGTGAGAGTTTCATTCTGTCATCATTCCCCGGGCCAGACTTGATGTGAGCTAGAAGAGCTAGAATGTCCTCATACTCAAACAGTTCTAAAGTGAATAGTGTGCCTCAATTTCTCCATCTATATGTATATGTGTGTGCTATTACACGTACTTAGATAGTTAGATATCATGAATTTGCTTACACTAATTAACTAGCTAGGGTGTCCTTAAGTAAACACACAAGTGAGTGGCAAACCATTATGGCGCTAAGCTTCTGGCCACGAAAACACTATAAGACGCACGGACGTACAGAGAGAACAGCACACGCGGATGAAGCGCTGCCGGCATGCAAAGCCATTGAAGCTCTCTCTGGGAAGGCGAAGCTAGCAGACACTTTTGGTTGGGTGTGCAACCATTGATTAGATCTGTCAGTTGTCTCCTTCCTTCCTTTTCCCCAGCAAATTAAAAGCTTTCAGAGAAATACAGAAGGCAGGCCAGAGAGAAGCCCCATCGACGATGTTGAGAATAAGCACCAGCAGAAACCAGCAAATTCATAAAGGAGGAGGAGGGAAAATGCAGGGTGGGTCCTTTCCCAAATGCCACCGTCCTTTATTCTCATCATGTCTGCTCCCTCCTCATTATTCCAATTCTCTGAACCCATATTTTTCATAATCATGCCAACTGAGTCAGCTACGTCCCTACCTCACTTTGCCGGGGCCTTTTACATAACCCAACTGCTTGCATTCTCATTGTTATTGGATGAGATCACAGGCTGTTGAGTAGTCATTGGAAATTTGATCCAAATAAAGTTGTTTTTGTGTATTTAGATTTTAGAGTGAAGTGCCGGCTGGATATCAAAATGCAAGAAGTTGAGACTTGGGACATATATTGTGACACTATTTGTCAAAGTTGGTACCATTGTTTCGTTTTTTTGAGCTGCGAATGAGAACCTTGAATCATTGCGATGTATGTCGATTTATTTTGTAAAACTGATCAAAGAACTATGGATGATCCGGTAGTGTAAATTTTTTTTTTTTTTTTGGACAAAGAAAATTGTAGATTGTTTAAGAATTTTTTACATAAAGACAGTCAGGTTCGAGTTGGAGTTTTGTCCTTATGACAAGGAGCATCATTGATATAAGAAAGTGTGAGTTATTGTATGGGCACAAAACCTTAATTAGTATCTAAAAGGTAATAAGTAATTCCAATAGGAACTTGGTAGAAGGTAATTAAGTAAAATCTTCATAGAGTTCAACCTTCGAGCAACCCCGGAATTGTACACCACAAACCGGGGCCTTGAGCTTCAAACAAGCTTTGTGCCACATTAGGTTGCAGGCTAGGAGTAGCTGCAATGCTCATGCATGTTGTATAAAAGGTTAATCACTTTCTTCTTCATCAACCCCTCTGTGGAACTTAATCTTGAAGTTTCCATGGTCACACTGCCTCTTGGTCTCCCTTGTCTATCTTGCAGATACTGAACCGATAGTTGACCAGAATCATGAAACTCGTTTAGCTACGTTTTTGATCAATAAATCTGGAAGGCATATCATCCCTCACCACAACCATGCAATTAAAGGGAACTGAATAAGCAAACCTGACTTGTGTTTAGTATTAGTGAGCCACATTACTGTCTTTGAGAAAGTAGTGATTAACATTACTGGATAAGCAGCCATTAAAGAAATAACTTTCATAACAAAACCTTGTTTTCTTCATTTCAAACATACCAACTATGAGTAACAAATTTGGTATGAAACAACACTCTCATGGTTGTCAAGTCGAAGAGACTGAATGAGCATGATTGTCGAAGATATTTTTTGTATAAGAGTTGATTAACTAAGACACAACTTGATTTCTCTATTCTTTCATATTTGAGAAAGTTAGCTGATGGGAGAGCAGAGACTTCTCATCATTATCATCCAACTCAACGGTCTCGTGTACTGCATGTTCTACACCGATATCACTTTCATTTTTTCCATTCAACGCTTTTGATTCTGAAACAGTAAGTTGCAAGTATTCTTCTCCTGATGCAGCACCATTAGTTTCTAGATGTTGCATTTCTGATTCCATCAAAGCCTGCATTCGAGCCCGTTCCCTGTCTCTCGGGTATGTGCAGTAGAGGAACGAGTAGATTGAGACGCAGAGTGTCATAGGAATTGCCATTGTTGTAAAGAGTGCCTTGGCAAGTGCTGCAGCATTCTCTCTATCTGTTTCAATCTCTACAGAGTCCGATGATCCTTTAGGAATTGGTTTATAACCAAAAACGTGCTGAACCAAGATTCCAACAATTGGGGGAGCAAATGATGCCAAGATGGATTCAAAAGATTGATCTAGAGCATAGATGCTCGTGCGGGACCTCTCAGGGACGATCTCTGCAAATATTGGACTGTACGTAGCTTAGATAATGAAAAATTCCAAAAATCATAATTAATTGTAGAAGCATCATATGAGTACATGAACAACAGCACTGAAGTGTAGCTCTAGTGAAGATGATTTAACAACCACAACTCATTAGCACCAAAAATTGAGAGGTCAGGCAAAGAGGAACAATGAGGGGTATGCATTTACTTGAAAATTCATGCCTACTTTTGTTTCTGTCCATGACTTGAAGATAAGAGTGAACATGTTAATGTTCGCTGAAGAAAATTTTATACTAAGGTGAAAAAAGTACTATATAGCTGAGAGTAAAGGGCATATAAAAACTATCATGACGACAAACTTCTGAATGACTCAATGACTTGAGAAAACTCTGAAATTAATCACATAACTGGTAAAGCTCACAAAAGTTGCAGGTTAGATTTCAACATGAAGGCCTTGCCAACCTAATTCATAGGCCTCTGCAAGCTGTTAACACTAGTATTACTAGACCATTGCTATTCCAGACTGCTAATTATTGTGCCCATAATAGAAAATCTGAAACAGTTAATCAGTGTGACAAGTATGAAACTTTCTTCTGATGAAAAAAAAAAGTATGGAACTTTCTTTATAGACCCTCCCCAAAATAGTTAAAGCAAACCTCTTCAAAAGTTCATTTACACAAAGACTAGCAGACACATATTCAAATACTTCACATAATACTGTAATGTGTAAATAAGTGAAAAACCATTTGGTCACTATGCCAAGTATCAATTCTGCACATAACTGTTCGCAGTTTGCTCAATTGAGTCACACTGAACTGTTATTACCTTATAGACTTATACTTAGATGGAAATCTACATCAACAATAATTGATGCTTGCAGATAAGATCGCCAAAGATGGATGAGCAGATCTACATCAACATTGATTATCATATGTCAATATGTCAATGTGCAGAATTGGTGCAGAATTGGTGCAGTTATACACCCCATGACAGATTGAATAACTCTTCCTTTCTTCTACCCCACAAATATAAAAAAGGGACATTGAGAAGAGAAGAGGAAAAAGAAGAAACTAAAAGGCACTTTCAGATACTATAAGAAAGAAAAAGTGGAGTATGGAACAAGGATACGTACTTATTAGTTGCCGGAGCATTCCAGGAAGTGAACCATCCCATGATGAACAAAACCAGCCCATGCATGAATCCGGTGGATGGGTCATCAGGCAACCCCAGCAGCAAAAGAGCTGCAAAAGGAATGGCTGATCCTGCGCTTATCTGGGAAAGAACTATCCTTCCAGCATTAGGAAACAGTTTTGCAAGGACATCTCCCATTTTTCCTCCAAAGAGACTTCCCAGTGAGCCGCCGATTATAAATATGGTCCAAAGAACTGCCGTTTCTTTGTGGGAGAAGCCAATAAGCTCCAACCACAAAGGAGCGAATGACAAACCTGACCAGGGGAATGATCCAAAGACACCCTGTGCAATGAGTATTTGAAAAGTTGGGATTTTGATAACTGACTTGGATTCTTTAATCAGGTCCTTCACTTCTTCTGTAAAAGTATGCGGCATTTCATCTTTAGCTCTACCATCGTTCTCTACATAGTGCGGATCATGAGCAAAGAGGCGCACCAATATCCCAACTATGACACTAATGAGCCCAACCAGATGGAATGCAATTCTCCAACCAGCTATACCCATTACTGAAGTGGAGGCTATTAGTACAGAACAAAGACCACCTATTATGGAGCCTAGGTTTCCGGTAAGTTGTAACCATCCAAATGCAACACCACGGTTATCATCATCTGTTGAGTCAGCAACAAGTGACTGAATGGCAGGAATGACTATGGCAAGTCCAATACCATTTAAACCTCTCGAAATAGCAACCTAATAACCAAATCAGACAACTAAATGTTGTATTATCATCTGGAATCAAGTAAATGGAACAGGTTCTTTTGTTAAAATAATTGAGTTTACGAAATATGCGAAAAATTAACTCAATGTACATGAACTTGTATCTGCATTTTCCAGGGGTAACACATAAGTTATATATTTGTTTAGAGCTGCGAGCGATGCTAGGTGAGCATCTTTTGACATCACATCTACAGCCCACTTTATGTGGCACAACCACGTCATTTAATGAAACACTTTGATTGGGTTGTGACATGTCATGAATATACCACATAAGCTGACACATAAGGTGGACTCTAAGTGAGATGTACAAAAGTGGTTATCTAGCATTATAATTAGAGCTTATTTACTCACTAGTCTGAGGCTTATGATCTAGGCTCAAAGCTACAAGATTTGTGTTAGAGCATCATCTCAACTCAGAATTCTGAAGTAGTTTTAACTTAACTTTTAACTCAAACACAAAACAAAATGTGCTACATGCAAGTGTAGCAATCTGCTAGCTTTGAATTGTGTATTGATACGCTTGAATTTACAGGACAATTCACTTTGTCACTGTAGAGAGATCTTCAATATGGAAAACCAATTTGAAAAAGCCAAAACAGAAGCCAAATTTATGCCAACTTCAACTTTTCTTTTCAGTAGAAATTTATCGCCTGTAACAGATATAACAGTTCCTTTTTTTTTTTTGATACGTGATATAACAGTTCCTTTCCGTCATCATTCTTCTTAGATCATGCATAACTAGACGGCTAGACCCATCGTCAAGATTAGTACTTTAATCTATAACCTGACAAATCAATACTACATTGATAAAACTAATTACTCTATCTTATCAACTACAAGATTTAAATGTTCAAGAATATCAAAATCAACCCATAAAACACAAGCTACCTCACTTCAGATCTCTGAACACAAAAACCCAATACACACTGTAAGAAACCAAGCTGAGAGAGAGAGAGAGAGACCTGAAGGAAAGTGGAGGAGAAGCCAACGAGAAAAGTTGCGGCAGCCCAGAGAAAAGCACCAAGAGCAATGACATGGGCTCGGTTGTGACGCATAGCAAGATAAGCAGCAAGAGGGTAGCAGGAGGATTGGACTATGGATCTGAACAGAGTCAGAGAACCCAACCCAGTTGGGTCTGTGTGAAGAGAGACTCCTACTTCTTTATAAACTCCTGGCAAAAGGGACTCATCAGCTCGCTGCATTATACTGGCCAGATTGACCAGCACCAGTGTCACAGTCTCTGCCTTCATTTTCATAGCTATCTCTGCTGCACTGAAAAACAGAGGACTCTGTCCCAACTCCAAAACAGAGGAAGACACCCTCTCTCTTTTGGTTGACTTGAAACCTAGTGGATTTGGGGAAGTTCGGCACGTGTAGGGTTGGGGTTAAATGGGTTTAGGGTGGAGCTGTACGGTCCATGGATTTGAGTATTTCTGGAAATAGTAACATTGCCGTTTATGGAAGGAAAGGAGAAAGTTTCGCATGCAAGAAGTTAGGGATCTGCTTTTGTCTTAATTTTCCTCAAGTTTTGCTAGTTGAGTTTAAATATGCTTGAGACTAAGAAGACTTCGGAAATGGCAAGACATCAAGCAGCTCTCTTGAGATGGTATGCGAGTATGCGACGGTCTTATATATACGAGTGTTTTTGTGTTCGATTTCATCAATAGAGCAATAGCTATGCAAGAAGTTGTTCTATAAATCTCTGAAGAACTTCTTGAAAGATGACATTCTGTCTAGCTTTTCTATTTACTTTTTAACAAACAAGGAAAATATTAAGAAAGCACAAGAATCGGATTTTACTACTAGTTTTAGGTCCACAATCTTAGTAAGTTGATTTGAAAGTGATTGCTAGGTTGAAACGAGTAGTTCCGGAGTTGGTGATGGGAAGAACATACCAAATGTGAGTAGCAAAATTGGTCTGAAACAACACTCACATGGTTGTCAAGTCAGATTGAAGAACATACCAAGTATGAGCAACGATGATCGTTGAAGCTTTTTTGTATATGAGTAACATTACCAGAGACACAATAGTTCAGATTGGTATTTCCTCTATTCTTTCATACTTGAGAAAGTTAGCTGATGGGAAAGCAGAGACTTCTCATCATTATCATCCAACTCAACGCTCTCGTGTGCTGCATATTCAACATCGATATCACTTTCATCTTTTCCATTTAGCACTTTTGATTCTGAAATGTTAAGTTGAGAGTATATATCTCCTGATGCAGCACAATTACTTCTCAGCTGTTGCATTTCTGATTCCATCAAAGCCTGCATTCTAGCCCGATCCCTGTCTCTTGGGTACGTGCAGTAAAGGAATGAGTAGATTGAGACACAAAGTGCCATTGGAATTGCCATTGCAGTGAAGAGTGCCTTGGCTAGCGCTGCAGCATTCTCTCTGTCTGTTTCAATCTGTACAGAGTCTGACGATCCTTTAGGAATTGGTTTGTAACCAAAAACGTGCTGAACCAAAATCCCAACAACTGGGGGAGCAAACGATGCCAAGATGGATTCAAAAGATTGATCTAGAGCGTAGATGCTCGTACGGGACCTCTCAGGGACGATCTCTGCAAATATTGGACTGTATCCAGCTTAGATTATGAAGAGTTCCAAACATAACAACCTAGACATATATGATACTTAGTTACCATTAGGCACAAAAATAATGATTGCACTAGCATCACATAAGCAAATGAACAGGTAGCAATGGAGTGCTTCTCTAGTGAAGATGATTTAACAACCTAAACACATTAACGGTAAGATCGAGAGTTCAAGCAAAGAGGTATAATGAATTGTGCTATGTGAATTTAATTGAGAATTCATGCCTACATTGTTTGTCTCCATAACTTGTGCTAATAGTGAACATTTTGGTGTCTACAGAAGAAAAACTGAAAGCAAAGACAAAAGAAGAACTACTTTCTGTAGACTAACGGGCATATGGACAGAACTAATCAATCTTTCATGACGACAAACTTTTGAATAACTCAGATGACTTCAGAAGATTTGCAATTATAATGTCAACATAACTGGTAAAACTCACAAAAGTTGGAGGACCTTTCCAACCTAATTTCAAGCAGTCCTCTGCATGTGTTAGTATTAGTATTATTAATAGAACATTGCTATTCCAGACTGATAATTATTGTACCCAATTTAAATAAAAAATCTGAAACAATTGATCAGTGTGACAAGTGTGGAACTTTCTTTATAAACCTTCCCAACATATAGTTATAACAATCTTTTTTTTAAAAGTTCATTTGAGCAAAGACTAGAGAAAGTTATTCCAAACTTCAATTACTATTGTGCAAAGAAGTGAAAAAACAGTTGGTCACCACGCCAAGTATCAAACTCTCATTAACCGTTCCTAGCTTCAATCTGAGAATTATGTTTGTACCTTATACAGTTATACCTAAATGAAAATCTACATAAACAATAACTGATGCTTGCAGATACGATTGTGAGGTGGATGACTGTTTCTACTATATGTGAATCCGTATGCCGTGCAGAATTGTGCAGTCATACAAAAAAGTAGGAGGAACACTGAAAAGAAGAACACAAAACAAGCATTTTTAAACACTTAAAGGGACTATGAAACAAGCTACGTACTTGTTAGTTGCTGCACCATTCCAGGAAATGAAGCATCCCATGATGAACAAGACCAGCCCATGCAGGAATCCAGTGGATGGGTCATCAGGCAACCACAGTAGCAAAATAGCTGCAAAAGGAATAACTGATCCTGAACTTATCTGTGAAAGAACTATCCTCCCAGCATTGGGAAATGGTTTTGAAAGGACATCCCCCATTTTTCCTCCAAAGAGACTTCCAAATGAGGTGCCGATTACAAATATGGTCCAAAGAACTGCCGTTTCTTTGTGGGAGAAGCCGATAAGCTCCAGCCACAAAGGAGCAAATGACAAACTTGACCAAGGGAATGATCCAAAGACACCCTGAGCTATGAGTATTTGAAAAGTTGGGATTTTGATAACTGACTTGGATTCTTTAATCAACTCCTTCACTTCTTCTAAAAAAGTAGGTGGCATTTCATCTTTAGCTCTACCATTGTTCTCTACGTAGTGTGGATCATTAGCAAAGAGGCGAACTAATATCCCAACTATGACACTAATGAGGCCGACCAGATGGAATGCAATTCTCCAACCAGCTATACCCATTACTGAAGTGGAGGCTATTAGTACTGAAAAAAGACCACCTATTATGGAGCCTAGATTTCCTGTTACGCTTAACCATCCAAATGCAACACCACGGTTGTCATCATCCGTTGAGTCAGCAACAAGCGACTGAATGGCAGGAATGACTATGGCAAGTCCAATACCATTTAAACCTCTTGAAATAGCAACCTAATAACCAAATCAGACAACTTGAAAGTGTAATGACTATAATCTGAATCAAGTCAACAAAGCAAGTTCTATTGTCAAAGAGTTCAAAATATGCAAACCAATGCAAGGTTATATGACTAATATGAGGTATTTCATATTTGTTATCTGCATTTTTCAATTGCCCCTTATGAGTAAGTTAGTTCTTTAGAGCTGATATACTAGTAACTTTATGATCTCCGCTCAAGAGCTACAAGCTTGTGCTTATCGATGCACCAGTCCCAGAAGGAGCATCGTCTCAACTCGTACTTATGAAATAGTTTTAACTCAAACACGGAAAAATATGGTTCATGTAACAGACAATAACAGCATGAGTTTTTTATAGTAATGAAGGAACCTATGTATATTATGCTAAAAAGGAAGAAAGAAAAAAAAAACTGCTAGGTTTGAATTGACTAGTGATACGCTTGATTTTAATTTGCATCAATTTCACTTTGACACTCTAGAGATATCTTCGATCAATATGGAAAAATGAAGTGGAACAAAATTTTTGCCAACTTCAACAGTTCGTTTTGTATCATTTCCTTTAGCATTGATCATCATTCTGTCGACATGATGCACAACTACACGTCTACACCCATCTTGAAGATTAATACTTTGACCGCTTTCCTTGTCAACTACGTCGACAAAACTGACAAATCTATCTAATCAACAACAAAATTACGCTGTTCACGAATATCAAAATCAACCCATAAAACACAAAGAAACACACTTGTCAACAAATCCGTTCATCTTAGATCTGTGTAAACAAAAACCCAATACACACTATTTAAAAAAAAACAAAAAACAAAAAACAAATCTGAGATAAAACAGAGATGAACCTGAAGGAAAGTGGAGGAGAAGCCAACGAGGAAAGTGGCTCCAGCCCAGAGAAAAGCACCGAGAGCAATGACATGAGCTCGATTGTGACGCATGGCAAGATAAGCAGCAAGAGGGTAGCACGAGGATTGGACTATGGATCTGAACAGAGTCAGAGAACCCAACCCAGTTGGGTCTGTGTGAAGAGAGGCTCCCACTTCTTTGTACACTCCAGGCAAAAGAGACTCATCAGCTCGCTGCATGATACTGGCTAGATTGACCAGCACCAGTGTCACAGTCTCTGGTTTAATTTTCATAGCTATCTCTGTTTGCACTGAAAACAGAGGACTCTGCCCCAGAAAACAGAGAAAGACGAATCAGAGTTGTTTTGGAGAAGACAAGAAGAGGTCACATTTTTGGTTGACCTGGGACGAGGTTAGAATAACTGTGGGACCTAGTAGATTTGGAAATTTAACACGTGTAGGGTTGGGGTTTTGATGGGGTTTAGGGTGGAGCGGTGGAGATTTGAGCTTGCTAGTGAGCAAATCTGGAAATAGCAAGATTGCTTTTCATGGAAGGAGAAAGTTTTGCGTGCAAGAAGTTAGGGATCTGATTTTCTCCTAATTTACCTAATTATTTGCTACTTGGTTTACATTAAATATACATGACGTTAAGAGCATTAACAACTTTCTCACAAGAAAAAAAAAAAAATATCGACAAAATATACATATGTCTAGTCTCATTAGGCGTGTTCCTAAATTTATGTTCAAACTCTAAAACTGTCATAGTGAGGAGACTGCAACGCATAGTTAGTGTTTCACACGCGTCGTTAACTTCTAAACTTAAAAAAACATCTGAATTTTTTCTTCTCTTTTCACAAATGTCCCCCTTGGTTTTGGTCCATAATCTTTGTTACTCCTCATAGTAAATAAGTGTGTCATTCATGTTCTTTATAATTCGATTATGAAATTGCTTGATAATCGGTTGAAAAGAGTACTTCTGGTGATAGGAAGAATACTGAAGCTCCATAAATAGCACCACATTATCTGTTATGTGACATATGTGTTATCCGGAAGCGTCAACGGTCTCACATACACACGGGTCCAAACAGGTCCAATAATGTCAATATTCTCCACTTTAACTACTCGTTGAAGTTCGAGTATGAGGTTTTAACACAATATATCGGCATTAGTATGTGTGGTGTCATTGCTTATAAGCCAAGGATAACTCTTCACTTTTCTAATGTGGGATTCCAAATTGCTCTAATATAATCTAAGCCAACAATTTTCCAATATGCACATTTTACAGTTCATCCTGAAATTGGCCTTGTATTTTAGAAGTTTCCTTCACTTCTGACCAAGCTTACGCGTTATAGTCGGCAGAAAACATTGATTGTATTAGGAAGTGTTCATTTAGTCCTAGAAAAACCTCACCATTACGTAGTCCAGTCTCTATCAACATTTGATTAAAACAGTGTGAGATTTCGCAGGTCAAAGAAACAATTCAATATGCAGGGAAGGTAGGAATAAAGTCCCCCTGAGGTTAATTTGATTTGATTTGGCTACATAGCATACGTAGAATGCAAATTATATATGACTTAGTCATCTATCTTCTACACTTCTACAAGGAAATCTTCAAAAGAAACGGAAGTGTTTCATCCTGTTTATTGACCCTGACTGACGTATTCATAAGAGTGTCAGTCAAAACAATCGTTTTTATATATTATAATTTTTGTTCATTGTAGATTATCTAGCATGTTTGCATTGGTTTTCAACGAATTAACCAAAAAAATATAAATTTTATGTTTCTTTGGTTAGCATTAACCAAAAAATTAAATAATAACTGAGATCTTGAGTTGTTGACCAAATATTCAGCCACCCACCATGCACTAGCGTATATTTTACCAAATCCTTAAGGTGTGCGCTGAATAGTAACATTTTACACGGTCTGCTTAAAATGAAATTTTCAAGAACATAGCGGCATTAGGGAAACTACACAATCACACCATGACAATGATTTCCTTAACAAGTCTATTATGCTGTTCTAGTGTTCTGTTACTCGTGATCACTCAATCCCTTGCTCAGCCAGATCTTGCAGGCCATTACTGTTTCAATGAGAAAGGTAACTATACCGCTAATGGTACATACCAAACAAACCTCGACACCCTTCTCTCCTCCCTTGTCTCCACCGATGGCAACGGCTATGGCTTTTACAACTCATCCTATGCCGAAACCTCCAGCAACCAAGTTTACGCAACCGGACTTTGTAGAGGAGATGTTCTAGCCGATACTTGTCGTAGCTGCCTTCAGAACTCCAGTATTGAGCTCAGAAAGCTTTGTCCTAACCAAAAAGAAGCTCTCGGTTTTTATGACACTTGCATGTTACGCTACTCGAACAGATCCTTGTATGGCCTCATGGAAAACTCACCTGCTTTCTATTTCCCGAGTCCAAGAAACGTGTCGTCATCAGAAGGAGAAGTGACAGAGTTCTTTACAGAGATTGGTAACCTAATCGAAAGATTGAGTAGCGAAGCTGCATCAGGTGGTTCACTTCGTAAGTTTGCAGTAAACACCACATCTGCAACTTTCAAGACAATTTATGCACTAGCGCAGTGCACGCCGGATTTGTCAAAGGATCTTTGCACTGATTGTTTGGTTGGTGCTTATGGAGACATTCCAAATTACAGTTATGGGAAGGATGGTGCCAGAGTTGTTAAACCAAGTTGTAACATTCGATATGAGATTTCTCGCTTCTATGACCCTGGAAATGTGGCACCACTGCCATCATCTGATGAAGGTACATAAGCGTGTTGCAATTATCTGATGAATTTGTGCGCACATTTGCTGTTCGTTTTTCTTTTTCACTAGAGTGATTTTGCGTCTAAAATTAAGCAATTTAGATTATGTGGTCACACTGTGTACTGATGCTAATTGCTAAAGGTGATTAACTTCATATTATGACTAGATTCCTTTATGTTTATGTTTCGCAGTCATATGTTTATGTTTTGTAGTCAAAAGTTTTCGGTTCTGAAACTTTAGTAGATAGTCATGGCTATCTATCACTGTACATGACCTGCAGAATACTTACAAAAACATATGTTTTTGTATTTTGCAGGACCGAAGAAGAGTAATAAGTGGCGGACTGTCATCTTTGTTGTTGTGCCAGTCACTGTTTCTCTCGTACTAATTGTATGCATCTGCATCTATTTAAGAGTGAGAAAGACAAAGAAAAAATTTGATCAAAAGAAACTTCCAGGTGAGCCTCAAACGAAATGAACTCTTGCGACATTTATTTTCCACTTGTATCAGTCTATTTTACCAAGCATTAAGTTTATTTATGTTACAATTTCTTAATTCTGGACATTACTTGTTCATATTTTGTCCAATCCCTCCTCAGATACCGAAGATGCAGATGAAATTAGAAATGCAGAATCCTTGCAATTCGACTTTGACACCATCAGAGTTGCTACAGATGATTTTTCAGAAGCAAATAAACTTGGACAGGGCGGTTTTGGTTCTGTTTACAGGGTATAGATGCATTACTATATGGCTATGAGCAAAAATATCAATTATGTGCCAAATTAACCTACAAATGTGTTCCTAGAGTGTAACTCATAATTCTGGTTTTTTTTTTGCCTAAATTGTACTAAAAAATTCAGGGTAAACTCTCCAATGGAGAAGAGATGGCAGTAAAAAGGCTCTCTATGGACTCTGGACAAGGAGATTCCGAATTCAAAAATGAGGTCTTGCTGGTAGCTAAGCTTCAACACCGTAATTTAGTTAGACTTCTCGGTTTCTGCTTGGAAGGGCACGAAAGGCTTCTTGTCTATGAGTTTGTTCCTAACGCAAGTCTTGATCACATCATATTTGGTACGTTTGATGTTTGCATTTTTCTTGAACTTCCAAAGATCTTTAGCTGCAACCGTCATATCTCTTCTAATCGCCTGAATATATACATGTAGATCCAATCAAGCGCGTGCAATTGGATTGGGATAAGCGTTACAAAATCATAGAAGGCATTGCCCGAGGGATGGTTTACCTCCATGAGGATTCTCGGCTTAGGATTATTCATCGGGATCTCAAAGCTAGTAACATCTTGATAGATGCAGAAATGAACTCCAAAATTTCAGATTTTGGCATGGCAAGGTTGTTTGTGCTTGATGAAACACAAGGCAATACTAGTCGTATCGTTGGGACCTAGTAAGTACTTGATCTGCAGGCTGCAGAGCTTAAGATATCACAAGCTTTCAAATATTTGATCCATTAATTATAGCTAAAGCTCATCACCTTGTTCTAATGCAGTGGATATATGGCTCCTGAGTATGCAATGCATGGACAATTTTCTGTGAAGTCTGATGTCTATAGTTTCGGCGTGTTGATCTTGGAGATAGTAAGCGGCCAGAAAAATAGCTGCTTCCGGCAGGGAGAGAACATGGAGGATCTTTCAAGCTATGTAAGTAAAATGAAGCATAGTTCTGGTCTAGAAAAAGAAAATTTCATATGTAGCTTTATAAATATGTACGCAAATCACTGCAGGCATGGAAATGCTGGAGGGAGGGAACAACTTCAAATCTAATAGATACGACATTGACGAATGGCTCAAAGAAAGAAATACTGAGATGCATTCATATTGGCTTGCTATGCGTTCAAGAAAACATAGCAGATAGACCAACCATGACTTCAGTTAATCTCATGTTGAGTAGCCACTCTCTAAGCCTCCCAGTACCCTCAGAACCAGCCTTTTTTATGCATAGTGGCGTCAGATCGGACATGTCCTTGGGATGGGAGTCTAGTTCAGGAGTAACAGCATCCAAGAGCAACTTTGTCTCTGTCGAAGTACCTGAACATGAGGCTGCATTGATCTCTGAAGTATATCCACGCTAGCTTCAAGATCAATAATTACCTCCAATTTTGTCATTATGTAATTTATTTAGTATCCATCGGTTTGCTGCATTTTGGTCTTAATTCTTACATAGTGCCATTCATTCATTCATTCATTGTCTAGATACGCGCTAAATAAGTCTTTGACATAGAACAGTCAAAGAAGTTTTTTTTTTTTTTTGATATAGAACAATCAAAGTACGTTTGCCATATGAAGTTGGTTTTGCACTGTGTGTGCTCAATTTGCTTATTTACTTACAGCAATGAACATCTAAGTTTTAAAGCAAGTTGATACATATGTTGGTCACCAAGTCACTATTTTCCTTGCTATTTATTTAGTGTATAAAAACGTGAATATACCACCAACTTTTTTGAAAGTATATCCTTGGTTATTACATCCTAAGATAGGTTTATATTTAGTTGAGAACGATCGATATAAATGGGGTGGTGGCGCAGTTGGCTAGCGCGTAGGTCTCATAGCTTAAAATAGTGAGTTATCCTGAGGTCGAGAGTTCGAGCCTCTCTCACCCCAATCTTTTTCCAATATGATTATTTCTCTGTTTTTTTTTTTTTTTTTCCGTGTATATAAAAACTTTAACAAAAGGATGAAAAGGTGGGTGGTGGCCTTCATTCTTTCAATTGGTTGCATGGCTCTTTTTGAATCCCTTTTGGCATGTGAACCCAGGAAATGCATGTTCCCTCTAAAAGCTTCAATTAGAGAGAGAGAGAGAGCTCTGTAGCTGTCATGGGCTCCAATGCAAGAACAAAGAGCCATGGAAGCTCTGATCTTCATGCAGAGTATAAGAACCCATGCCATGATCTCATTCAAGCTAGGTTGATTTATTTTCTTTCGAAAGGGTAGGTTGATTATATTGTGACTTGTGAAAGTGAGTGTGGGTGGTACTTGAAGAAAAAATACAAGTAATAAATCGTCAAAAATCCCATTGACAGAGACTTGTGAATATATTACATTCTAGGTGGCTGGCCTGGTTGAATACTTAAATCAAGTTCCACATAAAAAAAATAGACTTTAAGAATAAATATTTCTTGGCGTTAAAATTATAAAATTTGAGTGTCAAAATAAATTAACGATCATAAAATGAAATGATTTTACCTATAAACCTAAAAAGAAGTCACTCCCTTGCTATCATAAGTTCATAATCCCTCCTTTAACTGCAACTACCCTTTTAATCATCAGGACTTGCATTTTTCATGAAAACTGAAATGCAGTTAAGTGAGTATATTCATCTCCGGGGACAACTCTAAACACATTAACTAAAAAAGACCGAGGAAAAATCCCTGAATTTAAGGTCCATTACAAACTTCCCACAGTTCACAGCTGCAATGATTGATCAGCTCTGAATCACACGAAGATTCACCACCAACAATACAGAAAAAAAATAGCTTTACTTTGAAGGGCATGCAGTGGACCTTGTTTTCTGGGGTCACCTTCACTCTCACTAATAAGGGTAAGTATGGTTAGGGTAATTAATTAAGACACACCCTGATCGATCTGGGATTTTCACCATTGAAGGAGCTTAGGATCCTCACATATCTAGGACCCCATGGCTCCAATTGATCACAACGTGGGCACCGGCGGGGACACACGTGTCAGGGACCCTACTAGACAGATGAATAACCCAGATAGGAGAGCATTAAGGCAAAAGGGCCAATAAACTAGTAGAATGGAATCAGAGAAATCAGAGCTTTCTTGAATCGGGGAAGGAGGAGGAGAGCTAGCACACACACAAGTCAACTATTTCAACTAGCGGTCTTACCCCAGATCTTGGCTTTGGAGACAAAGAGGGTGCAAGTCAAATGGCCCATGCTGATGATGATGATGAAAATGATGATGATATGATGATGAATATGGGTTGAATGGTACCTTACTACTATGTAACTCTAAATCTGTCACAATGCCATAATGGACATTTTTCTACTTCTGGTGTAGTACTATACATAAATAATTGTAATAGTGCTAGCATACCTGATTTTTGTTGTAAATGGATGACTTGGTACCAATTAGCACACCAGATCAGGAGGTTATGTTGAATCTGTGTTCTTTGATGTAACACTTTCTTGAATAATTAAGAACCAGAGACATTTGAGATTTTGAAGTTGAAATTGGTAGTCATTTGTAAGATATTTTGTATTTTTGAACACTAGATAAAGCTAGAATAATGGATGGACATTCATATGATATATTCAAAATTGGCATCGTCATTCTCCAAGTTCCAAGCAGAAGAAATATCGTCTCTATCTAGTTATCATGGATTAGAATTCGGACATTTACAATATATAGCAAAATTCTTACATGTTTAGATTTTTTATACTTAGCCATGTTGACATAAACCTCAACTATTAAATTCTAATTATGAATGATAACTAACGATCCTTGATTATATAATTAACATGTCCGAACACCTAAATTTCAAACATGTAAGACATTGTTTTTATAAGTTTCAAGTACCAAAATCCAATCTACAATACTCGTGCTATTCAATCAAGTGTTTGCAGTAATGACATTTCGACATAAGGACCGTTGCTAGTATTAAGACCTTGTGCACAAACCCTTAGCACTTAGCACTGGATTAGAGAACCCAAGTTGTGGAAATTTAATACATGTCTCGAGGCACAAGTTCAAACCCATTAGATCGTAGACTACATGTTCCAAACTCCATAATTAGAATGATCCAAAAATGGGATGAAATGAATTATTTATTTATTTATTTGTATTAGTGAGAAAGAATGGAAAGAAATGATTTATTCTTTCTGATATTTAAAATTTTATTTCTTAAGTGTTATTTACGTGATTAATTCTATAAATAAATTTCAATAATCTCGTTAAGAAAGAAACACCAGACAATTTTTTTTTAATTGGAAAAACACAGGACAATATTACTTGTATAGTCATGCACTCTTAGATATGATGATTGTGTGAGTGGCAAAACAATATAATTTAGAGAAAATTGTTCAAACAATATCTCAACTTTACTCGACTATTAATATTGATATCTTATGTTTTTAAAATATAAGAACTGTATCTTAAGTTTCATCCCCAACTCAATTTTAATGTCTGGTACCACTAGCACCCTTAACTCCATTAACTTTTTAAAAGCAAATTCGTCGCTTAACTCAATCGAAATCCAAATATCAATTTGTGATAAACACTTTCAGTATACTATGAAGTATGATGAACAAAACCCTGAAAAAAGTATGAACAAAAGAGTTGACGATTGATATCATCACGCATGGTTTGGGTTTGTTCTCTCTGAGTATTAACTGGGCATTTGTTTCGATTAACAATTTTTTTCTTTTTTTTATATTTGAGATGAGATAAGACCTTGATATTCATATTCAAATTAACATGCTATTGTAAATGAGTTTTGTCTACAACATTCATAACCTCTTATCTCCCTTCTAATTCTCTCCAATCCCTAAACTCATTCAAAACCATCAAATCAAGATTTTGTCCGCGCGGTAGACACATCTTCTATAATATGCAAACAAGAAAGCATTTTATCCATCTTCACATTCATTGATTCTTGTTCTTCTTTCTCCTTATACCTAACCCACCACTTCATCCCAACCGCCCACCAAAAACATAAAGAGATGAAAGCCAATTGAAATCCAAATCTCAATTTCATTTTGGGTTGATCTTCCCATTAAGTAATAGTTGGGAATTATAAGGACACTAACCCACCCAAAATCAAATTCAATCACAATAATGAACCCGTACCCAGTAACTGGGATTTAAGGAACCCACTAATTCAAGCAGTAAAGTATTGAATCATTAGTGAGACAAATCATAATTTCTTCCCCAATCGAATCTAGTGAGGTTGCTTCTGTTTGTGCTATTATATCCCTCTAACTTAGGTTAAAATTGATTTGTTTAGAGAGAAATCGAGCTGAGACTATAAAAACGACGATGTGGTTATATTTACATGAATTTTTAATAGGATTTAAGTGAAATGATAACTTTGTCTTTAAAAAGTTAACTGCGTTAATGGTATTAGTGGTAACAGACACTTAAATTGGGTTGATGACGCAACTTGAGAAACGGTTATGATATTTTAGAAACATGAGATATAAATGTTAATAGTCAAATAAATTTGAGATACTATTTGAGTAATTTTCACTATAATTTATGCAAGCATTTCTTCCATCTTTAATTACCGCTATAAATAAAAGATTAGGATCCTTGATAATTTTTGATATCATTCATCACATTTTAAAGGTCAAACTCACACATAGGGCTGCTCAGTGGGCTCATAGCCTTGTATAATCATAGAAATATACCAAACTGATTGTAATTATTGACCTGAAGTCATTGTCTGAACACAATTTAATGTCAAAGTCATAATTTCAAGAATCAAATTAGCCTAATTATAAAACTAATCTTTCTAACACAGTAAGACAGTCAAGCACAGAGGGACCTGTTAAACCGCGTAATTGCAGACAGAGCTGAAAGCCCTTCACATTTCTTTCTCCCTCCTTCTCCATCACTTGGACTTTCACCATGTGACATGTCATCTCATCTCTTTGCCATTAAAGTCTTCCTTACTTCACTCCTCTCTTCTCACTTAGCTTCATGTCCTATATATAATTCCCAATTTCCCATGCTTTGCTTTCACTTCTGCTCTCTCCCACTCTATTTCTCTCTGTCACTTTGTTTGGATATATAATCCTGGATCCAAATCCAACCCGAGATCTCTGAGACCTTGGTTTCAGCAAGGAAATGGCTCCACTCATGTACTTCAACACCAGAAAGGTACTTTTGATCATTTCTCTTGTTGTGTTCCTCTTTTCTTCTACTCTGCTCCTTTGTGCCTCGGAAGAAGATGAGAGACTGCTGCGGATCTCATCACAGGTTTTGGGTTCAAGGAAAATGCTGGAATTAGATGAAGAAGATGAAGAAGTGCAGCCTAAGAAGATCAAACCCAAGACGGCCATCACTTCCACAACCCAATCCTCCAAAAACCAAACCAAGCTCATCAAACCCACTTCTTCATCATCCAAGAACCAAACCAAGCTCATTAAACCCAACTTATCATCCAAGAATCAAACCAAGCTCATCAAACCAAGCACCAATTCAACCAAGTCATCATCATCATCATCACCCACTATCAAGATTAGCCTCAAGAAGCTCAACTCCACTTCCAAACCCTCAAACTCCACCAAACCAACTTCACTCTCATCCAAAACTTCAGATCTAGCCAAACCAACCTCCCCCAAAAACAAAACAACCAAACCCACCACCACAAAACAACCTCAAACTCCCAAACCACCCCAAAAAACAGAGAAAACCCCCACCCCAAAAAAACCCACCAAGAAACCAATCCAACCAAGATGGATCGAACAAGAAGACGACGTCGACTTAGTATCCGACTTCACAGACTTACCCGGCCGATTTCAACAAACCCTCCTCCCAGACCTTGAGAAAATCTCCACCACATCAAAAATCTACCTCACCAAAGCCAACAAGCAAATGACCACCAGGTTCAAACCCCTCGTTGGAAACAAATACGCCCCCACCATTGCTTCCATAGTCTCCTGCGCATTCCTAATAATCCCATTGCTCCTAGTTTCTCTCCTTTTCAATAGAATCAAAGCCTACTTTTCCCTCCAAAAGCTCCTCATCTTCATCCAAGTCTACCTCTCCATCTACTTCTCCATTCTCTGCCTCTCTTCCTTGGTCACCGGGCTCGAGCCCCTCAAGTTCTTCTACGCTACTTCGCAGTCCACCTACGTCTGCCTCCAAGTTCTGCAAACTCTCGGCTACGTGCTCTATCTTCTTCTTCTCCTCATGTACTTGATCCTGGTGTTCTCTACCGACTCCGGGCTGGGCTCGAAGATGTTGGGCCTGGCCCAGTGCTTCGTCGGGTTCGCTATCGGGCTGCATTACTATATGTCGGTGTTTCACCGGGCGGTGCTCCATCAGCCGCCGAAGACAAACTGGAAGGTGCACGGGATATACGCTACGTGTTATTTAGTGATTTGTCTGTTTGCGACGGCGGAGAGGAGGAAGAAGGCTTACTTGGAAGAAGGTGGTGAAGAGGGCAAGAAGAACTAGATTTTTTTTTGTTGGTTCCAAAAATCCAAGTAGCACCATTTTAGAGTTCCCTTTTGGCCTAAAATTAAACCAATCAAAATTCTTGATATACAAAAGCAAAAAATAATTGTACTTTTTTTTTTTTCTTCTTGTAATTTTAGCAGTTCTTTTGTTGTTAAAAGTAGGAGGAATTTATTCTAAGTGGGCATGTAATTAATAATACCATTTTGGGCAAGCAAGTGCATCCACATGGTGTTATATGAAATTATGATATAGAATATATGCAAGTGGAATTCATGTCTCTACCATGTTATATCAGTAAGGTTCTTACTCTTTTGATTTTTCTGTGTACATTATGATATAACTAGGGTAGCCTAAGCTACAATGTCACACATATAGCCGTAGTAGAGTGAGATAGATCTTGAGAACAACTTGTCTAATTGGTGCAAAATCGTCGGCAGTAAAATAAGCTTGTCTAAAAATGTAATTAAGACTAGAGACTATGAAGGTATAATCTATTATGTCTTGAATAGTACTTTTTTTTTTTTAGAATGTCTTCAATAGTACACTCAAGCATGCTTTCGCGCGGAAAATTTAAGAACAACGCACTCAATTAGGCCTCATCATGGGCCGGGCCGGGCCAAGCCCTACCCTAAAATTTAGGGCTTAGGGTAGGGTCGGGCCGGGCTTTGACTAAGTCAACATAGCTTAGGGCCGGGCCGGGCCGGGCTAGGGCTTTGATATGTAAACCCTTACCCGCCCTTAAGGCCCATTCTATTAGGGCTAACAGGGCCGGGCCGGGCCGGCCCTTTAAAATAGGGCCGGGTTGGGCTTTTAGGGCCGGATATGAAATAGAAGTCAAATTTTATAAAAGAAGTCAAATTTTGAAAAACGCTATGAAATAGAATTTTATCTTTATGATGAAATACAGGTGATGGTAAAAAAATCACTTAAACCCGACAAAATTATAGCCCCGATCGATGTGGTCAACCTTATTTAAACTTATCTCTCTCTATGTGAAGTCATAGTATCGGGGGTAAACGTTCTCAAATTTTTACATGGATGATTACGTCTCATCTATTTGAGAGTTTAATGTTTGGAAGAGTCGACGAAACAAGTTCATCTAAAGGTACGTAATAGCGTTTTCGTGTGATAAGTTTTATGAAAATATTGTTGACCGTTTCGATCGAGCATCGAACGTTTACGAAACGAGTTGATTTTTATATTCTACTCATATTTGACTATAACGATCATATCAGACGGTCAAAAAATTTATTTTTTTAATTTAGACATTATAATGATAACATGCTTACTAATGCAGTATAACTTGATTGGTAGATTATACTCAAGTGTACAACTTTTTGAAACAACTATATACAAGAAGTCAAATTTTGAAAAACGCTATGAAATAACATTTGATCTTTATGATGAAATACGGTGATGGTAAAAAAATCACTTACATCCGACAAAGTTAGAGCCCCGATCGATGCGGTCAACCTTATTTAAGCTTATATCTCTCTATGGGGAGTCATAGTATTGGGAGGTAAATGTTCCTACATTTTTACATGGATGATTACGTTTCATCTATTTGAGAGTTTAATGTTTGGAAGAGTCGACGAAACAAGGTCATCTATAGGTACGTAATAGCGTTTTCGTATGATAAGTTTTATGAAAATATGGTTGACCTTTTTGATCGAGCATCGAACATTCACGAAACGAGTTGATTTTTATACTCTACTCATATTTGACTATAACGATCATATCAGACGGTCAAAATGTTCATTTTGTGAATTTAGACATTATAATGACAACATGCTTACTAATGCGATATAAGTTGATTAATAGATTATACTCAAGTATACAACTTTTTGAAACAACTATATAAAAAAAGTCAAATTTTGAAAACCGCTATGAAATAGCATTTGATCGTTATGATGAAATATGGTGATGGTAAAAAAATCACTTAAATCCGACAAAATTAGAGCCAACTTTTGTATGGTGATTGGTAGATTATACTCAAGTGTACAACTTTTTGAAACAACTATATAAAAGAAGTCAAGTTTTGAAAAACGCTATGAGATAACATTTGATCTTTATGATGAAATACGGTGATGGTAAAAAAATCGCTTACATCCGACAAAGTTAGAGCCTCGATCGATGCGGTCAACCTTATTTAAACTTATCTCTCTCTATGGGGAGCCATAATATCGGGAGGTAAACGTTCCCAAATTTTTATATGGATGATTAGGTCTCATCTATTTGAGAGTTTAATGTTTGGAAGAGTCGACGAAACAAGGTCATCTAAAGGTATGTAATAACGTTTTCGTGTGATAAGTTTTATGAAAATATGGTTGACCGTTTCGATCGAGCATAGAACGTTCACGAAACGAGTTGATTTTCATACTCTACTCATATTTGACTATAACGATTATATCAGACGGTCAAAATTTTCATTTTGTGAATTTAGACATTATAATGACAACATGCTTACTAATGCGGTATAACTTGATTAATAGATTATACTCAACTATACAACTTTTTGAAACAACTATATAAAAGAATTCAAATTTTGAAAAACACTATGAAATAGCATTTGATCGTTATTATGAAATATGGTGATGGTAAAAAAATCACTTAAATCCGACAAAGTTAGAGCCCCAAATTGCTTAGTGAAGACATTTTTATGTATTATGTAATATAAAATAGTTAAAATTTTAGGGTAGGGCCGGGCCGGGCTTTTAGGGCCGTAGGGCTTGGCCCTAAAGGGCTCAATAGGGCCGGGCCGTAGGGTAGGGCCGGGTTTAATTTGCTCGACCCTCACCCTACCCTACTAAAAAAGGGCTAGGGCCGACCCGCCCTAATGGAGGGCCGGGCCGGGCTTCGGCCCTATAGGGTAGGGCGGGCTTTAGGGCGGGCCAGGGCCAAAGGGCCAAATGATGAGGCCTACACTCAATCAAGCAAAATTTTGAGTACTTCAGTTTTTCTTGAACATTTTAGAATTTATACTGTCAACTTTTTGGATACTTATTAAATAATAAAAAAAATGCCCGATTCAGATTTGAGCTAATAAACAAGAAAACAAATAGGGAAGCTTCATCGTTTTTTCTTTTGTTCTTTCACATTAGTTGGTGCAATTTTCAATGCAGCTCAAGAGGGTCAGAAGGATTTTCCGGTGTATTATTAGTTTCTGGTATTCTCCAGAGAAACTGAGATGAGAATATTAATGTCAAATGTATAATATGTAGCTAGCAGCGTAGCACCGACTGGTAATTGAAGTGGAAGCTGGTGTCGGTGGCCTAATGTGCAACCGACATTTTTGCTGCGGTCAGATAAACTGTTTGGATTTGCAGCAGTCGTTTTCTTCAGCCTCTTTCAGGGTTTCCATCCACAGTTGCTTTCCATCGATGGGAGTAATATTATTACAGTGAACTGCCAACTACAATTCTTCTCCGCCCCCCACCATCACTACGCCATTTGTCACCTTCAGCGACGAACATACACTACGTCCGTCGCTATCAAAGGTACAAAAGCGACGGATACATATGTCCGTCCCATAAAGATAAATCCGTCGCTATAGGTACCTAATGCGACTAATATGGTTCGATGGTTCACGTCAGTCGCTTTAAACCCTTTTATGCGACGGATTTCAATATTAATGGTTTGTGTCAGTCGCTTAAACCCTTTTAAGCGACGGATATTGAAATCCGTCGCTTAAACGTTTAAGATCAGCTATATAACCCTTGGCTTGGACAGATTGCAGAAGAAGAAGAAAACGCAGAAAACACTGTAGCTACCGGCGAAAAATCTCCCCAACGGCTGATTTCGTCAATTTCGGGATTGAAAAGGTTGGGTTTTCTCTTCCAATTGCTTTGTAGGTTAGTATAATCTCTTATCTTCATTGTAATCACCATATTTCGATTTGATTGGTTGATTTTAGTTTTTGATATCTTGAGTTGGATTTTGTTTATAATGTGCTTTGTGTTGTTTTTAATATTGGGTGTTTGAATATATGATCGATTTTGTGTTGATTTTGGTGAATTTGAGATTATTTAGTTTAGTTTGTGAAATTTAGTGCAATTGAATGAATGTGAAATTAAGTGCAATTGAATTTTAGTGTAATTTAGTAGTGAAATTTAGTGAGTGAAATTTTGTGAATTTTATGGTAGAGTAAATTCACATTATTAATTAATGATATAATTGGTTTGTGCTGTGTGTGGATTGTGGTAGTTAGGGTTTCTGAAACATGCGAGTGGCTTAGTGAGGGAGTGTGGTGCCGTGTGTAAATTTATTGTTTGGTATTATGTATAATTGTGGTGTTTATCAGCTTAGAACTCCCGTTTGAGAATCAACAACGCATCTAGTTGATCGAGATGGGTTGTTGATTCTCGAATTGTCCCATTTTGGACACTTTAGGCGAACACGAGTTTGTTGATCATTTTGGTATTCATGTGGTTTAAGTTTCAGTTTTGGGATATAGTTTCGACAGTGTCTCTCTACAATGTTCCTCGAGTGCAAATTAGGTTGTTTAGATTTTTGTGCACTTGAGGAACTGTAGGGAGATGCTGCCGAAATTTCCCAAAACTGTAGCTGAAACCACATGAATACCAAAAGGATCAACAAACTCGTGTTCGCCTGAAGGGGATAGGACCCAACCCGGAGGCATAAGGAGAAGAAGTGTTGGGACAGGTTTTGATTGTTAAGTTACATGTTGTGTGCTAACCTTATGCATATTGTATGTTTATGTTATGACAGGAAACATGGACAAGAGTTGGATCGGCTTATCAAGAGGTGATCCGAAGTTCATTCAGGGGATAATTGATTTTTCTGCGTTTGTTCTTCAAAATAGCAGCAGTCACACAGAAGTGCATAAGTGTCCGTGCAAGCGTTGTCGGTTGCATAAGCGGAGGATTACAGTGGATGAGATGTTTACGCATTTGAGGGAAAACGGTATGATGCCTAACTACACTACATGGATACATCACGGTGAGGTGGCAAGCGGTCCTTCATTGTATGAGCAGAGGGAACAATATCTTCGGCAGAGAACCTCTTCTAGTGGTAGTGCGGGTCCTCATATGAACCCCACTATGGACATTTTGTATGATGCTTTCCCATTCATGGATAGATTTCATGAGGCAGAGAATGCTGGTGGTTTAAATGATTTTTATGATGTAAATGATTTAGATTCTATTGCCAGAGATGCTTATGAGAAGTATAGCAGGCTTTTATCGGAAGGGCAGACTCCGTTGTATGATGGTAGTGAGGAGACTGTGTTAACCATCATCCTTAAACTAATTAAGATAAAAACGGAAAATAGATGGTCAGACAAAAGTTTTGATGACAACATAGAGTTGATCAAGAGAGCGCTTCCTCCAGGAAACAAGTGTCCTGATTCATACAGAACTGTAAGAAAGATCCTAAAGAACATGGGTCTGGGTTATGAGATCATTCACGCATGCGAGCATGGTTGTGCGTTGTTTTACAAAGAGAATGCAGAACTAGACAACTGCCCCAAATGCCATGAGTCAAGATGGATATCTTCTGCACAGGGTATAAAAGTTGCTGTACGAAAGGTTCGTTATTTCCCTCTTACACCCAGGTTGCAACGCCTATATATGTCACCGCACACAGCAAAGGAAATGCGGTGGCACGGGGAAAGGATTTCAGATCCAGATTTTCTTAAACACCCGGCAGATGGGGAAGCGTGGCAAGAGTTTGATAAGGATTTTCCAGATTTTGCCAACGACATTAGGAACGTGCGCCTCGGACTAGCAACCGACGGGTTCAATCCTTATGGTGCATCCTGCAGTCCTCACAGCACTTGGCCTATTGTGGCGATGCCTTACAATTTGCCTCCTTCAATGTGTATGAAAAAAGAGTTTAACATGCTTGTATTGTTAATATCCGGGCCAAAGTCTCCTGGAAAGTGTTTGAATGTGTTTATGAGACCAGTTATCGATGAGCTAAAGATGTTGTGGACTATTGGAGTTCAGACTTATGACCGACATGAGCAAAAGTCATTCATACTGAGAGCAGCAGTGATGTGGACCATCAGCGACTTTCCCGGATTAGGGATGTTGGGAGGCATCCAGACAAAAGGGTACAAAGCATGTCCCATTTGTTTGGAAGATATTGACTCAAGCAACTTGACAGGGAGAATGGCATACCAGGGACACCGCAGATGGCTAGACCGGCGTCATCCATGGCGTCGAGCAGCAGATAAGTTTAATGGGAATGTTGAGTTAAGGGGAGAACCACGCTCATGGACTGGGGATGAGATTTATAGCAGTATCCTCTGTCATGACTACCCTGTTCAGAGTTTGCATCCCAAGTTCAAGCCCAGAGCAAATAGAGAGAAACTGTGTTGGACTCACGTGAGTATATTTTGGGAGCTACCGTACTGGACCACATCGAGAATAAGGTATACCTTAGATGTCATGCATATTGAGAAGAATGTGTACGACAACATCAGCGGAACCATTTTCGGTCTCGAAGGAAAGACTAAGGACGATCCAAAAGCTCGTGAAGGTCTGGAACAACTAGGGATACGAAAGAGGCTGTGGAAAAAATCGAAACCCAGTTCAAGTAAAAATAAAGAGAAAGTATCTCAAGCACCGTATACAGTTGTTCCTGAGGCAAAAACTGAGATTTTCGAATGGATTAGAGATGCACAGTTTCCTCATGGTTATGCGGGAAGTTTGAAGAATAAGGTCAATCTGAATGATAAAAAATTTTATGGATTGAAGACGCATGACTGCCATGTACTCCTGCAACGTCTTCTTCCAGTGGTTATCCGACCATATCTGCCATATTACGTGGTTGAGCCGTTAATAGCGTTGTCCAGATGGTTTCAGAAACTCTGTGCTAGAGAGCTGAAGAAAGAGGACGTCCGTGACATGAAGCCAGAAATAGTCATGATTCTTTGTAAATTAGAAAGGATCTTTCCTCCCGCTTTCTTCACCATCATGGTTCATCTCATGATTCACCTTCCCGAACAGGTTCTGCTTACCGGACCAGTACATTTTACCTGGATGTTTCCTATGGAAAGGTGATGCGTTATTTTATTTATTTTAACTACACGGTCATGATCATATGTATTGTACTAACTATAAAATTGGACAGGCAACTCGGGGACTACAAAAAGACTGTTAGAAACACACGTTTCCCAGAGGGGTGTATTGCTGAGCAATACCTTACAAATGAGTGTGTGACATACTGCAGTTTTTATATGGATGATGGAACAAGAGATGCTAACGTTGCCAATGCGCCTCAATTCAATATCTCTGTTGTTTCCGAACTCGTGAAGCCCAAAAGTTTGATAGCAAAGGCTCGTTTAAGTAGGGAAGAACTATATGCGGCTCACTGGAATGTAATGGAGCACTGTACAGAAGCGGCTGACTTCATTCAGATTTACAATAATCAAGTAACTCAAATCTATCCACATATGACTGATGAAGAGCGTATTCAGAACTTTCTTCCATACTTTAAAACTTGGGTATACAATCACTATAATTTGCTCATTATATAAACCACCAGAGATGTCACAGGGCACTAATGGTTTGTATTATTGTTACAGATCACACGACTGCAAGCAGAAGGAAGTTCGGATTATACGCCTGAACTACACATTTTAGCATGCCGCCCTCAAGCACACCGTATTTATTCACAATGTTCTGTGAACGGAGTTAAGTTTGTCACGTGGCAGCGAGACCAACGGTTGAAGACTCAAAACAGTGGGGTCATGGTAGAGACGGAAGGCATCTCATACTACGGGATTCTTGAAGCCGTAGTCGAACTTGTATATTCAGAAGGCATGCAGGTTGTTTTGTTCAAGTGTAAATGGTACGATACTGACCCTGCCGAGCCTGGGTCCGTAAAGTTAGATCACGGTCTTTTATCAGTGGACACATCTACTAGCTGGTTTGAGGATAGACCATTTATTCTTGCCGCCACGGCAAGACAAGTGTTTTATCTGGATGACCCGAAGGCGGGTGAACCTTGGAAAGTGGTTAATGTGATGTCACACAGAGGTACGTACAGTGCTACCACAGTTGCAAGGGAACCTAACATACCTCCTAGGAGGAATGAAATTGATGAACCCTATCAAGAACCTACCGCGGACTCGATCCCAACTTACACTCCTATATTTGGTTTCACCATGGACTTCGGTTCTCTCCCACACATAGATGTTCCCATTCAATGTCACAATGATGAAGAGGACGACGATGGTGACGAGGATGACGACGAAAGTGAGGAAGATGAGGGCGGATGTGAGGAAGATGAAGGCGGAAGTGAGGAAGATGAAAGCGGAAGTGATAGAGAGGATGATTATGCTGATTACGAGGAAGATCTATCTGATTAATATTGATCGTTTTATTCAGTGTTTTATGTAAACTGTAATTTGTAAACCCTTGTTAGGCAACTGTGTTTTATCCGGACATTAAATTGATCGTTTTATTCAGTGTTTTATGTAAACTGTAATTTGTAAACTATTTTTTTTTGCCTGACCTTCAACAGATAATAGTTTCAGATCGATGAGACGCAACTAATCGTATAAAAATTTTACGATTTGGATTTAAGGAACGGCAGGTTACCCATAGGAAAACGGAAGTAAAAACCAGCTAACCGCAACGTTCGGCACACAAATTTTACCGGAATCTTCCCGTTTTTCAACCGTAGACGAATTTCATTATTTCGGTCATTTCTTATTTCACGACATATTTGCATTCGAAGAGTCTACGTATAGTAACTGTTTGAAACTGTACATTCACTTAAACACTTAGTAAACAAGTTAAGGAACATTAGTGCATATGTTCTGATTTTGAATCTAAAAGTTTAGAAAATCTATTCCGACCGTCAGATATCACCGTTAACATGAAATACATGTATGGAAAAAAATCCAACTCCGTCTGACAACGTCAAGGGCTCGATCGGAAAGGTCAACCGGGCCGGTCAAACCTCTAAACGCTTAGAAATGGTAATTGGACCGTCTAAATGACGTTTTCTGGCCTGACCTTCAACAGATAATAGTTTCAGATCGATGAGACGCAACTAATCGTATAAAAATTTTACGATTTAGATTTAAGGAGCGGCAGGCTACCCATAGGAAAACAGAAGTAAAAACCAGCTAACCGCAACGTTCGGCACACAAATTTTACCGGAATCTTCCCGGTTTTCAACCGTAGATGAATTTTATTATTTCGGTCATATCTTATTTCACGACATATTTGCATTCGAAGAGTCTACGTATAGTAACTGTTTGAAACTATACATTCACTTAAACACTTAGTAAACAAGTTAAGGAACATTAGTGCATATGTTCTGATTTTGAATCTAAAAGTTTAGAAAATCTATTCCGACCGTCAGATATCACCGTTAACATGAAATACATGTATGGAAAAAAATCCAACTCCGTCTGACAACGTCAAGGGCTCGATCGGAAAGGTCAACCGGGCCGGTCAAACCTCTAAACGCTTAGAAATGGTAATTGGACCGTCTAAATGACGTTTTCTGGCCTGACCTTCAACAGATAATAGTTTCAGATCGATGAGACGCAACTAATCGTATAAAAATTTTACGATTTAGATTTAAGGAGCGGCAGGCTACCCATAGGAAAACAGAAGTAAAAACCAGCTAACCGCAACGTTCGGCACACAAATTTTACCGGAATCTTCCCGGTTTTCAACCGTAGATGAATTTTATTATTTCGGTCATATCTTATTTCACGACATATTTGCATTTGAAGAGTCTACGTATAGTAACTACTTGAAACAAAAATTTTGGAAAGTTAATTTTATTTTCGTATATGCGACGGATATGGAATGTTCCGTCGCTTAATTAGTTTTGGAAATGGCGCGTGCCCCTTGCGCCAAAAATTTGGCCCGAAAATTGAAACGTTCTTAAGCGACGGACTACTTCAAGGTTCGTCGCTTAAGAGTAGATATAGAGCCCGAAAAACAGAAGAACATGGCTTAAACGTTCGACCTCCTCTAAACCCAGTCCCTACTCCGATCCGGCCCCAATCGCCACCACCATCCGTCCAGCCCCAAACCCTAAACCATCACTCCGGCCCCAATCGCCGCCACCCTCACTCCGCCCCCAATCGCCACCACCCTCACTCCGGCCCCGAATCCCTAATTCCCTTATCTCCACTATCACCACCGGCCACCACCCTACCACCACTGTCTCCGTTCTGCACCACCACTGTCTCCGTTCTGCACCACCACCGGCCACCACCCTTTCCCTCAATCCAAATCCCCAATTCCCCTCTCTTCACCCCAAATCCGTAAAGGTACCTCTCTCTCTCCCCTTCTCCCCTTCTCTCAATTGGGAAGTGTATTCTCTGTTGTTTTTTACTGAAAGATTGAATCTTTTTGTTGTTTTTCTTTAGGTTCTTGTGGGAGAGAGTTGGAGTGTGTGTTAAATTGTGCACAGGAAGTTGGGTTTGGCTCCAGTTTGATTCAAGTTCCTGTAAGTTTTTTAATTCCATTTTATAAAAAGAAGGATTGTTTGTGCTGTCATTGTACATTCTCTGCCGGTATTTTTCTTTTCTACTGCTTTCGCTTATTCGTCCTGTGTAATGTTATAGTATCTGATCCCTTTCTTTCCCCCCCAAGAACTAATAATTTGCATGTGCCATGTTGTGAGCTACATCAAGCATGGGAGTAGTGGAATTACTTTTGCAAAGGATTTAGCACCTAAACAAACTAGACAATATGTATGTAAAATGAAAGCCGGAAGCACAGCCTACCCTAACCTGTGACGTGTGTGGCAGTGAGGCAAAATCCCAGCCTCACTTTAAACATAATAGAAGTCTATTTTTTAAGTTGTCAGCTGTGCTCGTAATTATGTTGGGGATGAGTGGACATGGATCAGATGTGTATTTGTCCATTTTCCGTTTTGTCTGCAAACTTTTATTGCTTCTTTGTTTCAAGTTGCTATTATGTTATCAATGCTAAAAAATATTTATTACGGATATTCAATCAAGCTAAATTTAGTAATGAATTTTGTTATTGCATATTCATGTCTCCAAGAGCAAGTGTGCTTAGTTAGTTGCATATGTTAATCTTCGCTTATAGTTAAGATAGGTGGCCGCCCCATTTTTTAGTTGCAATTATGATCTTTCACATTTCTTTAGTAAAACTACGTTGAATGCAATCATTTTGTCCAAGCATTTGTGTTTTTACTTGAGTGATGAGTATTCTAAGTATAAATCAAGGCACAAAATTATGGCAAATTCCATGATCTAACTAGATACTAATTCAAAGTAAGTGTGCTTACTATCGATTTCCCTCGGTGCTCTTGTTTGGTGTGTTTGTTTATTGTGCAGTTGGTGAATAATATTAGATGTAAAATGTCCTTGTTTCATTTCTCTTGCATGTTTAGTTGAATCAGAAATGAGCTTGGTCTGTTAGTTTGATTAACACTCGTTTGTGCACTTAGATATATATATTTAAGTGTGTTAAGGTCATTGGCATTCACTTTAGTGAGTGTGCTTCTTTTGCTCCCCCCCTACTTGGCCTCCTTCCCCAGCCTCCGCCCCAACCACCAATCACCTCCTCCTCTTTAGATTTCAAGAACCCTAATCCCCTCAAATCCATTGCCTCTCACTCAAAACCCAAAAGGTCTGTTTTTTTCTTCTTCATTTCTAACCTCATTTCATGTTTTCTATAGCTTTTCTTTGAATCCTTCATCGTTTTTGTTTTTTCTTTGGTGGGTTTGATGCGGTTGTTGTTTTCCTTTTTTAAGTTTCTACCTTTTTTGAGTTTCAATTGCCACTTTGTTTAAAAGATTTGATTTTTATTTTGATGAAGATCGATTTGTGCTTGTTTGCAATTGGATTGTGGAACTTGAAAGCTAAAATCTGATGTGGGTGATTGTGATAAGATTCTGATGATGATTGTTGTTCGTTGAAGTTTTTTTCTTGAGTAAAAAATGTTTGAGCTGGAAATAGCTTTAGGTTTATGATAAATTACATGTTGGATCTTCTTCAGTTTGTGCTTGAATTGATTTCAATGTACTTTTAGTTTCAAGTCCATCCTGCATAGGAAAAAATCTCTTATCACAACTGCATTGACATAATTGTGGTTTTTACTTTGATGACTTTATTATATTGATCAATGTTTTTATTTTAAGAATAATTTTTTTTAATTTTATTTTATTACCTCTTATATCAGCAATGCCTCCAAAACCTCGATATTCGAAGACGAAGAAGACGGTCGAGCTTGAGGACCATGAGCTTCGGCAGGAGTTGATCAGACGATCACTACGAGCCCCACCACTATCGACGCCGCAGTCTGATTCATCAGGGCTCTCACCGACTTCTCATGCACAGTTTCCTGCAACTCCATCGCTTCCATCTCCCTCAGCTCCTCGCCCTGTTGTTTCAGCTCCTGCTCATGGTCCTGCTCCTGGTGCTGCGTCTTTACATGCGCCATCGGCCTTGCAGCTTAGCGCTCCCTCACTCCCATCAATGACGCCAATGACGTCGAGCGGCCCCAGTACCGGTTCTGCATCAACCGGGTCTTCGACGACTGCACGCAGCATTCGTTGCAAGAACTTGGAGACGAGCGGTATATTTCGGCAACTCTCTTGTTTCATTTCATTACGGATAGAAATAGATAATATGAAAGCTTAGAATATCGGCGCTAATTAAGGATTTAACGTTTATAACCTTATTTCCCCTTTTCTGTGTAGATACACCACTCACAAGGAGGAGAGGTGTGGTGGTCGGACTGAAGACGCAGGAGCTGGTCCGGACCACGGGGGGGAAGATTGTGGTAGAGTACGATGAGTACCACAAAGGCCCCAAGGATCCCAAGGTCCGCAGCCTTCTTTCTCGGGACATTGGAAGTTGTGTGAAGGACAGTGTCCCTATGGTACAGCCCACGTACAGAGAGTTGAGCGTCAGTGACCGAGGGATCATTACCGACTACCTCTCGGTAATATTTCCGTTCTTTGGTTTTTGCTTTTCTTACTAATTTGATTTTTGTTATGATTTGTTACTAATGTGGGTCCATTGTGTCTATGTAGCCACACTACTGGATCCCCCTAGATCATGATGGCCTGTGGAAGTATGTTCAAACAACGGCAGCCGATCGGTATAAGGATTGGAAATCCGATTGCCGCCAACATTGGCTGGAGTGGGGGGATGACGTTCCTCTAGAGTTCCTGCATCGTCCGGCGCAGTGGGAGTGGTTGGTGGTCCACTTCAAGGACCCAGATCATGCGGTAATCAACTCTCTCTCGGCTCTAACAATATGTTAATACTCTATTGGTGCGTTGTTTAACCTCTACATATAATGTTTGTAAATGATGTGGTGCAGGCCTTATGTGCGAGAATGAAGGAGATCCGATCGCGTCCACAAAAGATGAACCACCACTCTGGGACGACTGCCTTCAGTTACCGGGCCAAGTTGCATCAGGAGCGAGGACATCCAGCTCCGTTTGTCCGTGCCTTCGAGGATGCATATGCAAAAGACCCGGTGGGCGGTCCACACGTGGTGAGAGATCCGAAGTTCTTTTTGTTCCATTTCTTGTGTTACAATAGCGTAATTATGTATTTCTTATTAACATTGGTTATGTGTGTTATTGTAGGAGGCGATGAAGGCACATGTGGACAGACTAGTACAAGAAAGGACGACCCTACACCCGGATATTGCCCCCGAAGAACCTCTCCCCGTTGAGGAACAAGTCGAAGTGTTATCCACTCAACTTGGGGTCAAGAGAGGCACCGAGGTCCGAGGGGTGGGACGGTGCATGCAGCGGTCGCCGAAGAAGAGGGGAGGGGCCCGGCAAGTGGATGTTGATAGCATCGTGGAGGAACGGGTTCGTGTAGTTGAACAAAAATTAACGGCGCAAATGGAAGAGCGAATGGCGGCGCTGCAGGAAGACCGTGATGAGCGCCTGCGTCAAATGGAAGCCATGATTGCGATGCTCGTTGCGCAACAAAAGCAAGGGGATGCGGGTGCAGGTAGTTCTTCTCAGAACCCGTGACTTCACGACTTCGAGGCTCTTGACCACTGCTAGATATGTTTAGTATATATATATAGGTTATGCTTAAAAAACAGTTTTATGTACTAGCACAATTGAGTTTGGATTGAATGTGTTGGTTTCGGATATTTGAATGAATGTGTTGGTTTCGGATATGTGAATTGAATGTGTTGGTTTGATATGTTTTGGATGTGCAGGTTTGAATGGTTTGGTTGTGTAAAAGGGCAACACACAGAAGCACATTCTGTGCTCAATCAGACACTCCACTTAAGCGACGAAATTTGATGTTTGTCCGTCGCTCAAAACATACTAAGCGACGGATTTTTCTGTTTTTCCGTCGCATAAATCACACTAAGCCACTGACAAAATTCAAAGTCAGTCGCTTAACAAACACTAAGCGACGGATTTTAGTGTTTTTCCGTCGCTCCAAACACACTACGCGACGGGTTTTGTATTTTTCCGTCGCATGAAACACACTAAGCGACTGACAATACACAAGTCAGTCGCTTAACCACACTAAGCGAAACCTAAACCCTAAACCCTTAACATTTAAGCGACGGATATTGGGGATTTCGGTCAGTCGCTCTAACATTACAGTGACGGATAATTGAGTACAAAATCCGTCGCATAAGATCACATTTATGCGACTAACCAAACACGAACGTCAGTCGCTAAAACTTTATCGTGGCGGATAATTATCAGACTATATGTCAGTCGCTTAAAGGAGTTTAAGAGACGGAGTTTGTAATGTTCGTCGCGCAAACTTTATAGCGACGATACTTAACCGACCTCGGACACGCGACGGCGTGTCCGTCTCGTTAACAGGCTTGCGACGGACTTGGATACTGAAGCGACGGACATTGTCCGTCGCTTAAAGTGACAAATGGCGTAGTGCATATTAATAACATGTGCGTAAGCAAAGATAGCCATCTGAAATGAGCTCGATCAGTGAAAACTAGAGCATTGCTGAAGTGCAGGAACGATCTCGATGGGGGAACAGGTTTACATGAAGCTGCATGCACCAAGATACTAATGAAGAATGATGTAAACCTGCGTTGAAGGTTGAAGGTTGAAGATATGGCAGTGAATTACTATTCCAAATGTAAAAAACTGTAACTTTTGGGTTAGTTTGACAGTTAATCTAACAGTTGAAATGAGTGTGTTGTTCTTAAATTTTCAAGTTGATTATGATCAATGCCCTAGAGCTAGAAGAAGATATCGGTGAGCATGTTTTTGAGTGCGAAATATGAAAAGAGCTGATGTACGACGTCAATGATAATTTTGATTTTGAAGTGCGTGGATGTCAGTATAAGTTTAAGTTTTATATCAAAATACTACGTTATATGTTCAATTTTCTTGCAATATTGAAACAATAGATTTCAATGTGTTAAGGTTAGAAAGTTATGAATACTCTAAACGTTAATGAGATAGTGAAACGTAATCCATCGTACAAAAAACAGTAAAATTTAACCCGTAGACATATGTAATCAAATGTCCCTAGAAAATACTAGTCAAGAAGAGAAATAATCAAATAAATGAGGAAAAGAGTATTGAAGAAGGAATTTCTTTCGAGAGACTAGGCGGGATTAGGCGGGTTTTATGCATGGTTAAGCGGTTTCTAAATGTGCTTGTTGAGGCTAGGCACTTAGAGCATCTCCAACAGCTTCCCTATTTTTTTTGTAAAATAGGGAAGCAAAAGTCAGAATCTCTAAAAAAATTATGTTCCAACTCCAAGAGCTTCTCCATTTTGGAGATTTTCACATTTATTACAACTACATTCATATTTATTTCAACAATATAATATTCTTTTATTTATTTATTTTCAAACATGCAATAAATACTCTATATCTAATACATTTATTGTAAGTTGTAATTAATGATTACTTTTAAGTTATTCTATAATAATAAATTTATTTATTTTAAATAAAAATCTATATAAAATTCTATAATTAATGATTACTTTTTAGTTTTCTGTGTCAAATTGATTTGATAATTAATTTTTCATTCTGCAAATTTTTCTTTCTCTCTCTATAAATATAGGGATGCATATATTCTCTCTCATCCAAATCATCATTTTAGGGAATGAGATGGAGAATCTATTGGAGGAGATTTAGAGCCCAAAATCCCCAAATTTAAGTAAAATCTCTATTATAGGGAATCTGTTGGAGATGCTCTTAGGGGGGATAAGCGGGTTCTAAATGTGCTTGGTGGGACTAGGTGAGTTCTCGGCGTGGCTAGGTCAATGTTAGGCAGGATTTAAATGGCTACTCTCAAGTCATACTACAACCAATATTGGCTACTTAATTCTAAAAGCATAGATATTATTCAACACATAAATAAAAAATCTAGACCTGAGCCCAAGCTCAAACCTGAGGTCGAGCCCAAGCCCTATATTCAACACCCAATTAACTATGGTAAACATGGTCATATAAAGTTTAACTATGTTTTGAGTCCTTAGCTAGCTTGATGAGTACAATTGTTTTGACGTTCTGAATTTACCCATAACCAAAAACTTTATATTTAAACTATGTTTTAATCTCCTTTCGACATGAAAAAAGCCTTGTCATACCAAATATAATGTTACGTGAAGACTTCCTACATGCTACCGATTATGCATGCATGTAGATCGAATTAATATGGCTGCCGGCCTGATCACATTTTTATCTGTAAATTTAAGTAGAAGTTTTGTTCTCTGTATATTACGTGATTGATTCGGGAAGTTTAAGTTTATTGGGCTCTTACTTCTGTATTTCATCGTAATGCATGGAAGAAATCGTTTTGCTATCATATAGATTCATATAAGTTCATTATATATGTTAGTGACTTGTGTTTTCAAGCATTGTTGCCACCTGAACTTGATGCCCCGGCCATCGTGTCTCTCATATATTCTCTTCGATCTGTCAACCTTTTGTCTTTTGTATCTTAACTTAAGCTTAGTAGCTTAAGCTTAATTAGTCCTTTATCATCATTGAGCATCTATACATTTTTACATTGGAACCTTGATTTGTGAGACCTAAGGCATGGATACAATGTGCAGCTTGCGGAAAATGAACCGTGAATTTGGATGCAGTGAGACCCTATTAGAACACGAGCAATATTCAACAACGACAGATTGAACAGAACCCTGGATGAAGGTTTTAGAATCCAGTCATATCAATTATCAAGTGTGATTCAGCAGTAAATCTCTTGCCCCGGCCGTCCAATAAGCATGTCGAGAAAGGGAACTATTTTGGTCAATTAGTGAAAGATTCAATCATGTTGGTTAGTGTAATTCCTGTGCTTTCTTACTCTTTCTTTTTCTCCCTTTTGGTTTATCTTCGTATTATTGTGTACGATTTCCACACTATAGAGAAAAAGATCAAGATTCGTTAGTGTAAAGAATACAGTTGATCGAGATAGTACTGTAGAGCTTAAGTTTTGAACTTAGTATTCGTCAAAATTTGATTAATAGTCATTTTAATTTTCTTCTTCTGCTATCTGCTTCAGTAACATTGCTGCGCTTGGGTAGAATGTCATAGTGCTTCACTTTAGTCCTATCAAAGAGAAATATGACAATTGTTGAAGGAATCTCCCATTAGTCTATTAGGGATGGAATATTAGAATTCCTATCATTCCACTGGGATCATTCCAATGGGATAACTTGTACACATTTTGAACATTTTTTTTTTTAAGTCCCACCTTTCAAACACAGAATGAATTAAGTAACCATCTTAATCTTTACGAGAATAATTCTGGAAGCCCTCTTTTCAGGAATTTCTGTGCACCTTCCAATCAAAAGGAAGAACACGGTGTTGAAAATGATCTTTCCCGCGAAGAAAGCAGCCACCATATTCCTTAAGACATAAGAGATAAACCACTCCATCAATTCCTATTCACTTTTTCTTTGTATAAATTCCTCATCTCTGTTCTATCAAATATCACAAACCTCGCAAATATCTCTCATTCTTGCCATTACCAATTTCTTCTACCCTTTTCTGATCATCGTTTGCCTCCAAGTTTCAATCATCAAAGATGAGTTCAAGCACAAAATTTTCCGCTGCACAAGGTCCTTACAATGGTCAGCCTCCTCCACCTGCCGGTTATCCCTCAAGAACAGACGCCGGTGACCAGAACTGTGCTCGTGTTCCAGTAGAGACCAAGTCGAAGGGTGATGGGTTCTGGAAGGGATGTTGCGCTGCTCTGTGTTGCTGCTGCATGTTGGATGCTTGTTTTTGATCATCAAAATCTTCCTCGGTCTTCTTTACTCTTTATTTTGTGTTACCATTTTACTTAAACACACTTCTTTTGATTTGTTTGAGTTATTGATTAGTATGTGAGGAAGAGATTATGTCCATTGGATTGTCCCTAGTGAGATATATGGTTGTATAATTTCTTGTTTATCTCTTAATAAAAATGGCTCATAGCCTAAAAGTCATTTATTACTGGATTAGCTCAACCGCCTTAACTATTGTCGTATAACATAATCTATTCTTAAATATATTCTTGTAAAATGGTCCCATAGTGTTATATATACTAGCCTTCGTGCACGCGCTTCGCGTGCCGAAGTGCGATTTGGGTTGAATATGTTTGTAGTTGTTCCATACGTGTGATATAACACAATATGTTTGTACTGATTCAAACTGTTCTCAATTAACAGGCATATATGAACTTTATTTAGAAGATTATTAATTGAAAAAGCATTTTCTTTTCATTTCACTCAAATTTTGGGGGGTGGGAAGTTATGAGGAAATGAGAATACATAATATTATTTAAAAGACAGAAAAGAAAAGAAATAATAGAATCATTTAGATTGATTCTCTATATCCGATTAACAACAGAGAATGTTCGGAATAGCAAGAACCAAGGGAGCTAGTTGTACTTAAGCAAGACCATAATTTCATATTATCAGTAATAGACTAAATTACAGAGACATGTCATGTGACAAAAGACATGGTCAGAACTTCATACTGATGAAGGGACTGTAAAAGCCATTGCCCTGCGAAAGAGAAAAGGCCGATATGATAAAGCTAGTATTAAGATCAAGTATAAATGTAGAGCGCTTGCATTTTATTGTTCAAACTAAGCCAAATTCTAATATTATTTTCTGACACCAATATGACCAAAACCTGAAATTGGAAGCCACAACTTACATCGCTCATAGACAATAATAACTCACGATAATGCAGAATCCAAAAGATATGATATGAATAAAAACCAATGAATGTATATGATCACATATGACCGCTATTTGATCAAGGAGGATGGAACCTGAAATATAATGAAATTACTCCCGCAGAATTATAAGTTCCAAGTTTTCAGCAGTTTATAAATTCTGGACACCAATATGATAACCATAGATGAAGAGCACTGATTAAATCCTAGTCGATGTACTTAAATCTCTTTTTTTTCCTGCCATTGAACAACTTGTACAAATAAACAACAACTATCTTATTGAACCGTAGCTGCTATGTAAAGAATAATAGAAGATTGCATTATAACTTTTTGAAATTTCCTAAGCAGAAGAGCTGAAGCATGGTTCAGCGGCTTCAGTCTATCTATAACTACCATAGGTTTGAACAAATCACGGCCATACATAGAAATGATCATGAGACCTAATGCATATGGACTGAACAGAGTTAGTTAAATGCAGAGGAAACATCAAATGGTGAAATCCAATAAATGAGGGTAAAGCTTTGATGTTAAAGAAACACTTACAGGTAGGCACCAAAAGAGCAGAGCAGAGAAAATGTCTGGCATTGTTAGAAAATCCAGTCCTTCGATCAAGTTCTGCTATATACAAAAAATTATGAATTTAGAAGCACACACAATAACCCACAAACTAAACTCAGATAAACCCACATCTCTAAGACAAAAAAAACACCAATTACCCAGATTCTTGTTATTCTGAACTTCTTTGGTGGAGTTTGGATAAAACGCGAGAGAGGAAGGAATGGCGTACTCATCCCGTATAGTTGTCTCAACCAAATATTAAAATGTGATGGGTCAGAATGGGTTTGATGTTTGAACCGAGGAGAGTATACGCAACTATTGTAGCGTCTTGGAGGAATTGTGTCACAGAATGCAGATGTCACGTCCTCCTTCTCTGCATGTTGTAAGTAAGAAAATGATGTCAATTTACACACAGAATGAACCTAAATATGAAGACTGATTATCAAACCTAGAACCTATTGGTTTCTTTATAGTCAAAATCCTGAAAAATTAACAATTGATATTATAAGTAAATGTTTATAAGTATTTATTTAAAGAGTATTAAAGTAATATAAGTACCTTCTTATCTTGAAGGAAGCAAAATTTCTTTATATACAACATTTCTCGTAAACACCCCTGAATGTCCTTCTATTGAGCCTTTCTTGACTAATACTTTAGTGGTATCTTTTGAAATTCCTCGTGATAAAGCCACGTATAATTTTCCGTGACTAAATACATGATCTGGAAGGTAGATGCCAACATTCGGTATTGTTTGGCCTTGTGATTTATTTATAGTAAGTGCAAAGCACAACTTGACAGGAAATTGTTTTCTTGACATCTCAAAAGGGAGTCCAGAATTCTTGCCGCTCTTCTCAGATATTCTTGGTAAAAATACTCTAGTTTTAGCAAATTGACCACTTGAAATCTCTGCGTCAATAACATTGTTATAAGATCCACGGCAAGTGAGTCTTGTACCATTACACAACCCCATCTTAGGATCAATATTTCTCAAAAGCATAATGGAAGCACCTTTTTTGATAGTTAATTGATGCGGGGGTATGCCAGAAGTTGAAATTGAATTTAAGAATTCTTGTTGGTACATATTTTTGGTATCATCCTCAACTGAGCAAAAGAGTATAGGATTTGTTCAGGTCCTGAAATTCTTTTGATAATCATCTCATTAAGTATGTCAACATCATCATTCTTTGGAGTGATTATCGCTCTTTCAACCATGTACGTTGTATCATCTAAATGTGATTCCATATCAGGAAATATGTTATTGATCAATTGGTCAATTGAATGTTCGTCATTCCATGGTATGACCATGCATGATGGTAATTGTATCATATCATCAATTACAACATGTTGTTCTCCATTTCCCACATTAAGTAAAAATTCTGAGAACTGTGGATCATTAATGGCTCTCATATTCTGTCTCAAACGGAGGATTTTCACATCTTTCCAAAATAAAGCATTAATCATACTGGCTTCGACCATTTCTGATCTTGTACCTTTAGGAATAACAGGCAAAACTTGTCGAAAATCTCCGCCAAATATAACAACTTTACCTCCAAATGGTAATTTCTTTCCTGTTATATCTCTCAAAGTTTCATCAAGAGCTTGAAATGCATATCTATGCATCATCGGTGCTTCCTCACAAATAATGGCTGACGATTTTTGTATCAAAGTTGCTAAATCAGTTTGTTTACTAATAGAGCATGAGGAAGATGCATCAAGATTTAGTGGAATTTTAAATCTGGAGTGTACTGTTCTTCCACCAGGTAGTATTGTTGCTGCTATTCCAGATGTTGCTGTTGCAAGTACAATATGATTTTTACTTCTCAAAGTTGCTAACAATGCACGATATAAGTATGTTTTTCCAGTACCTGCAGGACCATCTACGAAAAATATAACATTGTCATTTTTTTCAATAGCGGACATTATACAGTTGTATGCAAATGTTTGATTCTGATTTAAATGATGAATTGCATTATGGTCTTGTTCATGAGTGATAATTGAAAGTTCATCTTGTATTATCCTTGGCAGTGATAAATCTTTATGAAAATCTGTTATTATTTGCGGCAGATCATAATCACAAATAGATTTACCATGTTGCACCAGCAATTCGTCCAAGTCTCGTAAAAGTTTATTTGTGCTGTGTGCAGTGTTTACGATACTTGAAAAAGTATAATCTTCAATCATAAATTGATAAAATTCATCCCATAAATTTCGAACACCGTGAGGTGCGCAAAAAACCAAGATGGTAGCAAATAATCGTCTCAAAGATGAAGGCATACGTATGGTCGAAGCCTCGTCTAAACATTTCCGGATGCTATCATCATCTTCTAACAAACCTCGTTGTTCAGCTGCCTTCTTAAAAGTTGGTTACAAACAGTTATTTACTGTTCTTAAATGTTCATATGATTTAGGTCCTTTAACATGATTTAAGAGAATACGTAAGTAGAATTTTTCTCCTTCTGAAAGGGATACTGTATATATTCTACCAATTACTTTTTGGTTACTCTGTCTTTGTTCCCATTTCTTGTTTTTATCAACCCATCTGAATTTTTCAGGGAATTCTCGATATAAGTATTGACGCGCACTTTCGCAACATCTGTTCTTAGTGAAAAATTCTGTGAGCATTGTCATTGAGTTCATATCATTGGCAAGAATATTCGTTACCCTTTGATGAGAGTGAAAGTAAACATTATGTCTATCTGGTAAATGAATTTGCAGCCTTTCCACATAAGGGTACATTCGATTCATCAAGAATTTGAATATTTTCCAAAAAGCTTCTGGTGCACAAACCCATCTTGCATCAACAAAATTTTTGATTTCATCTTCACTACCTTTGGGTTGAATTCCAAATGATACCCTATCTGGACCTTTGTAGACATATTTGTACAGATATTTAACGCTTTTAATGCTGCAACAAATTTCAACATTGATATGACAATCATATTTTGCGACTAACCAAGGATTGTACGGAACAACCCAACTATTATCAATTTTTGCATTACAGTTAATGTCACGTCTGCGATAAGTGGGATAAGAGTCCTTCCCTTGAAATGTATCAGTTGAAAACGGTTTGGGATAACCTCTTTTGCAAGTTCCATGCTTCATACATGGGGCATTTCTCTTTTGTATTCCACATGGACCATGTATCATGTGCCTTAACACAACATTGTATAATTGTGGCTCTTCATTTCTATTGGGCAACTCAGCTCGAACAATTTTATCGTAATCATCGGGGTTATTAAGTTTATCATCGCCATGTAACATGAAAAGCATGTGAACATGTGGGAGGCCACGTTTTTGAAATTCGACGACATAAACATATGCGATGACTTTACCTAAGACCCCTTTTTTGATAATATCTTGCTTCAATTCTTCAAATTTCGCACGAAAAATTCGAGTACATAAATCAGGGCGATCTTGTGACACTTGACCTGGCAATAATTCTGATTTTATTTCTTCCCAATTTGGATTGCATGTCATGGTAAGGAAAATATCTGGTTTTCCATATTTTTAGACCAAAGCCATTGCATCTTGATACCTTTGATGTATATCACGGGGACTGCCAATAAATGAGGATGGCAAAATAATTCTCCGACCAATGTTACCTGTGTTTGGTGTTTTGATGTTAAATAAATGCTTTCTTTGTACGTTGTCAATATAGGTTTTACTAATATGTAACGGTAAAAATAATAAAGCTCATACCTGCATTGTTTTCACCTGCATTTAGCGAGTCGTGCAACCCATTATAAAGTTCACATCGTATGTCAGCTTGCTTAGCACGAATCCATCTCAGTTTTTGTGTTTCAATTTTGACATAGTTGTCAACGACGTACTATTGTAATAGTCGGCCTCCTCGAAGTAAAACTGAGTTGTCATAGGGACGAATCTGAAATGACAAACCAACTATTAAAATGTGAAAAAAAAAGAAGAAGAGAGAAATATATATACATATATATATATATATATATATATATTATTTTTTAAAATAAAGGGGAAAATATATATATATATATATATATATATATATATATATATATATATATACACACACACACACATCTACAATATACAGTTACAAAGAATAATTAAAAGAAATAGATTATTTACCTGTAAAATATATGCATAATAGTCGCGGCATGTCAATTTGGTATTATTATTGTTTCGACTATTTATATCCCATCCATATGTGCCATAAGGTAGCAACAGTGGATATTGTAAAGGATCATAATAACCCGCACAATCAGATATATTTAAAAGTCCGCCTTCTCTTGTTTGTATCATAATATCACGACTTCTTAGATTTTCAACATCCGCTCCCACTACTATCGCAGCAACTTGGGATTCAGAAGGCATACTATATTGAAGTTGATTCGCAGGCTGTTCTTTAATAATGAGTTTGCAAGTTTCCAAATCTTGGCACTGTGCTAAGTGATGAAGAGTTTGCGCAAATGGATTATGTTGATTTAAAACTTGTTGTATGATGTCAACCACATTTCTATGTAATACCTCATTCTCTAACATACGATTGTCCACCTCATGGTCTGTATCATATATGTACAACTGTAAAAATCTTGGTCTGCTATTTCCATCAGGCAAAAGACTTCCAATTCTATGATATATGGATCCTTGAGCACGAAAGGTAAATGTAGAGCCTCCAGTTGCCAAATTCTCATCAATATGCACACCCATTGACGTAAACGAAAACACATGGTTATAAGCTCGAATATGTTGTCTGAAATGTGCACTCTCCGGAGTCTCAGCAGAAAACAACTCATTTATTTCATGAGGAGATTGAATAATTGGAAGAACAGTTTTTCCATTCAAACAACACATATCGTCACTCTCATGATGAAATCGACGAGCATAACAATGTCGACATGTTCTTAGTCTTGGCAGATGGTATTTTGCGACTCCAATACATTCATGGAAATTTCGAGCACAATTATGTGATCTGCGTCGTCCACCTCTACGACGTACTTGTGCAAGAACGTTATTACAGGGCATGGGCATGTCAATCTGAGGAATGATATTTGTGGACAGTCCTATCCAACCAAAAAAAAAAACAATGTCATTCAATGCTCAAAACAATTTTTTAATGTACAGAAGAATGTTGATCTCTCAAAATTTATAACCTTCAGTACTGATGTCCTGATTCGATGCCTGACATGTGGAGGTTCCTACAAAAAAAAAGGGTCACTAACTGTATAAAAAAATATTTTTAAGTGTATAGAAGAATGTTGATCTTTCAAAATTTGTAACCTTCAGTATTAATGTACTGATTTGATGGCTGACCTGTGCAGCTTACTATAACAAAAAAAATACAAAATCATCAAGTGTATAAAATATATATATATATTTTTTTATAAAAAAAATGTATAGAAGATGGTGACACTTTAAAATTTTGTAACCTTCAATATTAATGTTCAAATTCGATGTTTGACAGCGTTGAGCATGATAATTTGCTCGTCGTCTTGCTAAATGCTCGTCTCGATGCTTTGAACTCATTGATGCTCGCCAACTTCTCGTTCGACTGGTTTGTTGTTGCACAGTCCGACTCTTTAGCGCTTGTCGTCGAAGTCTCCGGCTATCTCCTTCAGGAGGCAGCAAATTTTGGTGATATACCCCATCTTGTTGTGCAATATCTACATGATAGATACGTTAAATTATTGAACAATTAAAAGCTGTTAACCTTAGAAGATCTGAAAGCATATCAAGTACTTTCAGGAATGAATGCAAACAAAAATATAGGGAACATGAAGCCAGTAGGTTACCGTCTATTTCTTCTATTTCATTTGTAGACCGTATGTTTTCCATTTGATGTTGGAACTCAGAAGCAGTTGCCTCAGTTTTGGTTGCTGTCCCAAACTGCACGCGGTACATAAACTATCATGTTGCTAAAATATGGATACATTAAAAAAAATGAAATGAATAGAAAGAACATAAGCTAAAATCTTATATGAGAGGAACTTATCAAAGATGACCAAATGATTCTACTATAACTATACTACAAATTAACCAACATAAATAATAATAGATTGTAATTATGTTCTTAAATATGAGAGGAGGATAATAGCAAATGACATGGGGGTCAATAAAGAACCTGAAAACTTACATAAAGATATATGACCTGGTACCAAAATCGGAGAATACAATTACCAAATTCCGCTCACACCTCCAAAAACACTCCAACCTCAAGCAATAAAATGTAATATATATACATGTGTGTGTGTGTGTATAACCAACACCTCCAATTGAAAACATGAAAATTTCATTATATTATAAAAGAACTCGCTAATCATTCTGTATGAAAAAAAAAACCTCCTTAATTAAGTGGACCACATTTTGAGTTCAATCCATAACTCCACATATGAAGAACTACATTTTCACACACAAAGGTGTCAGATATATAACACATTTTAAGATTCTAAATTAAATTAAAGAGGCACCTCAATTTAACCACTTGGTGTAACTTATACACAGTTTAAAACATCTAACAAAAATATTCATTATAATAACAAACTGAAAACAAAGTGTTAATGAGAATAACTTATACACAGTCAATTTAAAATTGAAAACCTAGGATGTATATTACTGATTATAACCCAAGATGTTATGATATCTCATTGATTTAACAGAAGAGCTCGACTTAGTATAGCACGCTGTGAATATTATATGTGCATGAAGATTGAAAAAGAAGTATGATATATAGGCCAATATATGTATAAACAATAGCATATGCATATGGTAAAATAGAACCTGGACCTGACATAAACCAAAGATATGAGCATCAAAAAACCTTAAGCACACATACACACTATACCAACAAATTGAGACATAATCTAACCATTAGCTATAAATAAAAGTATATAAATATAGATTTGTAACGGGCATCACCGCTGTCGATATTTTCACCTAACATGATGATAGGTTAATCATGTTTATTCTATTGTTTCCTTGTTAATCCTCAGTTAGACACCATTGTATATTAAACAATTTTCATTAGCTGTTAACGAAATGGAATTGATCCTAGACGATTAATTCTGTTGATGACATTACGACAACAACAAATTGGAAAATCATAAGTAAACTTAATCTAACCAAAATATTTTTTTCCTTCTATTTATTCATACTAAAACACAGTTACCTTTGCACATGAGTTCGCAACACTGATTAATCGGCTTCGTTAAAGCATATACTCAACAGTATCGATAAAAGATAGAGATGGAAAAGCCTATATCAGTTAGTAACTCAAAATACGGATAGGCCAACTTTGCAAAGAAAGACAGTTCCCAAATCGTGTCCGCCGATTCCCATCAATTTTGTATAGAGTCTGTCTACCATAAACAGTTTGAAAGAATACTAATAGACTTCAAACTTCTATGCACAGGTTTGAACAGAGATATAAAATTGCATCAATTGACATCACATAGAAAAGTGTTAATTTGGCTATAGATTGTGTTTGATTAGAATTAAAAGAACATTTGATGATGTAGATATGCACAAACTTAATTAACCAAAACCCTAGAATCGCTATAAAAACACAAAGCCAATTGACATCAGAGAAGCACCAAGTCAGGCAAATGAACCAAAAAAAAAAAAACAAAAAAGCTTTAATATTAGAGCGAGTGAATTGACTCCTCCTCTTGCGAAATCGGAAAATACCCAATAGAAATCATGTTTAAATTGATCGCCGCATCAGATGGTTTTATCAACCCAAAACCAAATCACTGAAGAAAGCTATACAACCCAGCAATCCCAAATCAAAGAATTAAACAACAGCGAAAGAAGGACTTACGGATTTTGGGGTCCGATTGATTTCGCTGTTCGCTGAAAAGTCCAAACAAAATCGGATCGCATTAACTACTCCCAACTCTCAGAACACTGACCAAAATAAAGAAAAGCGGTGGAAGAAAAAGGAGGGGGGTATCGTTGCCTCAGGTGAAGCCAACAGGTGTAAGGAACCAATTTACATCTCTAACCCTCACTCTCTCCCCAACTTCTATTGGTTTCGTATGTAATAAGCAGTGGTAGAAAATGGCATTTCCGGAACTCCGAATGTTACACAAAAAAGGAATCTATGCCTCCGGCTTTATATATAGAGATATATACATACAGTTCCTATCTAGAACGAACATTCGTTCTGAAATTAACGTGTGATTTTTTTTTTTTACACTTTTTTGTCATCTTTTCACATATGCACCGTTCAGATGTTAAAACCTAATGTCTAGATCATCTTTGCAAAATTTCATCTAACTTGATAATCGTTTGACCTTTCATTATGGTGATTTACGCGAACAGTTCAGGTTGAACATATTCGGTTTGTTAATTGATTTAATATAGTTTCGATACCTTAACAATAACCAAATTAGATGAAATTTTGTAGGAATGATCTATACATTAGGTTCAAACATCTGAACGGTAGAGTTGTTAAAATATGACCAAAAAGTGTGTCAAAAAAAGAACTTCGCACGTTAATTTCAGAATAAATATTCGCTTTATATAGGAACTATATATATATATATATATATTACTCAATTAATAATTTAAATTGAAGACAGTGCATGGTACATTACACTTCATAAGCATCATGCTAAATACAATTTCATCAAAGCAACCCTTCCACATGAAGGTACCTTCAAAATCTAATACATGTTATATGTTCATCTGCATTTCTATATATAACTCTCCTAATTTCTTGACGTACCCGTTGTTTAATAAGCAGTTGATAATATATACAGTAACTGTCAACTTGATGTTATTTGGTAACTATATGGCTAGATTTCTTTAAAATCTAGTTATCAACTTTAATGCTATATAATAGCTACATGGCTAGATATCTTAAGAATCTAGTTATCAATACTGAGTCAGTCTCACTCGGCTCTTTTTAAGTTTCCTCCAAAATCACAATACATGTACACACCATAAATCCTAGCCTATATTTGTTCATTTGGTTTTACAAATGTTATCATAGTTGTAGTCATGCGTATGCAAATAAGTAGGAGAAAATCATGCAAGAAAACTGAGACTTAATAAATGTGGTCAAGATGATAATGAAAAAAAAAACACTATGTGCATGAGAGTGTAACATAGAAATGTGGACACAAGGGTGCTTTTCTTGTTAGAAAAATCAACATACAACCTAGCTAAAACTCTACTCGCATTAGACAAAAGAAGGATCTATAATCTTCTGCATATGAACCAAAAGGAATCAGAACCTCTCAGATCAGAGTACCAGTCTTAACAGAGTTCATGTAGCTCGCCCTTTTCCGAATACAATACGATGTTAATTATGGTCTGGAACTCTGGATTAATTAACACCATTCTTTACAAAAGCACTAAGAAAAAAAAGAGAGGTCAAACTGTCTGCAAGGTTTAAAGAACTGAACCAGCTCCTTCCCATAACGCTGGCTCCCAATATACACACGTATAAAATGCAGGTGCTAAATTAATTAAATCAAATTAATGGACTAACTTCTTGACATGATTAGCCAATGATGCAAGCGCCACATCAACGGCGTCCTTAAACCCTAAGCCACTCGCATTCGGATGCGCATACGTCAAGCTAGGTACCATCTGAATCACCTTCTCCCTCATCATCTCCACCTTCTCCACCGGAATCTTCAGCAACTCTTCCTCTATCCTCTTACTCCCCTCACTCTTCTCGTCGATGTAAACCGAAAACTCGCTCACCTCCCCCGGTAAATACCACTTGTACTGCGTGTACGCCGTGTGGGGCGAAAAGAACACCGGAATGCACCCGGTCAAGACCGAGTCAAACGTTGACCTTCGCGTGTAGGAGTCGCCAGGAGCCTGTAAGCAAAACTGGGACTCACTCATCACTTTCAGGACCTCACTGGGCTCGTGGCATTTGCTAGCTCCGTTGGCACCACATTTCATGAGGAAGCACCGAGTTGACTCGGCGCATTGCCTTATGAACTCGTTACGTATCGCCGCCTTCTCCAAGCCCTTTCTCGGCCCGCCGATGAAGGAGAACAGGTGGGGACGGGCGGCGCCGCGTATCTTGGTCTGCCACGTCAGCATCTCAGGCAAGGTGGAGGGGTGGAAGTAGGAAGGGTAGGGTATGCCAAACTGGTTGTGGCCTTGCCAAGGTTGTCTCTCTACGGTCAGTACCGACATGTTTTTAACGGCGGGGAGGTTGAGGAGGACGTTGGCGCCGAAATCCGGGCCGTCGGATGTTCTCATGAAATCCCATGAGGTCCTCCCCAGGGCGATGAAGTGGTCCTTGCCTTGGCGTTTCTGCCACGTTGGCTGGCACTGGATGTGTTCCACCAATTCCAAGGCGAGCTCGTCGCGGGCGGTTAAGTTGGCCTCGCGAAACTTGCTGGAAGCGTAGAGGCCGCCGTAGAAGGGGACGTAGAAGAGTGCGGCGCGTGAGGGGTCGTGAGTTCGGCAGGGGTGATTCTCCACGCGCGCGTGGATAATCATCTCGGCAATGAACTGGTGGGTGGCGAACCAAGATTCCGCTGAGCCCATGTTAGGCTTGGGCTGGCCGAGTCCGTGGTTCGCCACATGGGGACACATGTCGGTGTAGACGTTTAGGGCTTCGCACCGGTCAAGGAGGCCAATGTTGAACTTCGCCGGCAAAGGGTACACATACACCGACACGCTTGGATCGTCGCATTTTGGTACATTTAAAGGCGATTTCGGTTGTTCACCTTGGTCTGGAACAAGAAGAGCATCGACCACATTGGGTGTAGTTGTCGGTGTGGTTGTGACCATAACAGTGATCTTGGGAGGGAACCAAAAGAGGAGCAGAAGAAGCCAAGCAGACAGAAAGACAAAGACGAAAGCACCGAACCTGAGGTGGGGATTACTGAGAATGGTCATCAACAAGTTGGGTTCTTTGTTTTTGGTGTAGTAGAGCAACTTCTCCTCCTTCTCCTTCCATGGAGAATCCGGAGGCGACGTTTGCTTTCTCGAAAGCATGAAGAAGAAGGAGATGAGCGACAGAGAAGAAGCAAGAAGTGAGTGAGCGTCTGAGAGAGACTTGCTATATTAGAGATGACTTTGTCTGTGACACTATTACATAAAGAAGAAAGCGATAGAAAGAAGAAGCATTGGAAGTGTGTGGGATTGGTTGGTGTTAATGGACGCCAAATGGTGAGGTATAGTCAGAAGTGTTTGTTGAGAAATTCATCAGCAAATTATAAAGGTGGGGGTCTGGGGGACCACCGAAATTATTATTCTGAGGTTTCTAGCTATTTATCAATTGTGTTCTAAATTTGGAGTCCAGACGTGCGTGCTAAGTTTGTTGCGGATACCGCAAATTCTGGCACCGTTTAACTCACCAATTTTATACTACTCGGAAAATGCATACTTGCTTCTCTAATGGCCTAATGCCCTAAACTAATATTCATTTTCACCACACGACTCTCAAGCTCACTCTCTAATTATTTACAAGGTCTATGCGCTATACCGTATAAGTACGTATAATGTATTAGACGAAATGTACAACTGTGGAGTTTTGCACTTTACTAAAATTGGAGAGCTGAACTCTATATGGTAATGTAATTCTGAAAAAAAAAATATATATATATATATATATATATATATGGTGATCGAGTACATAATTTGACTACTAACTTTTCCTTTGCCGGTAGGAAAGTGTGTTGTGTAGCTGAAAATGAAGAAAAGAATATCAATCATGATTTTTTCTTAGGAGGTAAGCAAATTATAAGAAGGGTCCAGGCAATCTACCAAACTTAAATAAGACCAAAGGAGAGGAGGACTTGAAAGCACATGAATTGTGGATGTACGTGTCCCAATCTTCTGAGAGTAGTTACATATGGAACTTGGAGATATAGAACATAGTTTAAGAGAGAGTTGGATCGTGCAACATGTCGTATTAGGACGTGCCTTTGATGGAGAAATATTTACTTCTTTATAACTTAGAATCCTAATATGAAATTATCAGATTGAGGTAACATAAATTATTAGCAAAAAGCATAAATTATTAGCAAAAAGCTTTGCACTAGTAGGCAAAGCTGCCTTGCTAGCCATGTCTTCGCCGAGTTTGATTGAAGACTAATGTGTAATGACCGAAACACCGACGATGATCATGACATTTTTATATACTTCATTATTTCATCAATCGGAAAAATGATTTGCTTGTGTACGTGACTAAATCATTTTCTTTCTTGATTCTCAATATTAGGTGCGTGGTTCTATATGTCTTATACGACCTCCTTCTGTTTCATTTACAATAGCAGTCACTTTTTTACCAAAAATGATGAGAGAATATAACCTTTTTATGTAATGAAGTGTGGTTACCAAATTAGAAACAGGCTATGGTACTGAAATGTTTGTCGTTCACCCATTTTACATATATTTAAATAAAAATTACAATTTATATGAGTCAAATTATAGTTTTGAGGACAAAATTACAAAATCCATCTACACTATTTACAAAATTTAAACAAAAATTACAAGATTGAGGATGGATTTATTTAAATACTTGTAATAATATTCTAAGTCATGTCACTACCAGAAAAAAGACTTTTACCGACGAAAAAAAAAAAACGGCCGACGAAATACTATTTTCGTTTACTATTCCCAAGAATGGCCGACGATTTCTTCTTTCGTCCCTAAAAATAAAAAATCGTCGGCTATTCCATAAGAATGGCCGACGATTTTTTCTGTCGTCCCTAAAAAATATTTTTCGTCGGCTATACCCCTAGAATGACCGACGATTTAAAATTTTCGTCGCCTGTTCTCTTAAAGTATAGCCGACGAAAACTTTTGAAAGTTTGGCCGACGAAATTGGTATTTTTGTCGGCTATAAGTCTTCATATTTTCAGATCTGGACAGCAGCTGCTCATTTAAAAAAAAAACGAAAAAAAACGGGAGAAAGGGTGAAAAATCGGTGTGTAGTGTTGAAATCCGTCATCTCTTACATTGTGGAGCTATATATAGGTACGTATATGTGTATATATGTTGATTTTGAGTTTTAGTTGAGTTGATTTTGAGTTTTAGTGATTTTGATATAGTAAGTGATTTTTTGTTTTGTTGTTGTTTTAGTGTTAGAATGTATGTATATATGTTGATTTTGAGTTGTAGTTGAGTTGATTTTAAGTTAGAGTTTAATTATGTGTTTTAATTTGATGTTATTTTAATTAGTGTTAAAATATATATATATATATATATATATATATATATATATATATATAAATATGTTAATTAATGGTTGTTGATAGTGTAATGAACTTAAATAATGGTTGTTAATTAATGGTATATGTATATATATATATATATATATATATATATATATATATATGAGTTGATGTTGATAATAATATATATTGTAATATATATGTGTTAATTAATTTCTTATTAATTAAAGTTATATATATATATTATTATCAGGATATATATGGATCTGGATAAGAGTTGGATTTCGCTTCAGATGTCAGAAACGTCAGGCTCGGGCTCTCAACCGACGGGTTCAACTAGGCCTCATCATTTGGCCCTTTGGCCCTGGCCCGCCATAAAGCCCGCCCTACCCTATAGGGCCGAAGCCCGGTCCGGCCCTCCATTAGGGCGGGTCGGCCCTAGCCCTTTTTGAGTAGAGTAGGGTGAGGGTCGAGCAAATTAAACCCGGCCCTACCCTACGGCCCGGCCCTATTGAGCCCTTTAGGGCCAAGCCCTACCCTGCCCTAAAAACCCGGCCCGGCCCTACCCTAAAATTTTAACTATTTTATATTACATAATACATACCAATGTCTTCACTAAGCGATTTGGGGCTCTAACTTTGTCGGATTTAAGTGATTTTTTTACCATCACCATATTTCATCATAACGATCAAATGCTATTTCATAGTGTTTTTCAAAATTTGACTTCTTTTATATAGTTGTTTCAAAAAGTTGTATACTTGAGTATAATCTATTAATCAAGTTATACCGCATTAGTAAGCATGTTGTCATTATAATGTCTAAATTCACAAAATGAAAATTTTGACCGTCTGATATAATCGTTATAGTCAAATATGAGTAGAGTATGAAAATCAACTCGTTTCGTGAACGTTCGATGCTCGATCGAAATGGTCAACCATATTTTCATAAAACTTATCACACGAAAACGCTATTACGTACCTTTAGATGACCTTGTTTCGTCGACTCTTCCAAACATTAAACTCTCAAATAGATGAAACGTAATCATCCATGTAAAAATGTAGGAGCGTTTACCTCCCGATACTATGGCTCCCCATAGAGAGATATAAGCTTAAATAAGGTTGACCGCATCGATCGGGGCTCTAACTTTGTCGGATGTAAGTGATTTTTTTACCATCACCGTATTTCATCATAAAGATCAAATGTTATTTCATAGCGCTTTTTAAAATTTGACTTCTTGTATATAGTTGTTTCAAAAAGTTGTACACTTGAGTATAATCTACCAATCAAGTTATACCATATTAGTAAGCATGTTGTCATTATAATGTCTAAATTCAAAAAATAAAATTTTTGACCGTCTGATATGATCGTTATAGTCAAATATGAGTAGAATATAAAAATCAACTCGTTTCGTAAATGTTCGATGCTCGATCGAAACGGTCAACCATATTTTCATAAAACTTATCACACGAAAACGCTATTACGTACCTTTAAATGAACTTGTTTCGTCGACTCTTCCAAACATTAAACTCTCAAATAGATGAGACGTAATCATCCATGTAAAAATTTGGGAACGTTTACTCCCGATACTATGACTTCACATAGAGAGAGATAAGTTTAAATAAGGTTGACCGCATCGATCGGGGCTCTAATTTTGTCGGATTTAAGTGATTTTTTTACCATCACCGTATTTCATCATAAAGATAAAATTCTATTTCATAGCGTTTTTCAAAATTTGACTTCTTTTATAAAATTTGACTTATATTTCATATCCGGCCCTAAAAGCCCAACCCGGCCCGGCTCGGCCCTGTTAGCCCTAATAGAATGGGCCTTAAGGGCGGGTAAGGGTTTACATATCAAAGCCCTAGCCCGGCCCGGCCCTAAGCTATGTTGACTTAGTCAAAGCCCGGCCCGACCCTACCCTAAGCCCTAAATTTTAGGGTAGGGCTTGGCCCGGCCCGGCCCATGATGAGGCCTAGGTTTAACCCTTTCGGCACCATGAGTCTTTCATACAGTATATGGTCGGTGGTTTTGGTACCTTACAACCTTCCTCCGTGGATGTGCATGAAGAAGGAATATAATATGTTGACGTTGTTGATTCCGGGGCCTGGTTACCCAGGGAAATGTCTCGATGTGTATATGAGACCATTGATTGAAGAGCTTAAGGTATTGTGGGACGTTGGTCATCCCACTTTTGACAAGTACAAGCAGGAGACGTTCCAGATGCATGCCATGGTTATTGGTACCATCAGTGATTTTCCTGCTTATGAGATGTTGTCGGGCAGCGTTGTTAGGGGATACAAGGCTTGTCCAGAGTGCCTCAGCGATTATGGGAGCACCCCTCATTGCAACAAGAT